>JAOTQQ010000032.1:12929655-12998006 GCA_026546715.1 Gallinago undulata
GCAAATGTATCAGGAAAAAGTTATTAAACCATGAATAGGCTTTCTAAATATTAACCCTGGTTATTGTTTTGGTGTTTTTTTTGTTGTTTTTTTTTTAAATCTGCATGCACTTCACATTTTTTCAGTCCAGCTTAATCTCTCACAGTTGTTCCATCTAAAATCCTGCGGTGGCACCCGATTCCATAAAAGAGATTTTAATCTCTGCCTGGTATAATGATGACTCATCTTCCATAATCCTTGGAAGAAGGCTTTCACTTTTCTGTCTGTTCAATTATTGCAAAGTTGTTAATAAGCCTGTGGTGAAACTCTACAGCAATTAATAGATGTAATTGAAATAATTTCCAACTTTTATTAGTTCACATACTATAAAAATTTAAGCTTCTTTATTTTTCCAAAATGGAGCATCTTAACTGGTTCCGTGTTGTTTTCTGAGTGATGCTCAGTGTGAAATTCTGAAGTCCCCGTATTTCCTTGTGCAGTGATGACTATGACTGATTTTGTCTATTTATGCCAGTTTTCTTACAGTTCCTACAGGCTTTAAGTGAAAAAAATAATCTGCATTGTGCAGCTGCTTCTCTGCAGTGAACGCTCATGGCGTTTAAGTGCTGTTCATGTTATGTTTTCTGCTGAGTGCCCAGCTGCTTTATTATCGGTATTACACAAAACAACTACGGCTCCTTAACATCTTTAACAAAACACCCACTTGAAGCATTCCCGTTAAATCACCTTGTGTATAATATTAGATTTTTTCCTGAAAAATTGATATTTATTTTTCTTATGCTTCTTCACCGGGCATTTGTCAATATTAATCTTCCCCAGGGGCAAGTAGCTAGGTCCAGCTGTACCAGCAGGTGCAGTTTTCTTCAGTTTTTCTAGGCATTTGTATTTACTATTGCACTTACACATCTGAATTTTCTTGTTATTTCAACAAAAGGTAATACAAAAGAACTTCAAGCCTCAGAGAAATCAAACTCGTCAACTTTACTAACTGTAGGCAAGTGGTCAGGCTTTGCCTATTGCATCAACAGCTCTTCTGAAAGCACTCAAAGGGATTTTAACATAGGGAGGATTTTGAGGACAAACCCAGTCCTTAGGCTAGTTCGATCCCTGACGTAGTTCCACTGCGCAGCCCCCAGCACCAAACTCAACATCTTTATAATACCCACTGCTTATGTGTAACACTGAACCCTAACAAAAACATCACTGACAGCTTCTGACAGCTATATGCACTCTCCAGTCCTCTTTAGCTCCTGCGCTTTACGAGATAACCGTTTTGAGAAGAAATACATCCTTCCAAATCGCACATGCAGGGACAGAACATGACTGGGCAAGTACCAGCAGCACATTATGTATGCACCACACACAAACACCAAACCATTTCTGTTATGAAAACACATCTGTTTTGAGTTGAGTAAACACAGAAAAGGAAATTGATTCTACAGACAAAAGGAAATTAGTTTTTCGGTTTGTTTTGTTTTTTAAAATAAGGCAGCAGTATTAGGAAGCTCCAGTAGCTTATTAGCACAACTATCCAACATCTAGTTCCACCTATATATAGGTGGATTAATATAATAATTATAATATAATTTTTAGGAAACTATCTCTCTCATTTCAGTGAAAAAAAGCAAGCTGCTTCCTGTATAAAGTAGTTATTCCTGCAGTCTTTAAAGACACAATTTTTACTCTTACAAGTGCTAATGTTGCAGGACTCTACACTTCTGTGCGTTCCCAGCTGAACAGAAAACAAACGAAGGGTGCTTCTGTGTCCTCATGATCCTCAATTGAACTGTCTGAATTTTAGCAAGCTCAGCATTCCCCCAGCAGAACAGAGAAGCACGACAAGCAGGGAGTTGCACACCCTGCGTGCCTGACTCATCTTTGCTCCAGCTAATAATAAGAAATAAAAAACACACACACACACGCACGCACTTTCTCCTGCTAATAATAAAACCCAACACAAAACAGGGATTGACTTTCGGAACCCAGACCCTACTGCTTGCACGGCCTCTTCCCCCAAAGCTTTCCCACTTTCCTGAGGGAGTTGTTCTGCAGAATTAGCCTGGATTTTTGTCTTTTATGCAAAGCTCTAGCCTGAAATTAAATGGGCTCACATGGGCAGCCACATCCCTGAGAAACAATACACGACAGGGGATATTGACACAGGCAGGTGAAAGGGAGGTACCAATTGAGTGGGCACCGACAGCAATCAGAGGGACCTGAAATCTGCCAACATCTTGGTTCTTGCAAGAATTTTTGTAGAATATATTGTTTCTGACAGCATTTCTACAGGCTGTATGCCGTTAAGGCTTTAGCATTCAGTGCTCATAAAGCTGAATTTCCCAAGCTGTGTTTCATACCACACACCGTGCATGAAAGCTCACAGAGCAAACTACCCATTGTCCAATACGTATGTATTATTTCATAATTTCATATTTCCACTGAAGTAGCAGCTAATTGTTAAGAAAACAAACAAACCAAACTTATTTTACCTATAGAAAGAAATTATTCTAGAAAGGAAAGAACTGCTTTCCTCTTTCTTTGTGAGTGCGAAGCACTTTACCTTGTGAAAGAAGTGTATTTTTCTCTTAACGTGTAAAAATAGAGGAAGCTGTCTCTCACTGAGTAGCATTAAAAGAAGGAAAAGTCCAAATTTTAAAAAAAGCATGGGGGCTCTCTCTGAATTCAGAATGTCACTCCTACAGAAAAAGTTTTACCAGCTTTGGCCAGTCAACTCTACACAGCTGCAAATGCTCTCCTTACTCAGAGTGCTTTCTGTTGAAACTTTATTATTTTTAATATCTATTGATACTAGTTTATAGATTAATGATACAAATAGCCCTTAGGCATAATTAAACTAACTTTGATTCCGTATTTATAAATCTTACCGGAGTTTAAGCTTTTACCTCATATTTTTAAGGAAAACATGCTTACGAAGCCGCTTATTTACAATACATACGGAGAAGACAGTTGTTTGAGATTTTAAAATGAAAGCTACATTCATTTTTTTCCTTGCTTGGGAGAGGTGGGGATTTCCCCCTCCCCCTAGGATGGAAGTTTCATAACAAAATCATACAAGACAACCACAGCCTTCTCAGGAGAACAGCCTATTTATTTTTCCCCAGTTTTGTGTTTCCCTACTAACATAATTTAATTATCTTATCTTTATTCTAACCCTAATCCCTTGGTTCATTTTAAAAGTGATACTTCCAGTTAGAAACAGCAACAAAGAAATCTGAACAGGCAGTGGTTTCCTGCAATTCTTAAAGATATTTAAAAATACACTTTTCCAAGTGAAGCATTTCACTTAGAGCAGTATCCTTCTTATCACGAAATTATTTTATTTTTAAGCAGTCAAGATGAGGCTGGTATCTGTAATGCAGAACGTCAGGTTCAATTACTTTAAAAAATATTATTTGCAGAAGAATTTGGCTTTATAAAGCTAAAATAATACAAGTTCGCCAGCATAATACAAATGGAATCTGCCTGGAGCGCAGGAACCAAAGCTGGAGTACAAAACCAGGCTTTGATATTTTAAGCTGCCTATAACATAACCAGTGGCACACACTAATTCCAAAGGGGAAAAAAAAATCAAATCTAATCTAATTGTGAAAACAGAAACAATATTTGATTTAAGAGTCTTTTAAAGAACTACTCTCACTGGAATGTAATGCTTTCGTTTACATAAAGCTTCTTCTCAGTAAGATCCACTGCAGGTCTCAGGATGTCCCCTGAAACATTAGGACAGGCAGAGGAACAAGTTCCCTTTCCTTTTCACAGTTTAAAGACCCTCTAATGGAAAACTGACAGTTCAGTAGAATTCACTTTTTAAAAGTCAAAATCTGCCACATTCAAAAAGTAACTCAAGAAACTATTTGAGAGACACTGCAAAATCAAGTAGAAGAGGTGGAGGTACCTGGCCCCCTCAGATCTAATCCTGGGGACAACACACCAGTAGTGGTAAGGAGACCAAATTAACACATTTCGTTTCCATCACCAGCTTTAAGGAAAATGGAAGAGAAGTTTGTTCAACAATGACTTTTGTTCTACATCCTGAGGTAGTGGTGACAGCTAAGGTCAACTTACTTCTTTTCATCAGAAGCCACCTGCCACCCCAGGTACTGCTGACTTGGGTTCAGCGCCACCTCCCTCTGCTTACAGGAGCTCAACTCCCCCATCAGCTCCACCAGCAAGAGGGGGAAATAATCATCACCGAGTCAATTTGGAAGAAAATAGGCAAAACTGTGCATAAGTGTTTGTAAAGTGAGGAGGTGCTTCAGGTTTCATTGGCCAGGAAGACACAGGGAGCTCAGCACAAAGGGTCTGCACCACTGAGAACATCCCAAGCACCAGGAACGTCCCTGAGGACTACTTGAAATGCTCTCTCTCTGCTCACTGGCATTTTATTCGGTGACCATTTAAGATTATAACCAGCTACAGTAATTTACCCATTTCTTCGGAAAGGAAAAACACTTAATGCTTAAACATTGGGCTTTAAAAGGGAAAAAAAAATTTGCTGGATGGTTAACCACAGACCAACGCCTCTCTCCAACACTCTGTATTCAGCCCTTGAGCTCCAAGAAAAAAATAAGCCTCTCAGCTCTACGTGCTAAGCCACATGAGGGAACCATCAATTATTTAGAAAAGCACTGATTTTTTTTTTTCAGTCCGAGCAGTTCCTCGGATGCACGGGCCAGGAATGCATGGCTGGAGACTGTCGAAGCCCACGTTGCTCTTGGGAAGTTGCCTGTGGAACTGCCCTGGTCTGGCCACCCCGTTGTGTGGGCATGGCACGGAGGCAGGCTCAGCCTCCCTACCCAGCAACGCCCCGCCAGAGCCCATGGGCATCGGGAGTTCGGTCCTTTGGACATTTCAGCTCTTCCCTAAATTAAAGCTGAACCAGAGCCTCAGAGCCCAAGGTCTTTGAGAACCTGATGGGCAAAGGAAGGCTGAGGTTTCTAATAATCCTGCCACTATAAAAATACGACAGCTGCTTCTTTTTCGCAAGCCATCCATAAACAATCCAGAAAAAAAATAAAATAAAAATCCATGAGGTCCATCTGAGAGCCTAAACCATGGCATTATGAAGCACAGTTTTAAGAAAACAAAATGTTTCTCACTCCATATAGCAAGGAAAGAAACAGCTTCATTCAACCAAACATTTCACAGGTTGTTTGTGCCAAATGTAGGCCAAGAGTTCCTAAGAAAAGCCTCATTAGTTCATACTAATGACCAGAAGACTCACTTCAAGTGAGTTTATTCTACAATGGATGATTAAAAATGGATGATTCCTGCTTCAGCAGGGGAGTTGGACTAGATGATCTCTATGGTCCCTTCCAACTCTAAAAAATTCAGTGAAAAAAATATTCAGAGATGACTGTAACGGTCAGAATAACAGCACAACAGTGCATACCACATTCATCTAGAATAGTTTATAATACCTCATCTAATTTCAAGTAGATAGCTTTCTATTCCATAACAAAGATTTGTAGCAATGAGAAGCAATTAACTTTGTGTTTGGTTGGTTGTTTTAAACATCTAGCCACTGACAGGAAAAGTAATTAACAGAAACAGCATATATGAAAATGCACTAATAATCTGATGCATGAAATCCTTCAGCAGTTCTAAAAAACCTAAAGTTAGGCATTTTCTTCTCCACTCTTCACATAAAATAATGCACCAGGTTTTACCCACTTACATTGTTTTCAAAGGAGCAACTGAAGTCCAGCATGTTGTTGTTTGAAAAATGATGTTTCTCTCTGCAATGAGAAACACTGCCCAAAAATTAATTTAAAAGTTCCCATCGTTACCATTCTGGTTTGAACTGCCACCACAGGAAAAAGGAAAGGAGTCCCTCTTGCCATTTTCTCTAAAGTAGGACACTAATAGCAATTCTTCACATGCTGTATTTACCGAAAAATTTCAAATAACACAGGTAATACTACTTGAGGTAAATGCTAACAGTTATTAACTCAAAGTGAGTTCTTGCTTTGCAATTTAAAGAAATAAAGATTTTTTTTATTATTTTGATTACTTTTAAGTCTTGACAATGAGCTATAAATGTTTTATTAGTAAAAAGCACTTCTTAAGCACTTCTTAATAGTGACAATCATTTAGGCATTATTAACTTTAAATCCTCTTACCAGCTTTAATCTTTTTTTGAGGAGCTACTCATCCTCTTGTGCTACAATAGACAAATGGGAAAACAGTTATTTTATGTAGTTCTTCCCCACTTATTTGTTTGCACTCTTAGCTGGGAAGTTCTAGGGGTTTTTCCATTTTACTGGAATCTTCCTCCCCAGCCCAGTGCATGCTGTAAAATTCTCTTTTCAGCCAGCGTGTTCAAAACTGAGCAATCTCTCTATTTACCAACCTGTGCATTCAGATGCTCACAACTTGTAGAGAGGTCTTTTTCTAAGCATTGTTCACAACGACAACTCATCTACAAGCTCAGTTTTATGATGGAAAATGGGAGGAAGTGAGAATACTGACCAGTGTATGGCAATAAGAGAGATGAAAAATAAATGCAGAGGTCCAAGGGATAGATAAAGAAAATGGTAAATGTGAAGCAGAAATACCCAAAAGGAGTTCCACGGATATGGATACTTCCATAAGTAGGATAATATTCACATAATTCAACTTTCTGGAGACTAATTTAGCTAGCTTAGTCTACCACAATCAACGAAGATTAAAAAAATCCTCTAAGAGGAGATTTGGAATAGAAAACCTTTATTAGAGTTGGTAGTTAAGCACAGATTTCGTCAGATGATACGAATACTTTCCCTGATTCTATCTGCTGCGGTTACACCAATCCAAAGACCCATTTCATGCCGTGACATTATACGTATGAAAATGTCAGGTAACAGGCCTGTTTCGAGATGCTTCTGAAGGTTGAGAAGAAAAAAAAAAGTGTATTTATTTCCATGAGGACCAAGTGAGACCAAGTGGTATAATCACCAGGGGCAAGGTCTGTCCAGCAGACTATGTCTCACCCCAGCGCCTAAGGCTGTGAAGAGCAAGAGCTGCAGGTCCCATGGCTTCTCCTCCTTCCTCCATCCCACACAAACAAGCACCTGGGACACGTTTGTTCCGCTGAGCAACGCCATTCCCAAAGCCTCCGGGTAAGCACGAGCCACTGCAAACCACTCAGGAGGATCCTTCCAACAGCCTTCAAAACGCTCACGCTGTCAGAGCATTTGAACACGCACCCAGAGTTTGGCAACTTCCCAAAGGAAAAACAAACAAACAAACAAACAAGGTACGCTGATGGCGGTGGGTGTTTTTTGTCTGCCTGGCATCGCTGTGCCACCGGGTCAGCAAAAGTCCTGTCCATAAAGCAGGAACTCCCGGGCAGCGCAGCATGGATTTGTTTCTCTGGGCTGCAGACAGCTGGCATTGTGGTGCCATTCGAAGCTTAACACGAAAAACGCTGGCACATTCACCCTCTAAGCCTCCCCAAATCTAGTTACTCACTCAAACCCTGTTTGAAACAACAGAGAAGAGACCGCGTCCTTCAATACTCACAAAATTAGAAGAAAAACCTACGCTGCAGAACTCGGGATTCCAGGAAAGCACGGGTTTGGGCTCATTGCTTTTGCGGTTCCCGTTGATGATGCCAAAACCTCAAGCCTCAATATCAGAGTTGGAGAAAAGTTCATAGCAGCAATCCAAAAAAACTACAAGTCACAGATGCAACCACACTGCCTAACTCAAACAGCAGCTCACCAGTCTGTGCATTTTATAGCATTTGTTCTCTCCAAAGACTGGTTGATCTTAATTTACTGTTCCCAGACACAAGAGTTCAGTAGGAGAACAGCAGGAAACTTAGCAGCATCAGGCAGTAACCAAGAGTGACAGCACCCCAGCCGAATTAATAAAAAGGTACAGATAACTAGAATTTAGAGGAAGCTCAAACCTTGGGAACAGCGTTACGTGCACAGTATGTTTTTGGCAACAGCATTTCACAGAATTCCAGATACCAGTAATGGGTTGTAAATTGCTTAAATTGAGGCAAGGAGAAAATTCCAGCCAGGTACAATTGTAATTAACCTTCTAAAATTGAAAATTACCCTGATTAAGTACCTACCTCCCAGATTTTGGGGGGTTTTGATGTTGTTTTTTTTTTTTGCTTGGTTGGTTTGGGCTTTTCTTTTTTGCACATCCATGTATAGTCACCCATCTGTGTTGTCTGTATATATCTATATGTATGCATACTGGAGCTGGAGACAAACGACCATTGGCGCCCTTCACTTCCAGCATATAATAGAAAGCTATATTATATAATAGATTAAAAGAAAAAATTGCATTTGAAAAAGCAGAGGTAACAATAAAATTATTTGCACCTTCATCTGCAGAAGTAACATCAAGCTACCAACAAAGCTAAGAGGAGTTATTTAAACAAGTACTCTTTTACAAAGTAAGCCTGCCTTTCCCTTGGCAGTTCTCAAAGAAAAGTAATTCTCTACCTCAGTAGAAATGTAGAGACACTTTTTTTCCCTCTAAACAGAGGGGGATGGACAAATGATAAAGACGGTTAAGTACAAAATGGAAAGGTATTTCCAGAAGGATTTGAATTAAATAAAAAATAATAAAAAAAAAAGCACAAGTAGCTGTTGACTGCTGGTAAGCACTGAACACTGTATGTAGAGAACAGAGAACTTTTGAATCCAAATACCACCTGCTTATATTTCAAGTTATTATGCCAGTGGAAACTGGCTTTCACCTAGCCGAAAGGAAAAGGACACTGGTTCAAGCTTGCACGAGCAAGACCACGTGCTGCTTGTTAAACCCTTCCCGTGGTCGGGAGCCAGAGGCCCCCGTCAGTTCCTCGGAGATGTGAGGGAAGAACCGCTCCAGCGGTCGTACTTGTTCTGCCACAGCCAGGGCCTGGAGGAGAGGAGCAGCCAAACGCTAAGGTGACCTGGTGTCAGGAGCAGCCTCCCAGGGCAGGACTCCGGTTACAGGGCAGTCACAGCGGGACACAGCCCCGGCGGGGGAACCTCACATGAACTGCTGATGAGATCCATAGGGCTCACCCTTGGCTGAGGAGCACCTGTTACGAGCGGTTATTTCCAACAGCCTTCACTGCTGACCGCTGGCATGAGAGAACTGCTCTCACAAGCAAGTTTTAACCTCCCAGAAACACCAAAGCAATCAGGCAACGCTGCACTCCCTGGCTTTAGAAACCAGTAATTACCAAAGGGAAGTACAGCTTCTGCTGCTCAATGTGAAATGCTTCAGCTAATATGTGATATCCTGATTAGAGGCTGGAAGAAAGAGGGCTGAAACAACACGCAGAAGTTTCTCAGCAATTTTCTATCCCCCAGCTTTACCACACAGCAAAGAATAACCCCTGCAGCAAGATTTGACAGAGGACACCTGAAATGACCCTCACATTCCCTTATAAATATCAACCAGTCCATCAAGAAGTGCTGTCCTACTGCTGTTTTCTTCAGGAAGCATGTTGCCAGAGAAAATAGATCTAAGAAATCAGTAATTTCTAAATGGTATGCCCACTTCCAGTCAACTCCAGCACTAAGTAAGTTACAAAATATACTGCTTCTACAGGAAGTCACTGTGTCTAGAATTAGATTCTCAAATTAATTCACTAATGCACAACGCTTCTTACAGAAAATCCTGGCTCCTTCCTCTTCATCAGAGCAGCAGAACTATTTTACATATGTAAGATCCTACCCTATCCAACAATTAATGAATATTCCTAGGTAAGCATTGTGAAAGGAATGTTTAAACACTTCTAGATACAAGCAAGCACCCGCTCCTTAAAATGAAATTTTTGCAATCGCTCTGTGGAGGTAAACATTGAAGGACATTTTAAAACTTCTTGTATCTCTTAACAGCTCTAATTCACCAATTTTAACATATACCAGACTCCTTCCTTTCCAAATGAAATGGTCTAAATATTCCACAGAAATGGAAATTTTTAAGGCTCTAGGAACTTCAACTGCTACCTTATAAATATTTGTTTATATCTAAACAGTAATAGTCACTACAAATATACTTACTTGTACTTTTTATTAGCTACATTACCTTTAACACATTGGACCAAGTATTGTATTGAAATGTTATTTTGTAATGGATCGTTTTGCAGACAAGCACAGCAGCCACTCACCCAGGTATTAAAATCCCATTCACACCTAGACCTTTCACAAAGTCAGCCCTTTGAAGTGCTGCCTCATGTCCCAAGTTCATTTGTTAAAAAGGCAATTAAGATGCATCCATTCCTCACTGGGGTCACCAAGGGAAAAACTCAGAAACAATTTTGGACTCTGCTAAAACCTTTCAAGGTAGCACGATAACCAACCTCCCATGGACTAGCAATCAAAACACTTTTAATCTCAGTGCGACCTGTGTTCTAGGGACATCCTCTCATGTAGGTGTTTGTTTTCTCAAAGGAAGTCAAACACAGGTGTGCAGTAAAGATTCCATGTTTAGGTCAAGCTGAAGACCACTTCAGTGGTTTCCATACTTGCTACAGCCACGTTGAAGTCTTCCCTTCCAAAGCAAGGATTAGAGTGAAGTTTCTTTCATGATAGGCTGGCAAGTTTTTTGTGGCTTTGTTTGTTTGTTTGTTTGTTTGTTTCAACTGAAGAGGGCAGATGCCAATGTTTGCTGCTTTCCTATCAACTGAGAAATGGAAATTGCTTCATGTGTGTTCCTTTCAACTTTAGCTGAACAAATCAAGAGGTATGAGGAGAAGCCACTGCTCTATCCTCACAGGCTAGCATTAAACAAACAAAAAATTGCTAAAAAAAACCCAAGTTAAATTATAATCCTGTAATTTGTGCAATTTATGGATAGGTTTGCTTTTTTATTATTTGGTTTTTTAAACATACAGTAAACTAAAATATTTCAAACACCCTGACAGTTCAAAATACTGAATATGTAACCACTACTTGATTTAAGTGTTTAATACCAATTTGATGTTTTATTGAATTTTGACATTTTGAGCCTAGTATCGTTAACACTGGGATCATGATAACATTTTGGTTACTATGCCGGATTCTGTTGAAGTTGCATTGACAGAACAGCTGAAATTTTTCAGTGTGAATATCTTAGGAATGGCTACTGAAACAAAGTGTTTAGATTCCTTAGCAAACCTTTAAGAACCAGGTCACTGAAACAACTGTTTAACCAGGCATATTACATGTTCACCTTAATATAAGGACTTGAAGAAGGGAAATAGAATGGGGTAGTAAAATAAACTTCTCATTCTATTGGTTTTAGACAGTAACCGGTGCCACAGGCAGCATGCTTTAGAGACACTGATTTAATAAACTTGATTACCTTACGCTCGTGATATATCAAGGTAACACCTGAATTAGTTTTCACTGCAGGACAAACTCCATTAGGAACACTGATGCTTGTTCTTAATGCTTTGTAGTAAGAGGCAGAGTTTTAGAACCCACACCACACACACGCAAAAACCACATTCGTAAGTTAACCTTGCACTGCAGCAGCTTCTGAATTAGCAGCAACTTCCAAATTAGCAGCAGCTTCCTGCTGTGCTTCCTCCACAGCAGGGGATGCATCTGGAGCCGGTAAGTCAGTCTCCCCTCCAGTTTCTGGGGATACCCCAGCACTCTCATCCTGTGCTGCAGGTCCAGCAGCAGCTGCTGCAGCAGCCTCTTCCGTGGCTGTCTCTGCTTCAGGGACTTCAGCCGTCTCTTCTTCATCACCTTTTAAGGATTTATTTAATACAACAAAGAGAGTAAAGTGCATGCATGCAACACAAATTCACCCACTACTTTTTTGCCATCATCCTCATTTAAATTTAAAACGGCAAATTAAGCTTTGGGATCAGAATTTACAAACAAAGTCAAGAAATCAATAATTAATCCCCCTTATATTGTCTAATGTGGCACCAAAAAAGATGTTTACAACATGAAGAAACCATATTCTTAATTACTGAGTTTCATAACTGCTTCAGTGTAATAAGAAAAGAAACTGTGGCTTAAAGCAAGTCACTGCAAGAGGTGGAAGTGCAGAGAAGGATAAAAAAGGACCCCACCAAGTGTTGCTCCAAACCTGCTCTGCTGAAAGGACCAGCGATAATGCACTCATGGGTGTCACAGGGAGCTGGATTCTTGTCCAGTTCGCACCCAGCAGTGGAGTTACCAGACTGGGAACAGGGCGTTTGCTACCATACTTAGAAGCTCTTATGGAGTTTATCATCCATCAGGCTCACAGCTTAGAAGCACTGTGAGCCAAGATGTGCATCCAGTTTGTGCAGGGCTATTTGCAAGGTGGCTAACTTGGCTGGCAAGACAGCAGCTACAACAATGCCAGGCCCAACGAGGGATTAGTTTCCAGATGGGTTTTGTGCCATCTCTTAGCTCTACACTGCCATAGGTACTCTGCTGTCCCTATTCACCCTGCTTTCTTTAAACTGAACGCACTGTATAGAACACTGCAAGAGACGTAGCACTCAAGTAAGAAAGGTAAAATCTGTGAGGCAGAAAAAAAACAGAGGACCTCTACTGAAACTAGATGTATATAAGTAAGAAAATAACCTGCTAATTTTAAGCGATCAGTGTTCACTTTACTGGAGATACGACCACTTCTAACTAACCATTTTCCTTTTACCAGTCCTGGCTGTCTTTAAAGGACTTGTCAACGCTGCTTTAGGTCAGACTCTTTAGACTCTGAAAAACCCTGTGTTTCCCAGTCATGCATTACTCCAAACTCAGCTGAAAAAGTGATAAAAAATTAACAGCACAAAGCAACAAGGATGCACAATCACCATGCAAACATGCACTAAGATCAAGTTAACAAAAGAAAGTTGTATACCGAGTGTTCATTGCAAGTTTACTACTAGAACCAACTCACCATGTGAAAAAATACAGCTGGAAATTAAGTTTTGTATTACAGTGTGAAATAAGTGAGAATAGAAAGGAAAGAGCTTAAAGAGACATAGTCAGAATTTACTTTATTATTTTGTGTCTGTTTAAAAACTAGACAGATCAATTTTAATTACTGTTTTTTTTATGCTAGTGCAAGCCTATGTTTTTGTGTTCGGGTTTAAACATGAGCCTATTCATTGCTCAGTAAAACTCAAAGCTTTGTATTCTGCACAACCTGACCATGTCCCTTTAAGAGAATGCTATATTTCAGGAAAACTATATCGATTACACAAAGAACAGACTAACAGCCAAGCTCAGCATTCAGAACACTTTATTGGACAGTCAGATATAGAGTGCATTCATTCAGAACAGCCAGCTTCTCAATCTCAGAACTGCCTTCTACAAAAGCAGATTCAGTAATAAGCTCAATATGGTTTGGCCTTGCAAACATAGGTAGTTCTTTTAAAGTCTCACAAGTGTGGAGTTTTACAATAGAAGGTATAAAGTCATCCCAAGGTAGGCTGCAAGGTACGCAATGGTGAACGACTGTCCTTTGTTTGTATTTAACTTCCTCGGGTTTGGAAAGAGATTTCCCTTGTATTTTAGTCTGGAAAGTGTAAAAGCAGAGTACAGATTAGAAAGATTGAATCAGCTTGCATCAAGTTAAAAAGAAAAGTCATTGCTATAAAAGAAGGAAATCAGGAACAATTTTAAAGGAGTCACATGCAAATGGAAGACAAAACTTAGCATTTTCTAAATAAGCAAGTAGAATGTTCTGCAAGGCAAACATCATTACCGTTCAAATGATGTCCCAGATTTCCTACTGCTACTTCGAGTCAGGCTGCTGTCAGGGGCTCTTTTAAATCCCCCCCTAAATTTGAGAGTAGCTTTCATTTAAGAAAAGCTACAGAAAAATTGCTATTAGATCTTTTTTAAAAATGTCTGGTATCATTAATCAAAATACCATTAAATATCATTTCAAGCTTCTAATAAACAATAGCATAGTTTTCACATAGTATTTGATTGTTTCTCTTGTTTTGACAGCCTTGTTCACTACAAGCAGTTCTTTATAACAGACGTTTTAGGTTTGGGCACAAGCGGAGAATTTTCCTTGAAACGAGAAGCCAAAAAAATCATTTGGATCAGGAGAGTCTCTCTCTGATCAGCTGTTGCCTCAGATTAAGTTCTTCCAGTTAGAAAGTTCTTCTCTTTACCATTGGACACGTAGCAAATACGCCACGAATGTGCTGTTTGGCACGCTGCTTTTCTGTCCACCCTTCATATTGTTACCGGCAATGTTTTATAGCTTATAAATAGGTAAGCTAATAGGCTTCTATGTTTAGTTTTATGTGACCCTAAAAAATATTAGCTTACTTCAATAACAGAATTTTTAATCACTCTTACCAACAATGCTTACTGTGAAAAAGTGTAAGGACTAACCGAATCTAAAGAATGCACAGGGAAAGAAGCTGCAGCAGCACTTCTGGGAAAAGCAATGCCATGATAACACTCTGTGACAAGGTACACACAAAAAGATGACTATGCAGGGAACAGGAAAAAAAGGGGAGCAGGAGAGCTGTTACTTTTTTGAGAAAGCACACAGAGGATTCCATAGGAAAAGTAGGAACAGAAACCTCTTTTGGGAGGATACACTTGGGAATGAAGAAGGATTTTTAAAAGAGCTGATTCAACAGTAGCTTTGTATTGTGAATTTGAATTAGCTACTCAGACTTCCAATATCAAAAATAATATAGGAAACACGTGCCAACTGTGTTCCCTGTAGGGCCTTAGAAATGTTTTGGACTTCTTATTATCAATAATAAGGGAGGCAGTAATCACCTGCCAGGGGTTGTGACATTTATGTCAATTACTAAGCAGCGCAAGGCATCAGATTATGGATGTTTGGAGAGTACCAGAAGTCAGAATTAAGTTGCAGAGCACTGAGTACTCTTACCCCAGTCTTGGGCAACACAGGTATAGCCTTCAGTGGGGTGAACAGCACCACTGAGTCTGCGGGTATCCCACTCAAACATTTTGGTAGAATAGGGTTAAATCTCAGTACCTTGCAGAAATGAACCTTAAGAGAAAAGAGGGAATATACTGGGATCATCTTGAGTGCCCCAGAAGGTTCACGTAATGTTGTCACATCTATCATGCTCTTCTGACTATGTTAGAACGTAACGAGCATGACCCTCATTTCTTCCCTGAAGGGCAGAGAAAATACCTACTTCAGCCCTAGTTAGATTTTTTTATTTTAGGGACAAGGAAGGATTGCATTATAATTGTGTCCAAGTTCTCAGCGTTTAAAGTATTAAGTTTAAAAACTGTATTGCTTCCAGCTGCTTAAGAGACAGGAAATTAAGGTGTTTTGCCATTTAAAATCTTAAAATCTGTACTTTTGAAGATCTAAAACTAAAGGATGTGTTGTGGCACTTCGAGACTAGCAATTTCAAAAGAAATAATTTTGAAGGCAGACAATTTAAAGCGTTTTCTCACATTGAACCCAAAATTTAAACTCAGCATATTTATTCAAATCTATTCTTTATGTGTACACATATATTAAATTAATTCTCTAGATGTCAACATCAGACAAGAATAAGAACTCAAGTGCTATGGCTTCATTAATGTATTTATTTTTAAATAACAACTAAATAAAAATATAAAGATCCTTAAGAAGCCATTTTTTCTAATTGCTTTTCCTAGCAAGGCCATGCTTGCCGAAGTTCTATCTTTTATATTAATTCTGCTGTAACACTAATTGATGTAGACAGAGACAACATTCCATTACAAGTATTTGGAACTAACATGGTCTAATTATTTAAGCATGAAGAGTTAAGTAAGGATTTGCCATACATTTGTGTGGTGTCTGCTTTTCATTTAATCCTAAATTCGAAAGGACAAAATCAAAGATATGGGATGAGAAATGGATGCAATTTACAATATTTTTTAAAAGCATAAGGGTTTTTTTCCTATTGAACTGTGTTCCCTGATGGCACGTGGCCTGGAGCCAAACTGTTGGCTGAGAAAACAATATTATCTCCTTTCCCTCCCAACAAACAAAACACAAAACTGATTTTGACAGCATTATCCCTTTAGTCAAGTTTCATTAAGCTTCCAGTAAATCAAATGCAAATACCCAATATACAATGAATGGTTCACACATCAACTCTCTCCATCCAAAAGCGACTTCTGCAGCTTGATCACAGGCCAGATTCACATTAAGTTCATTCCCCAAATTTGCGCAGAAGTAGCTTCGTAACCGAACTCTGCACAACCACCTTTGTCTTTACTCCCACTCACAGAGCTCAGACAAGGACCTGGACAGGGTTAAGGCCTGATTAGTCAATCTAGAAATCTGTTCCAGATCCTTTTGTACCCAGGAAACAAGAAAGAAGAGCTCAACTCACCCCTGCGTGACCTCCGCCCCTCAGCTCTCTCGTGAAGAATATTCATATGTTCAATATAGTTGCTGCGGGATGAACTGACTACTCTGTAGGCCTGGAAGGAAATTATACCTGAACTTATTGCTACATCCCTACAAAGTCACCAAACAAAAAGACGGGAGAGGGAGAGAAGGGTTTTTAAGCTCGCCTCAAAATATGCTAAGCAAGGTGAAAAAAAAAAATATTTTGATATACTAACATATTTATACATTTCATATTTCTCCATAGTTAGAAAACAATGGAGAATTGTTAGAAAGCAATGACAATATACCATGCAGCTTTCAAAGTGCTGCAGGAATTGAACAAAGTATTTTAAACAACAATTTAAAAAGCAACTATGGTAAAAAGATGACAGCAAGAGAATTTGTTATTCCTCCAGATACACAATCACACAAGTTTGCTATTTTCAACACGCAGAAGCATGTTCAATCAAGAGGATTATTTTGTAGGAGGGGGAAACTTGTACCTCTCTGGGATGTGCTAGTCACCATCCCAAATCTTGGGGGGCGGGTGGAAGAAAGCTATGAAATGGAGGCTTTAGGGATATAAAGCACAGAATCTGATATATTTAGACACCAGGAAGAGAATGATTACCAAAAAAGCATGACAAAAGTAGACATTTACAAAACTCTAATATGCTTTTTCTAAGTCATTAATATTCTTATCTTTCTTTGAGCCCCAGTTAACAAGGTTCATAAGCATCCCTTTGTGGCTTCAGTCCACTTACTTCACATCTGTCTGGCCCACCTTGATATATTCTTAATGTTTGTGGTTGACACAAAAAGCCAAGGAGTTGGAGGCAGGTGCCTTACTTCATCTTTGGACACACACTCACTTCACACAGATTTAAATATGTTTTCCACTAAGAATGACAACAGCACTAGATATCAAAGTTAACAACAAAACAGGTGAGCAATAGACATTCTGTTTCACTAGTTCTCTTAAACTGTTTTTTAAGTTAGACTGTATTTAGTTATGTGGTATGACATCCACATTCTATTGAGGTTTTGTGTCTTAATCACATTCTTTAACCCAGAACACGCCTTACACCGTGCCAACTCAGAAAGCACAAACAACTCCATTCCCAAACACTTACATAAAATAAACCACCAAAAGCAGCAACACCAGCAAGGAGATAGTACATCATGGCCTCTCCAGAAGAGCCAGGAACACTCCCAGATGACATCTGGCGAAGAGGTGCTATAAAAAACCATTATTGAAATTGATGTAAAGTGCTGGTAAAATACGATCAACAAAACAGAATGACAGAATCTGAACTTTTATATGGGCAGGGACAATTTAAAAAGCTGTAACAAAAGAGGGAGGTACAGCTTCGCCATGTTCAGTACTCCCAAGTAACACAGGGCATGGTGCTTAACAGAACAAGGTACACAGCTGAGCTCTTCCTAAGAGTCTGAGACCTTCTGTGAACATGCTGTTTGCCTACCAGCTCCCAAGCACAGGATGCAGTCTATATAGACTAAGGAACTGCCTAAGGAATGTAGAAAAACAAAAAGAAAAAAAAAAAAAAGGACTACAAAAATGTTCCCACCTAAGGCATGAAGAAGAATTAATTTGTCCTTATTCAGTCTTGCTGCAGTCAGAGGTAACGAATCCTCTTCCACTTAATAACACTTTAGCAAAAAGCCTCTTCCTTTGAATTCACGTTCTTTCATTCTCAAATGGATTGCTGAGATTTAGATACATGCCCATAACCTGAAGTATTGGCCAACAGGGCAGGCAGGTAGGATTACACAATTTTATCCCCGATCGAGTACATATTCACTATAATAGCAGCACTAGTCATTCATGTTTGTTTGCCACTTGCATAGTTTTGATACTTACTACAGCCCCGGATTCTTCTGTACATCTCAAAAAAAAACCCCACACATAATTCTGTTCGTCAACAAAGCTTTCAGCTGAATTTCATTACTTCATCCCAGCTGAGTAGAACCGATGAGAAACGCCCCGTTGAAAAGGGGGGGGTCATTAAATAGAAAACGGCTCTGAGCATTGCAATCAGTAGCTGCAAAAATAGTCTCAATCTCAAAAAATTGCCATTGCGTGCCAGATTATGTTTAGCATCATCTGTCTCATGACACACTTTTCAGTCTCCTCTTTGATAGCCAGGCTTCCTAATGGATCTTCTTACACGGACACACAGATTCTGCGGCAGTTTCGCGGCCATACCCCCTTCTCCAAGGCTCAGCAAGCCCGCAACCATCCACCACGGCCGGAGGATTATTATTATTTAATTTTTTTGGCTACTGGTTACACAATTCCTGATGCGCCAAAAGCCATGGCTGCAACATACCGGGCTGATTCACGCTCCCTTCCCTTCCCTGCCAAGAGACCTCTGAGGGAACACTGCTCCGGCCACCCACCTAAGGAGGGTGCATGGGGTGGTTAAACCCCTTTATTTTGTTAATTTTCTTGGGGGGTGGAAGCGAAAAGGGGCGGGGGGGGGTGATGGGGGTTACACCTGCCCGCCACCGATCCCGCTTCCAGGGAGCAGGAGGGGAGTGAGGGCCCCGCCGCTTCTCCCAAGGGCGAGCCGCCCCGCGGGGGCAGAGGGGGGCTCCCCGCCGGGGGTGACCGAGCGGCTGCACCCCCCGTTCCCTCCATCCTTCCCTCACACGGTGGGGAGCCGCGGCCGCGTGCCGTAACGGACTGCGCCAACGGCCGCGCCGCGCGCCCGCCGCCCCCGCCCGACCTTCGCGCGTCCCCGTCCCTGTCCCCTCTCACGCCTCCCGTCTCCCGTTCCCCCCCCCCCGCCCCGCGCTGTCCCCTTGACCTCTAAGCGGGCTTCGCGGCGGGTGTCCCCCCCCCCAACCACCTCCACCCCCGCCGCCTACCGCGCTGCTTGAGGCGGCTCGCAGCGGAGGGAGCGCGGCTGAGGCGAGAGGCCAGCGCCTGCGAGGCGGCCCTGCAGAGGTACATGGCGGCGGTGGGGAGCGGGCAGCGAAGCGGGCACGGCGGGCTGCCTGACAGGAGACTGCCGGCACGGCGGGGAGGGGCGGGGCCGGCGCGCGGGGGGGAGGGCGGGGCCTGCGCTAGCCACGCCCCTCCCGCCCCACGTGCCGCCACACCTGGTCCGGGAGCGGAACGGAGCGGGGGCTGCCCCCCCCCCGTCGCTTGTCCCTCCCCCTTAGGGAGCGGGAGGGGTGACCGGTCCCTCGGGGCCATGTTCATCGTCACGGCACGATTAGAGGTGGAAGGGACCTTAAAGGTCATGGAGTTCCGCCCCCCCTGCCATGGGCAGGGACACCTCCCACCAGACCAGGTTGCTCAAAGCCCCATCCAGCCTGGCCTTGGACCCCTCCAGGGATGGGGCAGCCACAGCTTCTCTGGGCAACCTGTTCCAGTGCCTCACCACCCTCACAGGAAAGAATTTCTTCCTACTACCCAGTCTAAATCTCCCCTCCTTCCGTTTAAAACCATTACCCCTTGCCCTGTCACTCCACTCCCTGACAAGGAGCCCTTCCCCATCTCTTCTGTAGCCCTCCCTTTTAGACTGGTCTCCCTGGAGCCTTCCCTTCTCCAGGCTGAACAACCCCAACTCTCTCTGCCTGCTCACAGCACAGGTGCTCCAGCCCTCTGACCATCTCCACGGCCCTCCTCTGGACAGGTCCATGTCCTTCTTACATTGGAGGCCCCAGAGCTGGCCGCAGAACTCCAGGAGGGGGTCTCACGAGAGCACAGACAGGCAGAATCACTCCACAGCTCCCACCACCGCCATTATCCCATTTGTCTGTCCTTTGTCCTTGACTGACCTTGATGCACAAAGAGAAGGTGAAGGCGCAAGCGGTCAGAAGGCAGTGCTCACCTCAGAGAGAGCAAGGCCACGGGCACCCATTTGCCAGTGAGCAGTTCCAGGAAGGTGGACAGGGTGAGGCCAGCCTCCCTCCAGGAGAACCTACAGAAGAGCCACTGAGGAAGGGGCTGACTAACGAGCTGCGGGTCAGTTCATTACCAGCCGTCTCCAAGATTCAAGACTGAGCCTTTCTCCTCCCTTTCTGAAAATACAGAATACGTTTCAGTTTTGCGGGCCGTAGCAAAAACAAAGCAAACTTCCCAATCCGGAAAAATAACAAAACACACACGCAGAATTTAAAGGTTGGCCACCTCTGATTTTGGTTCTCTCTGACCAAGCTTCATTTCTGCTCTACGTAAGGAAAAACAACAACAACAAAAAAAACCACCAATCCAGACCACAAAGGACTGAAGAACTAGAATCAGCTTGGGAACAGAATCACAGAATGATATGGGGTTGGAAGGGACCTCTGGAGATCATTTAGTCCAACCCCCCTGCCAAAGCAGGTCCACCCAGAGCAGGTTGCACAGGAACGTGTCCAGGTGGGTTTTGAACGTCTCCAGAGAAGGAGACTCCACCACCTCCCTGGGCAGCCTGTTCCAGAGCTCTGCCACCCTCAAAGTGAAGAAGTTCCTCCTCGTGTTTAGGTGGAACTTCTTATACACAAGTTTGTGCCCATTTCCTCTTGTCCTGTCCCTGGGCACCACTGAAAAAAGACCGGCCCCATCCTCCTGACACCCTCCCTTTAAGTATTTATAGGCATCGATCAGATCCCCCCTCAGCCTTCTCTTCTCCAGACTAAAGAGACCAAAGTCCCTGAGCCTCTCCTCCTGAGACACATGCTCCAGGCCTGGCCCCTATCATCTTTGTAGCCCTAACAGATGTGTAACTTCAATTATGGCATCTCCTTAAATCACCAGATCACGCTTTGAATGTCTGCCCAGTCAAGACTGGGTTAAAAGCATCCTCTTTGACAAGTGAAGAAGCAAATACACATTTTGGCATTTGTATGGATTAGTTTTATTAGGTTTCCCACAGATGCCATTCTGGTATTTGCTTATGGCTTATTTTATAAATTTAGCAATGAAAATGACGGCAGGGCAAGGGCACACTTCTGGAACATTTACTGAACCTTCTCTGAATCAATGTCTAATTTTGTAACACACCTTCCAAAATAATAGACAGTTTTGAAAATAACGTTGATATACTATCAAACAGAAATGCCACGTAAAACAATTTGAAGACCAGAAGAATGAAATATAAACAGCAAGAAAAGTCTTGAGAAGTTTCTTCCATACTTCATAATTTATTTCATAATTCTGCACATGAAATGTATGAACATATAAGTATTTAGATACTTTGTACTTCTGCCACGGCCATTTATTTGTCAGTCATCTGGTGATCATATTACCTCTTACTGAGTACACCATCAACCTGAGAAAGAGGAAAAAAAAGCCTCAGCAACAAGGAAAATGGATACAACAAATATGATTAGAAACATCTTGCAAAATACTGTATTTGTAGCTGGTGAGGGGTATTTTTGGGGGAAAACAGCCACTGCACACAAGTTTTTCTATGCCTAGTTTAACTGATTCTTTCATGCTGAGTATTAATTGCTTTGAGGCCATAATCCCTCATAGGATTTTTGGCTGGCAGAAACACAAGTATGGTTTATTTTACATTGAAAAGGACAATGACTACATACAATCTGCACTACAATGCGTGTCTACGGGCATCATTCTTATGTGTAATATACAAGTGAAACTGAGAAAAGTGTTTCCCATTGTAGACCTGTTAGAATGAAAAGTAAAAAAAAAAAAAGAAGCAAAGATAAGCTATTTTTAGTGACCTTGAGCTCCCAGCGACTAAAGCACTTGTAAGGCACTCTCTTTGCGAGCAAAATTTTATTATAGACTATAAGAGATGTGTTACTTTCCAAAAGCGTGTACATCCTAGACAGAAAGCTGTCAGTCAATATGCACATACATGAAGATAGAGATCAGTTACCTTATCACTTTAAAACTTGGAATGAGTTAGAAGAATAGCAAAAGCCAAGATGCAAAGTATTAAGGAAAATAATATGGGAAGAAGAGAAGACAGCCAAATATCTTGATTGCTAACAGAAGCCGAAGATCTGCAGCAGTTGTGGTCAGCTAAGTCAAAAGCATCTGCACGTACATACTTACTATGAGCAGCTTGTACACTTATGTTCTCTCTCTTGTTTTCTCCTTTCATATTCCATTACATCTTCATTGTGCTGCTTGAAAAGCTGTAAAAGCACAAGATATCATAAAGGGCTATACAAGGCACGGCTGGAACCAGAGAACAAAAGATCTCTACAGAATATAAAATCCCCATTATCAGAACGCAAACCAATACATAACTGAGACAATACAGAGTAAATCATCAATTGTCCAGTGAGCCATTTTTTCCACACCTCTCAAACATTTTCTGCTGGCCGACAGATGGCAGGAGGTTCCTCCTGTCAAACAACCATCCTAAAAATGGGAAAAAGCCCTAAAGGGAATCTACCCCACCCTGGAAAGTGTTGTCATCATGGGAGTGCTGCTTATCCTGCACATTTCTTCGTGAGAACCACTACACCTTGCTTGCTTTATCAACATCAAGCCAGTGAGTTCTCTGAAACAGAGGACATCTTACATCTGCATTTTTCTCAGGAAATGGGGGTTTTAACCAATTGACTACAGCTGAAAAATTATAAGAGAATGTATTAGTAGTCAAATAAACACAATATTACTTAGGCAAAGATCTAGGCCTTTTTCTTTTCTTTTTCTTTTTTTTAAAGATCCATTGGGGAATATAATGTTAGGGGCTTAAATGAACAGGCTTGAATAATTAATTCTTCTGTTGTGCCTATTTTAAGTTTCCAACAGAGAGAAACTTAGTAAGTTGTTCATTTTTATAAAGAAAAGCACAACATAGATTTGGGAAAACTAAATGAACACATCATACTTCAGTCTTGACACCTTCTGTGGCTATCCATTACCCCAACCAACTAAGTAGGCGGTAGTCATTGCCTTCAGATTGCTATGGTCTGGGAATAGTTAAGTCCAACAAAACCAAATAAAAACACTTACAAGAGCCCACAAGGCAGCACTGGTGCTGAAAGCCAAGCCAACTCCAAACCAGTTTGGTTGGTCATAATTACGTTTTTTTGCAACAAATGCAGAACGAGTAAAAGCTAAAAAGACAGAAGATTACAAAAGCGTTAACGTTTCTCAGGTTTCTGACACTGGTACAATCAGGGGGGAAGAACCCCAAACAAACCACCCAAACAAATCCAATTATCATCTATAAGCAGTGCCCGTAACTCTGTTGTTGCTCACCTATTAGTAGATATGCTGAGGCGCGCGCTCCCTGACCTGAGGGAGAGGGGAGCGGGGATGCGGCCCTGCTTTTTTTTCACAGAATCACAGAAAGGTTTGGGTTGGAGGGGACTTTAAAGGTCATGAAGTTCCAACCCCACGGCCACGGGCAGGGAACGCATCCCGCTAGGCCAAAACCATGCCCTAAAACCGTCCTTTGCTTGCCCCCTCCCCTGTGGGGGTCTCCCGTCCCCAGGCCGTCCCCACCTGCCCACAGCCCGCCCTGAGGTGGGCCGCCGCCCGCTAACGCCCCCCGGGTAGAGGGCACTCGGCTCCCACTCGCCTAAACCAAAATGGGCTCCCCGCCACCCTGAGGAGCGCCCGGCCGAGCGGGCTAGGCCCCCGTCACCACCACCGCCGCCGCTCACCGAGGCTCGGCCCTCCCGCTACCAACTGCCAGCGCTTCGCCCCCCTCAGCGCCGCCGCCATCTTGTCGCCTCGGTCCGCCTCCTCCGCCCGCGCGGGGGAGGAGCCTCCCCGACCCGCTCCCCGGCCCGCTACCGACGCCTCCCGCCCCGGCAGCAGCCGCGCTGCCCCGCAGGAGCCCCCGCAGGAGCCCCCGCAGGCCCTGACTCAGCGGGCGGGCCGGGGCGCCGCTCCCAGCCCGGCCCAGTACAACCGGCGGGAGGCGGTGGGGTTTGGGGTGAGGGCGGTGCCGGCGGCGGGTCGCGGCGCATGCGCGCCGCCCGCCGTGACCCGGCGGGGGAAGCCCTCGGCGGTGGCCATTTTGGCGGCGCCTCTCTCCGGCCTGCTCGGTTACCACGTGAGCCGCCGCCCGGGGCTCGGGGCAGCCCGGCGGCCGGGAGGGGCCGGGCCGGCGGCCGGCGGGAGCGCGGCGCTCGGAGGGCAAGGCGGGCGGGGTGTGTGTGTGAGGAGGGAGAGGAGAAGGAGAAGAAGGAGGCGGTAGCAGCCAGGCTCGCCGGTGGGGAGGCTCCCGGTAGCGGCGACCGAGCAGCGGGGACGGGACGCAGCCTGACCGCCCACCCCCCTCCCCGGAGCCATCGTCGGGAGGAGCGGCGGGGAGGATGCCGTCGGTGAGCCTGCCGCCCAAGGAGAACGCGCTCTTCAAGCGCATCCTGGTGAGTGGCGGGGCGGGGGAGGCCCGGGCTCGGCCGCGGTGGGCCCTGCCTTGGTTCTTTCCCCGGGATGGCGGGGAGCGGAGCTCCGCCGCCGCCCCCTAGGCCCGGGCCGAGGGGCTGCTGTCACCCGCCGGGGCCGGGGGCTGCCGCCTCTTCCTGCTCGCCCGTCCGCCCGGGCCGGTGGCCACCAGCGGGAAGGGCCGTGGCCGGGCCCCGGGGGCTGCAGCGTGGCCCGGGGGCTCTCTGGAAATACCCTCCCGGCCGCTCCATTCATCGGCCCACGGCCGCGCCGCTCAGCCCTCCGCGCTCTCGAGTCTTTCTTTTTATAACTCAAATGGTTTGGGTTGGTTTTTTTTTTTTCCGTAGACAGTAACCAGGTTTGTTGGTCGGTGGGGAAGATGGCTTTCAGAGGAGGAAGCGGAGAAGGATGAAGGTTTTGAAGTCTTTACGAAGTTTGACTTGCAGCTAACTTGCCTTAAAGTTTGACAATCGATTTTTTTTTTTTAATAATTTATTTATTTTCATTTTTACGGGCAGCAGTTGGTATACAAATTGGAACAGTGGAATTTAGGCACTAAAACCTGCTTTTTGGAACAGGATTAGGACAGCATGCAGCCCAAATACCGCCCAAGTGTGCACAACTTAATTACATCCTAAAGACCTTGTTTGGGCTTTGATGCAGTGTTGCAGGCGCCTCGTGTTTCCAAGTACTTGGGGTGAAATTGAAAACGACAGAATTATGTTAGTGAGCAGCTTTGGTGGATTTATTCAGAAGGTTCTCTTGTCTGGGTCAAGCACTTTATTATTTTCTTTTGAAAACTTCAGTTTTGTCTAAAAAAAAAAATCTTTCCTTGTCTTTGAAAGAGGTTTAGACTACTACTTTGGATCCTTCCAGAGATCATAAGTAAGATGAGTACTGTAGTCCTTTTAGAGTAACAGCACTCTTAGGGCTCTGTAAACTTCTCCCACTTAAGTGGGGGGATGTGTGTGATCTTCTGTTACTTCTTTGTTTTCAAAAGATTTTGTGAAAACAAAATAAATCTGTAAAACCAGAAATCCCTGAATGCAGGCATCCTATCATGAGACATGCAGCTTCATTTGGGGTTAAAAAGTAGATGCAATGAACTCTAAAGCTTATTTCTGCTTTGTTAGAGTCAGTCCTGCTTGGGAGTTGGTGTGGCCTTGTACCAAGTGTGTTGTTTTTGATGTGTTATGTGATGGGAAAGTAGTAGCCTTGTTGCTGGCTCACTCATTTTCCTTTGCATTGAGGATGGCTTACAAGCCAAACTGAATCAAGGAGCCTATCTGTGTTTAAAACTGACTGGCTTGGATTTTTTTTTTTCCTGGGCTCTGTGCATGGTTGCGTGAGTATTTGTGTGGAGAGCAGGAACAAGGAAAGAATTAGAGTTTCTTCGGAGAAAATGCTGGCTCAGCACATAGGAGTTGGATAAAGCTTCACAATTTGGTTCAGGTCAGAAAAGAGAAGGGCGTGCCCCAGTCCAAGCAGATTTCTGTGGATTGGAGCGATTTTAATTTTGTCCTTTTTTTAACTGAAAATCTTCCATAAAAATACGAGCGTTTCATATATTGGGTAGGCTAAAAGTTATTCTGGCATTTTGATGTTTTCCTGCATCCTGCCAGGATGAGCTGGTGATGTGTAGTCTGGTATTAAGACTGCCCTGTGATTAGGTGTATTTGTAACGCGTGATGCGTAGAAAAGGCTTGAAGCTCGTTTTCGTCACGCTGAAAATCTGGCTAATGAGCTACTTGTCTGCCTTGTTATGGATAATGACTTTTTTTTTTTTGCGAAGTTTTGATTATGTGTTTAACTTGAATTAGTAAGGTGTCTTTTTAGGAAGTCCCATTTATCAATGCAAGTCCAAAGAAACATTACTTCCTTGCTCTTCTGCCTTCACTCCATCTCTCTCTTCCTGCAGCTTCTCCTCGGTCTATGCCTTCTTTCCAGGAGACTGTAACCCTTCATTATGCCGTAACCTCTGCTACTCTTCCTTTGGTGCCTGAACAGCAGCAAGAGGAGCCCAAATCTGCCTGGTCAGCTGGCTCCCCAGCGGGACCTCTGAGCTCTGGGCCAGCTAACAAGGTGGTCTGGCTCCCTGGCCCTTGGTTGCCACATGCTGTCTGCTAGCCCGAGCAGACCATGGAGTTGTTCTCTTGAGCGTACCTGGATGAGATCTTTTTTTCAGCAGATGCCTTTGGGAACTAGCCCAAGTGGTATTGAAAGGATGCATTACCCTTCAGATAGATAATTACTGGTCCATAGGCTGTTTATAGAAATATAGAATCATTCACGTTCTGATTTTCATGGAGATAGTAAATACAGGAGTTAAATATACAAGGCTGTTACCTACTTATTAGTGAAGCATAAAATGAAAAAAGCAAACTGATTTTGTGTGTGTTTGAAGTTCCTGGGGCCTCATTTCTTTGCCATTTTTAAGAAGTGTGCCTGTAACACAAACGTTAAGGTCTTGTGAAAGCTATACCAAGCTGCTTGGCTTTCCATGGCTAAAGGCAGTAATTAACTTTCAGAGGATTTTTTGTTTGTTTTGTAGTAAACATCTTACCTGATCAGTAAATTTCTTTTGGGTATGGATTTGCTTGCAAGCCAGCATTTCCACTTGCCTGACAAATCCTGAGTTCAGAAGCACGTGCACTTTGCCTTTGCGTGTTGCAACACACTAACTGGACTAACCTCTTCCAGTCACTTTACAGGTATGTGGAGGTTCTGAAGGAAACATTTTTCCATTTGAAAGGCATGTTACAGTTTAGTGTTCCTGTAGTACAAAGGGAAAGGGATCTGCATGATTAGTTTGAATTAAAAAGAAAACACCCGCAGGATTATCGATCACCATTCTGCTTAAACTCGTGCTTCCATTAAAAAGAAAGTTTCTAGCTTATATTGTTCTTACAGTTTTAACTATTTGCTGTTAAGCCTTCAGGTAGATATTCCTGTTCTTCTGCTCAAAGGTTCTGTGAAATTTAGAAAAAAAAAAAGTGGATCTCTGCATTTTTTCCCTTTCTATTTTTGATCCATTTGAAAATTTATAATTGAGTCTGTATCATTCTTTTGGACACGTGTAGTCTCTAGGCAGTCCAGAGATTACTTGAGAAGAATTCAGGTGGATTCAGACAGAGGAAAGGGTAGAATAGCAAACACAGGAGTCGAAGGAATGGAGAAGTTGACTTTTTGGTACCCAGAAGGCTGAATGCACTATCAAGTAATGGAAAAAGCAGTTTACTCCATTTTTTCCCTCCTGTTATAGTGTAAGTATAAAACTAGTAGTAGTAGGAAGTAGGATTGACTGATGTATATTTTTTTTAATTAAATATAACTAATGTATATTCCTGGCATTTAGCCAAATTATTCAGCCAGTGCATATATGTATCATATATGATTCATCAAATATGTTCAGTTTTATTTCACAAATCCCAGAGACAATACTCAGTTAACTTTTGTTTGGATGTAGAAGTTAGATATATTGAAAATGTATTGAAGAAATATTAAACGCAAAGCTGTTGGAAAGTGCCAGATATTCAGTGGAAGAGTTTTTCAGTTCCTTTAAGCAGCAGAGGATCAAATTCTTGGAGTCATGATGTTCTGGTAGGGTATGGTGGCGCAAATACTTCTCACTGTAGCTGGTGGGCTTAGCTTCTAGTTGAATATGGTTTGAGCAGGGAGAAAAAATTCCCAAGTGTTTAAGTGGTGAAACAACATTGTATTTTATGATGCAAACAAACAGTTAAAGTAGGGAACTAAGTTCAGGCCTTGTTAAAATAGTTTTACTGATTTACAGCTCTCGTATGTACTGTAGAAGTAGCATACTGAAGAAGCCAGCTGCCGTGCTGATGGGGGCTTGTGTATATTACATTGTATGCAGATCCGAGTTTCTCAATTTGTTCAGGACTGGTGATTACCTGTGGTCTTCGTGGTGTCTGGAGAGCCATACATCTTTCATCTCTGTATCAGTTACCTGATGTGCTAGACAGGCTTGATGAGGCACGGCCAGAACCTGTGTCCTCCAGGGGGGCTTTACAATAACCCAGGTCTCTGCTGCGAGAGAGAGGTTTGAATTTCACCTTTAGTTGGTCATTTCTAAGCTAGTGCTGCTGTGCTTGAGGGTGGTTTTGAGCTGGTCTTCTTCCTTCCCATGGTGGCTTTGACAAGTGTTCTACTAAAATATACAGGAACTTCCGAATGATAAAAAAGCCTGTTGAACTGCATCTCTTCAGTGCCTCTGCTGTAAATATGCCAAGTCCCTCCTGTTGGGGCATCTTACTGTTTCTTCATTCCAGAATCTGCTCCCTGTCCCTCTATTTTCAAACTAGACAGACCTGTGCTTCTCCTTCACTAATATTTTCACCAGCACCAGTCCTTTAAAAGTAATGTTCTGTCTCGTAGAAGTTCAGGTGCTGACTTTAAGGTTGCTGAAGTGGCAGACTTGTAAATCTCTTAAGTGATCTTGGTTCAAGATTAAAGACTGATTCCCAGAATTTCACTTTTATCAGTAACCAAGTAAATTAGCACATTTTGTATGCAGTCATTTTTGCATTTGCATGACTGTATGGTGATCAAGTATGTTCACCACTGGAAGTTTCACCACATACTATCTCATCTGAAGCATGGAATTGTTATCAAAGGTTTTCCAATATCTTGGCTGTTGAGATGTCAATCATTTGTTTTTCCTTAGCCAAAAGGAATACCCTGTTTGGCTTTGCCAAAAGTAGTAGAAAAAATTATGCCTTGGTTGAAAAATTGGAATGGAAGTGAAGAACAGACCTGCTGCTTTAAGCAGAGTCAGTTCTTTTTTTCTTTTTTCTTTTTTTTTTTTTCAGAAATATTTCTCAAACTTGCTAAAGAAATTAATTGTTGTTTGAGACTTTAGGATACCATTAAGGAATCACTTGAGCAACGCTGCCATTACTAAAACCTGTACACCAAATTAGGCCATTTGTTGTCCTTGGGGCTGTCAGAAGTTGTAAAAACAGGATTCCCTGCTGTAAATTTCTCAGGTATACTTTTGTTCCTTACCTGTTTCAGTTATGAAAAGAGAAGACTTGTTAATTTTGCTAATTTTTTCATGGCTGTAAGATCATAACAAGCTTATGTTGTTTTGGCTATAGATACTCTCAGCTGAACACAGAGTGGTTTTTGTAATGATCCAAAACTAATGTTACTGGAAACTTAATCCAGTTTAAATGGGATTACCCCTTATTTTGGTTAGAAATTGATCCAGTTGGGTTTATATCTGTTTTTCAAAGGTTTTCTTAACGAGTTTTTGCTGATGGCACTTTCTGGGCATCTCAAGTTTAAATCTCTCATACACAGCAGCACTGTGTGAACACAAGAAGAGTGGTGATAAGGAATTACGGCTTTTCTGATATTATTCATCGCCACCCTTAAAACTGAGGTCAGGGAGACTTGTTACAAGGATTTCTGTTTGCTTCTATGATACCCCACAGTCAAGATAGCAAACCTTGTAATGTTGAAGAACAACCTTGCTTATCTTACTATTCATGTTTAACTATTTCGCAATGGCTCAGTGCTAAAAGACAACATCTCACATACCTTAGATCTGAGTGTGAAAAGTGCTGTGGACATTAGAAAACATTAATAGCCTCACTATGTGTCTTGGGTTATGTTGGGAGATACAGGTGAGTTCAAATATCCGTGTAAGTCAAACAACCTATTGTCTGGGCTCCTTTAGTGCTTTCCATGCCATATCTTGGAATTTGATTTACTTAATTATTTCAGATGATCAATAAAACCCAAATATACCCGATGCATACCAGATCTTTTATTAGGTATAGCCAGTTTCATGCTAAATTCATAGCTGAAGCCTGAAAGTTTCTAGAGTAATGGACAGCTGATCTTAGTTGACATGGCCAAATCCATGGTAATTCTCCCCAAGGAGGAGAGATAAAAGTAAGCAAGTACTGGCCAACAAAACTGATATTGAATAATGGACTTTTCAGTAAGAGTCTTGCTTCAGTGAGTAAGGATTTCTAGTATTGCTTCTAGATGAGCTGTAAATGTTTGTCAAATGATGAATTTTGTCAAATACAGAAATGACGCCAATTCAAAAGTATATACAGATAGTTTTTTCCTGCCTCAGTATTAAATGGAAAGGTACACTTATTTATTTTCTTCTTAACTTATTTCAGTTTGAACCTGCTTTTCTTAAGCAGTGCTAGTTATGAAGGTATTGGTCAGGTCTAGAAAGTAAGGCAAGCTGTGCAGGAAGAGGATTTCTTAGTCCTTTAAATTAGACAATCACTAAAGTTGTTTCTTACACAGAACAGTTCTGTTCATTAATACCACAGAGCAATGAAAGAGGATGGATTTGATTTGGCAGCAAAAAAATATGCAAGTTTTTCAACCAAGTTTTTCAACATTAACACATCTGTAAGGTTTGTCTTCTGGGTTGTTTGTTTGTTTTTTAAAGTCCTCGGGTTTATACATCTTGTATTTGTCATGAAACTGAATCAGTGCGGTGGAAGCTTTTGCCTGGAGCTGTTGAGCTGTTTGATATGGCTAGTGCTCAAAAGACCTGCTAATTCACAGTGAGTAGTTGCTCCTAATGCTTCCAGCTTTCAGAATCTTCTTTACTACATTTAGCTTGAATTAATGCACCTTAGTGACTTGACCTGATCTAGTCTAGCTGTAGAAAGAGTAACCGTGCTTGGAAAACAGCCTTGAGCAGCGTAGCGCCTGGACTTAACTATCTTTTAAGTTGCTGCATCTGAACGGTGCTTGGAAGAAATAGATGGCATCTGAGTGGCAGAGGTGCATATCGTGCATTGTTAAGTGCACACCTCAGCTAACGCTAGCTTTCTGCTGCCAGAGGTCTTACTGCATCGTAGTTGCCAACATCGCTATGTGATGCCTCAGGTTTACGTGTTCATGGCTGCTGCTGAGTCCTCGAAGGAGCACGGTGCTGTAGTTGGAAGGATTTGCCCACCTTCGTTCTGTTCAAGCCTCAAACCTTCGGGGAAGAGGATAGCAGAGTTGTGGAATCCCCGATTTGTTCTGGCCGAGCAGCCCATCCTCCATCATACTTTGTCCTGGGGATTTTAAGATGCAATTTCAATTTCCCTGTGCCCATGTATAGATGAGTTGTCCAGTGTGGTAACTCCTGTATATAATGGGGAATAGTCTGCAATATATTGCCTCTTATTATGATACAGGCGATGTCATCTGCTGAGGAAGAGAGGCTGAGTACAGTGGATCAACAATGAGAGGTTAAGATTGCATCTCTACCATCTCTTGGGTTTCCGTTCAACCTTGGTACTCATTTGGTGAAGAAAATCATATTCTTTGGCTAGTCCATCATCACATTGACAATATTAGGGTGCTTGCTTTAATGGGGTTACCATCAGTGAAAAGTGATTTCCTGTGGTGGTGGTGGTTTTGGGTTGTGTTGTTTGTTGGTTGTTATTTTTTTCAAAGTACCCAAGTTTGCATTTCTTTTAATTCAATTAAGTTATAGATATGGGGGTTTAAAAAATTGGTGTTAAGTTGGAGTTAAAAGTGTGACCCGGGAGAAATGTTATCTTAGAAAACATCTGAAATTGTTTTTTTGCAAAATTCTGTCTTTTCAATAGAAATTGCACATCAGTGTTTTATTACTTGTCCAGTTCAAGGGGCATAGTGATTGGGAGTGTGATCCTATCCCATGCATTTGGGTCTGCTATATCCTTTTTATCTTCACCACATTTTTCCTTTATAACCAGCTCTGCTGGTTCCAAGCAAGAATAAAAAGAAAGCAGTCAGTAACACCCCAGCAACTCCTATTTGTGAACCTGGGGAGCAAATGGTACCTTCTTTGCTTTGGTGCTTATTCTTGAGGAAAACCCTCGAGTTCTGCATTCTTCCAGGAAAGAAGACAAAAGGCAGCTTCTCCTTTATGTTGTTCTTCTATGATTATATTCATCTTGCTCATGAAACACTTTTGGGTCTGCTTCTCACCTGTTTAATCAGCTGCAAAATCCAGCCTGGATGAACTCTTAAGAGACTTCTTTTTTTAACTACTGTAAAGTGGTTTTAAAACACTCTTGAATCAGCTAGATGGGACACACGCATCTTCTTGAGTGCCCCTGCTAGAAAAGCATTTCCTGCTTTCTGTGTTTTGATTTAGGTGATTCTTGGCTTAGGTTAAGTTGAGCCATACCTGGTGGCAGCGTAGATTCACTGTGCTATGAAGCCTTTAGTAAGATCTTTAGTAACTCCTGGTGTTACTGAGTTAGAGCTAATTAGAGTTAAGTTAGATGTTTTGGGTTTTTTTTTAATCAGAGTTAGGTTGATGGCTGGACTAGGTGATCTTAAAAGTCCCTTCCAACCTAGACAATTCTATGATTCTGTGACCCTATTGTTAGCTATTGATGTTAATGAACATACAAGACACTTGAATCTGTGGTGGAGTGATTAAGAAATGTCTTATAAATAGCAAATTTAAGTTGGGATGGATGTTAAATTATTTACTTTGGTTATTAAATGCTTGCAGGACATGAAGACTACTTTGGGGTAAAAAGAATTTGCACTTCTGGAAGTGAATAGATACAAAATATTTCATATGTAATGGCAGAATGTGGTCTGCCACGTGCTGTGTATTTGACACTGAGATCAAAATGCTGCACTTGACCACTGTCCTTGCTTTTGAGTTGGAAATGTGCACTTGACCATTAAAATGTCTATTTTGAGAGGGAAGGAATGTGTCAGAGGTAAAATGTGCTGCCAGCTTACAGCTCAGGAGGGCAGCTATAATCAGTAGCATTGCCCTTCTATGTAGCCTGGTGGGTAACCAGAGTAGCTGCTTCAGAATCCAAGTCAGCCTTACTCGCTAGCTGTAGGTTGGATAACAAGGTTTAGGAAGTAGATGCACTCCAGAGGGATGATTCAAAACAAGGGGCAAGAGGGGAAACAAACTTCATCAGGCAGTTAGCTGTCTAGGTAAGTTGTAAAGAGAGAAGTCTCTTCCTCTTTCTTTGTCAGCCCTCAAGGAGGAAACGCAGAGGAATTCATTCACACTTGGCATGCTGAGCGTGTGTGTGTAAGACATCTGCTGGCCAAAGACTGATTCTGAGCAGATGCCCTAATACAGTTAATGGATCTGAACCTCCTTCCACCTCAGACTTGGCATTCTAGAGACTATGGGCTAGCTCTGTTCCTTATAATTTCACTGTCAGTCTCCCTCTACGCACTCACATCCATTGAATAAATACTTTGTGGTGGGGGAGTGGTGCAATTTCTCTCCTACCTGCTATGGTCTTGCATGATTTTGAGGGAGTCATGCTCTGTCTTACTAATTCTGTGTAGAATTGTATTAGAGCAGGTGCTATTTCCTTGCTATAAATACCGAAAATGAGTTCAAGGGTATAAAAAGAAATCTTGGTGTGTTTGGAGTAGGCTGTAATTCTGGCCACAGTATGTATAGAAAAGCTTGTTAGATATCTTAAAACATCTGGTAACTTATTAAAGGAAAAGCTTTGAAGGGCAGCACATGTGTAGTAGAGACTCGGTGCTGATGGAGAGCGAGATTATTTTCTTTTAAACCATTAGCCTTAACCTTACTTTTTAGAAGTTCAGCTTTTATGTTTTCTCATTGCGTGATGTCACAAGCCAGAGCTGGAGCACTTGTGTGTGGAACATCACAGGCAGACCCTGACCGCTGGCTTTGGAACTGTCTCCGTGCAGGAGTTTAGCTTAGAGGAGGCAACTCCGCTCTTTCAGTGGTCTGTGGAACAGAGAAATGTGTTACTTCTGCAGAACAGCTGTCCCAAAGTAAGGGTCGGAGGCTTGGGAATGACTACCAGAAGCTATTCATCTGGGAGGAAACAAACTATCCACAGGGAGACCATTTCTACTTCCAGCAAGCCTGTATCTTTATGTCCCGAGAATACTTGAGATGCCTCCATTCCTGCTTCTGTGATTATTTTTTTTATGACTTTATTATTAATATTGGTACTTTTTTCTCCTCTTACTCAGAAACTACTGTCTCCCTTAAGGATTTTGTCTTGCTGTCTGTCTATTGCTCGCTGCCATCTTTCCTTGTCTTATTCTTTTTGTTCTTCCTTTCCCATTTTCAATATTTACTGTCTCCTTTTCTTAAAAGATTTTTCTTTTGAGTTTCTTTTCCTTGAAGCCACAGATTCGCCAAGGTTTGTACCAGCCGTGGTGCCGATGGAGCCATGCTGCATTCCTGTTTTCCTTCTCTCTCATTCACACCTTTATTGAAGCTTGTTAGTGCATAACCCCTTTGGAGAAGGAAATGAGTACGTGCAGGGCTTCAAGTAATGGAATCTCAGTGATGCTGTTGAACCCACTTTGATGAAACAATCTCCTTTTTCTGAAGAAGGATGAAACAGCTGTTCCCTTCCTTCCACTGTTGAAAACATAAATGGGTACATAGAATGAGGAAACTCATAAAATGACACAATTTGAAATGTTTCAATTAGCAGAATGAAATAGGCTCAAAGAATTAACCTGAAAGGTTGGAGAAATAGTAATTAGAAAATCACTCCAGCTTGTCTTGATCTGGAAACATTGAAAATGAAGACCTGTGATACTTTGTTGGGGGCTATACGCAGCTTTGACTAGTTCTTCATTTGGTACTTCAGGTGATACAAGTACATGATCAATTTCCGATAATCAATTGGGAACCTTTCCATAGATGTAGGTGGGTATAAACTCATAAATTTTTTCCTCCCTGCAGCTTGAAGGGAGAATGTGTTACAATTCGCAGTGAGTTTACTCTGTTATAAAATACCTTGCACCATAAGTTCTGCATTACTCTTGAGAAAAACCTGCGTACAAATATTTTCTGTCTCCAGCGTATATACCATCTTGGCTGACTTTCCTTAAACTTCAAGGTGAAAGACTGGTTGTTAGAGTATGTAAAATGGAGCTGTTTAGAGATAAGATTTCACGTTCCTAGCCAGCATCTGAGCAGCTGTACTTAAAGGCAGATTGCGAAACCCCGAAGCACCCCTCCTGCTTGTGACAGTGCCTTACTTACACTGGAGGCACATTCTGAAGTTCCTGTGGCTGCACCACTTCTGTGACAGGTTTTGCTGCTTTCACACCTACCTAGGTGGGAGCAAGTGGTGGTTCTGCTTTCAGGGAGGAGACCTGGGTGGTAACTTTTATGACTGATGATTTCAATTTAAAAAAAAAAAAAAAGGCTTTATCCTGTTGTGCTGTCACCTGTAAACTCTCTGTCAGCTCTGACCAGTGGCTGATTAAAGTGATTCATCTAGATACTTGAAGGCAGGTTATGACTAAAAAGCGTAAGCAGTTAAGTTTAATAAAAAAAGAAAAAGATGCCTTTACAGATTTCCTCTTGCCTAACCCTTAATCTTCCTTTGCTGGGTTGTTGCCCTGCTAACTTTTCCTGTCCTTGGTGATAGAGGGAGTTGTCTCTATCTGTTGAAAGTGTTCAAGTCAAGATTGGACAGGACTTTGAGCAACCTGACATTGTACTAGATGGTCTTTGAAGGTCCCTTCCAATCCAAACCATTCTATCCTTTTTTTGTTGATAGGTTCCTCTTTGAGTCCATCTTGATTTGGATGTTCTCTCTGAGCATCTTCTCCTCTTCCTCTTTCCTGTCCTGCAATTCCCCTTCTCCAAAGGGTCACAGCAGATTAGGGGGAACTTTGTTTTGGAATGCCTCTTGGTCTTCAGCCTTGCTATTTCAACTTTACGACCTAGGAAATAATACATCCACTTTGTGGTATACCAGTTTTCTGCACCTTTGAAGTTTATTGTTGGTGTTTCCATCTGTGCTTTGGAAAAGAAAACTGGACCTAAACAGCACCTTTCATGACATAAAAGCAACATAAAGTGAAGAAGCTGACATAGATGTCATTTTCTTTAGGTATTTCCATAACACTCATGTGATTTTAAAAAGTTTTACTTTTAGAACTTTCTGCTTGATGTGAGGACCTCCTGACATTTTTTTGATGGGAGTGCTTGGGGGTCAAATGATGCCCATCCATGCTTATGGATGGTCTTGCAGAGTTAATTTGGAGCAGCATGAGGAAAGGTGAAATCTTGAACAACAACTTATATAGGAGGACTTGAAAACTGCTACCTGTGCCCAGTTTTACACTCCTGTCAGCCGTCCTGGCACCAGAACTGGTCAGCCAGAGTCAGTGAGATCCTGATACCATAAGGTTTCAGTCTGTGCTCCACCAACGTGTGTTTCTTTATTCTTATGTCAGGGCATTGGTATTACAGTAAAATGAAACCTAACAAATTCCTAGCATTTGTTTATGTGACTTGAAAGTGTATGAATTGGTGTTTACAACATTACTCCTTCCTCCTTTGGCTTCTATTTAAAGATTAGCACAAGGGATGGATTGGCAGAAGTAAACTACTAAAACTTAAAAGTTCATGCTGTGTGCCATTTTGCATTGCAAAAGCCTTGCATAATGAAATGAGATGCACACACAAGCAGATTGTTAAAGTTGGATTTACTAAAACTGCAGAGGAATGTTTTAATTTCCAGTATGTTCGGATAACGTTAGTGTTTTGAAAGTTTGTTTGTATACGAGATATATGTGGTATTTAAATCAGTTGTAAGAGGTTGCTTTCAGAGGTAGTTTAAGCCAAGTTCCAATGATTTCATTTTCTTTCCTGCCTGTATGGTTGTTGGAGGTTTTCTCGTGGTGTTTTTGTGAAAGATAATTCAGCCAAAGTGAGTTGAACGCTTACCCAAGATATATTATGACATAAGGTTTGCTTTTCTGTTAAAGGAAAGTTGAATCTCTGTAGGCATTTATGCTTCCTGTGGTATCTTATCTGAGAAATTGTTGTATGATAATGTCTTCAGTTACACATTTAAATTTTGTTCCTATACTATTTATTTTTTTCTGGTGATGGAAAGAATTTTTAATCACAGGAAGCTCATTAAACGGAGTTCATGAAAATACTAGTACATTTTCTTAAAGCCCTAGCTGCACTGATGCTTGATTTTGGGGGTGCAGAAATACTTTCGCTCTAAATGATTATTTTTTTTTAATAAATGTACTCTGTTCTTTTTCAACAGAGGTGTTATGAACATAAGCAGTATAGAAATGGGCTGAAGTTCTGTAAACAGATCCTTTCTAACCCAAAGTTTGCAGAACATGGAGGTAAGTTTTCAAATAGTATGTGTTCACTTTTTTCTCCCCTATACTTTAGGATACAGTAATAATTTGTAAGTTTTATATTTCTTAACCTTTGGCCCATAAAGCAGTAAGAGCATCCAGAAGCCTGTTAAGCACTTACTGTTGGTAAGATTTGTAATTTTAAAGACTGGTCTTACCAGTAGTCATAGCTTGCCATTCTTTATAATGCAAGTCTTAATATTCATTCTACCATTGTGCAAGTTTCTTACTACAAGTATGTATTGCTTAAATCACTTTTCAGGGGAAATTGTTATTTTCTCCTGTGGAAGGCATAAGGTAGAGACAGAATATTCTTCAGCACGGCATGTCTGTTAGCTCTGTGGTCTGCTGCTTTTTCTGAAGGAATATTCTTATTCTAAAAGAAGAAAAGAAGTGTTTGTCCCTTGCTGTATTTTAATCAGTTTGTAATAATGAGTTGAGAGTTTCTTTCCACTGTCCAAAAATTTATTTATTTTTTTTTTCCCTTTGCCAACTGGTTTGGTTGGTGTGTGGAAGTCTCAGTGCTGTGAATAAACAGTTGAGCAGTTATAATGCTCCTTTAAAGTTAAAAAAAAAACTATGCACCTTTCTCCAAAATGTTTGTAGAGCAGATAGTTTTTAGTGCCTTTAGAATAAACCACGGTTTTACTTTCTCACTTTCTGGTGGAAGTAGTGTATCAAGTTTATCGTTGTGTATGATACACATCAGTAAATAATCTACCGTATAGTTTTCCGTGTGAAAAAAGAATGCAAAATCTTGACGCTGATAACTGAATCTAAATTTGCATTTATAAATATATTTAGAGTTGCTATATTAAGCTTAAAAACCTATGAAAATGAATAATTGATAGTTAATCTTTGGTTTATTTATTATTTTTTTTAGAAACCTTGGCAATGAAAGGACTAACGTTAAACTGTCTAGGGAAGAAAGAGGAAGCTTATGAACTTGTGCGTAGAGGCCTAAGGAATGACTTGAAGAGTCATGTCTGTATCCTTTTTGAAACAGGGCTCTCACTTATGAATGGAAAAGGTTTATTTCTACAACTTCTTGATTTATAGAATTGCAACAAAAGGCAGTACCATTAGGCTTCTCACTTGGTTTGTTTCAAATACAAAGGAATATTTTGTCTAAGCCAGCCAAAGGGCACATGCTTTGCAACTATCGTTTTAGTCACAGTTAGCTCAAATATTATGCTGGCTTGCGTTATATATATTTTTTTTATCATTAACCTGCAACTCTAAACTTGTGGTGGACTGAACTAGATGTTTAAACATGTGATGCGCTTTAAAAACATTAGTAGTTGCCATTATATCGATAAGGACTTGTCATATACTTAGGATGCAGGGAGTGCAAGCACTTCAGTTGTCTAATATAAGCCCTTACTTAAAAATGTGTTTGAGTAAGCCTGAGAGTCTTTTCAGAGATCCTATTACTTTGTCCTCCCCCAGTACCCAAGAAGTTTATAGTGTGTTATATGCACCCTATACGTATAACTGGTGAACAGTTCTCCTGTCCACAGTTTGCAAGCGGTTTCTTTGTACAACTGAGGAAAAAGATTGTAATGATTGTCATAATGACCCTCTCCCTTTATAAAATGGCTTAAGAGCTTTTTCCCAACTGTTCTCTCGCTGCCATGTTGGATCTGTTTTCTCCCTGCTCAAATTCAGTTGAATCCTTAACAGAGTTGTCCAGGTTGGCATGTCTATGGCCTTCTTCAGAGGTCAGACAAGAAGTATGACGAAGCTATCAAATGCTACAGAAATGCACTGAAATGGGACAAAGACAATCTTCAAATCTTGAGAGATCTTTCTCTGCTACAGATTCAAATGAGGGATCTTGAAGGTTACAGGGTAAGTACACCTAGTGCATTTATTACCAGCTTCTAGGGAACTGCAGCAACGGTGGCAAATTGTTTCATTATGCTTTAAAAAAATACATGAGAGGTGGATCCAGAGCATTAAGGCTATGTGCTACTCAATGTTTTATGAAAGTAAAAGCAGATGTGCTACTGAGAAATTTCTATAACTTAATGATTCTTTTTCAGCTCAGTGCAGAATTGAATAAACCAGGAATAAGGTTGCAGGATTATTTTTTATTTTTTTCTAGCTTTAACTTCCACCCTCTCCTCCTTCATAATATTTGAGTAATCTTCATTCTAATCCTGCTGCTGTAACTAGTTCTAGTTCTTTGTTAACCCCCACTTCTGACTGTTTGGGCTTTTTTAGTAGGTAGTAACCTTTTTCCTTTATTTTAAATTACTTGAAACTCTCTTGCAGGAGTCTGTAACAAAAGAAGTAATAACTTTTCCCTCAGATTAAAACAGCACAATACCAAGCCAATCTGTTGCATATTCCAGCTGTAATTATCTTCTTGCCAAAGAATAGGGATGCTTTTGTATGACCTATTTTGCCTGACAGCACTTAATACATGTGTACTTCCAAGTTGAATTTGAAACACCAGTATATAGTAAATGTTCCTGCAGCTCAAACTAAAGTATCCTTAATTACATTCTGCTCATAAGTGGTAAGACAGGAAAAGCATGTGTGTCATACATTAACAAAGTTAGTCTGACTCATCAGTATTCAATGGGACAAGATGTGTTATTTTGTGTGGCCTTTTTTTTTTTTCACTCAGTTAAGACCATAGTAGTGTTTTATAGTAAGTTTGTTCAAGTTTTTAGTTCAAAGAAGTTCAAAAAAAGTTTTTAGTTAAAAAAAAAAAAGCACCAAAAACATTTGCATGTAGGGAACTAATTTTTAATGACATCCCTTAAATATTAAAGTACTGAAGACAGACTATTGCCTACTGGGTTCTGCAGAGCATGAGAACAAAGTCAGGAAAATCAGTAGCTACTTTTTTGCAGGAAACAAGATACCAGTTGCTTCAGCTCCGACCTGCACAGCGAGCATCATGGATTGGTTATGCTATTGCTTACCATCTGCTGGAAGACTATGAAATGGCAGCAAAAATTTTAGAGGAATTTAGGAAGACACAGCAGGTAAGAGGAAAACATGGAATTCCTGTACGGATTGATGCTTAAGCCAAAAGTAAAACATTGCTTCCTTTCATGAAGTGAAAACTTCACGCAGTTTCTTTAGTCAAATTAATTAAATCCCAAATGCATTCTAGAAAGCTGAACTTCCTGATGTGTCTTGCTTTCCTATGTAGACATCACCTGATAAAGTGGACTATGAGTATAGTGAACTGCTGCTGTACCAAAATCAAGTCCTTCGGGAGGCAGGACTGCATAAAGAAGCCTTGGAGCATCTTTGTACCTACGAAAAGCAGATCTGTGATAAACTGGCTGTTGAAGAAACAAAAGGTAGTTACTTTTTGAAGGTACATTTAAACACATAGTATACAAAGGAATGCCTGTACTGTCAGCTTTTCCCATCTTTTGGAGCTGCCTGCCTGCAGCTATTTGGTGCCTATCATTCTCTCCTCCCAGGTTGATAAGACAGCAGTAGAGTACAGACATACTGTTCTCAAACTCGTGAGCTGATGAGTGTTACAGACAGATGATCCTGAATTGATGTCCTGAGATTCTCTTTGGATAGTGTACCCAGACCTGAGCTTTTATAGCTTTGATAGTGGTCCTGACAGGGAGACCACTTGCTGAAAGGGCAGAATCATCTTTGGCCAAGTAGAAGGCTTCTAATTATTCTCACTCTTGCAGCGTATGAAAACAGGCTTTTTAGCTGGGTTAAAAAAACCCAACGTAGGCTTCTGTTATTATATTATTATAATATTATAATACTTTAATACTATAACAGAGCAATATAATGCTGCATCTTATATTCCATACCTGGAGTTGCAGAGTGATAGAAGGATCATTCTTACAGCTCTATATTAGCAGGTGCTTGTTTTCAGAGCATACTTTGTACTTCTTTTGCTTGATCCTTTTGCAGTCTTTTGTGAAATTTCCAATCTATCAAAGGTACTGTTTGTTCCTGACCCACACTGGAATCTATTTGGATGATTGCTCAAAGCCAGGAGAAGAAATCTTTTTTTACTCTATAATATTATTCATGTGGATGTTGTAGCTAGCTCCCTATTCCTGCTGACGGTAATCTCACTGTCTTCCAAACAGAAATCTAGGAATCGAGTAGGGACAGTATTAGGGAAAGTGTGTGGTACTTCCTCAAGGAAAATGATTGTGGATCACTCTCTACTGTTGCTGAATATGTTACTTGGTTTGCATGGCAATGGATGTAGGGGTTACACTGTCGCAGACCATTTTCAGACATAGTAGTGGGGGTGGTTTTTTTATGATGTATGTCTTATCTGAAAGATCTTTTGACACACTATGTGTTCCTAAGTTCCTGGTGGAAGTTCAAGGCTGGTACTGCAATAGGATTTTCAAACAGGACTTCACACAGACAAAAAAAGGCACAAAACCTTCTAGGAAATTATCAGAAAAAAAGAACAGAAATACTCTGCAGTTGGCGCCCTTTCAACAGGGTACAAGGGAGTAATTTTTTGGGGGGCACGGCTCCTGTTGTGTTGTTAGGTCTATCTTGGCTGCTGAGCATACTACTGAAGAGCCTACTAATAAATGAGTGTTGTCTACAAATTTTAAGTGCCTGTGCAAAAGCTATTGTGGATGAAGAGCAACTGAGAAAAAATGAAAATAATATTGGCATTTGCCACCATTGGATAAAAATCCTAACTTTCACCTCAGAGTTTAGGTTTATTTTCCAGATTCTGTCATTCTCAGCGAGTGACCTGTTGATGTTTTACCTGGCATTAGATACTGCAGGTAGTCCCCAGGTTATCCCACCTGTGGGAAGCAGCATCTTTTGACAAAATTACGTCAGTAGGTAGGGAAGAAGAGACATCATGCTGATGTACCTGCTTTCAAGAGGAAAATCTGAGAAAATCTTACCTTAATCTAGAATGACATTGTATCACTTCTGGCATGTAAACTTTTAATGCCTAACATTTGCCAATAGCAAGGCTTTGTAAAGTATTGTTTCCCATTGTGAAATGGGAAATTGATGGTCGTTGCAACTCCAGCATCAGCGAAGATGCTTTATATATGTACTTAATCTAGACTTTACTTCTAACAGCTGTATCTTGTAATGAAGTGTCATTGAAAGAAGACTTGCTTGCAGAGTCTTAAGAATTCATTAATTGGATCAGTGGCTTGATTTAAAACATTGAATTAAGTTTTATGAAATACCAGACTGAAGAACCGTTCTTTTATTTGCGGCTCTGCATTTTCAGTTTGGTTTTCAAGATGCTGTATACATGAAATACCATGTACTGCTTTTAATTAGCCTTCTGTAGTAAAAACTGCACTCAAAGTAACCAGTCACTTCTGTAAGTGAGGAAAGAAATACGTGCATCTTGTTTTCAACGTTAAATTTTCAAGTAAGTTTCAAGAGTTACTGGCTGAGTTGTCAAGTCTTGCTTTTAATTGTACCTATTGTCAAAGGAAAAGCGTATCTGTCAGCTAGTTTGTGATGCCACTGAACGTTTTTTCCGAAGAAATTGGAATATATGTGGAGTTAAGTGTTATCTAATCTTTGCCTGTAGAGTGATTTAATGTTACACTGCTTCATTATCTTGTTACCTTAATTTAAAACTTCTCGGATTTCACGCAGGAGAACTCCTGCTTCAGCTTGGCAGACTTGAGGAAGCTGTTGAGGTCTACAAAGGGCTGCAAGAAAGAAATCCTGAAAACTGGGCCTACTACAAAGGCCTAGAAAAGGCACTTAAACCAGGTAACGATTTGATATGTTGCAGTAAATAAGCTGTTTCTGCACATCTGAAATTAATATATGTATCAAAAACTTGTATTGCTTTAAATTAAAAAACTATTATTTAAAAACATTGCCATTTTAAGTTTTGCCTTTTAATGTGTATATATTGTCATAATGGGTTTTTTAAGAAGGGCTGGAAGTATTTTTTTTGTTGTTGTTATCCTGTCTTATTTAAAACCAAAACAACAAGAAAATGCAGAAAGAAAGAAAATAATTACTTCATAGAAGACAGTTCAAATTTAGAATTTTTATTTTACTGCTTCTGTTATCTTAATCTTGTGTTGTAAGTAATACAGGTTTTGGAAAAACAAGCATGATTCTCCTGAATGGTTTTCTTTGTCAAAGATTTTAGCAGAGCGATAAGGCAGGAACTCCTTCTAAGATGAGAGATAAGCAGTTAGTCTTCCAGTGCTGGGAGAGGAATATACAGATACTGAATATCTGAAATGATTTAGTACAACAGTTTTAAAAATAATAAAATGGATTTTAATGTTTAGGAAGTATATAGCCATTAGTTGCTATATATTCTGATTCTTTTTTTTTTAACCAGATATAAATCATTCTCCCCCCCCGACTCCCCTTCTTTCCTTGCCAAAAAGGAAGGGAAAAAGTAAACTGTAAAATTCTGTTCCAGCTAATATGATGGAGAGACTAAAGATCTATGAAGAGGCCTGGACTAAATACCCCCGGGGACTAGTTCCAAGAAGATTACCATTAAACTTTTTGTCGGGTAAGTGCATTTTTGCTGAGCAGGTAGTGATCAACACTTGTGTTTCTTAGATACTAGTGTTTTAACAGCACAAACAGTCTGCAATTGACCAGTAATGTGTGGTAAAACAAAATCAACAGGTCTTTTTCCTCTCAAGGTGAAAAGTTTAAGGAATGTCTGGACAAGTTTCTAAGGATGAATTTCAGCAAAGGATGCCCACCGGTCTTCAATACTTTGAGGTCATTGTATAAAGACAAAGAAAAGGTAGGTTTTTCAGGTTTTTTCCCCCCACTTTTTACATGTTCTACCTCTTAGCTGTGATGCGTTAAAGGAAACTTTTCTCTTCAGTGCTCACTCCCTCAGCACTGTTGTATGTTATGGCCTAGTATGTCTAGAAAAAGTCAAGTGCAAGCGTATGTAGCCTTGTGCCAAATCAGTAAATGTAGAAAACTAAGATTTACTAATTATAAGCTGCGTAAAGGTTAACCATGGGAGGCTTGGTCTTAAATTGTTAGAAAGAGAGGTGAGATTGAGTGCGTTCCCACATGTATTGTAATTGAGGATATTGCAGAATTCTTATACCAGAAATAACTAGTTTGGGTAACACCAAATAATTCAAGTTGAAAAAAAAAAAACATCTTGGCAAAGATTTTTATATTTTTTTTCATCTTGTCTTGCATGTGTAGGTGGCAATCATAGAAGAGCTTGTGATAGGTTATGAAACCTCTCTAAGAAGCTGCAGGTTATTTAACCCAAACGGTGAGTGCTAAAACTGTCGTATTTCATGGAAGTAGTGCCTCCTGTCAGCATTACATGGCCATTCAGAGGGAAGGAATTAGTGGGGAGTGAAGAAAGTGAGATCATGGGATTTTTTCCTCTTTTTCCCTAACACAGAACTGAACCACAGCCATCCTTAGAATGGATTTAAGCTATCAAATACAAAATCTGTATTCAAAGTCTATTCATTTGTCCTAAAACTTTTTCCTGGATCCACAAATTTAGTCATCTCTTGCGTTTTTAAGGTCAAGCATTCTGTTTTCAAGACTTGAGTGTCATTATCCAGGAAACTGAAATTTGAAAGCTATGTTAAATCTTTAATTCCAGAAATGTCAAACAAAAAGGAGCAGATACTGAGAGCATCACAGGGAGGGAGTCCTTGAGCTTTTGCAGAGAGCTTGGTTTTGTGTTCTTGGGGGTTTTGTTTGAGAGTTAAAATATGCTTTCTCAGTTTTGACTGACGGCTGTTTTGTTGTGAAGTTTGGTTCTGCATGTATTGAATCCAAGCCTTATAGTCTCCTCTCTGCTGGCTTTATGGTGCTTTTTAGTCATTTGCCCAAGCACTTCATAACAGAAAATCTCCAAGAAAAAACTTCTGCATAGAATATCAACAGAGCATAGTCTTGAAATTTTGGTAGTTGGATTATAATGGTGTAATAATCAAGATCGCATAAATGACAATATACATTAGAACTTTACAGGGTAATTGTAATTATTAATGACATTTTTATTGACGTTATAACCAGTTATTTCCCTGCTTTGCAGAAACATTAATGCAATACTTCATTATGAAATTTTCACCTACGTTGCCTGTTAGACTTTTCCCTTGAATTTATTGCTATAGGCTACAATAGAGCCTCTTTGATACTTGTTTAAATTTGTCCAAGGCTGTCAAACACATTTGTGCTTCTCTGGTTTAAGGAAATGTCTTACTGGTATTTCAGTTCAATATTTGCCTTGATATTAAATTTCATTCAAATAAAAAAATTTATAATACCTTAAATAGAAAAAAAAAATGCATATAATTGCATGGTCAAGTTATATCATAAACTGAAGAACCAGAGCCTTTTGACAGGACTAGAACCACCACATCCATTTCTTTCCCCTGCAAGGTGCTGTGCTTCATAGCCAAAATTGAGTAGTGAATTTAACTTTTAAGACCTCAGTAGTATTTTGGGTTTCAAGCAGAGCTCTCTAACTTTCATAACTGGCTTGTGTCTGGGAATGTTTTCTAGGATACATCTAGGCAAATAGTGATGATGAATTTGTCAAAGATGGAGACAGAAAATCTTTTTAAAGCTAGGGTTTGGAACAGACAGCCTATTGTGTTGTAAAAATATTTAAGTCTATGGGATGAAAACATGTAAGTGCTGAGCGTATTGAAATCCTTTACGTTGTTACTGTGCAGCACTTGCGTTTAGCAGAACTCTTTGCTATACCCTTAATCTAAAACAGTTTTAAATAAGAACTCCACATCACACACTGCAGCCTTGCCCATCTGGCTGCCCTTATTAAGGGACTAGTTGGAACAAAATGCAGCTCCCTTCTGATCCACTACCACACTCTGCCTTTCCCTTACAACCAGTGTGAAAAGGGAACAGTATATGCTCAGGTCTTGTCAAACCATAGACTTAGAAGTTAATGGACTTACCTGGACCCAAGAGTTTAGAAGCATTCCCAGGTCTGGTGTGACAGCAGGATACAGATGCAGAGTTAACTTCAGTGGTTATATTTATAGCGCTCTGCTTCTGACATACTGTTTTAATAAACTGAACCAAAAAAAACCCTCCCTCTGGTTTTCTTCCTCCAGATGACGGTAAAGAAGAACCTCCGACCACTTTACTCTGGGTCCAGTATTATTTGGCTCAACATTATGATAAAATTGGACAGCCATCCCTGGCTCTAGAATATATAAATGCTGCTATAGAAAGTACTCCCACTTTGATAGAACTCTTCCTTGTGAAGGCAAAAATCTATAAGGTAAGTTTGACTTATTCTTAGTGATCAGAGGTTATTCGTTTGTTATGATGGAAGACTTTTACATATGCTTAAACTTTTCTTTAATGTTTTTGATGTGAACACTGAAGTGTTAAGCTTTTATTAAGCAAGGCACATGGAGAATCCATGGAAACTTACTTAGTGAATTCTAGTGGATTTCTAGAGAAGGGTATTGTTTGGCTACCTGAGTTTTTTACTGCATGTGAATAACCCCTTGTGAAGGTTTTTAAGCCAATAAAGGACAAATATGCTGCACAATGTGACTTCTCAGTCTACAATCATATTTTTCATATTAAGTCACACTAATTATTTAATTGATGTTTTAAATGTCTTCCACCTGTTCTCATCCCATTCCCCACCTTTTGAACTACTTGAAAACAATTTCTCAGTTACCTTATGTTTTGTATCACAATGGGATTATCCAGAGTGTTCATTTAGCATTTTCAGGAAAAGCATGTAGTGCTGAATGACCTGTAACTCCATGAGGGAAAGTAATTTTTCTGCTTTTTTCTATAAAGGTCTCTCATGAAGAAAGTTATTTTAAAATGTCTAAAAAAAATTAACATATTGAACAGTGAGTAGATGCAACATATGCATGTTTTATAATTACTGAATCTAACTTGAGTTTCCATCTCTTTAAGCATGCTGGAAATATTAAAGAGGCTGCAAGGTGGATGGATGAGGCTCAAGCTTTGGACACAGCAGACAGATTTATCAACTCCAAATGTGCAAAATATATGTTGAAAGCCAACTCCATTAAAGAAGCAGAAGAAATGTGTTCTAAGTTTACGAGGGTATGTTGCATTTAACTATAGCTTCTTTGAATAAGATGGGCCTAATCCTTTGTGGAATAACTTTTTGTTCTAACTTTCCACTCCCCTTTACTACAATATTTAAGTCCTGTTTCAGAGCAACTATGATTGCTGGCTTCACTAATCGTAGTCAATTGGTTTGAATTAGTCTTGAAAAGCATGATTCCATAGTATTAAATGAAAACTCTAAAGCTTGGATTTGATTGTTTTTGCCAGGCAGGAAAAAAACCCACCTCTTTTACAAATAACTTCTCAGGAAATTATTTTTTCAAGGTAGTTCTTGGGATAATGTTGATTCTACAGGATCCTTGGAAGATCTGATTAAATTGCCCATGTCTCTTATTTTATTTCAAATGGTAGTAGGTTAGAGAATTCAGACTTCTCTTTGAACAAAATTTCTGTGTGGCTGCTGGGTGAGAGTCTTTCTGAAATGCCTTCATTTTGTGACCAAGCTTTCATCCATAAGGCCATGTTTAAAAGTGATGAAGGGATGCTGCAAATTCTTTTCTTTCCCCAAGTTGCTATACTTGGCTCAATTACCAGGTCTCTGGAAGACACCAATGGCAGTTTTAGTTAAAAAGATATAAATAAAAATCCTACAGGTATCAGTGTCATGCCACATGCTTGAACTTCTCTGCCATTTTCCTTTATGCTGCAATGTGTTATTCGTGTGTACAGTATTAAAAGCACTGAATGAGTGTCCCTCCTATCAGACAGATGAGGAACTGTTAGTTAAGTGGTCACCACCTGGCTATTCATTGTGCATTTCTGACTCTTCCAGTAAGTGAAACGTGAGAGAATTTGGGGTTTTTTTTTAATTAATGAACAAAGCAAGTTCATCTTAACTGTGGTGTTTCTGACTTTGAGGACTCCAATTTTGAAATTTAGCATTCTTTTGATAGCCTCTTGTACTTTTATTGAGAACAAGATAAAAGAAATGGCAGTTAAATTGAATGAGACTTTTTTTTTTTAATAATCCTATTTTTGCTTTTAGGAAGGAACCTCGGCGGTAGAGAACTTGAATGAAATGCAGTGCATGTGGTTTCAGACGGAATGTGCGCAAGCTTACAAAGCAATGAACAAATTTGGAGAAGCACTTAAGAAATGCCATGAAATTGAGAGAGTATGTATCTAGTGAAAGTGCATAGGTTGGAGAACACTGGCTTAAGTTTACTGCGCTAACATGTTTCCTGTCTGAGCAGTAAGAGTATACTTCATGTATCTTCAGAGAGATTTTGTTTCATGTTGGCTACTGGCAAGTTGATTAAATTGCTTTTCCTCCTAAAATTTCCATTGTAAACTGTGTATTAGAAAGACATTCTATAAAGGCATTTGAAGATCTAGGAAAAAATAGAAAACTTTCAGAAATGATCCTATTTTTGGCAAGGTACATAAAAATAAGTATTTGGTTACAAACCAAGAGTACGTGTACTGCCAAGTTCAAAAAGAATATGACTGAGCTGACAAGCCCAGCCTTAAAGGACGAATGTTGCCTTGGTTATTGTTAAGCCACTGTATTTTAGAGGAAGAGAATATATGTAAAAAAGCTATCAAAAGCACTAAAGATCTCCTTTTTTAAAAAAAAAAAAAAACAACAAAAAACAAGAAACCACAACTCAAAAGAACTAAGCTACACTTCAAAGGAATTATTAGAAATATAAAGACTTTGTAAAGTAGACATTTTATTCAAAAAGGGTGGGAAACTTGCAGATTAAATGCAGATCCATAGTGAGGCAAACAGAAAAATTGGATGCACAAATGCTAAGAAAATGAGTTGTTTTTTTGTTTCTTTTTTTTTCCTTTATGCACATCAGGTTCTAGGTAAAAGACCAGACAGCTGAGGGTGTAAATTAAGTGCTCCAAGAGGACAACTTAGTAGGAACTTGCCTGTTTGCAAATAAAGAGGCTTAAGAAGATTTCAACACTGATGCTTTTCTACAGAGAGGACTAGTCTGTGGAATATTTTCAGATCAGACAAAATTAACAGAGTGATCAGTCAGAACAATATTTTGTTCACACAAATTCTTTAAAAGAACTTGTGTAAAATCCTTTTGAAAGAATTTGTGTAAGAAATGACCAGCCTTGCCAGAAGGGTACCAGAAGGGGTCAGCAAATGAAGAGCTGACTTAGGCCTCCCTAAATAACATTTCTAAGGAATAACATCACTCTGTTTAATTTATTTATTGGATTCATTGAATGAAGTTGTAGTAAAGATCAGAAATAATATAGACAAAAATGTTGTATTTGGAAACCATTAACAAAGCTTTTGTAAGAAAACAGCAGTGTCTCTTAAATCTTTTAGAAGTGCCAGTTATGCTTCAGGCAATCTAGTTGATATAATGTGTTCTGGATTTCAGAAACACTTTTGATGACATCCTTCATATTATAAAGGATTTAAACTGTCTCACAGATTTAATAGCTGGTTGACAGCTGGAAAACAGAGTAGGAGCAAATAATCAGCTTGGACAAGAAAACGAATTTATTGTGGAGATTTATTGAGGCATCTCTCCAGGGTCTCCATTGTTTGATGTATCGATAAGTGATCACAGAAAGGGAGGGAATAGTGCAAGGACAGCACTTGCACTGTCTCAATACTAAACGATAAAACGACATGTGAAATGTAATGTTCAACAATGTAGTCAGCAAAGGAGGGACAAGAAGAATTCTTTGGCTGTGCATAAGTTGTAAAAGGTCTTACGTGAATTATTGCTGCTCAGGAAAGAAATCCTGGAACCTTTATACACAATGCTGCAAAAACATCTACAGCAGTCAAAAGGACAGTGTTGGGAATTAAGTGACTAAATAAGTAGTAGTTTTATTATATAAATCTGTTGTACTCTTTACATCTGAGTATTGCACCTCCTTAAAAATAGGCTAGTAAAATACACGCCATGGAGTAATTTTGACATGAAGAGGTTGCAATTAGCTTGTCGTGCTTGCTATGTTATCCTCAGCTTTAACAAGCAACAGCTGAGTTTAGGATGAAGTTGTGTGAGATCGTAAGTACATGGAGAAGTTGAAGAGGGGAATGACTTTTCACTGCTTCTCAGACAAAAACAAGGGGACATCAAGTGACAATGAGGAAAGCAGATCTTGACCAAAAGGAAGGGCTTTTTCACACTACATGTGATTTAAGTGCGGAATTCATTGCCACAGTATTTAATGGAAGTCAAAATTATACTTTTAACTGAAAAAAGTTAGAAGAGTTCATAGAAGAAAAATGCTTCAAGTGCTGTTTAAATAAAACAAATGTAGAACCTTTGTCCCTTAAACTGCAAATTGTCAGAGGGTAGATACTGTTCAGAGATTGTGAAATGGGTGAATTTTGTTTCTGACTGAAGAAGCTTTCTGTTCTTTTTACTACGTTGTTTTTTTTTAATTGTTAACTTACAACTTACTTAACCCTAAAAGTTAGGGTGTATTTGTTAAACAGCAGGCTTTTCCTAAATTGTTCCTTTGGGAGGAGTGTATTAGAAAAGTCAAAATTAGTATCTGATTGTTTATACTTGTGAAATAATGTTATGTTATGTTGTGTTAGCATTTTGTAGAAATCACGGATGACCAGTTTGACTTTCACACATACTGTATGAGGAAGATTACCCTTAGGTCTTATGTGGACTTGTTAAAATTAGAAGATGTACTTCGGCAGCATCCATTCTACTTCAAAGCAGCACGAATTGCCATAGAGATATATTTGAAACTTCATGATAATCCCTTAACAGATGAAAATAAGGAACACGAGGCTGATACAGGTATTCAACCCTCAGGATTTATTAAATATGCATTTTCACTAATTAGTTGATATCTTATGAAGATCCAGCATTCTTAGAATTGTCAACTGTAGTAGCCAAAAATAAGAGTTTTGTCACAACTCAGAGTAGGCAAATTGTAACTTGGTCTTAAATTAATACATGTTTTTATTATAGTTATTATAAAACAATGATGGTTCCTGTAGTCACAATTGTAATTCTTAAGTAAAAACATGTTTGTGTTATGAAATGGCTGAGAAAACATGGAATTCTTATAGTTGTTGATCCATGAAATAACAGATTGAAGCAAATGTAGTTGGTAGTAGCTCTTTCTAAGCATTTTATTAGTATGCAAAAATTTGACTAGGTAGCAACTTTAAATTTTGTCGTCTTTGGTATCTGATGTAAAAATGATGTTTAAATCCATCGATTTCTTCTTTTTTTCCCATCTCTGATTGGAGAGCAACTTAAATGGTTATGACTTGGGGCACCTCAAATGGTATGAATAGAGGCTATTGAATCCTTCAAGAGGAATTTATCAAGTTTTAATATTTAATATTTAATATTTCTCATCTCATTTGTGTGGCTACACGTTCAAATTAAGACGAGAAGTGTAATAGAATTTCTTGTAGCCACTTTCTGATGTGTTTTAAATTAATTCACCGTGCCTTAATTGGGGGAGGAGAGGATCTGAATATGAATCAACTTTAAGATGTCTGCAGGGCATCAAGAGCAAAGCTGGAACTGTCTGTGCCAAAGTGTGACTATTTCACCTTATTTTTGTTAGATCATTTAATTACTACATTAAGCATAACTTGTGCGGTGTAATGCCTAAGGAATAAATCAATGTGTATTGATGTGCACTTTCACCCCTGGCACTGCATTTGTGGAGTCATGCAGTAATTACTTTGTTCCACATTCAGCATGTTACACTATTGTTCTAGTTCCTGCTGCCCTGATCTCACAAGGGAATCTGAATTACGAAGCAGCAGCGTAGACTGTAAAATAATCTAAAGGAAACTTCTACAGATGTAATGCCAGTATTACTAGTTAGTAGATATGGTTTAAAAAAGATGATGGTATCTGACAACTGATTGAGACTGTTAATATTAGACATCAACGTTGTCTGGTTTTGCCCTTTGCCTGTGTACAGCAAATATGTCTGACAAGGAGCTAAAGAAACTACGAAATAAGCAGAGAAGAGCACAGAAGAAAGCGCAGCTGGAGGAGGAGAAGAAGAATGCTGAGAAAGAGAAGCAACAAAGGAATCAGAAAAAGAAGAAGGATGACGATGATGAAGAAATAGGAGGACCGAAAGAAGAACTTATCCCTGAGAAATTGGCAAAGGTGCTTACTAATGTAATAATAAAGTTATAGAAATTTCTAGAAAAGTTAAAGCGAGCACACATACAATTTGAAAGCCATTCAGATAACTTGTTTAATTTTTCATGGCTTCTCTTCATAGGTGACATTTTAAAAAGAATTATTTTCTAGGGATAGTTTGTTTGATGTACTCTCAGTAATGTGATGAAATCAAAGCTTTTTGTGCCTAGTTCTTAAAGGCAGTGGTTGAAGTCATAGACATTTGCTACAGGTGGAGTTATCTTCATGTGTATATTGCACTAACTTGTTGATTATACCCTGTTTCTAGTTGATCGGATGGAAGTCTTTCTATTCTGTATGTAAGGTGATTATCATTCACTCTTTATGTCCCATAATAATTTTTTATGTGTAAAGCATAGATAACTGTAAAAATGGTGACATTGAAACACTGAATGCTTTAACAGCATTTGTTTGCATTTGTAGGGGAAAGGATAAGGCAGCTGTTTGGAAACAGCAGTAATCTAGACTTTGATGGATTTTGAGATTTGAGTTACCAGCTGTAGAGATACATAAAGGGGACGTGACCCAGAAGACTGTTCTCATGCTAGAAGTTATCCCTGTAAGGAGCAGGAAAACACTGGAAAAATATAGGGAAAGATAATGAAAAAATATAGACTGAAAAATTATTTTTTAGTAATGGGTAATTTAAAGTACTGATAGTATTACTGATAGTGGTATTCAGTGTTTTTTCACATTACACATATAATGAATATTATTGGGTCTTGGGGAGATGGTATTTGAAAGCTGAGGCAGTGAACTTCACTCTGTAGGCAGGAAGCAAGTGACTTTAAAAAATTGACTGATCGTTTAAGAATATTGTTGGTATTAATATAACTGTTGGTATTTTTAATATAATTTTTATTTGAGGAATTACTCCGCACCATTGTTTAGCCCACTGGTTGCAAGGATCAGCACTCTAGTAACTGCAGTGCAGTTAAGATTGAAATGGTCACCACACCATGTATTGAAATGGAGTTCTGGAGTAGAGGAGTGTCATGGGGTATCCCAGGAAAATCTAGGCAGTCCCCAAGATTATAGGGAATAGTTGCAGCTGCATAGTGCATTCCCTTAGCTACTATTGCCTAATTATATTCCAAATTTAATATCAGAATCATGATATAGACCCTTCCAAATTTAGTTGGTTCCCAGTGCCAGCAGACTATTTCTGACACAGTTGGTCACTTGCAAGGAGTTTTCCTGCAACAGTTGCCCCTATATTGCTTTGGTGAGTATGTAGCTCTGGCATTAAAGGCATGGCTTTGAAATCTGTTCTATTATAGGTTTCAAATAGTTTAGTTGTGACTGATGTATGCAAAGTCATAAAAGCACGTATAAATGGTGCATTTTTTTTAATGAAAACTGCTGTATTATATGGTTAGCAGGAACTCCATAAGGTCCATCGTTGTCTCCAACTCTATTTGCAATGAAGCGTATTACTTCAACATTACTAAATTGTTACTGGCAGACAACAATTAAATTTTGTACTGATGCTTAGAGAGTAGCTTATACTTGTGAAAACGTAAATCTGAAGGAAAACAGACCATTCTTTGAGTTATCCCTCACCTCTAGGTGCAAGAGATCTGTCTGTAAAGAGTCCTGGCACATAATTAATTTGTGTTAAAGCTGTCCATTTAGTGGATTACAGTAGCTAAGACCACGATCGATGTTACTTGAAGCTTGCTGTTAATATCTTTGGCTGGAAATGTCACCATGACTTGGCAGCTTTTGGGAACCTGTCTGAAGCCTACATGAACAGACTGTCATGGGCATAAAGTAGTCCTTTACCAACATCTGAGGTGCACACTGCCCATGGCAATGCAGGTTTAGCTGCAGCTGTATTTACTACTAATGTATGATAGAAGGCAAAGACTCGTAGCTCTGTAGGAAAATGTGGTTTGTAACCATCACAAAGCTATTTCTTTAGACAGGAGAGTCTGTGTTTTAAACACTAATATTGAGTAAAAAGATTAAAAATTTGTAACATGAGGCTCTCAGCATCTTTTGCATTGCCTTATAAGAGTAACTCTGATGTGACTCAGAATTAGCTAGCTTTGTTGTTATAGAGTTATTGGGTTTAAACTTTGTGATTTAGATGTGTATTACTTCCTTGAATCTGTAGGTCGAAGCACCTTTGGAAGAAGCCATTAAATTTTTAACACCCCTGAAGAATTTAGTGAAGAACAAAATAGAGACACATCTTTTTGCCTTTGAGATTTATTTTCGAAAAGGTAGGTGAGAAAGCTAAAGAAAGCAATTTGCAGTTCTTAAAGATGTATGTTAGAATCCAAGAAGAAATTATTGATGAGGTATGAGGAGTCAGTCCCTGTCGACACACTTTGTTGGACAAAACCTTAGCCATGAGCAGTGTAAAAAACAAAGTTTGAATATTTGTTGATTATCCACTTTCTTTGCTGCATTTAAAAATCTGTGAGCAGTAAGACTGACTGTAGTTAATTCTCCCAGCTTGCATTTGCCCTAGTTACTTGTTTTATCTATGGCTTGCAGAACTACATGCTGTAAAGAAGGGGTGTATTCTTGCTAATGACAGCTGGTCTTTTGAAACACTTTTGAATTCTTCTATCAGTTAAATATTATTCATTAAGAACTCATATTCAAATTTACTTCTAGTTTAACAGGCTTAATTCACTGGTTAAATAAACACATTGTAGAAAAAATGGCTGTTGCAGTACACTCAGGTTTTTATTTATTCTGATCCTTGTAATTTCAGACACTAAATACTCCTGCAATGTAATGCAGTGAGTTCCAACCACAGGGTTTTGACCATTTGCCAACGCTTTCTTTTCCAGAAAAGTTCCTTCTGATGCTTCAGTCTGTGAAGAGAGCCTTTGCTATTGATTCTAGTCATCCCTGGCTTCATGAGTGTATGATTCATCTCTTCAGTAGCGGTAAGTATCTGTTTGATATGACTTCATCTGGACGTGCTTCCAGATGATGCCTAGCCCACATTTAGTCATTGATTTTTATTTTATAGACTGCTAGCACAATTAATGCAAAATATTTAATACACATATTAGAAAGCTTTGTAAACAGCTGATTTGTGCTAACGTTAAGTATGTTTATCATGACTCCAGCTGAATTAGTTGTTACTCCAACAATCCATTAGTAAGTCTTTTTAAGACTGTGGGTGGTATGGTGAACCCCTGAAAGAGTGAGTGAGTGAGAGTGAGAAGAAATGGAAACTGCAGAGTGAGGAGTCCGGCTTTCCTGCTGGCAGCCTGTGTCTGCATGTGAGGAAAAGACTTATAATTTAAGTCTTTTTTTTTTGTTAGAAGCTTGGAAGTATTTTCTCCCTTCCCTTGACTCAAAGGTCAACCTTCCTGTTGGTGGCTACAGAATAGATACGTTTAAGAACAGACTTGTACGACCTCAATCTTTGAGCATAATGGGTTTTAATCAGTAAGAGGAAGACTGTATGGAAGTATGATGGCTTTGGCTTTTTCTAAGCATCAGAAAACTGTCACAGTCGAGCTTTTTCCAACCAGCTCCAGTTATTTACCTTTCCAAATTTCATGTATCTTCCTTTGAGATTTAAAAAAAAGTATATATTAATAATGTAAACATGACAAATATTAAAATAAATGTATAAAGTAGACTTTGTTGTGATTACCTGTGCTCACTTCTATTAACCTCTTTTTTTCCAATTCACTAGTGTCTGAAAGTAAGGATCTGCCTGATGCAGTTAGAACAGTGTTAAACCAAGAAATGAATCGACTTTTTGGAGCAACTAATCCAAAGAACTTCAATGAAGCTTTCCTTAAAAAGAATTATGATTCACTACCACATAGGTTATCAGGTATTTTGCCTTTATCCTTTTTCTGCCCTGCTTCTGTATTTTCTGTGCTTATCTAGCAGTGACATCCCTGGTATCAGCACCAGTAATGTAAAAACCCCCTCTTTCCATCAGAAACATTTTTCTTCTCTTGGTTTGTGCTTTTGTGATGTGACAACCAGGTTGTCTGTGGTTTTCTTTAATTTTTTTCTATATGCCATTAAAATACCAACTTTTGGACCCCTCTGTCCTGTTTTTCTTTCTGATGCATGCTGAATGTATCATAAGACTGTAAATTTGTATTTAATGCATCTGTGAAATAGCTCGTGTGAGCTGTGGTTATGTGAAGTAGTACTTCCCAGCTGCAAAGTTGGTTTTTATGCTTGAATTAGAAGAGGCTGACTGCCAAGAGAAATGCGCCGAGTGCTCAGCAAGCCAGGTAACACCCAGAGCTATTGGTGTGCCGAAGAAGAGAAGCTTAGGTGGTGCTGGTTACCTGTTAGGAAAGGCTATCTGTCACTAGTGACCACATACACCAGTGGGTACCACATGGGAAACAGGGTGTAAACCACCGTCGGGGGGGGCAGCATTACTGGTGTGGCTCAGTCTGAGCTCAGACCCGGCAACAAAAATCAGCGAGTTTACTCTCACATCTTCTCTGGCATCAAGTCCCTTTGACATCTCTGCCTTGGGACTCGGAATTGTGTCCTGGTTGTCTCCTGGCACCACATTATATCGAGAGGGGGGACATCTCTTCTGTGCCCCAATTTCTGTGCAAAGGAGATGTGGGGAGTGGCACTGGAGGGAAACTGTGGTGTGTTGCAGCAGGTCTGATTTGTTATCTTCACTGCCTGGGATTCCACAGTAAGCTGCAAAATGCTCCTGCCCTGTGGTATAGACAATGCCTATTTGTTTGAATGCTTTGTCTAGCATTGAATGCTGGGCTTAAAGCTACCCTTCTACTTGCTCAGGTGTCAAGCTTTAGTGCTGTGAGTGGTTCTGTTGTGAAGTAACACTGTAGAGTTCAGTATCCCCTCTTAGTCATATTATCTTTATTTAATGTTTGTATACAAGATGGTTTCGGTCATCCACTGAGTGATGAAGCTTATTTTTCCTCCCACAGCTGCCAAAATGATGTACTATTTAGATCCTTCCAGTCAGAAAAGGGCAGTGGAGCTGGCGATGACCCTGGATGAATCCCTCATTAACAGAAATCTTCAGGTAACAGATTAATTGTATATAAATTGTAAACAACTTCTGGTATATCTATGGAAGCTTTATGCAAATTATAGAGGTAAGAGGAAGCTGAAATGATTGCTGTGACTTACGGTAAGAAGGTTGGGTTGTCATGTGAGAGAAAGGGGTATCAAACTCATCCAAACTGAAATGTTTAGTGTCTTGACCTTTCTGTACAAGTAACTTAATTTAGTTTTGTCATAATATGGAAAATATCTATCTAGCAGTAGAAACCATATTATTGCTGCAGATGGTGGGAAAGCTTATTAAACACTGCAGAATTCACATGGCAGAAGATGCTAAAGCTCTGCAACAAGAAAAGATTGTAGTCTGTCTGAGATTTAGCAGCTACACAGGTGAGTGTTCATGAGAAAAAGATAAGAGTGGCTCAGACTCCATGAAAGCTTTCCATATTCACCTCTCTGCAAGCTGTGTGAATTATCTTACTTTTAGTAAAGAGTGCATGTGTACATTTTGGCCTTGGTCTGTAGTTAATTAAAAAGTTTATCAAACTTTTAAATTTTGCTCCATTCTGGTGGTGGTGGAATAATCTCCTATGCCACTGCCACCGTGCCCTGTCCCCCCGCCTTCATCTGGGAAAGTGCTCAGTTCTGACTTGTAATTCAAAGTGTTGGAGAGGAAGCAACTTTTTTTTTTAGTATCTTCAAATGTTTCTTATTTAAAAAAAGTAAATATTAAACATGGTGTTTTCTTACTGTGGACTGGCAGAACCTTACTTGACAAAGCAGAGGAGGAATAAAACATCTTTTCTAATCTTTTCTAAACTATTTTTTTATCCTGGTCAAACCATTTGCCTTTGGCATTCCTTTAATTAAGTATTTAGTTTGGTTTTTTTCTGTTACTGTTTGAGCAGTCTGAAAAAGCTTAAGATAGATTATCAGTAGATTTAGAAAACAAAAATTAAATTGCCTTCAACAGCATTCTTTTTGCCTCGTAGCTGTGTTGTTTACCTGAGTGGGGTTCTGCCAGTTGGACTGGGGAAAGATTAAAATGTAACCAGAAATGCTCAGTTGTTGTAGAGGTGCTATCTTGGTAGGACTACAAGAAACCTTTACGTACTGAACAGTGTATAATGATGATATATGCAGCATTGTGGTAAAACTGGAGAAGTTCAATTTAAGCATTCTTGGTGCCAACATAAAGTAAGAGTTGGAGTTCTACTGAACTTTTAGATGGGAAATTGAAAGTGCTCGAAAATTATGAGAATCTGAAGGAGTCTAGGCATTCGTGCAAGAAGATCAAATTTATTATATTTCATTTTACTAAAGACCATCTGTCTCAGGGCACATTGCGGGCATAAATCCAGATATATTTGACCTTCTGTGGATGCCAGTGTCACGAAGAGGTAATGTGAGGAGAAGGGGTTGTTGAAGAGAGCTTCAGGAGGACAGAGCAGTTAATCTCAATACACAGAACAAATAAAAGCTATAGTAAATGTCAGAGGAGCGGGGACAAAAAAGAGCTTACTATGCTAATGCTCACTTACACAGCACGGATGGATGCTAAATGCTGCCGGGCTTTAGTGAAGCTCGGTAAGTTGGTTTCTTGTGTTTGGAATGCAAGTTGGAAAAAAAACAAACAAAAACCCAAAACCCAGGAAACGTCCTTTTTCTTTTCTAAATCATGAACAAAAATGGATATGAAACTGCAGATATATCAGAAGGATGTGATGGTATCTGAATAATTTGATTTGATTCGCTAGTTACAGACATACTTCAGTAAGTCACATATCCTTAAATGTATAAATGTTTGGGTTTTTTTTCCTTTACCAGAAATGTTTTCCCATGTAATTACAGTTATTCAGCTGATGCTATTTTTACATTTTAATTAGATTGCACAGTTCTTCCAGTTCTATCTGAAAGCACGTTCACAAAAGTCATTATTAGGAAATTATATATTCTGGTTTCATTGTTTTTATTTATGAATGCTAAAATTCAAACACATGTTATGTATTGCTGAAATGGTCAGTGTATCCCATGATTGGGGGGCAGGGGGCAGGTGTGCACCACAAACCCAAAAACCACAGTTAGTTGCAAGTAAGCCTGGTCCTTGGTCACCAACTTGTAAGAATCGATATTTTGGAGGGAAAATAAGGAACAGGTGACAAATGAGTATTTTCATTTTCAGTTAAGATTTCTAGCTGGTTAATGCCTTTTTAAACTGCTTTATTTCAAATCAGTGAAATCAGACTAGACTGGTATTTCATGTTGTGTCTGGATGAAAAAAAAAGTCACTTGATATTGGTAGAAACCTGAAAACAATACTCGGAGTTTGTGTTCTTTGTAGTATTGTAATTCTGGTTTGTGAGTGTTGAGATGACCACTTAAGAAACCATAACACTTCTTTATTTTTCTCTCTAATTAGACTTGTATGGAGGTATTAGAAGCTTTATGTGACGGTAGCCTTGGAGACTGTAAAGAAGCATCTGAAACTTACAGAGCAAATTGTCATAAGCTTTTCCCTTATGCTTTGGCTTTCATGCCCCCTGGATATGAAGAGGATATGAAGATCACAGTTAACGGAGATAGTTCTGCAGAACCTGAAGAACTGGCCAATGAAATATGAACAACTTTATTGGAAAAAAATGACATTGGACCATATCTGGTGTATAATATTTTTGTCACGCACCTGCTGAATTGTTCTAACTTACACAGAGAACAGAAGGAAAAAAAAAGTGTTGCCTTCAAATAGTTTTACTTTTTTTTTATATCCTGCTGACAAAGTATATATATAAAATATCTAACATATTACTGGATATAGGTTGTTCGGTTTCTTAAAAATTAAAAGCTGCTAAAATTGAAGAAAAAAAACCACCCTTCTCCTTACCTACCTACCCATGTTTTTAAACTAATTTATATTAAATCTGGAGGCGTATAGCCCTCAGAGCAGGTGTGTGGCAGAAATATTACTTTAAATTTGTCTTGTGAGATTACTGTTATCTCAGACAGCAAAAAAAAGCTGTTTTAGCACTGGATTCTTTCACTGAGCACAAAGAGTTGTTGGGGCTTTAGCATCTGACTGATTTTGATACGGGGATGATTCTGTCCATAGGAAGTACGCAATGTGAATCAGAATACACAGAGAAACCTGCAACATACGTGTTATGTTGTGGATGCTGGGACGTACGGATATCAGGCTGAATTAAGAAACATAGTGTGTTCAATAAGCTTGTTGTGTCTCTGAAATTCACTGTACACGATCAGTTTGGTGTTCTTGCACCACAGTTTTTAACTGAAGGAACCAGTTAAAACTCTGTCTCTCTCTTCGAAATAAACTTGGGGGGAGGGGGGGGGGGAACGTGGGGAGGGGAGAATCGACATTGCTGTTCTTGAGATGAACCTATCCAGCGTAGGTTGGCCAAACTTTTTAAAACTGTAATGCAAGAACCAAATAAAATTATGCACTGTGATGTGGCACCAACTAATTAGAAAGATAGCATGCATTTTTTTTCATGTAGAGTGAAAAGAAAATGAGAACATACTATGGCTTGAAGTTGCAAAGAGGAGAACTCCTGACTACCATTTTGACTGATCAAGAGACTAATAGTTTAAAACCTCAGCAGGCCTTGTTCACGTTATGCAGAAAAAAAAAAAAAAAGTGCTGCAGTTTAGATACCTCTGGAACTTTTCCACAGTGTCACAGGTTTGTAATACTTGAAGCCCTACATTTCTAAGAATATATTTCTTGCTCAGTTGTTTCAGGCAAGCCCAAGACTTTGTAACTTTTAAGGGGCCCAAGATTTTTTTTCAATAACAGACCAGCTTCTTATTCCTGCAGTTACAGATGTAATTTCCTTTGTCAAACATAAGGTACCAAATATAATGCAATAAAACGTTTTGAAAAACAATTGTGTGAATATTTAAACCAATCTCTGTTGTACTTTGAAAATGAATGGGTTCACTAGAGTGCAGCTCAGGGTTGGCTTACTGTGCTGTCCAGTTACGCTAATAATGTCACTGCTGATGGGTGGTTGTTGAGTATAAAGTGCAAATGCATTATATGTAAATACTGAATGTCTGGGAAGTTCTATAACACAGAATGCTTTACTACTTGGCTTTTAAGTTCCACCAGTGTTATGTTGAATTTTCTTTTCCAAGTCAAGCTTCAGTCTACAAGTCTACTGTGTTAATAATATAGATAAGTGCTCAAATGGGTTTTGGGTTTGTTTGGTTTTTTTTTAATAGGCTCCTCATATAAAACAGAGCAGAAAATAAACTACAGCTTATAAAGTGAGTGCCTTCTTTGCTGCAGGAGTTCAGTTACAGAGTATCTGTTGTGTGGATACACAGCCTTCCTCTTCCACATCATGGAATTCAGTGATTGACATGTACAGTTAAGAAATCCAGGAAGACTTATTGGCGTTTGTAGTTTTCTAACTGTCAGAAGAGCAGGTTTTTGTTTCTTGTATATTCAGCACCACTTTCTTTTCATGGTTAGACTATTGTTGTGTATGTTTTCAGCGTAGTTCATGTCGGAAATGTAAGTTGTATTGCTATATTTGTATATTTAATCTGCTGGGCTTTTAGGGACTAGAATACCTATGGAGCCTTTAATTGACTCTGGTATTTATGTCTAGTTCTCAGTCTTTTCTGCAGCCTGAGATACTTGGACTGCATGTCTTCTGCAACTACTGAAGGTGGTTCAATCTTGCCTACACAAGCTATGAGCTTTTGGCCTTGCCTCTGAGTATTGCTGCCGTTTCCTTGGCTTCTGATGCTTAGCTGGAGGCAGATGAGTGCTCACTCTTTTTAACAGATTGTGAATTACATCAAGCAATTTTTATTTTTCCAAATTCTGGTCTTTTTGGGTGCTGCCTATAAATGGGATTATTTCCTTTTTCACCACCTGTTTTTGTGTTGAAATAGATAAACTAAAAACAAGAAGTTACTTGTTATCTTCCATTATGCAAGTGGGAAAGGATATTTCTGTGGGCCTTCCAGAAGCCACCTCCATCTACACATCTGTTGCGGTTTCCCCCAAAGACACTTCTTCATAAGCTTGCTGAAGGGCATCCCTAGTACTTCAGAGGTGATGCTTTCGGATTAAAGAGGTTCCTCATCCCCTTCCAGAAGACTGCAATCCCAAGCAATGAAACTTATGTCAAGAGTTTACTTGATGAAGAAGGTTCTTTGATTGGCAAAGGAATTGTTATTCCTTCATCTTTGCATCTCTCCTGTTGGATGCAATCCCAGCTTCTGAGGAAGAGGTTTTTAAGAGCTGGAAATGAAGTTACAGTCCAATGCAACGAGTCTTGTGAAGTAGCAGCACCGTGTCGTGCTACAGTGAAAACTTCCCTTTGCGTGCCGAGATCCAAAATTGTAATTGGTGCTCAGCTGCCGAGGCAGGTGAGCAGGGATTGCAGTCATGCTCAGAGTGACCTAGGACATAATTTATGACATTATTTGTTTTGATTCTTCATAATTTTCATGGGAGAAGGATGTCTGCACCATCAGTGCAGCCACTGGTGATGACATAGGCCATGGATATCTTTTCTGGGAGCCGGGGGTGGGGGGGAAGGTTCAAAGAGCAAGTTTTCTCTAGGTAGAGACTGTAGGTGGTGCAAATGCACATTGCGTGAAGCAATGCCAGAGTCAGAAGTGGACTTAAATTGTAAGTAACGGAAAGTGGTTCTTTGCCCCGAGATGGTAGGGGAGGTACTCACTTTATCCATGTGGAGACCAGAGCATTCAGACATGTGGTGCGTGTGAACAAAACAGGTAAAATAGTCTCAGTATGATCTCTTCACTGATTCATTTCTTTGCATCTTAAATGCCTTAAAAGCCTCTGTATTCTTCTACAGTTAGTTTTCCTGTCAGTAGAGGTCTTAATGCTTCCATGCTCTAGGGGAGGAGTCATGTCCTGAGGCCTGGTGGATCAGCCAGAATGCAGAATGAAACCTTGTCGCTCAGTTTTTCTCCTAGCGCAGGGAGAAAATCCCAAGTTTCCCAGGGAGCTCTCTAGGGCTAGATGAGGTATGTGTAATTAGCCAACTAAATCTTCCTTTAGTGTTTGTTTTTCCCAGGTCTGGAGGCGCTCCAGCTGCGCGGTTGACCCTGGAAGCTGGCGTAGCACCTTACTCTTCACCCAGATAGAATTGTCATTGTCTTTGTGAAAAATAGATGCTGAGGAGAGTAGGGTGAGACCTGGCCTGAGAAACCAGAGGGGCAAATGCCATTTCAGTATCCCGTGAGCAGGTTCAAGTAAGAAAAAGTAAGATCTTTGCCTAGCATGATGTCTCTGAGGGCTTGAGCAACAGTGCCATCGTTCCTGCAGCGCTGACATCCCACACTGGGCTCTGAATGTCTGCCACTAATGCTAACGAAACCACTCGATAGAAAAATCCAGCTCAATATACCCCAATTAAAATGACTTAATTTTTTTTCCCCTTTTCACGATTGCTTTAAATGTCTTTTTTTTTGTAAGTGATCCGTGCTGGGTAGCTGGCTAGCTTTGAAATCTTTCCCCTCTCTTTTCCCCCAAGAAAGTTTGCTCTAAAAAATGCAGTTTTGTACCGAAGTGATAATGTAAAATAGCTTGAACTATGTGGAAGTAAAGAGTTGTGCTTCTCTGGTAACACGCTGCTTTGGGATTCCATGGAGAGAGGAAAAAAAAAAAATGCACGTGTAGTATAATTAGACAGTCATATCAGTAAGGAATCGAGTAAGTTCATTAATGAAAGTTAAAAGTCCCAGATAGAGGAAAATGGTTGCTGGGCTTGGAGAAAGACTCTTGGTTCCAGTTGTGGATTGTTCTTGGATGTTGTAAGGAGCAAAGGGCATACACGTTTACAAAACTTGTGGTCATGTTGTCATGATTGTATTTCCTGGAAATGCAAGCTGCGGTGCACAAACTCCACTTCTCATGCCTGTTCTGGGCAGGGATTCTTCTTCCCGAGAGCATACAGCGAGCGGTGGGAATGGCAAGGAGCAGCTGATAGAGCAGCTCAGCAAAAGGAGACTGAAGTGAGTTACAGGGAGGTGGAATAATAGAAATTCCATTTTAGATTAAGTATAAAATAGCTTTCTTTTATTACTAGAAAGATTACTGAAGCTGTAAATACTATAAATGCAGTCTTCCCATGCCAAGGAAGCTGTAAACGTGTATTACTTCTAGAGTGGTACAAGCAAATAGTTGTACATTCACAAAGATTCTAGCTTTGTATGTTGGTCTTCAAGTAAATTGTGGCAGAAAACTCGGAGGACAAAGATTGTCCGGTTTACAAGGGACCATATCAAAGGGTTTGTAAGAATATCGCGAGAGAAATATTACTAGAAAATCCAAAGCATCTTAGAATAGCTTTCCTAAGATGTTTGTTGTTTTAATTGAAAAAATGTTACATCTGCTAACTGTTCATAACAAATGACAAAAAGTACTTTTACTAAATATTTCTGCCTGGCACTGCCCATTCAATATCTACCTCTACTAGTCCTAGTCTAGTTCAGCTACTGCATAATTTTAGCCATTTAGCATATAACATATGAAAAAAGTGTCATTTACCTGGTTGGTGAACAAATGTATGATGATGGGTAACGTTTAGTTTTAAACTGTAATGCAATAAACCACAAACTTAGTGAAAGTCCTGTTGGTTCAGTGCAGCAGCATATTTATTGCTTCATTGCTGATCCGTTCAAAAATAAAATTAAAAAAAAAATAATCTTAATGATAAACTCCACCAAGTTACTTGCAATTGTACTGGGATTTGCTTTCCCTTCCAGCCTTCCTAACTGGTTAACAATGTTGTACTGTGTTTTTACGCTCTTCTCTGGTGGTAGCAAATATCAAAACTGGCAGGAAGTCAATCAAATGAATAAAAAATGCTGAGTTCTGTTTGTAAATGAGTGCTAGTGTTTCCTTGGAGGGTTCAGCGTCCTCCTTAGGTGCCTACCGGCTTCGTGATACCCTGATCCCTTGACTACTTCCCTTAATTCCCCCGTCCTCTCCTTCCACGCTGATGGGTCGTAAATTGGGGTGTGGGTCTCGCCAAGGGGAGATAGATCCTGGGGGAAAGGCTGTGGCTCCCTCAGGAGTCAGGCTGGAAAAGGAGAACCCCCGTGGCAGGGAGCTGCCTCTCCTGCCCTGCGAGCTCGTTGTACGGACTTAGAAAAACATCTTTTGCTTTTTCAGCCCCTTTCAACCAATGTGGGTATTTATTTGGGAAATGCTCGTGCTGAAGGCTTGAAGAAAAGGGCTCTGAGAGGGCAAGCTGGGAGAAGCAGCAGCACTTGCTATTTTCCTCAGGCCTAGGTTTGTGGGGAGGAGGGTAATAATAAATCTCAGTGGCTTTCCCTTCCCCACCCCGAAGCCCACAGGGCTTTCCTAACCCGGCATCCCCCCAACACCACCATATCTTGGGGTTGATGAAATAATGTGGCAACGCTGAGAAACATAATCCTCACTCGCGGGGTGCTGCGAGCTGCACCGTTAAGGGAGAAACTGTTCCTTCGTTAGGTGCTGCGCGTAACGAGTAACAGCTCTGATGTAACAGAGCACGAAGGGCTCTGGCAACTCGCAGGGTCTGTATTTTGGTGTAAGTCGCCTGGGGGGAGATTAGAGCAGCATCCTCACCTTCACCCCTTCGGCTGGGAAAGGGGGCGCTTGCTGCGGGGAGGACTGCTTCGCACAGATGGTACCCTGCTAAATGACAACCCCTAAAAAATAGCATCCCTTCCTCATCCCTGTCTTCAGCAATTCCATTTTTCTTTTGGGGGAGGGCCGTTCACGCTGGGTATCTGCCTGCCTTGAACTTCCCATGCTTTCAGACTTCATTTCTGAACATTTCTGTTCCATTTCTGGGAACAGCACCTCATGATTGTCTACGAGAGGACTTAAAGCGCAGGCGGTTTACGAGGAGCCAAAGTAGTCTGGAAGTAGTCTGCCAGTTCATATCTATTTTACCTCCATAAATCTGTCAGGACTGACTTTTCATCAGGACCTCTCCATTTCATCAGGTATGAAGAATCCTTCCTTCTACCTTGTCGTGACGCTTCTGGAAGCTGTTTCGGAAGGTCCCACGTGGTGCAGCACAAAGACAACACCCCTCAATGGTCGCTCTGTCCCTCGAGACACCGCGGGGACGCAGGCGAGTCCCCTTCCTGCAGCTATCAAACCTCACCAGGTGCTACGGGAGGTGAATTAATTAATACTGGAGGTGGATTAATGCTGTTCTAAAGAAAACCCAATATGGTGCAGTTGGCAAAGCAACGTCAGGGTTCTGCACTTTTTAATTTAATTTTTTTTTAAAGTAATACGTACAAAAGTAATGTTCTTATTTGGATTCTGTGACTTCTGCCCTGCCTGAACAGTTGCGGAGCAGAGGAAGGAGGCATCTTGCTTGGTCTACGACTTGGCTGTGCTGTGGATGAAGCAGTCAGTGGGACTCCCAACGCTGGAGCCTTATTCCAGTGGGAACAAGGTGGGGTTTATTCCCACCCTGCCATTATCTGACTAAAGGGGTGTGTAAATGCCCTTTATTTAAGCGAAAGTAAAGCGTGAGTGAAGATGGGGCTGTTGTTGTGTGGTCTGTGCAGCAAGACTGGCATTTCCAAGGCAAGTGAGGGCTTTTCCAGGACCTTTTGGCATTGGGCATTTTCTCCTGAACTTCTCAAACCCAAGTGCCACAGCTCCATTCATTGACTCACAGAGATCAGCCTTTGAGAGCAGGAACAGCTCTGTTTCACTGGAGGCGCTTTGTGCAATTTTTTCACAAAAACTTAAAATCAAAATGCTTTCATTAATTATCTGCACTTTTTTTTTTGTAGTTGTCTTTTTCATCTGGAAGCATTTTTATAAAGTTTTTGGAAAACATTGGCTTCTGGTTGTTTACATGATGTGTTTCGAGCTTTCTTTTTGTCTCTTCATAGGAATCACCCAATGTTTGTAATTCTGCATCTCGCTTCGTTTGCAATATCGCTAAATGCCTTAATGAAATGTAAATGGAAAATATTTTTTATATGTGCTTGAGCTGGGAAAGCAGCCGTTGCTTTATCGCAGAGTAAACCCGTTTGTGCTTTTGGATTCCTATTTTGTGCCCCGATGAGCACCTTCCCATCACGTGGCCTTTACCTTCTGTTTATTTTTGCAGGACCCTGCTGCTGAAGGATGGTTACTCCCTTCAATTACCTTTCTGAATTGTTTGGCAAAACTGAGCTGGGACTTTATACTGCCGTACGTTAGGAGGAGTGAGTGGCATCAGGGGCTGTCCCGTGAGCCTGTCCAATGTCCTACCCGGGCAACAGCTCAAATGCGGTGGCTCTGATCCCTGTCCTATCACCTCTTTCCCGAATTCCCTGACTCTCCCAACTAAAACAGAGAAAGCAGATAAAGAATCATTCATAGAATGGTTTGGTTTGGAAGGGACCTTAGAGATCAC
>JAOTQQ010000032.1:13007424-13025746 GCA_026546715.1 Gallinago undulata
CATGGTCAGGGACACCTCCCACCAGACCAGGTTGCTCCAAGCCCCATCCAGCCTGGCCTTGAACCCCTCCAGGGATGAGGCATCCACAGCTTCTCTGGGCAACCTGTTCCAGTTACCTCCAAAGGCCCAGGCAGCTGGCAGGACTCTGCGGGGTTGGTGTGAGGACTGGACATCCCAGCCTTCCCTGCCTCCATGCCGCTGGCAGGTATGGGGCTGTGTGGTGGGGTTTGTAGGCTCCAGGTCTCTGTACCCCAGAAGTTCAGTGGGGTTGTGTCGCATAGCCAGTGGCCTTGGCTGTATCTGCTGTGCAGCTTTGTTTAAAACTATTTTGCCTTGCTCCTATTGGAAATGTAATTACTCTGTAGGTTTCTATGATGATGAAAAATTTCTGCTATAGGCCAAACCTTTGCACAGCTTTTGGCAGATGTTAATCAATAATTTCTCCTTAAAAATGGCCTTCTAGGTAGATCTCTTACTTAACAGTATTTTAGTGTTGGCAGTGCCTGGTTTCAGCAGCTTGTTGAAATTCTGCTTCTGTGTTTATCAAGAATCACACTTAATTGGCTTAAAGTTCAAGTCCAAAAAGCTATGCAGATACCACTGTTAAGAGTGTTTTGTTTTAAAAATGTCCCTTTAAGAAGCTGACGGTTGTTTGGGAGTGAACTGCTACATCAGTGACAGCAGCTTGTTACAACTTCTGATGGTTATGTTTGCAGGATTCTGTTAAGATTGCTGCATGTGTGGTACAGGCAAGTGTGGTACAGAACTGGACAGTGACAGGTTGGATACCGAGCTCACATTTGATCATTGTTTTTTACTCTGATTATAGGTTTAGCTAAAACTTAGTCTTACAAAACTAAATTTAGTGAAAAATTGGGTGGGAGGAAAAATGTTCCTTTGCCTTCCTCACACAGTAATGCAAATTTTAAAAGTATATGAAATATAGCTAGTCTGCCCAGTAGATGCATAAATGCTAGTGGTGATCTTAATAGTCAATTGCAGATTAGATTGCTGGCTGCTCACAAATACAGTTTGTTTACTAGGAGCATCATGGTTCTAAACAGAATCCCCTTCTGTATTACAGTTTGTTTCACTCAGTAAAGTTTAATGTTGTGTAGAAAAAGGGAATAACAGTAGTCTTGGAATTGTGCTTTTGCATTTATTATTACCAGGCTTTGTAATTACAGCTTACAATCGTGTAGCTGAAGGCTCTAGTTTTTCCTTGCTTACTTACTGCTTAAAGAACTTGTGGAGGGCATGTAAGTACATTTGCTTTCCGTCTTTTGTGGTGGGTTTTTTTTTTCCACCTCATATCTTTCTTTTAACTAAAAAAAGAAAAATGAGTAAGAGTCTTTGTTACTGTTTTTCTTTCTAAAACGACTGAATAGCACTTTGGCTGGTGACTGAGATTCTGTACTCCCTGGTTTATAGCTGTCCATCATGGAGGAACGAATCTCCTGAGGGATATCTTCTTGTCATATCTTATTGACTGGCATTTTTACCACCTCTGGATGATGCCCAGCCTTTGTTGGAGGGAGTGAATATATAGCCTAATCCACAGTTCCAGGATGCTTCACATAGGTTATTGTGCCATTTGGTTATACGTTTTGTGGTAGGTTGTTTTGCTATGTTCATGAAAATATTACTCGTTGAATATACCAGTCCAGGTTGAGGAGAGTGGAGAACTGAAGGAGACTCTTTTGAGACACGTTGCTTTCCGGGAAGTTCTGTTTCAGCTCTAAAAGGAGTAAACTTTAACACTGTGACCAGGACTATAGCTCTTGGGAGGGATACTGTGTGCTGTCAAGTATACACCAATTTTTAGTTTTTGCTGCCTCCTCTCATTCATCTTTACTGTTCTTGCTTGTGGCAGTGACCTCCAGCAGTGCCTGTTGAGCCAGGAAAGAGGAGCTCAGATGAACTGAATTAGCGCTGTTCTTGCTGTGCCCTCAAGGGTTTGCTGAGCAGAGGAATTTTTCCTCCTGCGTTGAAGGAGATTATAAAATAGTGTTTTCTTCTTCTCTCTTCTCCCTTCCCCCAGCCAGCTGGATGGTCATTCTTGTGCTGCTACAGTACTGAGCATTTCCCTTGCAGCTGGAAAAACGCTGTGTCATTGGCAGGAACACAACCACAGTTCTTCTCGCTGGGGGTCTTCCACACAGGAACTGTATAGAATTCCAAGACATAGGGACAAGTGTATTCCTTTGTAGCTTGTAGAGTAGGCTAGCAACCTCATATGAAACAGTGATGCCTAGATGTGATGAATAAATTACAGTTTTCAACAAATGAATTTTTTGCATTCTAAATCTTCCTTTTCCTAAATTGATGTAAGCATTGCAAATCGAAGAAAACAATGATGTCACTCTTCACTGACCTACATTAAAAGAGCAAAGGATGCAAGTTAAATTCAAAGAAGAAAATCCAAACATCATGTTCTACACTTTTGAGCTTTTCAAATTTTTTTTTCCCCACATCTTGTAAAGGGAGACATAGTTTATCATTTTATCTCTATTAAAGGCCAGCTATGTTTTTACCAGCTTGTTATAAACCACGCGTGCTGAGGGTATCCTTGTTTAGAAGACAGTCTTTTGGATCCACAAAAAGGAGTCAGAGAGTGGGAAGTGATAGTGGAGTGGATATATTTAAGAACAATTTGTGTTTCCTGGGGAGTGTGACAAAGTGATTCTGCCCACAGTTTTATTAGTTGAATTATGGTGTTAAACCAAATTTTCAAATCACACATTTTAAAGGGCTGTTACAAAAAATTTGCTCCCTTGAAGATGAATGATATTAAGAGTGAAACAGTAATCTTAATGTTAATTCACCAATGCACATCTATTAGTGTGAACATTTTTGCTGTTGTTTTTCAGTAGCACAAATATTTTTGGGGGGACAGAAATGGAATTGTCTCCCCAAGTTCACCTGGAAAGAAGGGGGGAAAAAAGCCTTCTAAAGGGTGAAATTTGCAATCTTGAGGAAGGATTTGCCTCTCAGTGCAAATGATTCCATGCCAAGAATATTAACATTTTTAATTTGAGATAATACCCTTCAAGCTTGAAAGCTACATGTAAATAAAATGTAGCAGGAACTGTAGTTTAAGCTTAACTTGGAAGATAGGTAATTGTTTAATTTAATTTCCCCTTCTCTACCCGAGGCTGGCAATACACTTGCAGATCTGTGCTTGACTGAAGCATGACTGATTTCTGTTCTCCAAATGAGGTGGGGAGAAAAGTGTAAACTCCCAGCTACCTGTCAAAATGAGCTCCCTCTTTAAATTAATTTGATATACCATTTTCCAAGATGATATGTAGTGATTCCTTAACAGATGTTGTACAAACATAAGGATTACCCCAGTCTGTTCTTCTTTATTCTCTCTTTAATTTGTCAAATTCTAAATTAATGAAAATTTTCCATTAAACTCTTCACTCCATAATGTTTTTTAAGTGCATAAAACTACAAGTATCTCTCATCTGAGTAGGCGAATGAATCTTGCCCAAACTTAGGTGTCTGTATTTAATCTGATTGTCTAGACTCCCTTAACAGACGATGGAGATGCAGTCAATCGTGTTTAGAGTGTAATATCATTGTCAAAAAGCTGGTATTTTTTCTAAAAGGATTGCAGCTGACTAATTTTTTCTGTGATCAGAGGCTAGGGCGACTTTCCTTGTTTTTCTTAGTAATCTTAATGACACATTAAGAAGGAGTACATGGATGTTTTTAAGTCTGTGGATCAGAAGCTGCAGATAACTACAGAAGCCAAGATGTTCTGATGTTCTCATGTAACTTCTCAGTTTCCATGATCAAACCAGTAACCGTCATTTCTACCTGCTCCAATCTGAGTTTTTCTCGAGGATGGGTGACCAGGGTTGAAAATAATACTGCAGAAAAAGTCATACCATCCTGAAAAATCACTTACTCTTTTTTTTCATTCCCTCTATCATGCTAGTGATTCATAATGTCCTGTGATTGACTCGTGTATCTGGATTGTCATCCGTTTTAATAATTTCCAAACTGATGAATCCTGCACTTACAGGAAAAAACTGATTTATTAGTCACTGTTATCAAGACTTTGCATGTGCTTCTATTCAATTTCACCCTGTTCCTGCTTTTCTGGCTTTCAAAAAAAAAAAAAAAAGTATGTGATACTGGAATCGTCCTCTATGTCAGTCATGCATCTTAGCTTCTTGCCATGAGCAAATTTCCTTGGCACTTGAGTTTCCTTCTTTTTACTATCAAAGTCACTAGTAAAAATGGTAAACAACTTTCAAGACACTTGCAACTTCTAAATAAGTTTTACTGAAACATTTGGATCAAAGGAATGCAGAACTATGGTAATGGGAGAACAATTTCATCAAGGGAAGATACTGGCTGTACCTTTCATGGGAACAGATTGAATTTTAAATTTACCTTCATCATTTACAGAACATTTAATATTCTTTGAATTCTGAATCTGAAGAGAAATTCCCTTCTTTCATTCTCAGGGAGGAAGCATTTCTGTCTGACATTTTCTGCTCAAAAGCTAAAAACTGAAGTATCACTCAGAGTGCCCCAGCTGTCAGGGATCAGCTTTACAGGATGGAGAGGAAAGCAGCACTCAGCTTTGACCCAAGAAATCGAATGTTGTCTTGCAGTGTTAACGCCATCACTAAAGCATGAATTGGCTCTGACTGCTGTACATTGCAGTCCCGTGTCTCCCAGAGAGCAGGTTTGTTAAAATATCACTGTGTCCAATAAGGGCACAACTCTATAGTGTACTCTACACCTCTGAGGACTCCAAGCTTCCATTGTACCGGGATGACTGATGCATTTAACGTTTTTATTAGTTGATGCTTGTATCTGCTTGTGCTTCAAGGCTTCTTTTGTTTTGTTCTAATCTCAAACTGAGAAATCTGAAAGTGTTTCAGCTCTTCTGAATGTTGGGGTTTTTTTTATCCATTACACTGACTAGGCTTCAAACAAGTATGTTCAGTCTATTTCGGATAGAATGATGTGTATCTGGAAACAATAGTAGCATGTTAAGCTAACATTTAAATTTTTTTTTCCCTTTTATGCGTGCTTTGATACTACAAACCACAGTATGGTCCTAGTTTAAGCTTTAAATAAGCTTAAGTTAGAGGTTCATCACAGGAGGGTTTGATTTCAGTAGATACACTGCAGATAAAGGGGTTTTTGTCCTGGTTTTGTGGTGGTGGTGGTGGTATTCATGCATGGTTTGATTTCTTCCTACTTTTATATAGTATCACAATAGGCAGTTAACTTCATGCTGAAAACAAAACTTTGAGGAAGATGACGTTATTTTTGGCAATAAAAGAATCATGTCAGCTGAGACTTGTGCTGTGAAATATGTGTTGTTTTTTGAAATAAAAGTGCTATTGCCAAAACTTCAGGATTTGTTTTTGTAGAAAAAAAAGCTTTGAAAGCAAAAGTTTCTGAAATTGTGTAAAAGCAACAGTTGTCTTCAGCGCAATCTTTTCAGTAGAATGAATTCAGAAGAGTAGATTTCTGTGATGGTGTGACTACAGGTCACGCAGGTGATTACAGCTACAGGTGATTTTGTATGGATTTCCAACATGAGTAATAAAACATTTTATTTTTTTCTCTTGTTATCTTTCCCTTTTCAGATCCAGCTATGGGACACCGCAGGCCAGGAGCGTTTCCGAAAGAGCATGGTGCAGCACTATTACAGGAACGTACACGCTGTTGTGTTTGTGTATGATATGACAAACATTGCCAGTTTTCACAGCCTGCCGTCGTGGATAGAGGAATGCAAACAGCACCTCCTTGCCAACGATATACCACGGATTCTTGTGGGAAATAAATGCGACCTGAGAAGCGCTATTCAGGTACCTACGGACTTGGCCCAGAAGTTTGCCGATACTCACAGTATGCCGTTGTTTGAAACCTCTGCCAAAAACCCCAATGACAATGACCATGTGGAGGCCATATTTATGACACTGGCTCACAAGCTTAAAAGTCACAAGCCATTAATGCTTAGTCAACCCCCAGATCGTGATGAAATACGTATAAAGCCTGAACCAAAACCTGCCATGACCTGCTGGTGTTAAATCAGTTATCACCTTGTCTTGTTCGCAAATGCTTCAAAATCATGATCTTAGCAAAGTTCCAGGTTTTAGCAGCGATTATAGCGAGTCTCTTTGGCACTTTAATGTGGTTTGATTTGGGTTTTTTCTGGTGTAGATGTGCCCATCTCATGTTCTTGCACTTTGTACTTTCTGAATTACTGAAGTTTCACTATAAATATATGGGAAAGTAGACTTTCAAGTGAAGTTTTGACAAAGCGATTCTACTTGAGCTCTTGCTGCCTGAGGTTGTTGTCATCACTTGTGGTAAGGTTATAAATAGTAAGCCAGTTTACTAACATTTTTGGTTGCTACTTGCGTTGCAGTAATGTAGGAGAAAAAGTGTTTTGTGGCAGCCAAATAGCTTGATTTTGGGGCCAGCGAGTGTGGAGGTTTTTGGTGTATGAAGGAATATTTGGTGACTTCTAGCAAATTGCTAAGCAAGCACCTTTTTATTTAAAAAAAAACCAAAACAACCGAGGGCTGTCAAATAAAGCTTGGGCTGTCAGCATAGGTGCAAACTGCTAGCTTTTGGCCTGTCATTCCTCTGTAAACTTTGTTTATTCATGGCAATGGTAAGAGAATTGACAAACTTGTCCCTACCTCTAGACAATTATCTGATAATTAAAACTTCATTAATTTTTCATAATTAGCATGTAAATCTAAACTATGCATTCCTTCTTATGGAAAGTACTGTAGCACAGGGTTTGGAGTAAATTTGGAGCTATTAAATGTCCATAACTTCTCTGACCTTACTAAAACTTCAGTGAAGACTTACTTCTAAAGATGCTGTATTTGAGTGACCGAGGGTAAGTAAAAGCACTTAAGTAAATAGGATTGAGTGAAGCTGGCAAAAGCATGCTGGTTTTCAAAGACTGGGGTTTCAGAGTATTTTAGTGATAATGAATGCTTCTGGAAATATCTTGAAAAAGCTTTTTACAACCAACTTGATAATATATTTTAGGGATGGAAATGCTTAGGACAAATGTTAGGAATATGGGACTTCCTTAAGATACTTCTGAATCCAAAATAAATTAGATCTTGAAATATGGTGAAAATCTGCCAAATACATCGTCTGTTACAGATTCTTGAGCTAAAACCTGCTCGTGTACCGTTACAGCTGTGTGCTGGGCATCCTTGGCATTACTAATGTGAGTTAGTAATGTATTGGGTCAGGTGAAGAAAATTGCTTCTCTAGAAACACCTTCTACTGTGCTCTTGTAATTGCAACTGTCTCATTTCAGTTCTGTCTGAAGGTCAAGTTTCATAATAACAATGGTGCTAGGTTGCACATAATGGCATAAAGCAAAATGTAAGCCATAGAATGCAATCTATGACTTCGTATGCCATGTCAAACAATGCTCTGTGACTTAGTTTTTAAAGGAATTGAAGTAAAAATGAAGATTTTTTGATTTGCAATGTGTAGTGTTTGATGCTGACTGGAAACTAAACAGAAGGGCCAGTTTGGAGGCCCTAGTGATCACATTGGAAAGAAATTATTGAAACAAGATAACTAATATTATTTAAACTATTACGATTAATAAGTTGCAATTCCCTTGCAAGTTTTACTGAAAAAGGAAAATACATTAACTTTTTTGTAGATTTAGAAGGAGCATTTAATTTGGTCTAATATGTTTAAAATGAATCTAAACAAAAGGTAGGGTTTTTTTTCCTGTATAAAGCTGCTACAACTGTGACAGTAATTTTGTTTAGGAAACGTTTGTAAAAGGGAACTTTTGTATTCACTCTGAACCTTACACAACTAGAATTTGGTTTACAGTCCTTTCAGAAACAATCAGCTTTTTAACACTAGTGTCCTTAATGATTTTTTTTTAAGAACAGGATTAATCTTAAATTTATGTGTATACTATTGTAAATAAATATGGTTTACAGTCCTCTTGGACAATTTGTTTCTCACTCATGTCCTTAATCCTTTTACTCAAAAGGATCCATCTTAACTACTTGTATAATAACTATGTCAGCAAACATTGTTTGTTTTGTTGTGTTTTTTTTAAATAAATAAAACAGAATGAAGAATTCCAAAGTCAGTCATCAGGTTGGGGGTTAAGGTAAGGAAATCATGTAGCTACCATGTTACTGTTAAATTTGGTATCAATTTTGTATCAATATTTGGTATCAAACATCTACAAATCTGTTAAACTTCATGTGAGTTATTCACAACCTGTAAATAAGGGCCCTCATGTCATTAAAATTGTGTGGAAACAATGTTTAACTATGTGATTTTTGTCTTCAGCACAAAGCATGTTTTAATGGTTCTGCCATAAAGGTAATGTGGTCATTAACGCAGGATTCAGTGTGCTTCAGTGGTAATGTGCAGCCCATGAAATTGATGTCAAAAGTACTGAATACTTTGTATATGTATTTTCACTTTACCAAACTGTAAAGTTGGGTTATTTTGTATGTGTCGGGGGGAGGGCAAGACACAATTCCCAGAAACCTAATAAACTGGCTTTGCCACAACAAACTTGTTCTCATTCGTTTTCAATAATTATACTGCAAATCATTATTAAGGTTGCTTAAGGTAAGATCCATAAAAATATTCTAAGGGACACGAAAGAGTTTCTAGTTTCTGTATGTATGGGTGACAATTTTGTGAAAGACTGTCACAATACTTGGACCAGTGCTTGTCAGTGCTTTCCTGTGATGGCTCTGAGTTGTTTTGAAGTATCTGAAGCACCCACCTGATGATTCAGAGGCTTGTTCAGGATTTTTTTTCAGATTCCAGAAGAATGGGAAGTGATACCAAAGTTACAAAACTAGGAATTACTGACTGTTGAATGTATGTCCAGACCCTAAAGGAGTCTTCTCCCTTACTCTTCTCTTAGTCTCACCTCATGTGGGGAAATAAAAACTCTGACGTTAACACAAAAGTCCCACCTGCATGTGATCTCAAAACAGTGTCTTGCAGGTTTCCATGTGTGTGCACACACGCACACAGCAACGCTTCAGTTCCAATTAAGTTGTTGTGTTGCTAAGTATCACAGCCCTTTCCCCCCAAAGGAACTCTCAAATCGTTTGTGTCATATATCCTGTTTCACTGCTGTCCTATCTGTTCTCCTCATCTAGTTCCATACTTAGTAGCGTATTAAAAATAAAAAGGGAAAGCACCTTTTAGAGATGATTTATGTCTTTAAATATGATTGCGGTCATCGCTGCTCACAGAGGCTGTTAATTGTACTGAATGATTAAAAGCATGTGTGTATACCTTGAGCTTTTGATCCCTGGGAACGACCAGAATGCACGTTGGTAGGCTACCAACAGTGTGATGCCGTTGTGAGCCCTTCTCCCAGATGGACACCAAGTCTTTCATCAAACTGCTTAGGAACGAAGCGACTTACAGCTTAGGAAGGCAAGAGGCTGACACACAAACCCTAGAAGTGTCCTAATAGTGATGTGCATTAGGGTTTTCCTGGGTTTTTTTCAGTCTCATGTCTTTATCATGACACTACAGCTAAGAAACATCAAAATACGTGGGATTTTTATGTGCACTGTAGTCTCCCCAAAGCAAAAAATTTGCTGATCCAATAAAGGATCTAAAGTACATAGTCATTAAATAGCTCCACCCATGTCATTATTTTTCCAGCTTTCTAAACAAATAATTTAAAAGACAGCTTTCTAAAGGTAGTGAGAATAGATGAGGAACCCTAATGAAAGTGGTATTTTTCCCTTTAAACTTATTTCACCTCTAAAATAGGGCTTAATGATCTAAAAATCAGCTAAGCTCCAACTTGTATGGAAGTTACACCTTTTCATCAAAGAATTAAAGGAGAGGCAGCGCTGCCTGCTGCTCCCTCTGTCACCTTTGCCACCTTCATCTGTGACTCCAGGGGCTTTCCCGCCTGGAATCAGCAAAACTGGACTGATGTGTGTAATGCTTGCCTATGGTTTTGGTCACTCTTGGACCAAAAATTGATGGTTTTGGTTTTGGGACATTTGATTTGGGGCAGCTCCTCTATTTTGCAGTTGATCTATAGACTCTTGTTACCCGATTCATCCTGTAGGACACAGCACAATCGTCATCTTTACGTTGTAACCTGGCACTAATATTTTGCCTGCCTGATCATCGACTTGCTGCTTTTATAAATTTGTTGGAAGTCATAGCCCTTGTGTCCCTCCTGGTGAATATTTTCACTGCCACCAGAATATATGATTCTAATGGTCTTTTGTTTTCCGAGTCCTGCTTTCATGGCTATTGTTGTTTCATAACGTCGCAATAAAAAAAACAGAGCCACATGTCACTTTAAAAGTAATAGTAATGTTACTTTTTTAAGTGGCAGTCCGGTTTTATATGCAAATCCACAGAAACCTTCAATTTGAAGTTGTAGATAACACCAGAAATTGGCATTATTCTAGGGCTTGCAAGAACGCTGCTTTGCGTTTGAGGGTTAGGGTTTTTTTCCCCTCCTCTCTGCTGGCTCTGGCCACCCGAAGGAGACCTCTCGTCCATGTGGCTGGACGGCGGTGGCAGCGAGACAGGGCTGTGAAGCGACACCTGGAGGGAAAGAATCTCTGCTGGCATTTCCAGTGAGGTCCTGGGACGGGCTGGGCTCTGCACAGCCTCCCAGCTGCAAAACGGGCTTCACGCAGGCTGGCACCTATTGAAAGCACGTGCTGAAGGCAGCTCCTTGTAGCTCAGGAGGGTATTTCCAGAGCCCCAAGGCAGGCGTGTAAAAACTGCTGCCCAGCCAGGGACACTGCTGTCTGAATTTGTGAAAATATTTACTATATAGCCAGCTACAGTACTTGGGTTTCAAGGTCTCAGTGTTTCCGAGCTCTCCAGGTGCAGGGAAGAGGAAGGACCAAGACCCAGGCACTTGACCCAAGCTGCCCAACAACGTTATTTCGTACCATGAACATCACACTCGATATAAATTAGAAAGTTTGCTGAGGAGTTTCCTTTCTTCTGTGATGGCTGCCATCCTGAGAACTCCTTGTCCTGGTGCCAAGCCCCTGAGCCCTTCCCTTCCTCCCAAAACCACAGCGTTCACAGTGTCCCCCATTTGCTGTCCCTGCTGGGAGGGCACAGCTTCCTGTGATAGAATGGGCTGAGTATTTGGCTATTTTATCTTGCTAACTGGATCAATATCAGTTCTTTAGTATTATAAATGTTAATTATTTAGCCTTATTCGACTAAAACGGTTTCTATTTCAACCCTCAGATTTCCTTGTTTTTCCTGATTCCCCTTCCTGGATGGGGAGGGGTCATCGGGTGAGACAATAATTGTCTGAATGACAATAAATTATGGCGGGTTCTTCAAACCATTACACCGCCTTTGCTAAATCACCTCTGGTTAATTCGTATCTTGAATGACAGATTACTCAGCTCATCACTTAAAATGAACGAAAAGTGAATTTCCCAGCAACACCAATGGCCGAGAAACCCTTAATCCTCTCCCCGTCCTGCTCTTCTGGCCCCTGAAGAACAACCTGGAATTGCTGTAATGGGACCGAAGCTGGGGACTGAGGTACGGGGGGGGGTGGCACTAAGAGCCTGACAGCGAGAACGTCGGGCAGAGTCTCCGGCTGAGCAGGCACATGACATTTATCAAATGTGCTGCACTACCCCTTTTCCACCATTTTTTTTTTTCATTATTCTGGGGGATTTTGCATTATTTTGGGGGATTTTTTTTCTGTTATTTAGCAGAATTTACAACTGACTTTACTGTCAAGGTGTATGAGTGCTGGTATTGGCATCATCAACACTCAAAAAGACATAGCTTGTTCTCTCTTCATCGAAGTTAATTATAGTAAGATTAGCTTTGAAATAAATGGGCCATCTTAAAAAATTAAAAAAAAAAAAAAGGTGCATGTTTTGGATTCCTATCTGCTTGCATCTTATTTTGAAACATATAAGGGTGCACTTGGGTCTCGTGGTCCTTATATATCCTTTAAGAGATGGAGTTTGAAACCAGACTTCACTTAAACATTTAAAAACACCGACAACAAAACTCCCATCAGAATCTTCAGGGGGTTACTTGCTCCCCAGAGAATTGAGGAAAAAGCCACTATATTTGCCATAATCGATGAGCTCAAGGGGCCTCTCTCTTCTTTCATCTCCCTGTACAGTGGGCTCACATCAGGTCCTGGTTCAAAACCAGTCACTCTCTATAGCACTGCAAAATGCTCGCAGGGCAAGTGGAAAGCAGCAGCCCTGCCTCTGGGTTTGGGGGTAAAAGCACCACATTCGATAGTCAGATCTTTATTTTGGAGAACAGTGTTTTTTCGCTCTACTAATACTAATATTTTTTCAGGAGGGAGGCATACACTGTCAAATTTAAAAAAAAAAAAAAAAAAAGATAAGCATTGTCTTTCTAACAGCTTATAACCTCATTTTTAAGTAGCCTTTCTGCTTCAGATGCTGTCAAACCCCTGAAAAACAAAGTGTTGCACAGATTTAGCCGTGAGCCCGCAAGATCCCGACGGTGAAAATGACAATAACACGGAGTCCTCGAAGCCTGTGTGACTGCAGACGGTGTTCTTCACACACACCTGCATGCACACACACACACACACACACACAGAGGTGTTAAATAAAGGGGAAGAGGGAACTAGTGTGATTGTGAGCATATGAAAAGAGTCATGAGACCACGATCTTAGCTCAGTACTTCCTTGTTTAAAATTATTATTATTTTTTTTTTTTACTGTTTGCATGGCCCCTTTGAGAAGGTCACAGGCAGGAAAAAAAAAAAAAAAGCTCTCCGTTGTGAGGCAATACAGAAAACTCCCTCTTAATGAGTATTTTTAGTTCTTTACTTTTAAAAAAACATCATGCTGTGCATCTAAGTCATGCATCGTAAAGCAGAGGCCATGTTCAAAGGCTGTTCTTTTCCTCTCCTGTGGCCGTGGTCCACCTGAGTGCTGGTTGTCACTCTTTAAGTGCAGACCCCTGGAGCTGGAGGGGCTTATTTCTCTTATTTCACTCCCCGCCTGTGTGGCAACAGGCTCACATCAGAATGGAAATACCCTGCAGGCTGCTGAAGGAGCTTCAAATCCCCACCTTCAGCCTCCATAAAGGCGGGGGGGGAGGAATAAAAATCAACCAAAGTGCAGTGGTACCGAGTGAAGCTGAGAGACGACACATACAAGCAAAATTATGTTGTCTTTTACACACCCCAGTTCAACTGGACATCCTGGCCACGGGATGGCGGGACTGCTGGTATTTGGTGAAGGTTTAAGGAAAAAAAAATCTATACATGTTAATAGAAGAAAAATTCTTTTTGCCTGTGACTAAGTGACTGGGAGAGGGGCTCCAAGTTAAAAGCTGTTGGTGGTAGAGTAGGGGAATGTGTGTTTTGTGCTGACCCTGTGCTTGTACTTAGAATCATAGAATGGTTTGGGTTGGAAGGGACCTTAAAGACCATCCAGTTCCAACCCCCCTGCTATGGGCAGGGACACCTCCCACCAGAGCAGGCTGCTCCAAGCCCCCTCCAACCTGGCCTTGAACCCCTCCAGGGATGGGCCATCCACAGCTTCTCTGGGCAACCTGTTCCAGTGCCTCACCACCCTCACAGGAAAGAATTTATTTCTGGTACTTGCTCTTCTGGTACTTACTTACCGTGTTCTCCAGCCCCTGCCCACCCAGGGGACACCCCTCAGTCCTGCCCTGGTGTCCTCATCACCCTCCCCGTGCAGGGAAACACAAACTGCTCAGGGGCGTTGAGGTGCTGCTGTTCTTGTCCTTTGTAGTCCTCCGTCCCCTGGTGCTTTGCTTGTTCCAGGAAGGCCACACAATGGGAAAAAGATTAAACTGACCCTAAAATACACGCAACAGCTTTTCCATTGACTTCAAGATATTTTTAACCCGCTCATAATTCAGAGGCAATGAAGGGCTCCTGGCTGCAGCAGCTAAAGATTCAGCTGCAGATTAAAAAAAAAATAAAACAAAAACAAACATTTGCTAATTAGAGGGGGTTTTTCAAGTTCCTGTATGTGATTATTCATCCTTATTATTACCATGAAGTACTCACTTCAATAGCAGGCTGACATCTGAGTCACTGTGACGCCGCTGTTAAAAAGCACAATGCTGGCAGCCCCTGCGACTGGCTTCTGAGGCTTGCGATGGCTGTGCTTTCCTCAAACTGCAGCCCAGGCCGGATAATTTGCTTCAAAAGTTCCACCTTTCGTTAAATAAGTACATGTCATTTTTATGCATGGTGACAGACGATGATATATAAATAGATAAAAGATTTACGCGCTATATATATATAAAATTATGACCAGAAAATATGTCTATTCACGTATCTAATTTTTTTGGGGGGGCATCTATAGTGTGCATACTTTGGCAATGTAAAGCAGCACTCTGTGGGGAGGGTGACAAGCTTTTTTGTTACAGCAGCGAGGTGCCGGTGTGGTACACGACACTCGTGGGAGCCCAGCACCAACATCTGCCCTAAAGCTCCAGCTCCGGGGCTTTCTGGGTGGGTGAAGGGCTGATTGATGTAGCCAAGGCTTGGGTGAGTCAGGGCACAGGAATAGACACAGAAGTGACTCCTATGACATACGGTTTGGGCAAAGGACTTGGCAAATGAGAACACCAGCTGTAATCCTAAATCAGTCTCGTGGTTACCAGGGGCGTGGGGGGAGGAAGGGAGGAAGGGCTTAACAATATTTGCATGTGCTGTTTCAGTAGAGCAACTAATATTGATTTTTAAAACCTGTGATGGCTATGTTTAAAAAAAATATGTAGTGGACAGAAGTCAGAAGATGCGAGATGAAACATAAACCTAAGTAAGCAGTTTTATATATTTTTTTTAATTAAGACAACATATAAATGTAATGTCAATTAAAGGGAACAGACATGTTTCTGGTAGTACCGAAGCTGTAACTACAAAAAAGAACAACCCAACAACCCCCATCACTGCAACAGCTCAGAGAGTGCAAGTGAAGCTATGGAGTTTATAGTGCGTTTTGGTTAGCTTGACCTGCCGAGGCGGGGGACACAGCAGCTGCTATCTTTACAGAAAAGCTGCCAGGGAAGGCTGGGAAATGCTGTTTTTGCTCTTGTTGGGATTTCCCTCCTCAAGTCATAGCTGAGTCCGAGGACTTTTCCCCATACTTATACAGTGTTAGTGCTGGAGAACCACAGTATCATAGAAAAATCTCAAGTAAGAAGGGACCCATAAGGACCAAGACGTCACGCAGACCGACTCCAAAGAGTGCATTTTTTTTCTGCTGACTTACTTATTTAAAAAAGAAAAAAAGAAAGCCTTCCTCCTTTCTGCTGAAGGCTAATACCCCTTTCTGTTTCCAGAACATATCCGTATTTTGATGGATTACTACAGCTCCTGGCCTTTCCCAGCTCTGTCTGCAGCAGGTTTGCAGGTGGCTCAGGTTGCTGGTTGGGAAGCACACGGTCAGCCAGGGGAGGCTGATGGAAGGAACGGCTGTACTGGAGCCAGTGAGACCGAGCAGAGGCTTTGGGGGAGAAACCCCAGATTTAACAAGCCAGCTAATCCTTCCACTATAAACTGCTACCGTAGGGTAGCTTATCTAGCTTCTTTAATGAGCAAGACCTATGTATTCCTGGAGTCATCCCCGCCACGAAATATTCTAGGGCACTACCTCTCCCTGTAGTATAATTTGACTTTTAAATTTTTATAAGTAAGTCAAACAAGTTTTAAGTCAAACAATTTTTAAGCCCTGCTAGAACAGGTGGGGCTATGGAGGATGCAGAGCTGTGATTTTTTTTTTATTTTTATTTTTTAATTCTCTGCCTTCTCACTGCCTTTTGCCAGCAAAGGGGAAAGAGCTGTGTGCCCAGCAAAACCGGGTGCTTTCCGCTGCCCTGACCCAGGGGAGGAACGGCACCAGCCATGTAGATCTGGAGCTTGCAAAATCACCTTCGGGGCGGTGAGGCTCATCCCATGTGTTGGTCTCAATCAGTGCCCAGCACACCCCACACCAGCCTGAAACCATTCGTATTGCTCAACGAGGCCCAGAAAAAAAAAAGCAAAATGTTCCTGTCGGAGAGCAAGATGTCTACAAGACTGGAAGTGGAGTTACAAAAAAAAAAACAAACCCAACAAAATACCCAAAACAAGCTAGTTGCCAAAAACATACCCGAAACAGCTCTCTCTGTGATGAGGACCCCCTCCTCTTCCCCTCCTCCCCCAGCACCTTCTAGCCACGGCTTCAGCAAATATACTTTGTCCTTAGTTGAACGTTAACTCACAGAACCAGCTTCCCTGATCAGCCGCCTGATTACGCCCTGTGATTAGCTCTGGCCACTGCTAATGGAGAGGCTGGCAGCTTTCACTTTTATAGCCCGGGGATTCTGTGCGCCTTGTGCTGTGCGTCAGGGAATGTGGTAAGGCTTGGCTAAGCTCCTCCGGGTAGAAAAAAAGGGTTTAGACGTGAATCATAGAATCATAGAATGGCTAGAGTTGGAAGGGACCTTAAAGATCATTGAGTTCCAACCCATTACCCCTTCTCCTGTCACTACACTTCCTGACAAAGAGTGCCTCTCCATCTCTCCTGTAGGTTGGATATTGGAAGGCTGCTATGAGGTCTCCCCAGAGCCTTCTCTTCTCCAGGCTGAACAACCCCAGCTCCCTCAGCCTGTCTTCACAGGAGAGGTGCTCCAGCCCTCTGACCATCTTTGTGGCCCTCCGCTGGACCCGCTCCAACAGATCTATGTCCTTCCTGTGATGAGGACTCCAAAGCTGAACACAGAACTCCAGGTGGAGTCTCATGAGAGCAGAGTAGAGGGGCAGAACCACCTCCCGTGATGCACTGGCCACACTTCTTTGGATGCAGCCCAGGATGCTGTTGGCTTTCTGGGCTGCCAGCACGCACTGCTGGCTCATGTTGAGCTTCTCAGCCATGAGCCTTGTCTTTGACTTAAAATAAATAATGCTAACACAAGGTGAGCACAAAGCACCTGGTGTCGGTGTAATTTTGCAATGTGGGGGTCTGTAACCCATGACAAAAGTGAGGTGCTGATGTCCTGCCCACCAGCTGCTCAGGTGAGATTGGCAATTTCTAACATACCCAAAAAAAGAGCTGGATGTTTGGCCTCAAGAAGATCAGACAGGCGTTTACACCTGTCACTCCTCTCCAAAATGCCAAGTTATTTCCATTTGTTAGTGGTGAAGCACGAGGTGTATGTGATGGAGGTGCAGCACCCACGTGTACAAGGTGTTTTGGTGCAGAACAAGCTCTGGGCTTGGGTGGAACCTGGAATTTCTATTATTTTCTTTTCCCTCCTGGATTGGATAGAATTATTCTGCAGGAAGGGTGCTGAGGTGTCCCTGCCGCTATACCCCCCCCCGTGATGTGTAAATCTACCTCCCTCCAGCAGCCACAGGCCTTTGTCCACCCCAAAAGGGGAAATCTGGGCAGGAACAGGGAAGTTGGCGCAGTTCCTGGGCTCTTGCCAACGAGGAAAAGTCTGTGGGGAATAAATGACAAGGCCACTTCTACTGGAGGAGCTACGGACGTGTATCAGCATAATAAATAAATAAATATACCCATCTCACTGCCATCAGCGAAAGCTGGGGGTGACGCAAACCATGGGAAGCCCCTGGAGATAGGGGCAGGCTCTGGGAAGGCACCGTAACGAGCACGGGGAACGGGCTGCTAAATATAGCCCTTGCAAGCTGCCATCAGGAATACATTTTCTGCAACGCCAGCCAATTAGAGGGAGTGACATTAAATTGGTATTCAGTTTCCACCGATTTCCATATTGCAGCTGTTTCTTTTCTAGAAACTCCCCTTCTGTAGAAAGAACTGGTGAAAATGTGCGTCTATAAGGGATCTGAGGTGCGGGTATTGCGATGGCGGTGCTGTGAGGAAGGGCTGCAAGAAGAGAGATGGCCATCAAGGGCTTTATAGCTGCTGCCCAATCAATTACATGCACTTTTAATTAGAAGCAGCGCAGAGCATGCTGCTCTTTTACACACTCATACGTCAGTCTCTGCTGCTGGGGCTATTTCACAGCCAAAGGCTGCGGCACTGGCAGAGGTCTGCTTGTCTCTAAATCACACCGACTGACCACTTTCAAAGCATGGTCGGGAGGAGCGGGATGGGTAGGTGGCTTGTGCCTCATAGCACCCTGTCCTGCAGGACAGCTGAGGATCATAGACTCATAGAATGTTCCAGGCCAGAAGGGACCTCCAAAGGCCATTTAGTCTGACTCCCCCCGCATTCAGCAGGGACACCCCCAACTAGACCAGGTTGCCCAGGGCCTCCTCAAGCCTCCCCTTGAATGTCTCCAGGGAAGGG
>JAOTQQ010000032.1:13033536-13057022 GCA_026546715.1 Gallinago undulata
CACCGTCCCCATCCCCGCCGGCACCCACAGGGACCCTCTTCCACCCCGGCTCCCCTCCTCCCCCCCCCACCGGGGCAGGTACCTTCCACGGTCTCCTCCAGCGTCTCCTCGTCGCTGTCCATGGCGGCGGCGGCGGCAGCGGGCGGGGCGCAGCCGCGGTAACCCGGGAGGGCGCGCGCCTCTCGCCCCGCCCCTTTTGAGGGTGGGGTCTCCCCGTAGGCCCCGCCCCCGGCCGTGAGGGGACGGCGCGTGGGCGCGGCTGAGGCGAGCGGGTTCGAGGCGGCAAGATGGCGGCCGGGGCAGGGTGGGTTCCGCCCGCCCTCAGTGTTGGCCCCTGTGGGAAGCGGCGGGACCGTGGATGGCGCCCCCCAACCCCACGCACTGGACGGGGCTGAGGTAAATGCGCCAGGAAATGGTAAAATTTCTGCCGAGGAATGTTCGGAACGTGGCACGGAGCCGCGGTCAGCGCTGGGCCCCACAGAGCAGGTATGGCCCCTCACGGGGTCCATCCGGGTCACGTACAGCAGGTCTCCTTACCGACCCTTAACGAGCGCCGTGGCTCCACTCCGTCCTCACCGCGCCAAGGATCGTTCCTGTCTGCCCGTACAGGTTTGAGGGGTTTGACTGGAATTTGAGGAACCCACAGCAACTTCTTGTCCTTCAGACAATTATTCTCTCCCCCAATGACCCCTTGCCCCCCCGCCACCACCCTGGAAGGGGAATCGGGGAGGGGGGAAAAACAAGGAAACCTGAGGATTCGAGATACCAGCAGATTTAATGGAATAAGACTAATTAATTCACATTAATTGTACTAAAGATCCCAATACCAATATAAAATACACAAGGATTATACTCAGCCCATTCAGTCAGCAGGAAGGGGTCAGGGGTCCAGCGCTGGAGCAAGAAGTTCTTAGGATCACAGCCATCAAGGGAGAGGAGAAACTCCCCAGCAAACTTTCTAATTTAATATTCAGCGTGACGGTGGTGGTATGAAGTAACCCTGTTGGCCAGTTTGGGTCAAGTGTCTAGGTCCGCCTTTCCTCATCCCTGCACCTGGCAAGCTTGAAAATACTGAGGCCTTGAAACCCACACACTGTAGCTGGCTATAAAGTAAATATTTTCACAGATTCAGGCAGTACAATCTTCTAAAAATGCAGCTTTCCCAAGCATTAGAAGATAAATTACTCCGCTGTTGCTCAAACCAGGATTCTGTCAAAGCAGATGGGCTCTTGCACTTCAGTTTTGCAGGAAGGATGAGAAACCCAAGCAGTGGTGGCAATTTGTGAGCTCTTACCCAGAGGACTTGAGGATAGTACTCTGTCACCACATGCCTCAGCGTACTGCAGGGACCTCGCTCTCTACCACAGCTTGGTGATACGCAGGAGTCACCTTAAAGGAAAGTCAAGTGTTTCTAGGTCTTCCAGCCAGCTGTCTTGGGACTGCAGGAGGCATCTCCTTCATCCTACGGAGATGACCCAGACAGCTGGGGACTGGAGCACGTGCTCCGTGAGGTGACACTGAGGGAACAGGGCTTGTTCAGCCTGGAGAGGTGACGGCTTTGGGGACACCCAGCAGCATCCCACCAGCCCTTTTTGAGTCAACAGGCTCTTCAAAGTGGTGGGAGGACAAGAAGCAATAGGCATTACTGAAACCAAGAGGTTCAGACATGAGACAAGGAGAAAATTGCTCCCCGTGAGGACAGCCGAGCAGAGCAGCAGGGTGCCCAGTGAAGCTGAGCAGTCTCCATCCTTGGGAGCATTTAAAGACCAACCAGATAAAGCCCCGAACAGCCTGATTCCAGCCTTAGAGCTGACCCTGCTGTGAGCAGCAGGTTGAAGCAGAGACCTCCTGGGGTCCCTTCCCACCTGAAGGACTTGGGGAGTCTACGGTGAGTCAGCCACGTGCTGCCAGGCAGTGCTGCTGAAGTCAGGGACAGCATCACACCGGGAAAACAGGACAGCTACAGCTTAGCGACACAAAATAATTAGATGTGTCTGCAGAAAGAGAGGTAAGAAATCTTTAAGCAGGAGAACAATGAGGTCAGTATTTGACCTAATTGACATGACAACTTATAAAATATTAATCTCAAGAGCTTTGGAGAGGATTGAGAGGTACAGAAAGCTTGAGCAGAACAGAAGGGCTTGCTTCTCTGTCATAAGTGGTTAATTTAACTAAAGACCAGTCAGTTTCGCTGTTTAGGAGAGAGGATTTGTGGTTTAAAGTCCATATACCTGAACCAATTCTGATCTCAACCCACCAAAAGGAAACTGAGGCATGAGAACAAGCCCATATTGTGCTTTAGCACAATAGGAACCTGTATCTGGTTTGTTTTACTGTGAGTCTCTGAAGCGATTAGTTGGTACTCAGCACATACGGAGTGTTGGAGTTATGAAAGGTGATGTGCTTAACCTATTAACATACCCGATGAGCAGAAAGCAGACGAGGCAGTGGGCTGGGACACACAGTAGGTGCCCTTTTCACTAAAAGATAATGAGTGTTCAGGAAGCACAGCAGAAAGCAAAGAAACGGGCACTGCTGTGACATACACAGACAAATAAGAAAGTGCAGATCAATGCACAGGGTGGTGTGGTGGGTGCAAACCTGCAGAGGCTCATTAGGAAGTGGGATAACAGTGTTCATGCTAAAAGCACCTTTTGCAAAAAGAAAAATCACACAGTTAAAATGCTAAGGTTACAAGTTACAAGGTAAAGTTAAAATAAGGTCAGTTAAAGTGTAAGAAATAGCCCTCCAACTGCAATGTGTTCTGCTCTATATAGAAGAAATTTTCTTGCCTTTAACTTCATAACCATGTACTCTTTTTCCGGAGCACCTGTGTCCTGCATGATTACAGTGCTGCATTTTTCCCCTCTTCATTCCACATACAGCCTCAGGCTATTTACTGTCCTCCACTGCATGCAAGGGTAACAATTATGAGAGCTTCTGCTTTTCTCCCTCCATGGTACCCAGCTTCCTCACACATTAATTAATGTATTTTTGCAGCACAGCAATGGTGCAACGCATGTTATCATTTCTACAGTAGGAGAACTAAGAGAGGCAGGCTAAAACTATTGAAGTGTCTGGTAAATATCAAGTACTGGATTGTTGTCAAGAGTTCTTAGCATTACACAGTGTTTCATGTGTTCAGAGCATTAACTCCAAATACAGCTGTAAGAACAGCATAGCAACACTAAATGAAAATGACAGTAAACACACTGTTCTAGCATTTCATGGTGGATATTAAGAAGTGGGGGGAAAAATTAACATCAAGCTAGAAAAAAGCTGAACTCACACCATTACCCGCAGCCGTGCTGCTGCCTGAGAGCTCAGCCATCTGCTGAGCTGTTCCCAAGTGTCCCTTGTGGAGCAGAAAACAAGCGGGGATCAGCTGCCAGCAATTTAGTTCAGCCAGTGTGCCCACCACAGGAGCGATCCCAAGCAAATGCTGAGTAGGCTTCAGCATTTAGGGGGTCTCATCAGGTCAGACTTTGTCACTTCTTCTGGCGGACTGCAGAGGCACCTCTAGGCCAGTGTTCAGCTGGTTAAACAGACAAGCAGACATGTTGGGACTCACAGTACGTCTCCACATCATTAAGCATTGTTCAAATTTGTTCCAGCTGCTGGGAGCTGGTTGCCTCTTCTGTTTTCTTCTAAGCAGGGGCCTGGTACTGCCTTGCCCTCCTTACATGTTAACTCTGCATTCAACAGCCTAATCTTATTACTGTTTATGCAATCCCTTGCCTTACCTATTATTCAATGCCAACCTCTGGGAGGAAAAAAAGCCTAAATCTCCCTGCACGACTGACTGTGGTAAGGGTCCTTTGGGAACAAGCATGTGATCATGTAATGAAAGAGAGGTGTAAAACACACAGAATAATGTGGTGAGGTTGGACACGCAATCTCTGTTCCTTTACTTCCTTTGCATTTCAGTTTGGAAGAGCAGTAATACTCTATTTTAATGTAAGTTCATGAGACTCCTAATTAAGGTAACAAAAAGCGTGGCAGTGACTCCTAGCTACGCTCCTGAGGTCACGGAGTCAATGCGGGAGCTGGTAGCATCAGGCCACGGTCACCCATGGGGAAGAGATGGTGGGGCAAGAAAGAGTGACTGTTTTGCCAAGGGGCCCTGGAGCTGCTTGCTGAGAGCAACCAGAGGGATCCAGAGGGTTGGTCTCTCTAAGGAGATTTCGGAAGGAAGTGTTTCTTTGTTGATTTAAAGTCTCTGCTCATCCCCTACGATCTGCCTTCCTGCCGCTTCCTTACAGCTTTCTCCCCCCTTTCTCTTCTGGTTCCTTTCCCTTCCCGCTGTACGGAGCCCTGGCAGCTCTCGCCCAGCCTGCCTGTGTGCCCTGTTTGGCTGCCCTTTGTGCCTCCTGCACCCTGAGCAGAGCTCGGGTACAGCCGGGCACCTCACAACAAATGGTTTTCACCATCTTTGGGTAGGACAAGCTTTATTAAGACAGAAAATGGGAATGACTGTTTCCTAAGACTACTTGAAATGCTAAAATAAGAAATAACGTGTTCAACACTCCAGGCTGTTGCTTATTTAATCTACAATGCTACATATTTAAAAAATACTTTGTTTTTGAAGGCCAGTACTTGAAGGTTTAAATTGAGGCACAGTGGGTGGTGTTCTTTGGTGATTCCTGAAGTGTGAACAACGTTCCTTCAGACGTTTGTATTACAGAAATGGCTCAATGACGCATGGAAACTTTTGCATCTGTATAACTAGGCAGCAATATAAGTTCTTAATCCAATTGACATTGGAAACACTCTCATTTTATTCTTACTGCTGAAGTTGTCAGGTGAGACAAAGCAGCTGCGGTTTGTATTTCTGCCCAGGGTTGTAACAACTCAGGTGTCTGCTGAGGGGCTCTAGCATTATGAATCTGCTAAAGTTGCAATGTTGGCACAGGTAGAGGCAGCCATTTGTGTTCCATTTTTTGTAGGAGGCTCCCAAGTTGGAGGCTGGTGTGGATGGTCAGATCCTTGGGGCTATCTGAGTGTTAACACCTTGGAACGATGGGTTTTACTGGATGGTGGGACAGAAGTTTTCTCCAGTCTCTGCAGCAGGAGGGTCAGAGCTACCCTAAATAAGGCCACAGAAAATTTGCTTTCAAAACTCGAGAGCTTGGATAGGTCAGGAAGTATCTTATCAAACCCAAAGAGACCCAGGGCTCCCACTGGATTGAAAGTATATCTGATTTTTTTGTCTCACTCAAGCCAGGCCTTGCTGATGCAGGGAAGACTGAATGGTTCAAACTGCAAGCTGTGGACTCTGCCCATTGACTGAGAAGCTGGGCAGCAAAAAGCATGTGTACAGTCCAGTATCACATCCAGCCTCAATGTCAAGTCACAGGGGACTTGCAAGTGGATTTCTTTCAATCACTGCTCCCAAGACTTCCCTTCTGTATTTGGGGGTGGGGGGTTAAGGTGGGGGGGTAAGAATCACTGAGCCTAAGGAAAAGTAGATTAGCTCTGCAGCCTAGCAATATCGAGACTTACTCAGATACAGACAAGACGAGTTTGTGTTCAAGTTGTTTATCCTGAATGAATATTGTATTATTTCCTTGAGAACGTTTCACTTGATAGGAGGGACTGACAAAGCATCGTCCTGAATGCTGAATTTTCAAGACATTTCTTTACAGCTAATGGTAATGAGGCTATTTATTCATGAAACCTGAGACTCTCTAGGGATAATTTATAACTCTTGCCGGCCTCATGCCTTACTGGCTACTTTAAGTAGTTTACTGGGCTCAGTAAATGCCATTTGCAGGTGCAAATTGTATGAGCAGCCTGAGGTCACTAACTCAAGGAATTTATGTGAGTGGTTCCCTGTCGATAGGTTGTATTGCTTCCCATTGATGGAGAAATCCAGAGAATGGACGGTAGGGGAAGACATATATGTAAATTATCAAATTCTTTCATCATAATAGCATAGCCCGCACAAGCTATGTTCAAGGCTCAGACTGTATAGATGAATATCCTGCAGGGCAGGGGCTCTGTACCCCATACTACTTATAGAGCCAAATACCATTCTTCCTGGTTGCTTATCAGTATGGACAGAAGACTTCCCTCTGCAACTGAGTGCTCTACAAAAGATTACTGTGTTTAAGTGATACCCCCGAGTAGATGGCCTATGGTTCCTAGTATCAACAGTATGCATCTTTTCTCTCTTTTTTTTTTTTGCTGCATGCATCAAATAATAAATTAATCTGAGATGGTTACTGAGGGTGTCAGAATTTTTTTCTTCTGTGTTTCAGTTATCTCTTTTCTTGGAGACAGTGGAGGAATAAGGCAGATAAATCTCACATTACTACCAAAAAGAAATTAGTTACTCTTGAGATTCTTCTTTCCTTGAGTTTCTTCCCAACAAAAATTGCTTACATCTTGCTGTATCCCAGACATTTGCCTGCCTGCCTCTAAACTCAGTGTTGGAAGCACAGAGAAGTGTTCACATTAAGTAATGGAGTAAGCAGTGAGGAAAGTTTCCAGTGCAAAGCTGTTTGAACTTTTAGTCCATAAATTCTCAGTGTAGGTCATCAGTAGAGGAAGTCTTGTGTAACAGATAAGGTTTCCTTGGTGTGTGCATTTCTCACTGTTCCCTTTCCTAACATTTGAAATTACCTCTCGTGCCTCAGATTGGAGAAGTTTATCATATTTCCCAGCCTTTTGAATATATGCATTATCTAGAAGCTATCCTGTTCTTTAAATCAAATTCCATCCTAATGGAGTGGCTGAAGAGGCTTTGCATCCGCCAGATGATGTACATAAACCACAGCATGTTGTCAGTAATGATATTCAAGCTTCAGTCTGTTCTCTTGTTTATTCTGGGAAACTTGTAGTACTCTTTCACAGGCCACAAGAGTATAGACTAGATGGGAACAAAACAAAGAATAAGGTAGATGGAAGCTCAGGAAGAAGCTACGCACAGAGACTGGGGAAACCTGGTGGAGAGTTCTCTCCCAAAGACAGGGAAGGGATGTGTCTTTCTATCTCCATGGCATCACTTTACTAAGTAAAACCATTGGGTTTATGGATCTGATTTAAATTGCAGCAAATTGTCCCACGCTAGACTTTTGAGAGAGGCAAAGCAAAAGGCAATGGGGGAGCACGTGCACCTGAAATTTTGATAATCTTGTTTGAATCAGATTCCTCATCAGCCAAATAATTAGTAGCTGGCTCCACATAGTGGTTTCTCATGTAATTCCACTGAGTAGGGGATTGGTATTTGGTATTTTCTCTCCCAAAATAGCATGGCATTAGTTTTCCAGTGAGATGCCATTTACAAACCTGATCAGTCTTGCAGCCTTTGCAAGCCTCTGGGCAGTGGAACAGTGAAAGCTGGCTGGAGTCCTTCTGGCTACTGCCAGTCCCATTTGTGGCTGGAGAGATTAGGCATTAGAAAGATGGTTGTGCTCTCATGCACACTGAGTGTGATATCAAGTGTCTGCAGAGATGGGGATAGCATATCAGTGGGCCAGTTTGCTATTTTTTTTAAAAAGAAATCTCAGGGCACTATTAAGGTAATAGAGGGCAGAGAGATAAATGTATGGAAATATTATACCAACGCAAGTCAGTGTCTGGCATTTAAGAAATAATCATGCACATCCCACAACCTTGGCTTAGACATCTTATGGCAGAGACGTTTTTGACACATGGTTATGGAAAAGTACTCTGCCAGTCAGAACTCTTACTCCATTTCCCCCTCTGGAGCCTTCTTCCTGGTAGGAAAAATCTCAGAAAAACTTGAAAACTTGAAACCTCTTTTCTGCCTTATTTTCCTCAACTCTCAGCTATTTATCAAGCACATGCAAACTTATCCCTCATGCTCCTTCAGTCCTACAAATGTGACTGATAGTATCAAGCTTTTCTGTGTGTGTCAAAGAGAACGTACATACTGATGAGATGTAGCCACTTATCTGACCTTTTGGGTGCTACGATACCAAAGATACTTCTGTGAAACATCTTTCAGAGGCCAACCTACCCATCCCCTCACTCCACTCCTCTTTAAAAAAGGAGCCATTTTTGAGGCAGAGGACTAAAAGAAGAAGGAAAAGGCATGTGTCTGTTGCACAGCACCTGCTTGTTGCTCAGGCAAAGCCCGAGTTACTGACAGGGCTGCAGCACAACTCCATATACAGTTTGCTATCGAGTCCTGGAACTTCAGAAGAATCCTCTGGCAATGGAGAAAGGCCAAAGGGACTCTTAGATTGTGCTGTTTATCTATTTCTACAAAGCCCTTGCCAACATTTATTTGCCCATCTGAAAATGAGGATTAATTTTCAGCACTGAGTGAGGATTTTTAAAGCTATGACAAAGTCTCCTGAAAGTATCTCATTTCAGAGGGAGTTGTGGTGAACGAGGTGTTTTATTGTAAAGCCCTTGTTAGCATGTGTATGCTGTGCACAGCTGCATGATTTTCTATCACCTCGTTAAGCTGTGACCCCCCATGTTACCCAGAGGCTTTGATTTCAGTTGTGTAAGCGTCTGTGTCAGCCGGAGAGGAAGCCAAGCTGATGCACACAAATAATGCTGGTCTTGTCTACTGTAAAAAGCATGACTAAACTCTAATCAGAAACTTTCTGACACTTGTTAACAAAATGGGTTCCTGTCTGTTTCCAATTTTGCAATCTGTTCTCTCTGCGGGATGCGTAGGGTTAACATGCAGCTTTCCTTTAAAACACAATTCAATAACCGGTACCAGTCATCATTTCTGGGAACCATATGCATCTCTGGGACTAGCCAGTGAGAACTCTGAGGCTCCTTTGAAGGTGCCAGCACATGGAACTCTAGCTGCTGAATCTTCGTCTTACAGCACCGGCAAACTCTCTTCTTGCACTAAATGCTCTTTTGTTTCTGGTAAACTCTGTCTCACAAGGCAGAGACCTAGGTCTACAGACCTAAGTCTGTAGATGCGATGAGCAGGCTCTTCCTCAGCCTCTCTCTGCATGGACCAGTTGTAAGAATAAAGGAGGGCGATGCACAGGAGTTCGAGGGAAAGCGGGGAAAAGGAGAGAGGAGAGAGAAAAAAAGACTCCTCTTCCCTGAGTATGGCATATAAAGGCAAAAAGTAAAGATCCAATTGGGTAGGACAAAATCTTGTCTTGACTACATTGCATTAACACAGTCACCAAACAGCAGGTGCCCACCTGAGACCCAGCTGACAGTTTGGTTTGCACAGCAAAACCATGGTGTACAAACAACTGCTTTGTACGCACATGACCATGGAGTGGGACCTCAGGCTTGGAGATGTGAGAGGAATCATAGCTGTCAGCAGACAGTGCAGCAAGCGACAGCATGGCAACCTCATGTCACACAGGATGAATGCCTGACGTGGCGAGTGTGTTCGGGTGCACGTGCATCTGGATACTACTCTTTTAAGCTCTTATCACTAACGCAGTGTTTTTTTTATAATGTGCCTCCATTGAGAAGCAGATGGGGATGATTAGCACTTGCATTTTCTACTGATAGAAGTAACATGCCATGAGTGTGGGCAGGAAACATCCCAAACATCTATTCCTACAGCCAGACTTTTATAACCCTATCTTTTTAGAGATAGCTAACAATGTAAGTTGTGTACTCAGTTTCATCACTTTTTATTTCTGTCAAAGTTTGACAGAATGCAGGTGTGCAGGCTTAAGCTTTCAATTTATACATATGTCCCTCACTTTTTACTGATTTTCAACAGGCCACTCTTCCCAGAAACTAGTCTGACTTGCTAACAAAAGAGAAAAGAAGGCGAGGTAATAGTGCAACACTTCCTTGCTAATCACATCCTTTCAATTCATTGAAACAGAGGCTACGCAGATCTCAACAAAGCAAAAATAATTTCTTCCAGATATTTCTAGAGGCATGGTTAGTATTTAGAACGGTGATGTCAGAAGAAACAAAGAACATGTATGTTTTTATGTAATCTTTGGTTTACAAATCTACACTAAAATGCTCAAGGCAGTCTAATGTATAACAAGTACTGTGATAGGCAAGTCAGCAAAACGCAGCCGTGAATCCACACAGTCCCCAGTTGCAGCGGTGCACACAGAGTCCATGTGAAAAGCTGGATTTGGATTTGTTCTAGCCACCAGCAGGTCAATCATGTGGGATACCGCCCTGTGGTTCCTTAAATTGTCCATGATGTTGCTGAAAACATGCCTCAACAACACACAACTTATTTGGCATTGTATGTTAGTGGGGACTGATATTACCCTCCTATTGCTCACGCTCCAGGGTAGGCAAAGTCTTTGAGCCGGATACTTCATGCCAGTAGGTCTTGGGCAGAGTTGTCCCAGTGTTTTTTTCCTTCAATATACACAAGTCTTCTTTTGAAATTCTCAGGGCCGTTCTGACATTGTGCAAACCCACAGTTAATGTTAGATCAGCTATGCCCTGCAACTGCAGAAAATGAAAGCCAATGCTGTGGGACAGCTGTGAACACTACTTGCTTTCAAACATCGCTGAGAGCACTTTTGCTACTCTTCCTTAATAGCAATGCTTCCAAATGTATGTTGCCAATGTAGTAGTGAATGTTTAATGCACTCATCTAATGCTGACAAAAGGGCTGCCTTCTGATCAGTTTGCCCAGGGAGGCGTTCAATTCAGTCACTAAAGCTATCAGAATAAGTCCTCTGCTCAAAGTTCCCATATCTTGTTATCAAGGACATCCACACATCCACCTGCACAGAGACAGTGTCCCAAATAATTCAAAATTTGGGTAAACTCTCAATTGAAAATGTAGATGTTGAATCTCTTTCTTCCTCTGAAATGCCAGGTTGGCAATATCAGTGGACCTGAGGGCAGACAAAATGCTCCTTTGATGAAGGATTTATTCTTGGGTGTGTGACAGACCCCCTAGGGAGCCTGCTACAAGTCATTTCAGTCAATGCTTTCCATAGCATTTTGCCCTGGCTCAGGTCTACTCACTGTCATTGACTTCTGCTTGCACAGGAGCAAACCACCTCTAGGTACTTGTGAAAAGCCTGCCCTTAACCCTCCTGCAAGCCTGCCTGCAGCCTTGAGCTTGAAACACTTGTCACTGGGTGTAAAGCTACTCTCTGTTTCTTTCTCTCTCTCTCCATACCTCACAAGTGCTATAGAGGTGAAGGTGTGGGATCCCATCCACATACCTGTTTAGAAGCTATATTAATATTTGTAAAGCGTTAAGATCCTCAATTATATACATCCGAAGCATTGCTGGTAGCTCGGAGCTTCTTTGGCTGCAGACCTACCAAGAGAGAGCAGAAGGCTGGGGTGGGCAGATGCAGGCTCAGGTTGATGCATACCGCTGCTGAGGTTTCGCCTGCTGCCTCTTTGATCTTGGTCAGTCCCGTTCCATTAGTTGCCCATCACCGGGAGTTAAGCCGAGTGCTGCACTGATATAAACCCTACCAAATCAGACAGCTGAGGGGCAGCCTTGGTAATTCTGCTGTCCAGTGCTTCAGGGAAAACTGGCAGTATAACTCATCAAATGAACTGAGTCATCCTCCATGTACTTCCTAGAAGGATTATGACCGATGGTAATTGCTTGTAATGAACAGGCACACATCTTTTCCGAAAGATTAACTTCCATTGCACGGAGGTGAGGTAATCTGCGCCGGTTTATATCATACTCCCTGCTTATGCCCAGCTCAATTTTAAGATGGATCTCCTTCCTTGGGAAAGCTCATAAAATGCCTAGCTCTTCTCTTTATTTCTAAAGCCCCAGTGGTTTTGTTAGACAGATGCGTGGCTACAGCAAAAGGTTATTTCATGTATAAAATGCAAAGCAATAGGCTTGATAGCCCTTGAAGCAGGGAGAGGGCTCTGTTGGCAAGGAAGAAAGCTGTTCTGGAGGGTGGAGGTAAGCGGCCTGTGTAGCATCAGAAAGGCCACTGCACGAACATGGGAGAATTGTAAACCCTGACCATACAGGAGGGATAAATTAATGCATGCTCTAGCGTGTTCTGGCTATCCTTCCTCCTGAGCACCGATACATGTAAGGAAAAATGTTCTGTGATGCACCGATCTCGATGGGACCTTCTGCTAATGCTAAACAGGAAGACTGGCATAACTTCTGGAGCCCCTGATCTCCTAATTCTGTCCCACAGAGCAGAGGCTGGGGCCCAACTCTTGGCATGCCTTTGCAGTCCTCCATGGCATTCACAGCTGGTTTGCTGCAGGAGAACAGGCAGGAGTAAGAAGCAACCGGTGCTGGCTCCAGGCACAGAGAGGCTGTAGACACACCGCGCGGATGTTCGGTGCCGCTGGAGGCAGTTACTAATGGCTGCAGATCTGCGTGCCCAAGTAGCTTATCAAATTATACTGGGGCCTACATCCCCCTCAGTAATCAAGGCTCTGCTGGCAGTTCCAATTACAAACTCTCTTTATCACGTTAAGCTGTAAGCGCTCAGTCTATGGCAGCAAAGTCTTGGAGCATTTTGTTCTTAAAATAGGTGTTACTCCTATGCATCTTTTTTTTTTTTTTTTGAAAAGCAAAGATTGCAAATAGCAAGAGAAACAATTACAAAGAACAACAGTATACTCAGAAGTTCATTAGGCTCATAAAATGGAAATCTGCTTTTTGAAAGTTATTTCAGGATTTTTGCATCTTTAATTTAAAAATATTATTTAATATTCACTAGGCAGTTGCTGTGTATTTTAGTGTTACTGCTTGCTTCCCTATTATCATAGAATCATAGAATGGTTTGGGTTGGAAGGGACCTTAAAGATCATCTAGTTCCAACCCCTGTGCCATGGGCCAGGGACACCTCCCACTAGACCAGGTTGCTCAAAGCCCCATCCTGGTCTGTCTCAATGGATTGACAGTAAAGTCAGACTAAGACAAAAAGACTTAGCGTATAAGCTGTCACATATTGCCAGTTCTATCAAGTCTAGTTTTGAAAAGTGTCTACACATTTGTCAGGCAGTCTGACTTTCAAATACCAAGTAAGGTGGCCCATCTTGCCCCCTGGGCTACCTCTCACTTCCTGGCTGTTTTGTGCCTTCCCTCCCAGGAGCCCTGGCAGGCAGAGGGCAGAAGTTGTGCGTCACCATAAGCAAGTGGTTGTGATTATTTCAGCCACCTGTTCTCCTAACAGTCATTTGGGGCCGCCACTTCTCCATCCTGAGAGATTAAGCATGGAAGGCAACACAAGGCATTTCTGCAGCCATGCAGACACACATGCACAAGTGTACTTCTCTGCAGTAAGGATCAGGACTATAGTATTTAAAGGATCAACCTTATGAGCTTTGGAGATTCCCTAAGTTGTGGTGTCTCTAGAACACGCCTATTTTTCTCCTCTTAGGAAGCACTGTAGCAATTACAGAGAGAGGCTTGTATTCAAACTAGTGAACACAGACTTTGGTTTGTGCTAAATGTCAGTATTTACCTAAAATATTTACTAGGAATAAAATAACATTAGTGTTTTGTAGCTGGATTCAATAAGAGCAGTGGCATCTAATTAGTTCCCGTCACCAGAGGGCATTGGAGGACAAGCTGATTTTTAGAAACCACAGGCCGTATCAGTTAAACCAGTGAATATTAATTAAGCCAGTGACACTGAGACCTCCCTCTTGATGGTGCAAAATGAGCAACTCTGGCACAAGCAAACAGGGAGGGGGGCCCCGGGTTTGCCCCATGCAGAGCTGGGAGCTAAGGGGCATCTCCTCGCTTGTCCCCCTGCAGCTGTGCACGTGTCTGAGGACAAGTTTGAGCACAGGTCAGGAACGTGACTAAATGGTGCTTCAGAGATTGCCACGCAGACAAGAATTCACAAGTGTCTGTGAATGGCTCTTGGGGTACCAACGACTCACCAGGGAAAAAATGCCCATACTTGGCCATCAGCCTCTTGGGTCCCCAAGTGGGGCACAGTGGGTTATTTCAGAAGACAGAGTGCAAGAGAGGCAAACAAAGCGCCTGCTGATCTTCCTCCTGGAAGGAGCTAAACTGAGGGGAAAATTTGAACTATGGGTCCATGGCTCCCCAGCCTAGGCCAGTTGTCTTGCAAGGCACCTGCACCGTACCTGGAGACTATAAGGCTCCTCGAGGCTCCAGGAGTTTCCTTCTAATTCCTAGTCTGATTCATGAAATTCGTTTCTATGTTAAGTACAAGCTCAGAGGTTTACAGCATGAGAGGATTTCCTTCAACTGCCTCACTTGCCTGAAGGGTACCTCTTCAGATTAGCAAGGGAATAAAACCAATCTGAGCCTGGAAACAGCATGAAAAGTACTCACTTTGTCTGGTGCCAAAATGGCAAGTATATTTCAGTTAGCAGAAAGAGGTATCATCCATTAGAATCGAACACTGAGGCTTTCTATGTGTTACGAACACTTTGCTTTTAAATGGGAGGGAGCAGGCCAAGTGGCCCCGGTCTCTTATGACCGTAAAATAGCGACGCTCATTTATAAACTACAACTGTGGCAAATTTATGCCCCATGTCAAATCCCCAAGGCTATGAGATCATTGACTTCAATTAGAGAGTAAATAGTGCTGTGTAACAGTCAAAGACCTTTAAGTCTAAGGCAGGGATTCTTCTGCTTTTCAAGAAGGGTCAGCTCAACACCATAATAATAATCTTCTGGGTTATATCAGGCAATGGCTTGATTTGGATTGTTTTTCCTTTAGACAGGATTTTATTTTTTTTCATTCCAGTTCTCACTTTTCTTGCAATGTGCTAGGTAACTACAACAGTCAAGTGAAAGAGGGAAAGCAATGGGGTGTACTATTTATTTGCTGGTTTAGAAGCAAAGCCATGTCAACTATATGAAATACAGTAATCAATGTGTGGACCTTTCCCGCTCATCACATATTCCAAAGGTAGCATGCATACATTGCCAAAAATGCTAACTCATTCATTTCTCTTTAAAAGCCAGGTGGTCTTCAAAAAGTCAGTACTGAAACTTGTCACATTGACATTGTTGTACATCACAGAAAAGAAAAGGAACTGTCTTAAAGCCCTTATAGAGTGCTTCCAGGGTGTCCATAAAGTTTTTAAAAAAAGAGGATCTGACATGAGTTCATGACTTGTGTTGATACTGGGGCATACCTCAAACCAAAATGCATCCCATTCTCTATCCTGTATAAATTGCCTTATTCTTCTCAAAGCATATAATCTGGGAAGACACAATTTCTCATGAGTACTACATCCCTAATTTTTTTTATATAAGCAATACAACAGACCCAAAATTACGAAAGCAGGGATTAAACAAAGCAATATATCTGTTGGGATACCTGTGGGTTTTTTTCACTGATCTGAACACTTTTACTAGTGTGCTTTTAGCAGGAAAACCATTTAAAAAAATGCCAAATTTTAATTTATTTTGAAACTTAATTTTTGGATTTTAATCCAAATTAAAATAAATAAATTCTTTTCCAAGTAGAAGTAGCATTTTAATTTCAAAGTAGAAAAAATGCTTGGAATATTCATCTTTTTTGCCCATTAAAGAGCTGACCTCCTTCCATTTCCATTTGGGGAAATGTAGGATTTAAAGTGACAGCTAAAACCAGAACCAAAATCTTAAAATAATGCTAAGTTGTCAAATGCCAAAAATGAAATTTTAGTTAAGAAATAAAATCACAATAATGCCCATAGGAAATTAGAAAGGAATGCATTTCTAAAATTGCCTAAAATGCTTTTGTTTACTTTTGAATTAGCATAAATCATAAATGATACTGAAACAAGACAACTTGAAGTATATTCCAGTATGCTCTGCCCATGGTCACACTGTGCTTATTTCAGGCTACACGTATTTTATAAGAGAACAGTGCTTATGCCATCATGCCCACGCATGATAACGTGCAAATAGCTCTATCCACCGGGGAAACTAAGCACAATTTATATGTTGATGCACTTGAAAGTTAAGATAGTGGAAATGCTACTTCCCCACCTGCAATACCAGATTTTGGCAGGTAGGCATTCCCCCACCATTTTATTTATTGCTCTATTTATTTTCTGCAGTCATTTTTCTTTTAGATTACCTGAGCAAGGCTTCCTAAAGGAACTGTACCAGTCAGAGAAAATGGATCAAAACTTGCCTTTCGGTCCTCCTTTAAGGCAATGCCTCCTGCTTCCCCTGACTCCTCAGTGCTTACAAAATACACCTGCACCAAATCCTGTGCACTGATGCTTTTCCACAGCTTCAGCGAAAGACCCACAGCCTCTCACCTCTTATTTGCTCCCTTCTCATTTTGAGATGCAGATGGGGGAAATTCCAACCCTTTCCTTGCAAGCGGCAAGGAAAACTCTCCGTGTTGTTTCCGTGAGCACTTGAATAATTTGTAGAAGCAGTAAGAAGCATCTCAGCAGGCTTCTAAGATGGGTCACGCTATGCTGCTTGACCACTTGAGCAGTTCCTGGTCAGAAATACCAGCTAATGCATGAGGCACTTGTATGTAGCTCCCTCTAGTCCTCGCAGGAGATAGCGTTTTTCTGGCAAGCAGGACAGCCAGGACTGTAGAGGAGAAGGCTATCAAAGAGGCTGGGAAGTTACAAGTCTGTCTGGGGTTGGTGAAAACTTTTGAGATAGGGAAGTAAATTTGCTACTGACAGACTTTTTCAACTCTTTCTTGCTTGGTCCTTTCTATAACATGCTGGCAAATAAAGTGCTGCCACCCTGAAGTTGTCACGGTGCCTGTGTGAAGGGCAAGGACTGCATGGCGTGAGGCACCAGCAAGCAAAGGAGAGCAATGACAGGAGCAGTTTGGACATGCTATTGATACACAAAGAACAATCAGGCCACGGAAATCCATGGAAGCAAAGTGTGTAACGCTGGTTAGGAACAGGCGGAAATGGGACATTGTTATATTTCGTATCAATACAACACGATATGTCCGATTTACCACAAGCATCCCCTTCTTCCTCCGGAAAATAACTAATGGATTTTAGGAGCTGAGGAGGCTTTTTCTGTTGAAGGGGTGCGAGAGTGCTGTGGAATGGAAGGAAATACGATTGCCATGCACAGCAGGGAGAATTGCTACACACTCGTGTCAGATGCCCTGGATCTCAATGGAAGATATTTATAACTTTGCCTCTGAAGAAGATGAAAGTAGTTCTTATGCGGAGAAAGGGAACAAAAAGCATTACCTAAAAATAAACGTCCCAAGTCAATGCCACCTATTTCTACATTCCCTGTTTCAGAGCTGGCTAAATGAACTATATTGAGAAACATTTGGTTTTTTCAAAGAGTAATAAGGCCATTCTGGAATTGGAATGGCTTTTGCTCTCAGACTCTGCTAATTTATCAGCAGCGTTCTGTACACTGCAATATCATCTCTCACCAAATTGAGAAAGGCAATTCAGTCAGCACAAGGATGTTAGCTGATCCAGACAGTGACCAGGGTAAGGTGACCGAAGGAAGTACACATTCATTGCACTCTCACGTTACTTGGTTTAACTCCCACTCGCCTCCCATATGAACACTACCAGGTTACGCTTTGAGCTGATGCTCCTTCCCCACTTCTGTTTCCACCAGAAAACCCAGGCTTTTCAGGCTTAAGAAGACTGAAAACTACCCCCAGCTGGGCTATGCTCATTCAAGAACTTCAAAGCACTCTCCAAATGACTTCGCAGAGTTTCACAAAGCTCCTGATTTGTGAGCTGTGGCACCCAGCTGGGGTGCAGAGCTACTGCTGAGTAGGTGGAGCTGGGAAACTCTCTCAGATCTTTCAGACTGACCATGGAACAGTCTGTTAGAAGGGGTGCAAAGAAAAGAGAAACAACCAACCAAACCCAAAATTAAACCTCAAAACCCATATACAATTTACCTTTTTCTTGTAGTCACTGTAGATTCAGTAAAGAAATGGCTGACAGTGAGTCATTACTGCAGATCACATCTGTCCTGGTTTGATTTCAGAGAACTCCTTAAGCAACCAGCTTGCCTGAGCTAAGTGAGCCTAAGCTGGGGCTTGTTTTCTTTTTCCGAGGAACAGCTGGGCTAGTGGTGCAATCCCATAGAAATGCAAGTTGCCTCTTCCTCACAGGTGTACCTCGCTGTTGTAGCGCTTAGCACTGGGCCTTCATTTCTATGAAGGTCTTCATTCTATAAAGCTTTTTCAAAAAGGCTGTCCTTAACAACCCCTGCTGTGGGAAAACTAGATTTTAAAGTGGATTCAGAGCCTCCATCTAAGAGCTTTTAGACTGAGACTCAGCATGACAATAAGTGAGCAGAGGTAGAACAGGCAAAATGCCTTAGAGCTGCGGTCAGAAACCGGCTCTGCGTTCAATTCTAACAGATCACAAATATATCAGCAATAACTAAATACACAATCTAAATAGTGTAATGGCAAACTAGCAACTTTTGTTGTACACATCCACTGTAAAGTCAGCCCAGTCATCAGTCAGGAGGAGAGAGGAATGGGGAAAAAATTTGCAACTCCATCTATTTTAACTCAGCTGTGCATCGGAGATGGGTCTGACCCTCCTCCGCAGCTCAGGCCCCGGTGAGGTGGACATTCCTGCTCTGGGCTGACTCCTGTGCTGCTTCTTGCGCTGACGCTGCGTGAACCATCACTGGCTGAACAAAACCACCTCTCTTGTTTGCCAGCCAGCTGGATGCAGGCAGTCTTAGTTCCCAAAGAGGTAATTTCTTAAAGGAAAGGAGAGGGTTCTACTCAGTAAATTAAAAGGGTTCCTCTGGCTGAGATAGCAGAGGGCACACACCAGTAGTTCTGGCATATCCCGGCAGAGGGCAATGGCAGATGTATATTTGCATCTGTCACTGCAGAGCGCCCCGACAGTACAAAACAAAGTTCTCCCCTGCCTGTCAGATCTTGTCACAAGCTAGGGAGTCAGTCCCTGCTGACAAATGGAATAATACCTAGGGCTGAATCGAGGCCCTGTAAAAGATCCGGCAGCGCATAACTGGCCAGCAGCACGAACAAAGCTTTCCAGTTCTGTCCTGAGTGACGAGAGTCTATCAAGTAAGGAGAGACCTCAACAGAATTTTCATTGTAAGATCAGAAAACCTGTGTGGTCTGGCTTTCTTGCTGTGTTCTTTTAGAGAAAACAGATATGTGAGGCTATATTTCTCCTTTGGCACATCCACAAATGCAAACCGGAAAGACTAAGCTGGAAGTGGTTAGTGTGGAGGAGGACAGGGCAAACAGATAAGGGGGAGACTCAGACATAAGGAAAAACCCTGGCTCCTTTATCTCTGTTCGTGGCAACATTTTCATTTTGGAATTATAATGTTAGCCTTAATCCTTATGAAAGGGACAGAAAACAATTCAGGACAGAATTTGTTAAATGTACGTGTACCTGAAAATGCGAGCCACAATTTGAGGCAGTTAAACCAGACTCTCTTCCACTGGATTTTTGCACTTCTGAGTATAAAGCCTTGAATGTCTCAAATTGGGGCTGAAAAATAGAAATATCCAGAACCAGCAGCCACTTTAGCTAAACGCCAATAAGATTGTATGTCACGTGCCCTGAAATGCAGTGACCATCCATTAGTTATGCAGGTGTGGCACAAAAGCATGTAAGAATATCTATTTTGACCAAGGAAGGATGTGCAGAAATGTTTGCAAATCCTTTCACGGCAATAACCGTAAATAACAAGTAAACAGCGACAGGAGCAACTGCTGCTGTAATATTGCTTTCATTTGTTGTGCGTGCATCAGCAGGCGCGGCGAGGGGAAATGACTGTCGGAGGAGAGAGAAATATGTTGCCAAGCAACACGAGACCCCGGCTGGGGGACCCCCTCCTCTGCCCAGGAGCAGACAAAGCTTCCCAGGCCTCCCGGCTTTAACGTACAGCTATGCCAGCATCCATCAGGGGAGAGTGGACATGGGCAGAGTGGGGGATCAGGAGAAGGGATGAGAGCAGAGCCTCTAATGGGCAAGGAGAGGATGCGGAGACCAAGAGAAGAAATGGCAATCGTACCGGGGAGGGATGCACAAAGGAGCTCAGGGGATAGACAGAAGCAAAGCCAGGATGGAGCACCTGACCTGGAAGCATGGCTGATCCGACAGCGCTTGGATCAAATCCGATTCCAGCGTGGAAGGGCTGGGCATGATTGGGGCTGCCCTGGCTGGAGAGAGAGATGGAGGAACACGATAGAAGGAAGATACTCTCCTGGGTTTTCTTTCTTTTAAAAACATGCCTGTGTAAATACAGCACTCGCAATAGCAGCTGCTTACCTTATTTTTCTCTCAGGGGAGCTGGTGTCTGGGTCCCTGCATGCTCTGCCAGGTGGGAGGAGGGCACAGAGTCTGGAATGTAAAGCACAAGGGCAGCAGCCGTGTACCCCGTTCTGCTTCTTGTCTCTGCCATTAACCCCTTCTGTTAGCAAGGCCAAGTCACACAGGACTTTCAAGTGAATCTCAGGGAATCAGGCATCCTACCTGGTAGAAATTTGGGAGCAGCTGAATGCATAACTAGAGCAGGCGCCGTGGAAAACTGTCAGTTTTTCAGTTATAACAATGACTGTGGCTGCTACATTCCCCTGGAAGCTGGAGTCAAGCAAGCATCACTCTGACACTGAGAGCCAGCATTTACCAGCAGCATCCCTGAAAAGTCGGAGGTGCAGACAATAAATAATGGCCCACAGTTGTGACTGTCTGTAATACAAACCACTCTGAAGATCTGGCCAGGCTGGAGGGCCTGGCTCGTCAGCTACCTGAGTGACTGCTCAGATCTGCCTTATCGCCTAAAGGCATCGGATAAGGCTGAACACGAGCACAATTTACCTCCTACTTCCTAAGCGCAGCTGATTTCCACAAAGATGAAATTTAACTTCCTTCTGTATGGATGAAAAGACTCCCCCGAGGTGAAGTGGTTCGCTAATTAAAATAGCTCTTTGTCCAAGGTTAGCAAGTTAAAAAATAGCAAGTGCTACGTTGTCACAAATCTACTAGGTGTTGTGGAGGGAGACAAGAGATGTACAACCAACACGTCTTCAAATCTCTTGTTGAATCTCCATTAATCCCCTGCTTTCCAGATATCAGAGCAGTCACGCTGGTCTGGGGATCTGCTTCCAGTTGGTCAATAGAAACAGGGAAATCTTTAAACCTCCTTTTGATCCAGACATAAGTCGTGCAGGATCTGCATCTCGCGGACCAGCCCTGGGTTCTCCCAAGACTGCCTTGCTGCACACCGGAGGTACCGTTCACAGAGCCAGCGGAGCTGTGTGGTGCAGGAAGTGTTCTAGCCTCTGGAAGCACCGCTGCCTTCCAGCTCCCATCACTTATTAATGAGTTGTTATTCATTACTGAAATGCTGCCGATTTGTATGATACAGGCAGGCAGACAAGGTGATCCTATAGGTCCACAGCAGCTTTAGCCTGCAAGTGAGGTGCAGAGCGTGAGCCAATGCTGATTTCCATAGGGTGAAGAATCTGGGAGAGTAGCTTCTCATCTTCAGGCATCTACTCACACACACTGACAAGAGAAATGTGACTTTGCCTAACTCTGTCCTCAGACCTTAGGTGACTGCAATGCCCACCACATCCCGGCTCCAGGCTGGTAGTCTTTGTGGCACACGTTGGATCTCTCACAAGAAGAGTCAAACGAAAGAACGGGAAATAACTTTGTATACCACATTTCCTCTTCTTCTTCTGCTGAATGGGAGAGGCAGGGTTTGCAGAATTCCCTTCTTGTGTTAGGCTGTACCTCTTCTTTGGAGATTTACTGCTTCCTCCAGAAACATTCAAGTTAGGAGGAGGAGGAGGTCTGAGGTGTGGGAGGTGAGGAATATTCAGCCCCAGGTATTGCCCGATCACTATATACACACAGCTTCTTTACACGGCACTGCAGATGTGCCTGTGTGCACACCATTTTCCTGAACTGGTCCTGATAATCTCTCCCAAGCCGTTGCACTCCTGAGCTCCTCAGAGCTGAGAACAGGTGAAGATATTTTAAGAAAAAAACCCCATGTTCTTTAACAGAAAAGCACTGTTTTAACAAAAACCAACCCCAGTCTGTAATTACATATAGGTACTTCTTATCATAATCTAGACTCCTCTTTTTGCTGCTGCTTTGAAAGCCTGCTATGATTACAATGGGATATGCAAGACTGGCACTGTTTATGCTTTATAAAAGTACGTAAAAATATGTTATTCACTATTGCAATCCAGAATTGCATCCCGGATACGTTCCTGCAATGTCCAAAGTGAAAAAATGTAATGATATCCAAAGTCCATAAGGAAATCCAAGAAGCCTGTGCACATGCAGGCATGCGGGAATTTATGTGCATATAGCAACTCACATTAACACTGATGGGAGTTAAAGCACATCAATCTTTTGTACAGCCAGATGAGAGCACCATGAACCAATTCTTTCTTTGACTTATATCCAATATTGATGGAGGTGACATTAGGCTGCATAAGGTGCAGATCAAGGAAAGATCCGAAGCTCTGGCTACTATTCTATTTAATCCTTTTAAATTTGCCCTGCCACCACCATCAAAAATAGTCTCATCTAATGACACCAGCGTCCAGAGGATCGGGACAGAAAATTAGGATCTGTTTTATCATTAGGTAGCACTGCCATAACGCAGGGAACTCTGAACAACCAGACCTTAAAATGAGCTGAATAAAATCGAGTTTTCATCCTTCCTTTCATCCACCCATGCAAGGTGTCTATGAAACAACAGCAGACGGGGGTTACAACTGCTATTTAGGAGGTAGAAACAGGAACATTTTAAGGAATAAATTTATTTCCTTCCTTTCTCACCTGTTTCATAGTTCTGCTAAATTTAAAGCCTGAGTATGACCCAGTACCACACAGGCCCATGTGCTTTGTAATATGTCGCTGAAAAGCAGAGTAAATTAATAAACCACAGAGCTCACTACTGTGTTACTGCTGTAGCTAAACTGCTTTTGATACATCAGCTAGCCTCATACATTGTAATAATCTTGATTTACCCTGTAAACGTTTCCAGTGAAATATATGAGAGTTCAGATATGTTTTCCCTTCCAGCTGGAGGAGCCTTTCTGTTCTTCAGAGCCTGTCTCTAGAAGGTGTTTAAAACTAAAAGATGCTGTACCACCACTTGTGACTGACCTTTGAGAAGTTACACCCCAGCATAGACTGAACATTGCCCTTTGCAAAGCTCTTTTCAGGTCTTTCAGAGGCAAAACTCAGCAGCTCTGACAGTGTAATTCCATTAAAAGAGCATATTTGATCACTCTGGTTTCACACTTTAGATGCTTTTGGTCTCACTACCCCCACCATCTGCTCTCCTGTGACACCAGTGCTGCCACCCTGCTGGGGTTTGACTTCAGTGCTGGTCAACAGGAGGTTCTCTACAGCGAGAAGAGCCAGCCTCTTTGGGAGGCTGGGACACACAGGTCAGCAAGAGGCAGGACCTCTAATTGGCCTTAAATCCTGGGGCTACGCAGAGACCCAGCTCTCACACACAGCTGCTGCGTGAAACGAGCAAGTCATAGAATCATAGAATCACAGAATGGTTAGAGTTGGAAGGGACCTTAAAGATCTTTCACTTCCAACCCCCCTGCCATGGGCAGGGACACCTCCCACCAGACCAGGTTGCTCAAAGCCCCATCCAGCCTGGCCTT
>JAOTQQ010000032.1:13057122-13076715 GCA_026546715.1 Gallinago undulata
CCCATCCAGCCTGGCCTTGAACACCTCCAGGGATGGGGCAGCCACAGCTTCCCTGGGCAACCTGTTCCAGTGTCTCACCAAGTCCCGTCCCTACCCAATGGCTCAGTTTCTGCTGCTGTAAATCTCAGTTAGAGAAACGCAAAGGATGGCACAGCAATAAAATACTACTGTTTTCAAATGGGAAAGACCTAAATCTGTTAAGACAGCATGGTATCTCCGATTTCACATTACATTTCACTGCTCACTTCAGAGCCCCTGTTCTTGCTTCAGAGACACCTTGGGACAGCTGCAGAAAACACATGCATTTACACCAGCAGAGACAAGTGAAGCACATATGAAATACATGCGAGTGAAGGAAATGCAAAATCAAATTACGTTCAGCAGCAGCAAGCTGAGAAATCAGCCACAGACAAACTGTCAAAATGTCCTGACGTAACTGGAGAAATCTCATTGCTGATTCTGGTGTCTACATATATATTGGGGCTTATACACATCATAAAACTCTGGGCATCTGAGTTACTACTGTATTTCTACCATCAAAAAAAACCCCAACCTTGTTTAGTATATGATCCATCTTTGTATTCTGGGTTACACAGGGAGGAAGCATAACATTGGCTGTGGCTATGCTTTAAGTATGACTTAAAGCATGATAAATGTATAGGCAACTACAAACTCTCTGCTACCAGTGGAAAGTGAACAAAGTTTTAAGCAGACTCTAGCTCAGCCATAATGGACGTGCAATTTATAATATTTCTGTGGATTTAACCCCATGCCCTAAATTGTATTCCTGTTGAATTGTATTCTTTGCTGGATTTTGCATGTCTGTCAGCATTTTGAAATTCCTATCCTTTGAATAAAGTTAGAAAAAACCCTATAACTGTGATATCAACCAGCCTTAAAATGCTTAACCCTTGTGGTTTTAACTTTCCAAATGATGGCCTCTGTTAGAGTTTTCCTTCAGTTCCCTGTACCAGGAGGGTGACAGTGCTTTGAACACCCCTGAGGCAGCCCCTATAAACACAGAGAGACTGAGCAGTGAGGAAGCCAACCCATACTACAAGAAGAACTGCAATTAAAGCACATAAATCAGCAACTGAAGAGTCACTAAGCACAAACATCCAGCTAATGTTATTACAGCATATCTTCTCTTTCAGTCTTTAGAAAGAACAATATACTGAATTAATACCCAAGAAATAACCTTTTAAAATTTGGCAAGGTAAAATAACTGATTTAATGTCCTTTTTATGTGAGCCTTTCGAATTAGCAAATTTGACTAAAGTTAATGAAATACTCCAACATCAGCTGGAGGCAAAGTGGATAGGTAATCCTGGAGTGACAACAAACATTACACTGGTTTTGTTCCAGTGGTCTTCTGGGATCATAAAGGCTAATGACATTAAGCTTCCTTAGTTAGCTGATGAAACATTTTCCTTGAGAGAATCTCTCCCAGCTTTAGGACTAGGCATAAGCTATACAAAGTGTACTCCAGGCAGTTAAATGGAAATATTTCTTTCTTTCTCAGTTGTCTTACCCTTTGAACTATCCTGAATAATCCCTTTCTGCGTGCTGACTGCTTGTAAAGCGGCTGTCGTGTTCCCCCTCAGAGACTAAGTTGTACATGTTGGGCAAAACCCGTAAATCAAGGGTAGGGACAGTACAAAGCTCAGCTCCCCCCTCGCATCTCCTGCACCTGCTGCTTTCCAGTGGCACCGCTAGCCACGGACACAGACCTCCCCGCACTACACCCTGCACAAACACAGAACAAAAAGTCTTCGCCCCCAAAGAGATTGCAGCTGAAATGCGAGGCATAAAAGAACAGCTGAATCCACAGAGGCAGGAAAGGCTGGTTTTGTTCTCTCTGCGCTTTCACACAGGCAAGAGGCAGGCAGGGCTGGCTGACTGTATTTGAACTTTTTCAGGAATGAAAAATGGCCATAATTTAGCACTCTTGTTTTAAAAAGTTAGGCTGGTTTATTTCCAGGGCAGACCATTGTTGCAATGCTGAAAAGCACTATAATTCTCCCACCTGGTGTTTTTCCTTATTGCTCACTCGGGCTGTCTCTCCTGTACACACATCCTGCTCACACACGGAAGCTGCTGGGAACATGGCTGGTGATTTAATTTTGCTTGCGGCTGTCTCTCTTCTTTCCGCCTTCCAGCAATGTAAGATCTGTGGGGTTGTGTGGCTGGGGCTCGGGGAGGTTTCCAACAGTTCTGAAGTACTGAAAAATTATTTTATGATAAACTGGCTGCTCTGTAACTTTAATTTCGGAGAACTCCTAAGATTTTTCTCACCGGCACATTGTTTACCCTCTCTGTAGTTTGAGAAGGGGTTGGCTCAGTGGGACAGATTGCTTTTCCCTGTGGGAGAAACTAATTTGTTTTCAATTCTATTTTGTTTGCTGACTTCTTGGAATCATACCATTGTGAGAGCTTGTAACTAGCTGTAAAGATACCCCAAAGCCACATCGCGTCTTGGTTTCGATTCTTATTTAGGCACCTATGCAATTGAAAACCTCAAAAGTGAGAGTAAATTTATGAAATCAAACACACTAATGCTGGACTAAAAGTGCTGAAAAAACTGTTTTGTGAAATAGAGATATATAATAAGTATCTGAAATGAAAGAAGAAAGCAAACCTTTACACCAGGCAGCAATAATATGAGATATTCCATATTTTGTCCTCATCATTACATTTCTTTAAGATCTAAATGGATTTCTTTTATCCCCTGCTGATATGCCTCTGAGAATCAAGGACTAGAGAAAGGAATGGGCAAGAGCTTGATGTTTCTTTTGCTGTGTTTCAGTCTAAAAACTGCAGTAGTGTTTTTAATGCTTGTGATTATTTTCTCTGAAATATGTTGATTCAGATAGTTGTGTTTACACCGAGAAACAAGATACATTTTGAAGGCATTTGTGCTATACTAGTATGAGACTAAGAGCAAGTTAAAAATAATTATTCTGCCTTTTTTTTTTTCAAATATCTATAGCACTGCCAACTTATCTAGCAACCTATCTGTGTGACTGCATTGTTTGTTTATTTGTTCTCAAAGCCTCAACTACTGAAATAACATTTGTACCCAGCAGAAAAAAAGGTTTGAGAATGTGACCCTTCCAGATTAAAAAAAGCCCAACACAACAGAAGTCAAATAAAAAGCACCTAAAATTTATGTTCTCTTTTTCCATCATCAGACCAGCTACAACATACCCCTCTGATCATCACAATACATTTCTATCTGGTGGCAATATTTCCCATTGACTTTTGTGAAAGTTCAACTTGCCTGGCTTGATTTTTATGGTAGATGTGTGAAGGATTAAAACCAAACAAACAAACATTATCCAGAAAAGTATAGCAGTTCAAAAACTTAAGGAATTGTACAGATACTAAAACTGCAAAGGGAGGGGGGAATTACCTATGTTCTTCCTTGTGATGGTTAATGCATGTTAATTAAAATCACAGAGAAGACAAGATAACCTGGGTTTTAATTTACACTGGCAGTCTAACATCAAGCCCAAAGAGAAACCCATGTAAGAATCTGATCTGCTGATCTGATTTAAATCATCACAGCTTGGCTTACTTTCAGCACGCTTTCTAGCATGGGTAAACCAACACTGATTAATTTCTGGAAATTCAAATTAGCATTGGGAAACCGGCGCCGTAAGGATGTGCTATAACCAAGTTCATGCAAGTGGAGTAGCCCAGTGTGTGACCACTTGCCATGAACAAAATACAACATATGTGGCACCTAGTGCTCTGTTTATTCTGCTGAGCCTCTGGTCCTGAGTTGGGAAGGTGGTAATGGGCAATACGACCTCCCTGAAGTCAGGTTTCACTTAGCAATCATCAGAGGTACCAGATTTAGTGTCTCAGAACCGTGAGTTATTCAAAGAATCAGGTCAGTAGAAGATTAAGCTGTGCAAGAAATGCTCTAGGGTAGAAAGAAAGAGCAGAAACAATGCAAGAAGTGGTTTCCAGTCATGAATCCCGTTTTAAGCAGCTAAGATTTGCTTGAGAGATTAGTGCTTTGTAGACTGATGGGAAAACAAGGGAATCCAATGAAAGGGCAGAATGAATCCCAGTCATTGATATAGGAGAGAACAGGGAGGACAGGATTGCAACTAATCCTCTATATTGAAGCATCTCTCTGAAATAGCACCTTTTAATATGACTCTTAGTAATTCCAGGACCCAGCAAAACAATATTAAAAAGTGTTTGATTTTTTTTTTAAAGACTGTAGGGCTAGTCCATGCAAATTAACATGCAGTACCATACACTGCAATACAGGTAGCAGGCTTTTTAGCACATGTAAAATGTGTGAGAGTGATGCTTTTTGAAAGCCTGCTTTGTCCCATATTTTCAGAGTAAAGACATTAACTCAGTAACCATAAATGCTACCTGAAGATGAAAGAAAAAAAAAAAAAAGCAAGCAAACAAAGGCAAGTCAAGCATACTTTGTAAGTACCGCAGTCATGTAATTTAGCCTGCTAGAACTGAACAACTTGATATAGAGGGAACAAAAGGCTACGAAAATCTTTCCTTACTCCTGCTGCAATGCTTTCTGGAGTCCTTGCGGCAGCACCTCCAGTGGGTGGGGCAGAAGAGCTCTCCCATTGCTTTATTATTTACTTTTGCCCTTGTTAAACCATAATCACCAAGCTTAAATTTAGAGTTACATCGTTGTTTTCCATTCACCAGAGACTAACTAAAAGGCGAGTCCTATGTAGTTAGCAAAAAATACAGTAATTATTCCTCTCCTGAGCTCTTTTCGAATCCCTGGTTGGTACCTGTCTTGTTCTGCACACCAGGCTCACCTTTTCTTTTAAGATGTCAGACGTGACTCTAGTTCTCCCGTTACGCAGGACCACAGCTTGGGCTTCATTGGCATATAAAAGCCCACTTATCTCTAATTGAAGCAGAATTCCCATCAATCACGGTGGAAGCCACTAAAGAAGCAGCATGCCCTAGACTTGCCCCTTGGACAGATTTTAAGATGGCGTCTGTCCTACTGTACTATCACAACCTGGTTCTGCGTGTGGTTAGCCAGGGTCTCCCACAGGCAAATCTCTGCCCCGCAAACTAGAGCCTTCCTGACCAGGCAATACCAAGGGCAAATCACATGAAAGCTGAGGCCAGGGTTATACCACGGCCTTGACAATTTGCTTTGGTTAATTGTACTGAACAAACAAGAACGCTTTGGACCCTACAGGGCCTTAATCTTCTTATTTCCCCTGGTAAGTTTATTTTGTCCAGCATCCATTCAAGGCTTGGGTTTTTGTTGTTTTTTTTCTCAACTGATTTGGATGCAATGAGCTGCCTTGTCTTGCCTTAGCTCCTCTGTAGAAAAAAACGGGTCTCAGACTGCCTGTAAGCATCGAATGGCTCAGTATGGCCAGAAAATGAGGAACGCATTGCTGGCTAAAGATGCCATAGCACAAAACACTATGGCTCACCTCCCACTTTGACTGATAAGCCAGGCAGGATTTGTCAGTGTGTGGCATTTGTCATTAAAAAAAATAGATAATTTTGACAATGACAAAAGTTAAAAAGCAACTTTTCAGTCAAGTTTTCTGGAAAAATATTTCTCAGAGGTAATTCTTGTGCTTCCACAAGTTCCAGTCTCCCTGAAGCATGTTCCCTTAACCCTCCCCACTACCATTCTTCTCTTCTGAAAGGGCTGCAGGGTGGCAAATAAGTTATGAATCACCAGACATGACAAGAGATGCGTGGGTGTGAGTGGAGGAGGTCTTGCTGGATGCAAATACAATGAAAGGTTCTGTAAACCTGCCTTGCACAGAGATATCTGAGATGCTCTGGCTAGTCTCTGGAGAGAAAGGTTAAGAGGTCACTTGAACACAGCCTGTAATTTCTTATATGGGGAGAAGACAGATGGGAAAATGCTTTTCTGGGAAAAGGCTTTGGCCATAAGGCTGAGGCATAAGAGGTGTACAGGGCAGCACCACTAATATCTCTAGCTGTGTTTTAATGCTGCTGCTCCCAGAGGGGAGGACAGAAGGTACGCCCTAGGCTTGCCCCTTGGACAGGTCTTTTTAGTGAACTCAGGCAGGTGCCTGGTTTCTGGATCCAGGTAAAGTTTAGGTACAAGGTAGATAGCGAGCTTCTTGTGCAGGGTGGCTATGACACAGCCAGAAAAATAACTCCAGGTACCCAGAGAGCTTTCAAACAGGGTGACACCCAATAGCTCTGCTGCGTACAGAAAATTGCTGTCTGTGTATTGCCTTTTGTCCTTGAGAGCCTCTCTTCAACTTCTAGGGAGAGACTTTTGCAATAAGGACATCAATAAAATGAGGTATACATGTACACATCAGAAGTAATCCTAGAAAAACAGGTCAGAAGTGCAGAGATAGTGTTTGATTGGTTTGGGGGCTTTTGGTAAGTATTTAGTGTATTTAGTGACTGTACAGTAAGTAATCTGTCTTCTTCATAGCACTGCATAAGTTCTAAAAAATGCTTTTTGTAAGACAGGTAAGTGCTATGAACTCCAATCAGTGGAGGTAGAACAGCCTAGGTCCTCCAACAGATAGCTCTCAGAGCTCTCCAGCAGATGAGGTGGAGAGTGAGGAAAGGCTACAGCCTCCCCAGCTGCAGCTTTCTGATCTTTCCAGCGTACTGACAGTCCGAGACAGTAACAACAGATAGAAAAGCAAGCACTAGAAGATATGGGTGGATAACTTTAAAAAGGCAGAGACCAGATTTTTGTTTCCAAGGATTGTAACGCTGCTCCATACTTCAAAGCATCATAGCTCTTAGTACCACTAAAACAAAATGACCATAGGCTATTCAAACAAGTAGGGAAGTGACCTCCATCAGTGCAATGTGGTTACTGAGACACAGCTAAGGCAGCACGCTGCCACGGTAGAGTGACTACACTGCTCCAAGGCTGAGGAGTTCTAGGATTCAGGTGGGGTGGAAGGATATTTAAGTCATAGCTAGTCTAGCGAATGCAAAAAGAGAATTACTATACTTCTGAAATAGCAATTTTCCCCCTTCCTCATGAGTGTCACTCTTGAAGATAAAATCTAAACTTTTAGAGGGAAATTGGTCTAATATTGGTCTCTTTCTGCCAAACAAAATGGGAAGAGCTGAAGAACAATGATCTCTATTTAAAAAATTACTGATGTGTTAGGGACGCAATTGAGCCAAGGAACTGTGTAATTCGTGAACTCTTATTTTTGCTTACAGGTCATTTTGCTTGGCTGGTGGGGAAATCAAGAATGAAGCACAAGGTCATGCCCCCAGCTGTCACCGGAGCTCCAGAATTTGACAGAACATTTCGTGCACAGTAAGTCCAAGATCATTAAGATGGTGGCAATGAATAACAATTCAGTCCAGAAGAGAAGCAAAAACATTATCTTAAAATGTTACATTTTCTTTGCATCCTTTGCTCAAAAAAAAAAAAACAAAAGCAAGAAAAATAACAAACAGATCACTTTTCGAATGGTTCAGCTATTATTTTACTGATAATGGGGTAAGTTCAGCTCATTTTAAAAAGTCACTGGTGAAGTTCTGATCAAATCAGACAACCAGATTACCCAAATCTAAGTAGGGGATGAGACCTAATTGACTGTAACTCAGAGAATTCAGATGCTCACCTGTCAGTTCTTGAACTATGGCTAACACCAAACACGTGGAAGACAAGCACAGAAAACTTCTGTCTTCACAATGGATAAAGGTGGAATAGCCTAAGGTGACAGCGTTTTCCTTAGAGGGCTTCAGTTTGTGATTAGCTAGTGACCCTGTGCAAAAGTACTTCTATTTATTTCAAACAGTCCCATCTGCTGTAACTGTAGTTGTAGTGGGTAACAATAATGAGACATAGAATACATTAGACAACATATTACATTAAATAATATGTTAGATTTAGAAGGTTGCCTAATCCATTAAAAAGAAATTAATTCAGAACAACAAAGAAAAGATATCCCAAAGAAATACTGGTAGGAAAACTGATGATGTCGATGAATAAAGATGTCATGGTCCTCACCACAAGATCTATTGTGTGTTGTCTGTGCCTGATGGCACCTCATAAAGGCAGTTGGCCTCAGCAGAGCAATCCAGCCTGCCTCTGCACAGCTCTGTGCTTCCTCTGGCAGTCCTGGGAAAGCTGACCCACAGAACTTGCATGCTCAGTATGGAGATAAGTGATTAGCATCCTATCCATGTGCTGGAATTCCTGCCTCTCTCTGCTGCACAGGCACTTGATTTAGGAGTATTTGTCCTATTTATTTCCATGTAGCTGGGGTCCAGATCCTTGTCTAAGTTTAAATACCAGGCAAATATCTGAAATAATTTATATTTGAGATTACAAAGAAGAAAAATTTTAAGAACACCTAATGCTGGCTTGACTGCACTCCCACTGGATTAGATAGCATTAACTTTAGTGGCAACTTAATGAGGCCAAAGCCAATTCTCCTTGAAAATTTCACCAATAGTTCTTTCCCTTTCCAGACTAATATTCTTTCAAATTTATTCTGCAGACAAAACTGTGTGGAGTTTTATCCAATATTCCTGACTGTTCTCTGGACTGCAGGATGTTTTTTTAATCAAGGTAAATACTTTTCTTTTTTATCTTGGACTGAGAAGTTTGACATAACTTTTTAAAACACTTTAGCTTTTTCAGGAGATAAATGACTGTATACATCTTTTTCCCTTCTTTTAATTGCATTACGTTAGCATAGCCTTCCTAGAAGAACGCTCAGTGGCACCGCAATCCCCACTTAGTCATGGCATTTCACATGGCCCCACCAGCTTTCACTTCCCTCTGCAAACCAAGGAGCCAGCACGTGGCACGTTTATCACACAGTCAGTGGGTCTGCAGGGTGAATCATTCAGAAAAGCAACTCCCAGATGCTTCCCACTAACAACTATTTACACATTACGGGACAATCCTCACAGGACATCAAGCATAGCTGTCATCCCCGGGGAGGAGGCAGCCTGAAAAGATTCGGGTCAGAGCACTCATGCCCGTGGCTGGACCCCTGGCTGATGGAGACGGAGCTCAAACCAGCAAACCTTTGGGTTTTTACATCCCAGATGAGTGACATCGCCGCTGGGCTATGACTCATTTGTTTGTTCTGGGACATGGCATGGAGCACAGCCATCACAGCGGCATCTCCAGCCATAGATACTGTACTTCAGGTGTGCAGTGAGGACTCCTGAAAACCTACTGGGTTTTCTCAGGCACCTAGCAAGGGGGGCAAGTTTTGGCCCAATGTTCTGAACTCGTACACCACCAAGCTTTCCTAGCTCTCACCCTGTTAGACTTTCCAAGGTGCGTCTGTGACAGAGCCTAATTTTTGCATTCTGATTTTTTAACCCTTCGCCAGCTCATGTTTTAGAAGCATGAGGTCTGTGGGCTAGAGAAAGGATAACTAGCTCATGCCCACTACTCCTCTCCTTCCTGAACAACTGTCTTTTTTCTCCATTTTCTATGTTTGCTCCAAAACAGTATTTTGGTTTGGGGCCCTCTCATAGCCAGAGTCCCATCTCCACTGTAAATCCAAAGTAGCACCACTTAAGTCAACAAATTCGATACAAGATACTACGTGTGATCATAGACACACACTTGAATGGAGGAAAATCACAGTTACTAACCAGCAACACAGACGAATGCTGCCATATGTAAGAAAAGAAGGATTATGTTAACCTCCTCTTTAAGTCATTTTTTCAGCTGAGCATCTCCCATAGGTATGTTTACAGGAGTTAATCCAGAACACAGCAAAAGCTGTCCTCTGTAATACTCGCTCGCAGGGTTTGAAAGAACACAAAATTATCCAGCTTAGTCCTGGATAATACGACTGACCTACACACCCTGCTCCATCTATCAAACGGAGGTGACTTTATACTCTTCCCACAGGGAGGTCAGAAAGCTAACTTCACTACAGCTTTCTCTCATGTCCTTGGATAAAAGCTGCTATATAAATGCAAAGCAGGTTATTAACAACATAAATAAGATTCTCTTAACAAAACAAACACTCCCCTTTAGCATGAACTGCCGCAACAATAGAAAATGACAGGGCTGGGTCAAGGCACCAAGCTCCAACCCCCTACCCCTGTCTCCAGGATAACCACCAAACTGGGGCAGGGGGGAGGTACAGGTTCCTGTAAGTTCCTGAGATCGCCTTTTCAGGGAATGTTTTTAGAATTTTTTGGACAGTCCTGTAGAGTCATAGAATGGTTAAGAGTTGGAAGGCACCTTAAAGATCATCGAGTTCCAAGCCCCCTGCCATGAGCAGGGACACCTCCCACCAGAGCAGGTTGCTCAAAGCCCCATCCAGCCTGGCCTTGAACCCCTCCAGGGATGGGGCATCCACAGCTTCTCTGGGCAACCTGTGCCAGTGCCTCGCCACCCTCACAGGAAAGAATTTCTTTCTGGTATCTAATCTAAATCTTCCCTCTTCCAATTTAAAACTGTTCCCCCTTGTCCTGTCACTCCACTTCCTGACAAAGAGTCCCTCTCCGGCTCTCCTGTAGGCTCCCTTCAGACACTGAAAGGCCGCTATAAGGTCTCCCCTATGCCCACCCCTATCTGTAAACCCAGATAAGGAGCCTCCTGTAGTGAATGTTTAAGAATATATGTATCTCTTTTGAAGGATCCTTTTCTAAGACAACTTCCCAGGGTAAGGGTAGCTGTGAAAATCCCCAGAGCTACACAACTAGAAAACATAAATAAAGTGTCTAACTGTCTGAGATCCTAATTCTTTTTTAGTTTTCTAACTGTTTTTCCCTCTCTGTTAATCTTTTCTTTCTTAGAAGTCGCTTCCTTCCTGGGTGTGTTGTACGTGTTTGCCCGCTACAAGTACTTCCATGGCTACGCGCAGTCGGTGAAAGGAAGGTAAGGAGTTACCAACCGAAGGCAGGTTAAAAGCTCCAGGCTGCGGTCTGAAGCTGGGCTGGGAGCCAAGGGCTGGCAGAGGAAAGTGACTATAATTGAATGCAACATGTGTACAGTGTCAGCGAGAGGTCTGGAGCGGAAGCCCCCCAGGGAGAGGGCTGGCTGTTGCAGCAGAAGCCTGGGTTAAGACGTGCACGTGCCGCGGGTCACGGCAGAGAAGAGGGTTGGTTGATGCTCACCTTGTGGGTGCCTGCTTTCTGCTGAGCGTATTGGCAGCCAGGCTGTGTCTGAAAACAGAAGCAAGGTTCTGCTGGCGTGGGGTGGGAGACCACTCAGGCAAAGCTTGCACAGTGCCTGCCTGCCTGCTATTTTCGTTTTGCCTCCGCTTGTCACGGTAAGACCTTTACTCCAGCCACACAGAAGGCAGTGAAGGAAGCCAGCAAACCTGGCCTTGTAAGCTGATGAACTTTCACCAAACAGATAAGAGAACACAGCTTCAGATAAGCATACGTTAATGAATGTTAAGTGCACACCATCTCATAACATGAATTCTGCTTCAACAAACATGCACGCTGGCAAAACACCCCTCCACTATAAACACTCAAACACACTGTTTGTTTCTTGTTTCACCGAAGCCACTGTGCTGTGCTCTGTGGCCTGACCTAAGGCTCATCTTCCAGCACACATATCAGTCGTAAAAAGAAAATAGCACAATATATACTTGTCATAAAATTAAAAGACTTGGGATGTATATTTCTAGAGGAAGATACAAAGCAATCAGACTGTTTTGTAGTGAATAATCCTGCAGCAGCAAAAGACCATAATACTATTTCCCATAGCTTGTGTACCGATATTACCGCTCTCCTTCTCTCAGCCTTCACCAATCCTTTATCCTTTTTGGAAGAGCGATTGCTTAAGAGAAGGGAGAAGCTATGTTTTCCAGAGCAAATACATGGAGACAATTTTATTTCTCCCAGTAAGGGATGCAACAATTCAAACGATGCAGTGAACACCCACCAGAAGTCTAGCAACTATTAAGGAAGTTTGGGGAGCGAAACCACAGAAATAAATGAACAAGCAGAGCATAATGGACTTTTCTTCAGTCAGCAAACTAAAAAGCCCTTTGTTCAAGAAGTCTTTCCCATGCTTTACTTCAGTACTCTTAGACCAACAGATTTTGCCTCTCAAGGAAGCCAGAGAAAAGCATCCGGCTTCACTATTACCAGAGCTCTACGCTCTGGTGAGAATCCAGTTTCTTTGCCTTGAGCAGAGGAGACTCAGTCTGGCAGCCCCAGAAAATGGCTTCGCTCAGGTGACTGCCTCTGCAGCCTGGCTGGTGCCCACCTCCAGCTTCAGCTGGCAACAGCTCAGCACAAGCCAGGCATGCAGAACCCGGCCCCAGAACATAACAACAAGCCCCCAGCAGCCTTAGAGGCAAGAAGGTACTAAGTCTTCAATCTCAGTCTTCACACTGAGATTCAACCGTCATCACTGCCGTGCTAGTTATAAAGACAGATCTGGTCTGTGTGCTCAAAGAGCTGGTTACAACTCATACTCGACATGAAGTGCAGTTCAGATTTGCCAAGGCTGGATTTTTTTAAAAACACAACAGGAACATGCACCTTCTACTCCGTTTCTGTGCTGGAGGGGCCTTTGCAAGTGAGCTGTATCCTCCACCGGCCCCTCCTGCTGGCTCTGACAGATACTTAAAGGGCTCAGCTAAAGGCTTTTTTTTCATGCTTTTCTGAAACTGGGAAAACTCTCATACTTCACCATTTTCAAACTCACGTGTAGATGTGGCATGGCCAGAAAAGCTTCTTAGATCAAGTCTTTAAGGTACCAGTGAGATTCTGAGGCTTCCCACAACCCCAGTGGTGACCAAGCACCCAACTTCTTCAACCTCTATGGATATGGGGATAGACAGCTATAAATCAAAGGCTGATCAGCCCCTCAGACCTCTCTCTAATGCTGATGTGATAGGATTCTCCAAAGACACCTCTCATTGCTTGGTGTATTGGTTCCCCAGCCCAAACCGAGCAGAGATCGCTGATTCCTTTCCCCTGTCCAACCCCTGTTTATATACAGAGCGCCACATCTATGGCGTGGAATATTCCTTCTGTGCTCCTTCCCAGCTCCCATGGGAAGCTGGAAAAAGTCCTTGAATATTATAAACAACACTTAGCAACAACAAAAACAGTATTCATTATCGACACTTCTTTCATACCAAATCTGAAAACACAGAAACAACTAGGAAGAAAATTAACTCTATCTCAGCTGAAACCAGGAAATTACCCTAATCACTGAATTTTTAGGGTCAACACTCTTCCTTTCTGGTCCAAAAGTCCATCTCCAAGTCAAAGAGATAAGTAGACCTCCCAGCTCAGTAGAGAGTGCCTGACCAACAGATGTGGATGTAGGAGACACGCACACCTCTCCCTCAGTCCCTACGGCTTCTCTCCCACACTCCTGCACCTAGAGTTTCAGGGAGGTGCTCAAGCTTGTCTGTGGCTTTTACTTGTGGGTCTTCAAGTCATGGGAAGAGGTAGCTTCCTCCTGGAGCAAGTTCCAAACTTCCACATGAATATTTAGAAACACTACGGGAGAGCTTTCCAACAGAGAGGATATTGGGAATCTCCTCCCTAGCAAAAGGGAATTCAGCAGAGGGGATGGTTTATTATCAAAACATCCCAAGGTACCCTTTCAGCAGTGGTCCTTTCTGGCTCTACACGCCTCTTCTTAGCTGGTGTGGACAAACAGTTTCACACTAAACACACCATGTACAGCTCCTAACAGTATTTTTCTGCTTTCCACCTCTAGGTTAACAGGGTTTTATTTGAGTTTGATAATTCTAACTGTCTTGATAACCCTGGGTGCAGCCGGGATTGTTAACAGCTTTCTGGATGAATACCTGGACCTCAGCATTATGAAGAAACTACGTAAAATGTTCTGAATACTGTTTTGTTTTTTTAAATAAATAACATGGATGCTTTTGCTGAATACCTAAAAGACAAGCCGCATGTGAATAAAGCATCAGAGCTCTCCACTAACACCCCGCTGCGATGTAAAATGCATGGTTTTTCTGAGCTGTTTACGCTTTCTCCTTTCCCTACAGTCTTGAAAAAGAGTCAGTAAGACAGAATGTCATGTCACATCTGCATTTGCAATTAAACCTTCTGCTTTCCCGCACAGTACTGTAAACCCTGAAACAAAATACATAAAACTGAAACCATTAATTCACTAAGTAATTCAAGTTGCAACTGGCACTGCGAGCATCAGCCCACCTTACCCAAGGTCCTTCAGCTTTGCCCATGCCTCCATAGTCTTCCTTCCTCCGGGAAGCCTTCCTCTTCATTTCCCCCAGCAGCGCCAGCCGTTCTGCACAAACATAACAACAGGCTTTGATGCAGTTTGCTGCTGCGAGGTCCCAGTTTTCCGAGTATATCCCATGCCACCGCAGGCGGCTGTTCAAGCATCTATGGAAACACTGCTTTCTTCAGGAAAACACTTCAAGCTGCGCTGGACCCTACGTTTCTGTGGAGGCCTTTTGATTTTACAGGCACGTTTACAGTCCAACACATGCTCAAACACTCTTCTCGTAGAAGTGGGGCCCTCCTGGAGGCAGATCCCAGCCCTCACAGAAAGCCTCTGGAAGTCGGGCTGTACCCACAGCACGGCACTTGTGAGAGGGAGAGCCAGCCCAGACCAAATAAAAAAAAAAAAAAAAAAAAAAAAAGGCACAGATGCTGGTGTAACAATTGGGTCCACTGCATTGTCTCGGACCAAGGCACAGATGGCTGGGGTGTGGGAAAGAGCGGACAAACATCCCAGCATGGCCACAGCTCTGGGCATCATAAAGTGACAACGGAAAACAAGCTGGCTATGGAAACAGTTGTGTGCAAAGAGCGGGGGAAAGCCGTGGCTTAGCACCATGGGCTCACAGTATGCTGACGGTCAATTTAAACTGTGTTGCAGAACGGAGAAGCAAGGCCATGCCTGACTGTTTTGGTAGCTCCTGGTAATTCAAAGTATTTAGGAACATACCCACGCTAGAGCCAGCAGGCAGAAATTTTCCCTGTCATGCCTCTGAGGACATGATTTAGCCGAAAACACAGCATGTTTATATAATGAACATGCTTATGGCCTTTCTAAAGGTGTACTGAGGTTGATAGCCTGGCCACAAAAAAAACTGAGTGTTGGATCGGGTTCATGGTAGCTTTTCATACGAAAAAGGTGGACACCTGTGCACGAGTCAGCTTGAGAATAAAAGGCACAACCGAGTGCCTGCAAGCGGCCAAGCTGAAATGGCCTCTGGAACAATAAAATGAAACAAGTACAAGGGTGCAGGACTCGGGTCCAATAACGGCTGCCGGGGGGAAAAGGGCAGATCGTGATGATGAACGGGCTGGAGCTGCCACAGCTGCAGAAAGGGCAGCTCTCCGGCGCTTGCCTCCAGGGACACAGCGTGACAGGGCCAGATTTAACAACCACGGGAGTCACTGGGAATTGTTCCACTAACTTTCCTTCTCCAGGCTGAAAGACAGAACCATCCACCTGCCAGCCATGCCTTCAGACAGCCACGGGCAGCAGGAAGCGCTGCCGCCAGAATCAAATCCAAGAAAAAGGTTCAAACTATGTAAAAGGCTTGAAACTCACCCGAGGAGAGGCCCCGAAGGGCCTCTAACTGTGCTCCAATAGGCCTTTGCCTCTGATACTATTCCATCCCAAGCTCACCTGTGGTTGTGGTCTGTTTATAGACAGCTTTCTGTAGCTCCTCTCCTCTCCAGGAAGGAATAAACTCCCGTTGCACAGGGGCCATAATGCGGGTGTGAGGCTGCAGAGCGTCACCTGGCAGCACGAAGCCAGAGGGGCAGGGGATAAATGTCAAACTAAACATTTGAGGAGCTGCACCAGCCAACGGGAGGGCGGAAGGAGGCCTAGAGTTGAGGATGCCACCTGTCCTCCGAGTCCCTGCTTTTCCCCCAGCAAGCCAGGGCAGGTAAAAAAGCGTTAAATACTGACTCATTCTGTAATTTAAAACAAAATGCACCTGTAGCAGATGGATGCTGTCAGTGTCAGTATTTAGTTCGACTCCAGTGAGAGCCACACCGCTGCCTGCCTTCTGCTGGTGGTGGTGGTGGTGTGCGCTGCGAGATGGCACGAATGTTCATCAGTCAGTCACAATCAGAAGCGATGACGGTCCCCGCTGCAGCTTCACAGCCGGACGGTACCTCTTGCTCAAAGCATCTTCTCTCAGCAAGCCCCTCTGCCAGCACAGGCTGGGGAGTAACTCCGGCAGCCTGCTCTCCTCTGCGCCAGTCTCCTGCTCTGTGCCCCGTCATCCACCCTTGGAATGGTAAGGGACTGACATTAAGAGACATTGACCTCACCTTAAAGGCTGTACGTGGAGCCCAGCCGCACCGACATCCCGAACAGCGAGCTGTGCCGAGGTCCAGTGTCTGATCCCCGGTGACCCCTGCTAGGCTGGAAACACCGAGAAATTGGTGTCGAGCCCTGGAGGCTTCTGACAACACAATTCTCACGCTGTAGTGGCAGTGGGTGACAGGGAATTACGCTAAGCATGTGTCTCCAGGCTTCCTCAGCTTCCCCATCTCCTCCTTCCAACTTCTATGCCCAACCCAGCATCTCCCTTCTTCCACCCCACCTTGCCTCCCCAGGACTCTTGCACCTTGCGCTCTCCATCTTGTGTCCTCCCGTGAAAGCACTTCCCTACTCCCTGCTTTTGCTCCCTACGTGCAATAAACGCAGAAGTTTGGAGCTGCCACCTCTAACGGTCCCCATTATGGACCAGCTCCCCCTCCCCATAGCAACTGCTTGAGCCCAGACCTCACCTCAGAGCATGCACAGCTTTGATAGCTCACCTTGCTCGGAGAACGGGCACCATGGTGGCAACTTGTGGCTCCGTGGCCACGGGGAAAGCGGCTCGGATGTGCCCAACGGGGCTAACCATGATGCAGGGGGTGGTGAACAATCCTGGGGCAAGAGGGTTGGCCTGGTACCGGCTGTGCCTGCCCGCAGCCCGGCCAGGCCAGGGCAGCTCCGCAGGCTCCAGCCGTGGAGAAACCCCTGCCTGAAGCCACTTCCCTCCTCCCCTCAGAATTTCACCCACCGAGGCGCAGGCACGGGGCGAGAGATGATCCTATAAACCAGCCTTGTATATGACTCAGATAACCATCTTTTATTTTTTTGTTTGTTTCTTTTTGTTCTGTTTTTTTTTTCTTTTTTCTTTTCTTTAAAAGTGGTATGTTAACATCAGGTCTTTTTCTACATTTTCAGAGCTCTGTACAGGTCTTAAAAGGAAATAAGCAATGCTTAATGTACAAAGTAAAAACAGAAAACTAGAAAAATCTGAATAAAATGGAGGAAGTTGCTGTCAGGGATACAGTACAAATTAGTAAATAGACGTCATCTGAAGTGCAATACCACTGCAGTAAGGATGAGTTAAGGAATGAAATAAAAATACTCTATTTTAAACAAACAGTATATATATATATTTTTATATGTATATATTTTACAGATAGTAGACCCAGTGATATCTGTAGAATTGTAAAAACATATTTACAAATAACTTTTTTTTTTAACATTACATATACATCAGCACCATAGTAAGAAAGGAAAAAAAAAACCAACCCCAAATCTGTTAAAATCTACCTCTCTAGTACTTGGTCCCAGTACGGAGTATTTGGAGGAAGCTTTTACAAAGACAACAGAGGCTCAGTCTTCATCACCACTTATTGGCCTGGCGGTATTTCTGAACCCTCCTCTCCCAGCTCTGGCCGGTGACGGTCCCCCGTGCAGCGGACTCGCTGCCTCCTCTGTCCCACGGGGCAGGACAGGTATGTGCTCCACCAGCTCATCCCTCCCTCTCCCGCAGGCTCTCCCCAGGCACACACGGACGCACCCTCCAGGCCCCCCTTTCTCCTCCTTTGCCCACCCCTTGCCTTCAGGCTCGTCGACCAAGAGCCACTTACCCACAGGATGGACCCAGAACTTTGGCTGGTGCTCTCCTTCACTGAATTAGGGCCCCACCCGAAGCAGCGGACAGGCCAACCCCTATCGTCTTCAGCAGGAACTGAAACAGGTCTCTGCGCTGTATTTTAAAAAGGGGTTAGCTAAAAGAGATGTAACTAAAGCATGTTTTAAAAAAACATCTAGCAGTCAGGGCAAGCTGGATTGAGAGCTCACCTCCACCAGCTCGTCCACGTTAAAAATGCAGCTTGTCCTGCCTACATCATAGCATTTAAAAGAGACACTTTTCCTCGTCTAGGTAAGCCTGGCAAGGGAACCGTAACGGGGAGCTGAGATGGTTCCGAGCCCCTTTTGCTCCCACCCCTGAATGTGATGGGTGTCTGTGCTCCACTGGGACAGGCAGGACTCCAGAACCCCCTGGCTCCTACGGATTTCAGCAGCTGAGCCCCTCGCATCGCGTGCCCAAGGGGAGCAGCGCACGAGGAGGGGTCAGCAGGCAGGTAGTTGGTACTGGTGCTCAAAAGCACAAGAGACACTTTTGCTACAGAGCTCATCTTATGGCTCACAGAGGCCGGCACGAGGCCAGGGGTTCCCAAACTTTTTGGACTGTGGATCACATTAACATTTTTTACGCACCGCTGTATGTGCCCTGATAAGCAGCTCTCAGACGACAAGACTGAAAAGGTGACAGGTTTGGGAGGACAGCTTACCTCAGCCTCAGGCTGCAGCTGGTTGGATGTCCCCAATGGCTGGCACCTCAGCACCGTGCAAGACCTATCACAGGGTCACTACAGCGCGGCTCAGGACTGGCCCCCGTGGCACAGACAGCGATACACCACTGTTGCCTAAAAGCTTGTTTGGGCCAACGCCATGTTTGTAATAACTACATCAATTATTTTACCCATTCATGAACGATCTTTACAGTAGTCCTCCACTGGCTCCTGTTCTTCAAATACTGCAGTGAATTTCAATCCAGCAAACCGGAGAGATGAGACCAAACCTTGCTTTGGAACTGAAGACGAGGTCACACATAAATGTGACATGGAGAGCCCTGACGCTCCAGGGTAATACTACCTGCCACCCTTGCACTTCTCAAGAGGCAAGGAGGAACCTGCTCTGCTGCTAAACTCTCCCCGTGCATTTTCTCAGGCCAGTTTTCCCCTCCCCTGCCTGCCCCTGTGTGGCACTTGTGGCTCACCTGAAAAAAAAGGGTTCACCAGCCCAGCCCACCTCCCTGAAGGACAGGAGGAGGAGGAAGTGAACTGAAAACATACTGGGGAGGAAGGAGAGAGAAGGACCTGTGCTGTGCTTGGGACCTGTGCTGATGTCTCTTGGTAGCTCTTAACCCTTCGACACCACCCGGAGCTGCTGTTCTGCACCCCCAGGCAGCAGATAGACGCCAAAGTGCTCTTGACAGGGAAGCGCCACTGCAAGTCCCAAGGGGACTAAATAGCTCACTGAGTTAACCCACCCACCTCAGCCCTCTCCAGCAGCACTCCCATAATCAAACTGTCCTCACCGCGCCGCCAAATTTATGGTCTCCTACGTTTTTATTGGATTTTTATCACTCTGCAGTGAAAACGGTGACCTGCCTGTGACTGTTTAGGTTTGTCACATGTGTGCTGCCCGCTCCCGTGTGACAGCCCAGAGCCAGCCCTGTGGGCCCTGGCCACGGCTCGCTGAGACCTGCTGACCCCTGGGGTTAAGCCCGTTTCCGACCAGGGCCTGTGCAATCGCCCGTGGACATCTTTAGGCTT
>JAOTQQ010000032.1:13076815-13111465 GCA_026546715.1 Gallinago undulata
TGAGACCTGCTGACCCCTGGGGTTAAGCCCGTTTCCGACCAGGGCCTGTGCAATCGCCCGTGGACATCTTTAGGCTTTACTCACAGCTGTTCTCATCTGCTCCTCTCAAAGCTGCAGCGCTTACAGTTACGGAGGTGGGAGGTACCGGGACCACCCCACACCACTGTGCAACGAAGCCCCCTTTCAGTAGGGAAAGACCAAATTTTCCCAACCGGAGGCATCACCTGGCTTTTCCAGTTTCCCCATCCTGCCCCCCACACGCACACAGCGGGTGCTGCCACGCGATGGAGATCGCTTGGCGGAAGACTTGGGATGCCGATGCTTTCATCGTCCCCTGAGTCTTCCAAAGTTGGCTACAGACCAGCTCAGTTTGCACGATTTAAAACAAAGGAAAACAAAGTAACCCCAAACCAAACCAATTCAAACAAAAATCCAACAATCCGAGGATGGGGAGAAACATCCAACTCTCTCTTTTTTTTCAGATGGAACAACCCAAGCTCCAGATACAAGCCCATTCACTGGGGGTTTCCAAACAACTCGTCAAGTTCTTGTATCCACTCGTCCCCCGGCCCGCTCTTGATGATGGAGTCCACAAGGTCTGCGCCCTCTGCTAAACTGGAGAAGGACCCCCCCGCTCCTTCGTTACTGTAGTTGTAAGGTATGTCCTGAGTGGGATTCCGCTCGTAGGCCTGGCCTTGGCTGCTCTGAGCAAAGTTACCCCCTGGCATCTGCTGCGTGGGAGGCTGACTGAAGCCAGCCATGCTGGGGACCCCTTGGCTTATTGCAGGCATTACCATCGGCCTGGCCGGGCTGGCCCCTTGCTGCCCAGGCAGCGGTTGCAGCAGCTGTCTTCCCATGGCCGGGTTCAGGGCTCTCACTGTTCCACTCGTGTCCACGACTGTCTGATTAAGCCCCTGTGGGAAATGCTGCTTGGACAGCCGCGGTTGCCCCGACTGCATGGGGTACGTTGTGCCATTATTGAAGGGCCCCATTTCGCTGCTAGTCCTCCCGGGAATACCTTGTAAGCCTCGCTGCTGCCAGTTCTGTGATCCTTGAGGGACAGTCCCCATCAGGTTTTGAAGCCGTGGTGCCTGTGGCCTCGGTAAGACCTGGCCCACAGGTCCTTTCATCTGCTGCTGATGCTGGGGAAGAGCAGAGTTTACCAGCATGTTCTGACCAAAACTGCCGACCATTCCCACCGCTTGTCCAGAGGCAGGCTGCTGCCTCGTCCCCTGCCCTGCGTTATGTGCCATGTTCATGCCACTTTGGTTTGGGTGCTGCAACATTTGGCTCATCCCCGTGCTCATACTGTACATTCCTGGCTGGCTGGAAGAGGCGTTGCTGTAAGGAGCCATGCCCATGTCTGACTGGCCTGCGGTGGTGGGCAGCGTGCTCGGGTTCTGGGAAGGACCCATTGCCATCATGCCCGCGTTCTGGGCCATCATTCGGGATGTCCTCATGCTCTGGAGGGCTGCTTGGTTCCTCACAGCTGCTATATCCTGGGGAGAACCTACACCAAAAAAGGGAAGAAGTTAAGAAAAACAACACAGCCCTATAAATCTTAATTAACACATCTTTGCGTAAGAGAGAATCTGTAGGAGCCTTCTGCATCATAGTAGGGTTTCAGAGTGCTGTGCTTTCTGAGAAAATTACCATTTCACGAGGTTAGCAGAGAGCTAGAAGGTTATCCGTCCTTGGGAGATGTGCTTGCTGCCTAACGCTAGCTGCAATTCAGAGATTACGTGTTGCCCACCTCCCTCTGGCCGCAGCCTCTTTCCTGACACGCCAAGTCCCCTCTCCTCGAAGGTGACAGCCAGTACAGCTCAAGCGTTACCCTAAAGAGGAGTCGCTGGTCCTGTTAGGTGTTCAGTTTGTGAAGCGGGACACTGTTCGGCGGAGAATACCATCGATGCAGACAGCAGCCTAATTTCCCTTAAGGCCTAAAATGAGGCTGGCGAGGTTAAAAGGCCAATGATTTACACCCTAAGTACTTCTCAATTATGACAATTTTGGGATGTGTACCCAAAGGAATTCACGGCGTCTGATTCTTGAACAATCGAGGCACCACGATGGCATGCGTGATGTATGATTACAGCCACGGTTGCCTCCCTGATAACAACCTCCTCAGGTAGCTAAGCTTGCCTTCCTCTTAATTCACTGTGACCAGAAATTACATTTTTAAGAGTGACCTGGGGTCAAAGTTCCCTTACAAAAATAAATGTGAAACTTTCTTTTCGTGTGTATTTTTTTCCCCCCAGGGATTAGTGACAGTGTGCACCCTCCTCCTTGGAAAAAATTAGTCCCTAAGACTTCAAAGTTGCATACACACTGTGATTCGGTGGCAGTTTTCTTCTTCAAATAAGCCTCATTCAGCTCCTAGCAAGCAAATGAGAAAGCTTCCACTGGTCTTCTTCAACGGCAGCAAAGGAGCTGAACTTTTGAAGCTCTCTTTTAAATATCTCCATTGTCTTTCAAAAGTAAGCCTTGAAAATGGAAATGTCAGGCTCAGAAGGCCAATCAATCTTTTAATAGCTCAGGAGGCATAAATGAATGGATTTTCTATATCATTGTTACAGATTAAGTCTATGGAAAGAAGAAAAATTGGTTTTTGTGGATGTTTAAAGCAGAGGGAGTGTATTAGTGAATCAATATTATAAGTGCATTTTACTCCACCTTAGGCCAGTGATGGGAAACCAGAAAATCCTAACCTTGTTAAATTCCACACCGTGGCAGAGAACTCAACCACGCTGCTGTCTTCCTTGCAGGGGTGGGGGCAGCTATCGATTTCTGGGAAGGCAATATGCTTCTGTATTTACTATCTTTATTTAAAAACAATTACCATAGCTCTGATTATGCCAGGGGTTCATTGCGGTTTTGAGCCACCACCAAACTAAATAAGATGCTCTGCAGGTGAAGCTCCGAGAGCGGGAGGCGCACAGCTACTCCCAGCTCTAACGCTATTAAATGCAAGATGAAAATACAAAAGTGTTGCTTTGGGAGTCATAAACCGTACCACAAAAACCCGAACGTTCTTAAATCAGCCCCTATGTGCTGTCCCTCGGTGGCAGACAACGCACCAGAACATCCATGGAGAATAAAGAATCCTGGGCGCTGTTATTTACGCCGCCCTGGTTGGTTCCTGTGACGGGCATGAATAAAGGAGCAGCCATCCCCGTAGATCCGCACGCACCACGCAGAGGGTGGCTGCTTTTGCTGCCGCGGGGTGAGCTTCTGGAGGATGCCTTGAGCTCAACTCCCCAACGTGTAGACAAACGAAACACTTTGTAGCGTGAAGAGAGACCACCTGGATCTCACTTGCACGGGGCAAAATGGTGGCAGCTTCTACTTTATCTACACTATCAATTAAACTGTTTTCTTAATAATGTGCACTGGGGTCTCCTCGAATTTTCTTAATTTAGATCACCTCCTTCTTCCATGATTAGAAACTGTCTCTTTTTGCTGTGATTCCAGTGAGTGCTTAAGTGTACAGATAGTGATAAAACTTAATGCATCTCTAGCTATTTTCTTAATTGAAAATGGTGGTTGAAAACCTCCAAAGAAGTCACTGCCAGCAAGTGGTTCACATAGTGCTTTTGTGAACTACCATGCTGGGAGTAAGAGACAAGAGTTCAGACAAGAAGTCAAAAGAGAGGTTCAACAGATTTTAAGATTTTGGGCCACCTTCTGGTCTGGCTTACACATAACCTACTGCACTTGAGTACATTCTTGTGACTAAATAGGAAAAATGGTGAAATATTTAAATTAGCTCATTTATGAAAATGAATGCCTTGCTCTGTCAGATTAGCCTCAACTCTCTTCTGCAGTTCTTTTAATAAAACATATAAAGGCAAGGCTTCAACAAAGCATTAATGTAGGAAGATTTCACATGTGCGTCTCATGGCAATGCACATATGTATATTTTGATTTTGCAAATGAATTCTTGGGAAAAAATTCAGTTCATCTAGAATTTATGCTGCAAAGATAAGAACAAGCAGGCGATTATAGAAGGAGCCACCTTGGTATACATCAGCAGAAGATTCGGCTGCCTGTTCGCTTCCTGGGTAGGAGAGCTGCAGTGTGTTTGCCTCCCTCGTTTCCTGCTGCAGCTACGAGGCACTGGCATAGAATGTACAGGACAAGTGCCTGTTCATTTCCTCTCTATTTAGAATCCATGGTTAGTGAAGCCATTCAGCTGATGCTTTGCACCTAAAAACTCGGATTAACTTCTCTTCCTAAGCCAAAATTATTGTCCTTACATTCTTCAGCTACCTGCGAGCACAATGAAAGTGGAAAATGAAGAGGAGTAAAACCAAGGTAGAGTGAGAGACACTAGCTGAAAAAAAAAAGACATAATGAGAGCGGAGGCAAACGAAATAAATCCATAGAATCCAGATGTCAAAGAAGCAAAACAAATATCAAATAAAAAATGCAGCTTTTGCTGAGGGGAGCAGAAAGGAAATTAGAAACTTTACTAAATACACAAACCTGGGCATTCCCTTTCGGTGAAATACGCAGTGTGTGCAAGTGTGCAACAGCCTGAATTCCTGTTCTGGCACACTGCTTAAACCCTCCTCTTCACCACACACGGGAACTTTCAGGTGCACATGTTGGCTCAATATAGGAGAAAGAATTTGACTTTTACCTTGGAACTGATTGACCTGTTGCACCGGATACGGGCTCCGCTGTTGCTGCAGATGCTGCCGAGGCAAATGTGACTGCTGCTGCAACTGCTGAAAATGAATGAGGGAAAGAAAGCAGAAGAGGAAAAAGATGATTAATTAATCAGTGAGCTGAGAAAGGGGCTGGTGGCAAAAAGGACTGCAGCAGAACTGCAGCCCTTCTTATCTAGCAAGCTGTGCTGGAGAGACAAGCAGAGTCATTTGAAGAGTCCTCGTGAGAGCACTCAGCACACGGACTCCTTTTGGCTCAAAAGGGAATAAGCACCGAGGCTAACATCATCATCTCTCCTTACTCACTGCCACTTCAGCTCCACCTCCGCAGGGCGACCTTACCTGTCCTCAGGCTGTAAGGAGAGGGAGGGATAGGGGATACCCTGGCTCACCTAGGTCTAAGGGCAGCTGTTGCCACACACCTTTTACCCCAAGCCCTGCCAAGGTCAGAGGTTTGTGTTCCTGGCACAAGGTCTCCCTCAATCTCAGTGCTCAAAGCCTTTGGTGCAAGGAGTGCTGCATCCTCCAGCCCGTTGGCATGGCATGTTGTTCCCTCTAGTGCGTCGGTGAAGGGTATTTTGGGAGCGGGGTGATTGCAAAAGGCTTCCCTCCCTTGATCCAGCTCCCCAGCCCAGCCCCTCTGGGGTTATTTTCTGTGAATGCTCACGGGTCTAAAACACAATCAAGGGCTGATTGTAAAAACAGAGAGTGCATTTATCAGAGCTCCCAGAGCCTAACACCTGACTAAGCCATTACTAAAAGGACACATCTTGGTGCTTCATCTGCAGCCGTACAAACGCCGTGTCCCAACCAAGGATGTGTAACGAAGGTAAGAAAACGAGCAAAGATGGGAAGAAAGCAAGTACTACTCCCTGCGTTCACAGTATGCATTACAAACTATCAAAAAGTTAAAGGGAACCTTGTTAGGTGCAAAACACCCAAAAAGCTAGGAGCCCCAGGATAGTGACTTTGTCACTTTTCATCTCTGCCAGCACATCTGACAGCCGGCTCAGCCACGGGCTCAGGTTTTCACACTAGAACTGGCCTCATCCGCGACGGGGGAGCATTACTGCATCCTCGCTCCTCCCACTCCCTCACCTCCGAACCAACTTTACCCTGAATGTTTCTAGGAGCATCCTCCATCTTCATTGGGGGTGAATTTCTCTCAAAATTTCTCTTTTTCTTGCTTCTCACAAGGACCATGAGAAGAGCAGAAAGCTATCACTATTTCTGTGGTTATACAACTACAATTAAAGCAGGTTCTAAGTCAAATTAAAGCAGGTCTTAAACTGTATTTCCCCAACTTCTGACCTATCAGAATATTTTCCAAGCGGCATTAGGGGACTCCAGGTTTAAACTTGGGCACAAGCTCACAGGAACCAAGCAGTGGGAATTACCAATTACTTTTTCCTGGGTTGCTTTTAAAGTCCTGCTGAGTTAAGCATGCATAAAACATCACCATTCAGAGCGGGCAATTTAACAACCGTATTGCAAAGCCCGAGAGCTCCAAGGAGCCAGGCTCCAGCGCAGCAGTTCCCCGCTGCCACGGTGAGAGGTGGTTTTACTGTTCTCCCACTTCAGCTTGTGGTTCCTCCCTTGGTGCCGCCTCTCCCTTGTGCTAATGTAGTTGCTCGTACTGTTATACTGTTATGTGACAGACAAGCTTAAGGAACTGATTTGGATAAATACTTTTTTTCTTTCACAGAACTCACGGAATTGTCAAGAGTTGGAAGGGACCTCTAGAGATCATCTAGTCCAACTCCCCTGCCAAAGCAGGGTTGCCCAGAGCACATCACTCAGGACGGCATCCAGGTGGGTCTTGAAGATCTCCAGAGAAGGGGACTCCACACCCTTCCTGGGCAGCCTCTGCCAGGGCTCCATCACCCTCACCGTAAAGAAGTTTTTCCTCAGATTTGAGTGGAACTTCCCATGTTCCAGCTTGAGCCCATTGCCCCTCATCCTATCGCTGGAAACCACTGAAAAGAGTCCGGCTCCAACATCCTTCAACCCACTTGTAAAAGTAGATAAGGTCACCCCTCAGCCTTCTCTTCTCCAGACTAAACAGCCCCAGCTCTCTCAGCCTTTCCTTGTAATGAAGATGGCTCCAATCTCTTAATCATCTTAGTTGCCTTATGTTGGACTCTCTCCAGTAGTTGCCTGTCTCTCTTGAACTGGGGAGCCCAGAACTGGACACAATATTCCAGTTGTGGCTTTACCAGTGCAGAGTTCTTTGCTAGGTTACCTTTAACCCACGCCAATTCTATGTCCCACCCAGATCACTGCATGGCTGTAGGTAGCTTTTGCTGGTGGAAGACCATAGTCAGAGAGGTCCAGCAACTCTAACTGTAGCAGAGCCTGCTTCTGGCAGAGTACAGGCACCAGGTTAAGAGCTGACTTTTCCAGTGTCTATAATCCTGTGTGACTGTTAGGGCCACCACTGGGAACACGGGTAATATCTGCCAAGCTAATAGCAGGACTGAGACAGATGCCTCTTCTTTGATAACCATTACTGAAATGCCATGATGAGAGAGGATTGCCAAATACAGAAGGAAGGGCTGGTGTGACACTGTCTCCAGTGCTCATGCTCTCCTGCCAGCTGGCACTGCAGTGCCTGAGACAAACGGATACTGTACCTGCTCCACCAGGATCTGCTGCTGCTGCTGCTGCCTTTGCTCTCTCAGGAACTGCTGTTTCTGCTGCTCTATCACGTGGAGCTGGGCTCTCTGCTCGATCAGCATCTGCTTCATGATGGCCGCTTGAGGCTGGTTTCCCAGGAAGGGACCCCCAGAGCTCGTGCCTGTGACCACGCTGCTGGAGCCCGGTGGGACAGAAGGCTGCATAGGCCCTGTTGTCCGAGACAATCCCACTTGATGCTGCTCCTGTGCAAAGAGAGAGAGAAGGCCTCGTTACTCAGGGTGCTCTGTGGGCACGGAAAATTATGACTCATTAACAAGATGCATTAAGTCTGTGAGTGAAGACTGGAGCTTGAAGAAAGCAAGAGTCCTTGGAAATATGCTCATGGCTTGTGATCAAGCCATGGGCAGTTCACCACAGGAAGCAGGTGGCAGATTCTCTTCTCTCCTGAACTTCAAAGCCCCCTCAGATAAAGCAAGAGCACTTTACAATCTATTAATAAAGTTGTTTACTAGGCTTATTTTCATTCAGGATATGTAACTTCAGAGTCCTGTTTTTCCAAACTTTTCCTCCCTCATCATGGAGACAATAACTGTATTTTCTCTCCATTTCCCTTTCTCCATAACGTCAGTTTCACACAGTGCCCTGGATTGAGGAGCTGAGGTTTCAGGTGCACACAATGAATAGCGGGAGCTGGCAGCATTAACTCCCCCTATATTGCACCAGAATCTTGGGATTTAACCATCTAATGTGTTTGTTTAAGATTTCCATCCTACAGCAATGAATCACAAAACAGTTAGAGTTGGAAGGGACCTTAAAGATCATCAAGTTCCAACCCCCCTGCCATGGGCAGGGACACCTCCCACCAGACCAGGTTGCTCAAAGCCCCATCCAGCCTGGGACTGAACACCTCCAGGGATGGGGCACCCACAGCTTCTCTGGGCAACCTGTTCCAGTGCCTCACCACCCTCACAGCAAAGAATTCCTTCCTGATACCTAATCTAAATCTCCCCTCTTTCAGTTTAAAACCATCACCCCTCATCCTATCAATACATTTTCTCATAAAGGGGCCCTCCCCATCTCTCCTGGTACTTTAGGTACTAGAAGGGGCTATAAGATCTCCCTGGAGCCTTCTCTTCTCTAGGCTGAACAACCCCAGCTCTCTCAGCCTGTCTTCATAGAACCAAAAGGCGTGTAGCTGAAAGGATGCAGGGCATGGGATGCCACGGACACCTTCTCCTAAAACCATCCTGCTTTCTCCTTAAGTTTCTACTTCAATTTGCTGCTTTTTAGCGCTGGGAAGAGGCAGCCATAGGAGGCCGGGGGGGATGTGTGTCAATCTCAAAACCCCCTCTCCCCGCCGCCAGCTGGGCGCTGCGAGGGGGCCTGGGAGCCCTCCGAGCATCCCGGCGTAGGTTTCACCCAAGCCCCGCGTATCCCCCCTGTACCCTGGCTCCCCGGTGCCCGCCGGTGCTGCCCGGGGAGGTTGCGGCCGCCGGCAGGTGTCGCTGCCCGCCCGCGGCCCGGCGGGGGACCGGCACGGCACCGGAGGGCCGGGGTGGGGGGGCACCGGCGAGCGGCGGGACGTCTCCGAGCGCAGCGTGGGACGGCGGGGAGCGCTCGGAGTGGGGGGGAGAGATGCTGGGGGGGGTCTCTGCGGCGGTACCTCGAGCTGCCCCGGTCCCGGGGGCGTTCAGCATCGCGGCACCGTGAGGCTCCCCCCGACCAGGGGAAACCGAAGCTTACCCCAACCCAGCGCCTGCCTTCGGCACCGCCTCGCTCAAAAGCAGATGGAGAGCGAAGGCTGGATTAAACAAAAAATAAATATATAAAAGAAATACCGATTTGGGGGTACCGCAAAGCAGTATTTCCCCAGCCCTTATCCGGGTATCCCTTGGTGTGAAAGCTCAAGGATTTTCTCTTCTCTCCCGCCTGCTTTCCACACGATGGGACACGAGCATCTCGCAGCCCCCCTCGCGAGTTGGCCCTGCTCCGTGTCCCGGAGGAGGAACCTCTCAGCTGGGACCTGCCCTGGGCTGCAGCCAGCATGAGACACCCAGAAGAGTCCCAGAGCCCTGGGGCTGGCTCCTCACACTCTGCCCTGCCCGGGGACCCCTGACACCCAGCACTGGACAGCCTGCCCTCACCATCCCGCACCCAACTCTCCGCACCACGGCCCGGGATGCACGGGGACCGCCTGGCAAGGGAGAGGTAACTGTGGTTAGCTCAGGCTGGCTTCCCGTAACACAAAAAAATAAACCATGAAGGAGTTGCTCATCAAGGGCAGGACCACCTATAGTCAAAGCCACTAGGCACATTCCAGCTTGTGGTGATGCCAACGCTCTTCACCTCTGCTGGGCTGAGCGAGCCAGAGCAAGCGCTGCAGGGTGCTGCTTACTTGGAAGGACCGGCCTGAACCTTTGCCCAGTAGAACCTCCTTGTTTTACAGAGGTAGGTACTCAGTCAAAACCATCAACTTGATGGAAAGGACCTATATCACTTTAGGACCCTTTGTGCAAAACATTCCAGGTTCAGATGCATCCGCTTCACGGATGGTTTGAGTTATGCCAAAGCCTGGGTGATTGGGAACGTACAGAAAAGTGATCTTATGACAAGAGTAGTCAGGCATTGGAATAGTCTGCCCAGGGAGGTGGGTGAGTCACCATCCTTGGATGAGTTTAGGAGTCATTTAGATGTGGTGTTGGGGGACATGGTGTAGGGGAGAACTTTTTAGAGTAGGGTAGGTGGTTGGACTTGATGATCCCAAGGGTCTTTTCCAACCTAAACAATTCTATGATTCTATGACACCCACTCCAACCCAGTCGATGAAAGGGTTAAAACCAATGCTTTTGTGTGGCTTGGGAAATTAGGCTCAGCCTTTCTGCATGAAGGTCAAGTTTTCAAGGACCCTTCTGAGGAAAAAACAAGAAAAAACAATTTGTCCACATCTCTACTTCGCACAGATATTCCCTGAAGAGCTCTCTGCTGAGAGGCAGCTCTCCGATATTCAGCTTCTTTCTCCTTTTAACATCTGCCCTGGTCTGAAAGTTTCCTCCCCGCTCCTCTTTCCACTTCTGCCCCCGTCCTGTCTCGTGCTGCACTTCCCAACCTGGTCAAGCGTGGTTCCCTGCAGCAGGGTCAGGGGTCAGCAGCTGAGGCTTCCCTGAGCTGGGGGTCAGGGAAACACAGCCACTAATCGTCCCTCAGCTGCTCTTGCACCCAGCGAGTCCTTTCACCCACCCCTTTGCTTTTGGGGGACACACAAACACACCCCCCACACAGACATCGGCCGACTCCAGCAGAGTGGAGGGTGAAGGCTTTTTCCTCCCACCCCCTGGCCCTCCCCCTGCTTCTGATGAAGTCATCAAGCTACAGATTGCATAACCGATGCACAGGGCTATCTTGTGTTATACTGGGAGACGGGCCAACTGCTTCCATTTATAGACAAAAGCCATGCCACGCTGCCAAATAATGGAGCCTTTGCTGCAGCCACTACGAGGAAAAAGAAAAGGGGGTGGGGGTGGAGGGGAACCCACCCCAGGAGCCAGAGGGCATGCTGTGAAGTGACATCACTCAGAGCTTCCTCCCCGCACAGCTGCCTCCGGGGCCGCAGCCCCAGCCCTGGCTGAGTGGCCTTCAAAGCCATCCATCCTATTGCAGAACTGCCCTCCTGGCCCTCCTGCACCCACGGGTACGGCTGGGGGACACGCTCCCCCCAGGGCAGCGCTGCAGGAGGCACTCTGTGCCGTACCGTACCTCGCTGTAAGTTAACTCCAGAGCTTACAAAGGAGGAAAGCTTTGAAAGGACCCCCCCCCCCCCAGCTGCCACGAGCCCCGTGTGCCGTGCAGCAGCTGGGGGAAACACAAAGCTGAGCACGAAGGTGTTACTTCCAGCGTTGTGCGTTCAGTCATTTCAAGGTACAAGAGCTTACCGACTCATACTGAAAATGTCCTGTTTCCAGCTTTAATAACAGGTTTAAAGCCAGGCCTCCTTCATCAAGCCAGAACACCACCCTCCTGCCTGGAATATTTCTTCTCCTTTCCATTTTTTTTGGCCAAAGCTCTTCCCAACCAATGATGAAAGGCCCCGCTGACATCATTGGGAGCAGCCCTGGGTTACGTGTCCCAAAAACAGGAGCACAGCCCAGGCAAAAGGTCTCTGCAGGCAGGAGAACGGCCCCTAGTGCCTGGGAGCAGAGCTCTCTACCAAGAGCACCTCTGCAGCCCAACCTCTGAGGGAAGGTCCTACAGCCTGGCCCAGTCCTGGCAGTGGTCTGGGGCCAGCTGGGCTTCTGAGTGGCTTCAGCTACCCAGCCACGGGTGTCCACACTGACTCTCCTTCCACTGTTCCCTTTGGAGGTCCTGCATGGAGGTAAAACCTGGAAGTGGGCTGGGAGGGGGGTGTCCACGCACATGGCTGGGATCCGGTGATGAAAAAAGCAATGCTGGGCTCTACATGGCCAGCCCTGGCAAACCCTGCCTGCTCCGGGCACAGACGCAGGCTCACCACAGGAGCCGAGCACAGTCCAGCAACTCAGGCTAAGTGCAGCACTTACACGGTGATAGAGCTTCAGAACCAAACTGACCCAGGCTCCATGGAGAATCACAGAATCACACCGAACCACAGAATGATATGGGGTTGGAAAGGACCTCTGGAGATCGTCTAGTCCAACCCCCATGCCAGAGCAGGTCCACCCAGAGCAGGTTGGACTACCTACCAGCTCCCTCATCCTCCTGCTACACCCCAAGCCTTCCTGCCCTTAGACTTTCCTCCCTAAACGCTCCTCCTCCTCATTCCCTGCCATCCCTTTCTCCTCCCTGCACCCTCTGCCCTGTTTTCCTTTCTCCACCAACAGGCACTGCTGCCTGCTCGCTCTCCAGACACCCTCCTGCCTGCCCATCGCCCCCGCAGCTGGCAGAGCTGGTGCCCAGCAGCCCATGCCCACATCCTGACTCACCGGGTGACTCAGGCTGCCACCGCGCCGGAGGCATCCCCGGGGATCCACAGCAGCGAGGGGACAACCCAGCTCCTTCCCCCAGGGCCCTGTGCTCGCGTGGGCAGGAGCATACAGGAGCATACACCCTGTATGGGCGTAGGCACGTAGTCCCCCAAAAGGGTGACGAGGAACAGGAAACACATGCTGTATTCTCAGCCTGTCTCTCACCAGCCTGCTTCATCTGGGAAGAACGTACAGCGTGACTCCTGATTTTTCATCCTGGCTGTTTTCAAGAGCACTCGGAGCCATCGTGTGCTACTGGCGGGGGCTGCAAACAGCTCTCTCCCAGTAACAGTGGCTCGTGCAGAGCTACATGTGCTCCAGCTGGGAACGGGGAAGCTGCAGCTCCCCTGTGATGTTCTCCCCGAGGGGCCGGTTGTAGGAGGGGGGACAGTGCCAAGGTCCCTTGTCTGGGCAGGTTTGTCCAGCTGCAGAGCAACTGAACTTCTGTAGGGATCTGGCTGCTTGGTTAACGCCTGTACGGGAGTTGCTCTCTGTTCACATTCTGATCCTTAGTTAAGCTACAGGAGGATAAATCCCTTGTCCTCCCAGTGTATTTCCAGGGATCTACTGGAGTGAGGGGATCCTCTGCAGGAGTTATGGGGTGATATGCATGCATATATGGACAATTATGCTCAGTAAACAAAAGTGACTTCAATAAGAGAACAAAGGGGAGTAGAAAAGGTGTTTTCCTCTGTCTCAAATCTTACATGCCTCTTCCTTACCATGCAATGATTTATTCCTTCTGTATCTCATTCAATCTCCCAACTACGGCTAAAAGCAATCAAATCATTTGCTTTCAGAACAAGCAGAACGACCACCAGCTGATGCCCTGAGAGCTGGGCAGCTGGGTGTGGGTAAGCACAGGCAGGGACCAGCCAAGCCTGCTCCTCGGTCCTCCATGCACGGCCTGATGACCAGAGCCCTTGGACGTGGTGAGGCACCTCTGCTCCTGCTGAAGGCTGGGGGGGTCAAAGCAGAACCCCAGGGAAAAGGGGGCTGACCCAGGCAACTGCTGGCACAAACCAACAGCGGATGGAGTATTCCACACCTGGGAACAAAACCCTTCCCAGAAAGCTGAGGGAAGCAGAGACTCGAAAGCAGGGTCTTAATGCGCAAAACGGACAATCAGCCACGAGCTGGCTGTGCTGTTCCGTGGTATGGGAACTAATGCAAGCCTTGAATATACAGAGAGCGGAAGAGCAAACAGAAGCCAGGAGGTGGCTTATCCTGCATACTGCATTAGAAGAACGACACTAGAAAAACGTATGCCATCAGACGTCTACATTTTAGACTCGGAGCAGAAAAAGAAGACACAAAAATGATTTGAGGGAGAAAGTGCCTGCCAGTGAGTGTCTTAAGAGCTCAATCCACTTAGCTCACCGCAAAGTAAAGTGAGAGATGCTTTGACCATGGTGTATAAAAATACCTTCAGGAGGGAAGAAATCCTTTAAAGAGCTCTTTTATCCGGTGAAGAAGGCAAAACCAGATACAAGGGCTGGAAGCGGAAGACAGATTCAAATCAGAAAGAAGAATCAGATTTTTACACTATGATTCCATTACCCATCAAAAAGGGCAGATCTCCACGTTTTGATGTCTTCAAGGATGACAGCCTTGCCGGATAAACACAACTTAGCGGTGCGATCGCACGGCCTGCCACGTACAAGATAAGAACAGCATCGGCTGCCCCGTAGCTCCGCAGAGCAGCTCCGAGCTGCTGCACCCTGGCACCCGCAGAGGCACCCGGCCCTCCCTGGTGGTGCCAGGTGTGGGGCTCTTAGGTACTGCATGCCTGAAAGTATATTTTTTTTAACATATATATACATATCTATGTTAAAAAAGGGGGTTGCCAACCAATTACCAGGACCAAAAGTGAGACTCCATTTCCACAGACTGTGTCACAGCAAAGCATCATCTCTACCCAGCGTTTTCAGAGCAGCCCAAAAGCACGTTTCCTATATTCCCCTAGAAATATTTCTATTAAAATTCCTTGCAATGTTGTTCCTTATTGTGTCTGGCAGAGATCTTAATCCCTCTCTAAAAATCAGGCTGCCCAAAGGAAAGCCACCTTTCGCAGCATGGTACCATCTGACAGACTAAGGGAATTACAAATCCATTAATTTCAGACCTGTGGGGTTTTTTTGCCCCGAAAGAGCCAGTATGCAGCACGAAGGGATGCAAAATGCCAGTTTACAACTCCGGCTCTGGCAGCAGGCTCTGCAGAGCAGATTGTTTCACCTATTTTCTCCCTCTGTCATCCAGGCTCAGGGAGGGGCTACAAACCTCTCCTTGCTCCCCGGGCCCCCGGTTGCCATGGTCTTTCATACAGTATCTGAGCCAACAAGATCCCTCTGACGTTTGACACCAGACCTCTGCGTGCAGCCAATTTGTTTTCCTTTCACCTCCCTTCGCCTGCATCTCTCCTCCCCTATGTGTTTTCCGTACATTTTATCCTTTGAACAGAACAAACAGGATCTGTCAGACTATTACTTCTGTGCATTTCCGTTTGTTCACTGGAGGGACTAATTTCTTCATGCCTGGTGACCAAACAGATAAACAAAGGGTTCTAAATACCTTTTCCTAATACCATTTAAGAGCTAAAGACTGCCAGAAGTTCATCTCAAAGACTGGGGGGCAAAAGGGGTGGTTGTTTCAGAGGGTGGCACCAGGAGCCCTGCCTCCCCACGCGCCCGCTTCTGCTTCAGCAGAGTGGTTTGACCCCACAAATCCCGAGCGGAGCTGCTGGGATTCAGAAATGCAGCATTTCAACAGAACGGTATTGAACTTCGACCAGCGTAATTAAAAAAGGCTCTTTTTTTTTTTTCCCTTTTTTTTTAATATACAAGTAACAACTCTGGCATTTTCTGCCCTCCCCCAAGAAAGAAACCTTTGCATAGGAAAATCACTCCTGCTTTTCAGTTTTGTTTATCCTCAGTTTCACCAGCTAGTTCCAAGGCACAGAGCGTAACGATATAATGGTTGGGTTTGTGCGCCGTGGAAGAACTGCTCATTTATCTCAAATAACTAGTTTCCTTGTAATTGCAATTTTTTATTGGTGTTATTATTTTTAGGAGAAAAAAAAAAAAACCTGGATCAGCTCAAATTAAACCCAAAATAGCCTCTTACAGACATCTCTTTAAAAAAGGGAGAAATAAGTATACACATATAAAAAGACTTGTGAAGTGTAAAATTAAGATGAGCTCTTCTCATTTGCTTTAATGAGTTACAAGTCCTGGCTCAAGCAGAGCCTCTTGCAAGGCTATGGTTATCACCCACTCCCTGCTTGGTCACCTAAGGGATGTGAACCTTTCAGTGCTGGGCAAGTCCCCGTGGATATGCCCACACATGCTGTGTGTGGCAGGGGCTAGTGACTGTGCCACCAGTTGGCCTGGAGGCACAGAGCACTCTGGCAGGTCTGAGAGGCAGCCAGGGCTGCTTCTGATCATGGAATCATAGAATGGTTTGGGTTGGAAGGGACCTTAACAATCTTCAAGTTCCAACCCCCTGCCTTGGGCAGGGACACTTCCCACCAGACCAGGTTGCTCAAAGCCCCATCCAGCCTGGCCTTGAACCCCTCCAGGGATGGGGCAGCCACAGCTTCCCTGGGCAACCTGTTCCAGTGCCTCACCACCCTCACAGGAAAGAATTTCTTCCTGGTATCTAATCTAAATCTCCCCTCTTCCAATTTAAAACCATTACCCCTTGTCCTGTCACTCCACTTCCTGACAAAGAGTCCTTCCCCATCTTTCCTGGAAGCCCCTTTTAGGTACTGGAAGGCCATTGTAAGGTCTCCCTTCAGCCCTTCTCCCCGCTGAACAACCCCAACTCTCTCAGCCTGTCTTCACAGGAGAGGTGCTCATCCCCCTGATCATCTTGATGGCCCTCCCTTGGACCCACTCTAACAGGTCCATGTCCTTTCTATGTTGAGGACTCCAGAGCTGGACACAGAACTCCAGGTGGGGTCGAATCAAAGCCATTAGCCAATGGCTAATCAAAGTTCATTAGCCAATGAACTAATGGGGTTAATCAAAGCCATTAATTTGACCGGCAGAGGGAAGGGCTGCGCAGACAAGTTTCTGTGAGGCAAGCCCTGGTGGGTTTTACAGCCTATCAGTTACTCAGAGGTGGCTCCCACCCCGCAGGGGTTCAGAGCAGCCCTCCTTTCCCTGAAGAGCAGCCACCGGGCATTAGTATCCCGGGGGCAGGAGCTGCGAGGGGGCCAATGTGCCACCAAGCCAACCCCCTGCGTGGCATCTTGGCCACTGTCTCCGCAGCCCTACTCGCCATCGCCTGTCCTCAGCCACGGCACCCCTCGCCAAGCTCTGGCCCCTGAGCTGGGCTGGCAGCAGGGAGGGAAGGAGGGCGAGGATGTGAAGAAACACCCAGTGCCCGACCTTATATTTTATGCCTATTACAAAGGCTGTAATTAGTCCCCTCCAGGACTGCTTGCGTGAGGCCGTGCCGTCACAGCGTTTCACAGCTTCCACGGGGAAAGCCAGCAGCAACCTCCGGGGGAGCAACAAAGGCATGGGGGGGGCAGGCAGAGAGCTGAGAAAAGCCAACCCACACAAAAGCTTTTCCACACCCCAAGGACTTTTGAAGGTACAAATCTGGCTGCTCCAGAGGAGCTGTGACCACCCTCTCCCTGCCAGCTTGGCCCCGTCTCGTCAAATTCCCCCCAGGGGCTTCGGAAGCTGGACCGGGAGCAGAGCGGAGCTCACGGAGGTGGCTGAACCCCGGGAGCCAGTGCCCAACGGAAATTCTCCTGTTAAAGGTTTGAGCTTTAATCAATGCCCCATTCGAGTCCATCCCGGAGCTGTAGGGAGGAAAAAGCTAATGCGAAGCCTAAGGATAATCACGGCTAGAGAGCTCCCGGGAAGGGGGAGAGAAGAAAAATGGAAGATGAAAGCAGGCAAAATGGTTTAAACAAACAGTTGCACAGGGCCAATGGAAAGGGGGAACGGAGGGAAAATGACACAATAAAAATAAATGCTGTAAGAGAAAGAAAAGCTTCTAGCACACAATGTGGGGCCGAGAAAAAGCAAAAGTCTGAGGAAAGGATGCTCTAATGGAGCTCTCTAGCAGCAAACACTAACCCATTACCAGGCAGCCCCTTTCCTTCTAATGGCCCGAGCCTGTACCACATTATCACCTTGTACCCCATGGAGCTCGCCGCTTGTTGAGGCATTTCACGGAGCCTGGCTCTAGCTCACGCCTGGCAGAAGCTGCCTGAAGTCTCCCGTGGACAATTGCAGAGTTTGGGTTTTTTTCAGTTCCAGGTGAAATTTCGTTAAATTTCCCCTTGGTTGTTTTGTTTGGGCATAAACAAAAGGTATTTTTCACACTTAAGGGTGTTTTTCAGATCCTTTTCTCTGTGCTGTGAAAAATGAAATCCCTTTCATTTTTAGAAATTCAAACTTGGCACTTGTATTGCTCCTCAGCAAGAAGCATGTAATTTGCCAAGCCTGAAAGAATCCTGGCTGAGAAATAAACACAGTGGGCCATATGCTCTCCTTCCCATATACAGAAGGCACCTTACCTCAAAGATTGCAAAGAGGCTGCAATTGCCCCATGTCATTTCTTCTGCCAAGGCAAAAGGAAAAAAAAAAGAAAAAAAAAGAAAAAAAATCCACAGAAAAATTTAGAGCAAAGGTTTGGGTCTCCCCACAAAGTAGCCCTTTTCTGCATGCCTCCCCTGCACTGTCACTGACTTTGCTGGCTTCTGGGTTGGCAGAAATGTGCTGAGGGGTCAGGGAGGGCATCTGCCATGTCCCCGGTGCTCACGGTAAAGCCATGTTATCTTTAGTGGTATTTCCTGGCACAATCTACTCCGCGAGTGAACGATGTGCAGAGCACAACTGTTCCTTTAATACTCCTCTTTTCTAGCTCATTCACACCATGCCCCCATGGGAGGAAGATCACACACCAGAAGGACTCGGGTGAAGTGAGGACTTCTTTCTGCTCCATGCCCATAAGAAACACAGAGGGAGAGCATCCCACATAGGTGCACTACCTCAGTTTTCTGGTGGGCTCTGGCAGAGCGTGACTGATAAAAGCACCAAAGCAGACTCACGGTGCTTATGAGCAACTGTACACATTCATGCATAAATTCCACGATATTCCCCTGCGTGACACCAGAGTTGGGACAACTCCCTTGTCTTTGGTTGCAGGCGCTTGTCTGTGCAGCCTCTCTGCAGGTGGTATTTCAGTCTAAAACTGAGAGCCAAATGTTTCCAAAAGGTAGCCAGCAAGACCAAGGGAAGTGGTCTTCCGCTGCAGCTGCCCAGCAAAACCTCATTATCTTTGCTGTGGTTTCAACTAACTAGCTGCTGATAAACTGAGCTGGCTGAGACAGCACACCAGGTCTACAATTTCACAAGCTAGTTCTTTTAACAGCCCTGAATGCAGGCTACCCAGACCATCTAGTTCCAGTGCTTGAAACTCTTTTGATTTTTCTTCCACCTTGGACATGGTCTTTGTGTTTCCATTAGCCACCCGGCCTTTGTTTTGACATTCAATCTTATTAGCTCCAGTGAAAACTGAGACAAGGTATTCTCATTTGGGCTATTCCTAGATTGCCTTCAACCTTGACGCGCTCTTCACTGCATGGTTCCTCCCTTCTCTATGAGGTCCCCTTTATTTATATGACTTAGGAAAATTCCTCTATTGAATTAATTTCTTTTGCAAGGCCTAACTCAGCTTGGCTTTTGGCAGTACTGACGTTATCCCTAGATTTCCAGGTCTCTAAGGTGTAACTTCCTGTGCTGATCAAGTCCTTATTCAAGCCATCTGAGATTTAGGGCTTTCTGGATATCCTTGATACCTCTTTCTGAGACAATTACTTATCTCTTAAGCTTTAAACTTCCTTTTTTTTTTTCCCCCCCTCTTTTACTTTCTCCACACCACGAGTGCTTTTTTTTTCTCTTTCTATCCTGCCATCTTCCTAATGCATACTCATGTTCACCAGCTTAAACAGCCCTCACAGCTGCAATCCCAGCTGCCTTTTTGCAGAGCTCTGACTCCCTCCTCAAGCCCTGCCTTCTCCTGCCTTGGCTGGAGACAGGTCTCTGCACAGGATTGTCTTGATCTCTCCCATGAGAGACTTAACAAAGCAAGACATGACCTCCCTCTCCCCACACTTGCTTTCTTTTGCGTCCTTCCCAGCTCTCCCCTCCTGGCCACACAGGTGGTGGCCTCATCAGCGGTCACCCTTCTGCTTGTCCTGTCTTCTCACCTCTCTTGCCCTCATCTCCCTCCTCCTTCTTTATATCTTGTTCTCCTTTCGCTCCTTCCCCTCGCAGCACAAGCATGCTTTATCTTCATGCTTTAAAAAAAATAATAATAAAATCCAAACCACCCTTGACTCCAAGTGACTCTCCAGCTCTCACCCTATCTCTCATCTCACTGTCACCTCTAAGCTTATCGAGTGTGCTGCCTATGATTTATATGATTTAGACTGAATTTAGTCTCCATCGCCAACACAGATTCTTTTCCAAACAGGCTTTCACTTCTTGCCTGTCACAGAAACCAGTGTCACGGAGTCTCTAATGTCCTTTGTCTGGCTGCAGCTCTGCACTATCACGGCAGGCTCGCTGCCATAGCCTGTCAGCTCCTTCCGGTGCCACTGACCACACTCCACTGGAAATCTGGTGCTCCTTCCCCAGTGCTCCTACTTGACTCCAACACCTTCAGCTGCTTACTTGGTGTTGCTCAGACTGGTTTATCAATACTCACCCTCCCACCTGCTGCCGTTTTGAGGGTCTGCCTCCTCATCCCTCATCTCCTTTCCCTCTTACTCCTATCTCTGAGCGAGCTCACTCTCTGTACACATTCAAGGACCTTCTCTACACCAGCAACTCACAGACCTACCTCTCTGTCCCCAGCCACTTCCCGTCTGTTCCAACTAAATTCATGCCCTGCCTCTGGGATCATCTGGTGGATATCTGTCAGCTCAAGCTCGAAGTAGGCTCTCATCCTACTCCCTAGGTCCCCTCTCCTTCCTGTTTCTTCAGTCCCCGTGGACAACACCATCGCTTGCCTGTCACTCAGCCCACAACCTGGTTGTCATCTCTATCTCAGCCTTCCTGCAGAGTCCCACAGTCAGGCTCTCATCGCCTCACACCCTGACGGTTGCAATCTTACCCTGCTTGCAGACAGCCAGAGTGCTGCTGCCCAGGTCATTTTCTTGGCCTGTCATCTTGGCTGTGCCATCGCTCTCTTTGCAACCTGCTCTTGACTTCCCCTCCTGTTGGGTTTCAGCCCTCTCCCTTGCTCTCAAATCCAGCTGCCGCATATGCCACCTCACGCGTCACCTCTCATTAACTGCTGAGACTTTCCGTCACCCCATCCTGACACACTCTTTTCCATATGTTACGTTTGAGCTAGAAGTGCCTTCACACTTTCCTCCCTGATGGATTTCATTATTTTTTTTTTTTGCGAGGAGATTCTCAAAATCATACAAATCTGACCCTAAACTCTGCCTCCAGTATAGTTACATTTGTAGAAATTCCTGTCTCCATGATGTCCAGAAGTCTCTTCTGTTCCCTAGTACTCCCTGGTGTGTTTGTCTCCCTGGGTTATCTCTTATCTTACACTTAGGTTGGAAGTATTTGGGGGGAGGGAAGTATATTTACATCCTGCACCAGCAGGGAGCCCAGCACAATGGGACTCCTAAATGGTGATTAAGACTCAGAGGCGCTACCCACCCACCGTAGCACATGGGGTAACAAATACAACTTAAGTATGTGTACAGCTAAATATGCTATTTTATATTCTGTAGATGCGAGAACACCACCATTTCAATGTGCCCTTGCTCCACTTCTTCTTTTAAAGGACACAACCTTAGGATGAGATACCGTGTGCTGAAAAAGCCAGGAAATGCTAAGCTACGGTTCCCACGGCAATTGTAACTCAGCCTCATACGTAAGGCACAAAGGTTATCACCATGTACAATAACAGAGGATGCTGAACACATGCAAAGTGACCAAATTACTGTCGTGGCAGATAATCAGGTCTTTGAACTTCTGTGCAGGTAAAATCTTGGGCATTTACCGGGCTTTTAGCATTTATTTCTAGAATCCAAAGTCCAACACCCTATAAATAAAAGTCAAAATTTTGTTGTATAGCAAGTAACCGGTCCCAGCAGTAGCTTGTAGCCCTCTTTGCACAAATACAGCTAATGGCAACAAGAAATATTTCCATTACTTTATGAGCTCTGGTAGCTGTCAACTGAGAGAGGGATCTGCCGATCAGAGAAATCTAGGAAGACATCAGTGTGTCAGAACAAGTGAAAAGACTTGACACAGAGGGCACATTTTTGTTGAGCAATTTGCATTAGCACTTCTGGACAAATTCTACATTTCACATGCAATTCACAAACCAACAGCAGCGCTGCTAATTGGTGCAGTTGCCACTCAACTGCGGTGCCTCGTTTGAGCTATCACTAACGCGAATGAAGACTACAGACTTTGTTTTTGAAAAAATTGCAGCAATTATTTTGCGGGCTTTGAGTTGGGTTCCCCCTGCCCCCACTTTCATCCTTATAATTTCATTATCTCAGTAACTTAAAAAGGGACCTGGAATAGTAAAATGCAAGCCTCAGAAAAGTCCCGTCAAAGTTATTAAGGAAAAAAAGTATGTTTGTGAAGAATGATGCCCTTCATGATGGTTAGCCCCACCATCACCGTGAATTTGACTGTGCCCCAGAGTGCCAACGCAAAGCTACATATTGATCTGAAAAAATAACAGTAAATGGCAGAGTACTGGTGACTCTGAAAATCCCAGCCACCAACCCAAGGCTGTGCCCTGCATGTATCTGAAATGCTGAAGGGATGACAGAATCTTTCTGCTTCCTCTTAGGTGGTATTAGAAATTATTTAACTGAAAACAGGGCAGATCTCTCATCCAATCAATCTTTATCCTTTGTAAATCAAGTCTCCTGAGATAAGGAAAGAGCTCCCTATGGGAGCTTTCTATTACCACTGCTCAAAATGCTCAGGCAGCTGCAGCTCAGCTGAAGGAAGGTTTTGCCTTTTCATAAGTTGGATGGCTATTTTTAGGCCATATTTCCTTTAAGGCCCCTCAGTGCAAAATCCAAAGGAGCTAATGGGATTGGCAGGTGCAGAGATTATTGGTGACCTCCCCTAGCCCAGCATTCACATTTCCTTACTACATTTTTTTCATAATGTACGGTGAAAAAGGGGACAACCTACAATTAAAGATCTTCCTAGCCAGCCTCAACACCTTTTATATTCGAATGCTCAATGAGGCACCAATGCGCAATAGCAAAAGATGGAACAGCATGAAACCATACAGATGCACCTAGATCTAAAGTATTCTAAATCTGAAGAACTTGATTTTTAATGGAGTATTGTGGTTGCGTGTCTACAGATGAACAGGTATCTGTAATGTAAGTTCATTCTGACCCTGATCTTTCTGCAACTGCAAGAATCCCGTCCCCTTTCTTGCTTCCCTTGAGATCTCTTTGATCCTATCCTAGTAAGGACCCAACCTCACTGTTGTAGAAGTCACTAGCAAAAGCCATACCACCTCCCAGCTGTGCTCTCCTTGGAAAATATAAGAGAAACTACAGTTAAGCTCGTGTAACTCCCAATTCTGATCACGAGTGGGTCTGAATCCTGGACATGGATGTCATTTCATTTTCTGCAGTGAAACACAAACCACCCTGTTGGGCAAACTCCTGTAGTACATCTTTGTGGTGTAAATAACAGCTTGGGCTTCCTTCTGCCGCACCCAGGGTTATAGGCACAGAAGTCACATTTCAGTGACTAAATACTGATTTGCAGGCCAAATTAAAATTTTGAGTGTGGCTGCACAGTCTTCATGGAAATCGGTGCTACGTACTGCTCCTCCTCCCCAGGCTGATCGGGTGGCGTCCAGGCAAGCAGGGGCTGGCTGGGAGCATCGTGTGTGCCCTGTCCCAAACACAGGGCACCCAACACCACCTCTGCAGGGCTGCTCCAGAGGGCACTTCAGCCCAGTGGGTCTCTCCTCTCCCAGCCCCACTCTGAGCGTTCCTGGCAAGGAACAAAACCAGAGAGTCCCTAAAATCCCCGGTAACCCCAGGCAACACGGGTTGCCTCCTTCCTTCCAGCTACTTTATCCTTTGCCTGTATTCAAAAGGCTGTGTCCAGAGAGCTGATACCTCAAACCTTTCACAAAGAAAGGCAAATGGTGCCTCTGTGAAACCACGGGCTGCACTTCCCAATGGCAGAGCAGGGCTCCAATTTACCAACACATGGTGTGGCCGTCAGCTGTGATGCTACAAAAACCGCAGAAGACATCTTTGGACCTCTCAATATCTTATTTCTGACATATGGAGAGACTGGGGAGTTTGCAGCTTCCCACCTGCTTAAATATAATTCACTACAAAACATCAAACAGATGCATTCAGCCCTTTGTAGACATATCATTACCTTATGTGTTCATGTAAAGCACATCTGTAGCACATTGGCAGTACACCTAGTTAATGTGTGGGAGACTCCTAGGTTCAAAGCCTCCAGTGTTTCTTTTGTTCTCTAATGAATCCTTCTTTTGTTTAGCTCCCCCTCCCCTTAGGTTGTAGCTGTAACTCTGTCATTAGCATCTTCAAAATCTTTTCCTCCAAAACTACCTGCAATAAGCTGGGAACACACTAGGAAGCGCCTAAATGAATCACGATTCTTACTTGAGACAGGTTTAACAGGTCTGGGTCACTGTTTTCAGCAGCACTGTTGCTTAGTTAGCAAACTCAGTAATCAAATACTCCCCTAAAAACCAGGCGAGGTGAGACTCCCGTGCCATATTCCATCTGGTAAGTTGGGTTCATCATGTTTCAAATAAAAGATGCATTCATGATTTCTAGGAGCATCACAATATTTGGGAGTCTCCGCAGACCCGCGTCTGCTTCTCTGTGTCTAAAAAATCAAAGCACTCAGGCACCTCCATGGCAGCCTACTGAAAATGCTGAAACATCTTGTTGAATTTTCACTGGACTTCAACCTAATGACCCCAAACCCAATTTTCCAGATATTATGCATGTAAACACACGCGCAACACTCAGATATCACCTGCAATATAGACTGGCAGCCGTGGTGCCCACTGGATTCACTGTCCCTCCCAGTGCTGGCATCTTCCTGGGCTTCACCAAAAGGGACCAGCTACCAACAAGTTCTGGGAAAGAGGCAGCAGAAGATGCTGATAAGGAAATGTTATCACAGATAGGTACGGGGACTGCAAGACTTTACTCGTGTTCCGACGGCCATTTCTCTGTGAACGAAAGGCAGCGTGGAGGGGTGGCCTTCAGAAAAACGCCGAGCTAATACTCACTGAGTTACCGTGCTTTCAGCGGGCTGACTCCAGCTCTTTCCAAAGTTGTCAGACCTCTTTGCCACGACAGCTTAGGGACTGCCAGAGATGGCCAGCGGTCAGGGTGTGATCTGGGGACTATCCTCTGGGAGAAACCCAGCAGCAAGGCGGGTAGGACACAGCCACGGGCAGAAGTGCCAGGACTGCTGCTGCTTACACCTCTCGGACATCTCCAGCAACTTAACTGCACTTTTAACTCTGGCACTCACGCTTCTACGTACCCTCGTCTGAATAACTGTGCGCCCTAGCAAGACAGTTCAGCTTTGTGATTCTTAGCCAGCACGGTGATAGGTGCCTAATTTTGTCAGACAACTCCAAATGGTAACAGAGTTGGCAGATTTCAGCGTTGTTTGTCACTGCAAAAAAATAATCAGCTCCTTAACAAGAACAACACATTAGCAATGTGTATTGTTGCCCTATACTCATCAATTAGCTTTATTCTCTTTATTTAACTGTAAGTGGCATGTTTTCTTTGCTGGCTTCCTTCCAAAATCATCTGTTACTCTGAGCTGAGGTAGTAGCATGTGTTCTCACTGCTTACGATGAGACATTTCTTTCTTAAAAAGCATAAACACAGCACCACCTGAAGAACGGCCCCCAGGAAAGAGACAACCATAAATAAAACCCATTCTTCCTCTCCCTGACTTGTCAGAAACAATCCTGTAGCAAACTCCAGCTCCTTCAGCTAGCCACTAGGACCAGCAAAGACATGAGCCAAGGCAGACCCCCAAGCCTTCAAAAAGTGCTGGAAGAGGTGGTACAGGGAGCTCCCGGAGTGTCCCTGCCTTCCTGATGTTCCTCTCCACAGCAGAGTGGGAACCTCTGTCCCGTGGCTCTCCACAGTGACTGTAAGTGCAGCAACAGCCTTAGTTCGAGCCCACCTTCTGAAAGCCAAAGAGCAAGCTAGTGCGGATCCACAGCCAAGAAGAAGGCCTGCTGCATCTTCACAGGTGCTGGGCATGGACACATCTGCTTACAAGAGGAAACGACGACAAGAGGAAGCGACGACCGCAAAGTATACAACCTGAAAGACTAATTAGCTTTTTCCCTCCCCTCAAACATTGTCTTATGGCTTAAAAATACATCCTATATCTTACATGAAATGGAACGCATTGACTGTTAATAGCCACAGCACAATAAAATCACCCCTAAAAATTCAGGAAGCAAAGATATTCCTGTTCCCAAGCTTGCACTCGCAAGAATCCCTCCAAGTGTGTGGCACTGGCACTAGGAAGAGAAACCAGGCATTGCTGTGTGTCTCATTTACATCTTTTTGCTGTTCTTTTCCCTCTCTACTTTTAGACTGCTTCAAAATTAATTTTCCCTTATTTCTTAGCGGCTGTGGCCATGTCGACTGGCATAAGTGAAAAGCTACACAATTTTTCTGAAGCCAGACAGGCTTCAGGAATTGCCCAAATTGCCCACAGGATGAAAACCTTCACCCACAAGAGATTCAAGTAGCCAAAGGCGAGCGCAGTGGGGCAACACAGGTCATAGGGGCTCTTCTACAGGCATACAAACAAGATCAGCGCAGAAAGGATATTATCTAAAGGCCAAAACAAACTTAATCGCCTAATTAATTGAACTAAGCCCCACCTCCTGCAGAATAACTCGGCCCGTTCAGCACTGGAAAAAAACTCCTGTTGACACTGCCCTTGTTTGTTTGGCCGCGTGTCAGGCCGAGAGGGTATATTTAGCTTCAGCACGCTTGCAGGATTCGCGTCTTGCAGCTCAACAGGAAATCTCTGGAGTCAAAGCTAAAGATATCACTGCACGCTCGGAAATTTACGGCCAGCTGTAAAAGCGGAGCTGCGGTGGTCAGAGCGCTCAACAGCCTGCTTTTAAATGAGCCAGGAGGCTGAATTAAACACTTCACTGTGCCGAGTTCACGGCAGGCAGGGTGCACCCACCGAGCTTAAAATAGCCATAGAGGAGGCTCTTCTCTTGCTGGGATAATACTGAATTGATGCATCCCCTTCCCGAGCTCGTGCTCACGAGTGGGTGGGGAGGGGGAGAAATCTGGGGAGGGAGAGCTGGGGACCTCACGCGGGTGAAGGGTTGTTGAAGGAGCACAGGGATCTCCTCCTCCTCTGAAGCTTGCAGATATTGGAACAGTTGTCAGACTCATTTCAAAAGAAGTTAAATCATAAAAGAGAACACGCACCCGATACAGGTTTTCTTTTCCACTAAAAAAAAATTTAGGCACGGGTCGTGGCACCAGTTCCAGGGAATCCTGGACAGAGAATCCTTTTCTTTCAGTCTTGCCTGTCCTTGATGTTTCCAGGTACCATTTTGCCTGATGCTCTCATGGTTCCTAAGCACACCTCTCCAGCGCTGGGTGAGCACAGGGCACCTTGGCTGTAGCCTCACCTAATGCCTCAGTCTCAGAGAAATGCAATACTCAGGGGAAGAATTTACCGAGATACCTTTTGTGCTAGAAGTTGAAATGGTCAAAAATTAATGTGGGTATGGAAACTCAGGTCTCTTAGGTATTTCCCACAAAGTCAGTGGTTGCGCTGGGGGAGGTTTAGGATGGATATTAGGAAAAAATTATTCACAGAAAGGGTTATCAAACATTGGAATGTTGGAACAGGCTGCCCAGGGAAATGATGAAATCACCCTCCCATGAGGTATTTAAAAGCGAGGTAGACATGGTGATGAGGGACAATGGTTAAATGGTGGTTTTGGCAGTGTTAGGTTAACAGTTGGACTCAATGATCTTAATGGTCCCTTCCAACCTAGATGATTCTATGATATCCTGTTGGATGGCCCACGGTGTCAGCACACCGGGTGAGTACCTGAAGAGACCTGTGGTACTGTGAGATGATGCCAGCTGTGCCCAAACAAGTCACACCACCTCGCTTGGTTCAGTCGCTCAGCAGGCGGAAAAAAGCAACCACCACCACAGAAGAACCACCACGGAAGACAAGGTCTTGGAGCAAACTGTGGGGAGTTGTTCTGCATTGTTTTGTTTGCATGACCTAATCATACAAGTTTGTAAAGCACTAGACTGTATTAACTCAACAAAGCTCTGTGGTACATTGAAGGATCAGGCACTTCTACTTCATGACTGTTAAGGCATGAACATGACCCAGGACCATCTTCTACTGAGATAATGAAAAAGCAGGATGTAAAAGCAGTTCTTGCTTTCTGTTGATAAGTGCTTTCTTTCTCTATCTTATAATTTCTTCTCAAGTGATGGCTAGCTGACTGTTTGCATTTCACCCAAGCTTTGGGAATGCTTTGTAGGGTCCAAGTAATCCGAGTAATCCAGAGCACACCTCTCTTTGCTCAGCCACAGGACAGCTACCTACGTTTATGAAGCAAAATCACAAAGAAGTAAATGTAAACAATCCGTCCCCCTTTGAAGAGCTCAGGATACAAGGTGTTCTGTCAATAGATGTGTATGGAAGCTTGCATGCTGTTGATACCAAAAAAAGGCAATTTTTTTAATCTACGTAAGATTAACCTGTTTTCTTTCAAACAAAAAACTGCAGGTGCCACCCTGTCTGCAGCTGATTGGTCTCACAAGAACAGCCTAACTTCTTTAGCTCCAGACAGGTTGTCACCTGGTGGAGAGGGGGAAGGTAGGCAGGTGGATGTGGTCCTCGGAAGTGTGAAGAGAATTTGTTTTTTATTAACCCTCCATGGGAGAAGGCTAGCTGTAAGGCTGGGGATTGGCAGCCTGATGCATTCACAGTCTGGATTTTGGATAGATCAACTCCTCTGTCCAGAATGGTGGCAGTTCCTCTGATTTCACCAGGCTGCCCAGAGCCCCGCCAGGCAGCCAGCACCCAGGGAGCTACAGTGCCAGCATGCTCTACTTACATCCTCAGAGAATACATTTTCTTCGAAACAGCCCAGAATTGCATGCCTTATCTGCATGCACCTGAACAAACCAAGAGGCAAAAGTCTTACTCACAACGGAACAAGGAAGAAAAGAAATGTCTCTGTCCTATTTGACTCCTGCTTCCTTTGAGTAATGTAACGAAAAAGGTACGTTAAGGAGCAGTCAGGACGAAGACAGCAGACTTCTTGGCTAAAAATGAGGGATTTGCTGTGGGCCAGGCAGTGCTGCCTTTTCTGGATCCTGATGCAAGCCTCTCCTCGTCTCCAGAGCTGGGTGAGACAGGAGGCAGAGCCCGGTGAACCTGCCATGGCTGTGGGGAGCTGACAGCAGTGCGCTCCCCCCTTCACTGAGCTGCTTCCTCTTCCTCAGGTGTTATTTGTGTGCAACACGCCATCAGGCACACATTCGGCCCTTCGTTACAGGTGTCTTTGCAGTGCAAGAGCAAGGCTGGGCCATCGGAAGATTTAAGTGATGATGCTGAGACGGGGGGGCCAAGCTGGCTGTGGCCACTGGTCTCGGCAGCGCTGCTTGCCGGAGGATGCGCGGTGGCCTTCAGGCTGCACCAGCGTGTGACACCGCCAGCACGAGCTGATTGCTGAATCCACCAAAGGAAGCAAAGTTCAGCAGTAAACAGGAGACCCCTCAGCGGGGAGAAGCCCTGCTGATTTCCCTCGAGTGGAAGAATTCAAGAAGGTGTGGAGCCCTTTGGTGTCAAGGCACTGGTCCGGCCGCCTGAGCGTGGCTTCTCAGGATGGTGAGAGCTCCGCCGAGCAACAGGCCACAATCCCCAAAAACTTGCTGTGCCAAGTCGCGACCCGACTGTCAGATGATGGGAGTCAAGCCACAGTCCCCTGAGTAGGCACCAGATGCTTAGGGCTGCAAAACCACTGCTTTGGTTAAGCTGTCTACGCTTTCTATTATGTGATGTACTTTGAGCTAAAAAAGCTCTTCCTTGGATAATCCCAGCGTTTTAGAGCTTTACCGCCAGGAGTGCTCTCTCAGGGCACTGTTTAGAGAAGTGTCACGTACAACCGCCAGAATCACAGAAAGCAGAGATGGAGAAGATCACCCAGCGTGTCTCTCAGCCTGTACGGGGTTGCTCCCATGAGGACGTTTTAGTCCGAGACGCAGGAATTACTGTAACGAGAGACTCTCACAGCACATCAATGCTCCTTAACAAACAATGAAAATCCTGGGAAGAGGAGGTGATCAAGAACTTTGTGATATATGCCCGTTAGCAGACAGGTCCTTCTAGAGACGGCCCAGAGAGTGTTCTTGTTAACAGCCAATTGGATGAGTGACATTTAAAAAAAAAATAAGATACGTGTGTCACTTTTCACCAGTTCCCCCTGGCTCAGTTCAGACAATTACAGCTTAACTACCAGGGTTAAGTCGAAGCCTTCCACAGCGACAGAATATAAGACAGGGAGGGACACTGTCAACTTCTTCAGGCATTGAAATCTCATTTATGAAAAGGGAAGGCATTCTCTATCCGCTCTTTCTTTCATATCCCAAAGAAGTAAGTCAAAGTAGTTACAAAAGGAAAAACGTGGTGGGTGTTTTTCACAGTAGCCTTTACCTGTGGCCTTTCATTCGCATGGCTGCTGCAAGAGCAGCCTTCTCAGAGGCTCTCCGAGGTAAAACTGTTTTGCCATTTGAGAAAGGGGGAACAGTGCCTTCCCCACAAGCCTTCTCCTGACGAGCTCCATCAGAAGTCTCCCAAGTGAGTTTCCAGCAGAGCTGTCTCCACACTACCCACAAGCCTGATGACTCCATGCCTAAGGACAACACATAGAATCACAGAATCTTAGTGGTTGGAAGGGACCTTTGAGATCATCGAGTCCAACCACATTAAAAAAAAAAACCCAGCACAAAACCAACCAACCAACCAAAAAACAACAAAAAGAACCACACACAAAAAGCACCCACCAACTAAACCCCCCACACAACACTCCACCACAAACCAATTTAATATAGAACCTGTTTAATGTCATGAGACAGCAATTTATGAACGTGCTGGTAACAATAATTTGAGAATGATGCACTATAGTCAGTAAGAAGGAACTTTAACAGCCTCTGATGTTGGTAAGTGAGCAGAAGCCTGTATTTCAGGATGATTCTGTGTTAGAAATTTGAGTTTTCTGATTATTTTCTTACTGCCTTCTGTGACCCAGAGACAGCTTCTAAGTGATAGCTGTAGTGGTATCTGCCTGGAGTTGGTTGATACGAGACTTAGTAACTTAATTCTCAATAGAATCTCAATAATGCTAGCTTCTGTGATAGAGGGGACCTGCATTTGTCACCTGTCTGTACATTAATAGAGGTCCATTTTTGAGATCCAAGTTTTTGAACCACACACAAAACTAGTAAGTGGTTGAAGAGACACAATTTACCTACCTCTGCCATGTACAGTAAATCATAAACTTCCCTTTAAGTGAATATATTGAACCTTGCCTACAACTTCGCAAGATTCTGTAGAGGAGCATAAATCTTAGATGTGCTTTGTCTAAACCAATTCTTTTAAGTGATGTAGTTGCTTTTAGAACACAACAGTTATTCACGGAGCTTAATAAATGGATTCTTAAACTCATGATTGGTGAAAAGCAACGTTGCTACGTGTTTGAACAAACGTGGTCAAATCCTGACAGTAAAATTTTTGTAGCATTTCTAAAGAGCATGCCATTTCTGTCCTAACTTTCAAATTGTTTATGACTTTAAACTGTGTAAATATTTATGCTAAATTTGCAGTTCCTGTAGAATATAAATGATATGCGTATTCTTGCTTGCCCCTTTGTCTAATCACTCTGGTAACTCATTTCATCACTTCTGTTACATAAATTACATTTTCTTCTACTTGAAAGTGCTGTGGAGTATATTCCGTTGCCCAGTTCTTAAAATTGGACTTTTTCTTGCTCCAGCTCATCTCTTCTGCTCATCTCAAGCCTTGTGTGTTGAAAGAAATGTGGAGGTTTTGGGAGTCCCCCTCCTCTCCCCTTATTTCTTCATTCCATTTTAGAGTGCGTTTGCTTTTCAAAGTGATTGTTTTCTTGCTTTGCTCCCTTGCTGTGATTTTTCATTATTTCTGTTGTCTGTGACCCTTGCTTCTCATGATCCTTGGTTAGATGTTAAAACCTGGCTGGCATATTGCACATCCTTGCACATCTATTCTACAGATGTCCAAAAAGTTGCCCCTTGTTTATAGGGAATTATTTTACAACATACAAAATACAAATACTCATAGGACTTGCTACTGTGAGTAGTGTCAATGAAATCAGTAGTTTTTGTAGCTGTTGACACAGTAGTGAGTGTCAGATGAAGCATCCAGGAAAGAACGGGAGTAATGCAAGTTGTTTTGAGACCTAAATTTAAACTGTAGTATCTTAAATTATGATTACAGTTCGAATTAACAGTTTGGATTAACAGCAAAAAAAGGCTGCGACAAATATGGAACATAGACGATAGGAAAAGGCTATGTTTAAAATGTTTGATGGACGTTGATGGAGCAGGCAAAGGCAAACAGGTTGAATCGCTAAAATTGAAAATTTAAAACCGTTGCCCCTTGTCTTGTCGCTACACTTCCTCGTAAAGAGTCCCCCTCCAGTTCTCCTTCTGATATTGGAAGGCTGCTCTAAGGTCTCCCTAGAGCCTTCTCTTCTCCAGGCTGAACAACCCCAGCTCTCTCAGCTTGTCCTCACAGGAGAGGTGCTCCATCTCTCTGAGCATCTTTGTGGCCTCCGCTGGACCTGTTCCATCAGGTCCATGTCCTTGTGTTGAGGACTCCAGAGCTGGGCACAGGACTCCAGGTGGGGTCTCATGAGCGCAGAGCAGAGGGGCAGAATCACCTCCTGTGACCTGCTGGCCACACTTCTCTTGATGCAGCCCAGGATGGGGTTGGCTCTCTGGGCTGCCAGTGCACACTGCCGGCTCATGTTGAGCTTCTCATCCACCAACACCCCCAAGTGCTTCTCCTCAGGGCTGCTCTCCAGCCATTCTCCTCCCAACCTGTATTTGTGCCTGGAACTGCCACGTCCCACATGCAGGACCCTGTCCTTGGCTTGGTTGAACTTCATGCAATTTGCACGAGTCCATCTCTCCAGCCTTCTCAGGTCCCTCTGAATGGCATCCCTTCCCTCCAGCATATCAACTGCACCACCGAGCTTGGTGTCGTCGGCAAACTTGCTGAGGGTGCACTCTCTCCCACTGTCCTTGTCATTGACAAAGATGTTAAATAGTACTGGTCCCAGTATGGACCCCTGAGGAACACCACTCGTTACTGGCCGCCAATTGGACATTGAGCCGTTGACCGCAACTCTTTGAGTGTGGCCATCCAGCCACATTGAGTGGTCCGTCCATCCATCCATCAAATCCATGACTTTCCAATTTTGAGACCAGGATGTCGTGCGGGACAGTGTCAAACGCTTTGCACAAGTCCAGCTAGATGACATCTGTTGCTCTGCCCTTGTCTACCAAGTCTGTGGCATTATCATAAAAGGCCACCAAATTTGTCAGGCACGATTTGCCCTTGGTGAAGCTGTGTTGGCGGTCTCCAGTCATATCCTTATTTTCCATGTGCCTTAGCCATATGTGCCATATGGGATGTTAATGTGTTTTTTCTGTTCCTACTAACGATAAAGATCAGCTGACTATTGGGGAAGGACTAAATCTTAAATCCTTTTTTTTTTCACTCAGAAGGAAAAATGGGAAATGACTCTCAGTAGCTCAAAGTCAGACAGGAAATAAATTGGACAACTGATAGTTGTATCAGATGACACTTGGTTAATTAATGTATAGAATCTTTCTAGAGGTTGGAGCACTTCTTTAAGCAGCAAGTGTAAGAATAAAGGATGTTTAAGTCTTATCTCAGAAATGCCTTTGCCAAGATGTGTTTAAAAGAAATTCTGCTGTAAGACTAATTTAAAATAACCACTAATTTTACTGATTACAAAACTCAAGTGTTTTGAACTCTTTTAAGAAAAAATGTGGCAATATGCTTTTTGAACTTAATGAATATTTATTTTTAAACTGTTTTAAATATAGATGAAGTGAGTATTTTTAGAAATGCTAGTCACTGTCACTGCAGCTGATTTCTGGGTGGGCTCATTATGTGACTTTCCATTTTATTGCAATTTCCCAAAGGGAATTTCATCTGTTAATTTATTTCTGCTGCAGTTAATTGCTAATCTGCATACTTATGCTAGAGAGGAAGTGGACCTTTTCTGTAGTTGTTGTAAATTAAGATTATTTATCAGAATATATTTTTTTTTTCCTGGTAACAGGAAAGCAGGGCATGTTTCAGGGACAGTATACATAGCTGAGCAGAATTTTTACAGTAAAAACACCCCTGATGTCTTATGGACAGTCTGTATGGGCTGTCACTGGGATCACTGGAGTGCTGTCTTCCTGAAGTATTAGAAATGTGGTTTAATCAGGCTGCAAGTAGAGAGCTTGGGTAGTTAAACTTGGATCTAGGGCCTGGCCCGCTCCCTTCTCAGCTGTGGCTTCATTTTGTGGCTCTGGCTTCTGAAGAAGCAGATCCTTATTTGAATGATTAATTTGCTGCAGGGGGAGCATCAGGTGCCTCTGTGTTGCCTCTACTCTGCTGCCAGGCTCTTACTGGATCATTGGTGACCAGCAACCTACCTACCTGAGAAGGGTCCTACTTCATCCTTGAGTACCTTGACTACAGAGATAGATTTTTAAGGTTGGGTAGTTGGTGTGTTAATGCTCAGCTGATTTCCTCCCCACCCCAGCGGTTTTCTTCTTAAGGTTCTCTTGGGTACCTGACATGGATTGTGAAAGGCTTTTTTTTTGGTTGGTTGGTTCCAGAGGGGAGCCACCAAGCTGGTGAGGGGTCTGGAGAACAAGTCCTATGAGGAGAGGCTGAGGGAAATGGGCATGGTTAGTTTGGAGAAGAGGAGGCTGAGGGGAGACCTCATTGCCCTCTGCAACTACCTGAAAGGAGGTTGGAGAGAGGTGGGGGTTGGCCTCTTCTCCCAAGGGAGTCATGACAGGAGCAGAGGAAATGGTCTGAAGTTGGGGCAGGGGAGGTTTAGATTAGATCTTGGGAAGAATGACTTTTCTGAGAGGGTGGTCAGGCACTGGAAGAGCCTGCCCAGGGAGGTGGTGGAGTCAC
>JAOTQQ010000032.1:13111565-13153034 GCA_026546715.1 Gallinago undulata
GGCCAGGCTGGATGGGGCTTTGAGCAACCTGGTCTGGTGGGAGGTGTCCCTGCCCATGGCAGGGGGGTTGGAACTAGTTGACCTTTAAGGTCCCTTCCAACCCAAACCATTCTATGATTCTATGATGAAAGCTTTGAAAATACAAAATAGCTTTAAAATAGTTCAGTTGTTTAAAATCTGGAAGAATTTTTCTTGTCTGTTTTTTGACAGTGTTACATATATCATGAAATAAACCTTCATATGGAAAAGATGGCAAGAAAATAACATAAGATCTATGATGATTTATTTTAGTCTGCACTAGAGATCAAAAGTCTTCTTTTGCTTCCCTGACTGTCCATCCATGCAAATTAAATAAATCTTTCTAAAAGCACTCAGCTGTGACTTCTTTCAAGTCACTGCTTTGTTTTAAATTTTATTCCCCCCCCCCTTTTTTTTAGAAAAGGAGTTTTACTATAATAAATTATTGTATTTTGCCTCCAATGCATGTGATACCATCAGTCTCTCTGACTCATATAGACTCCTGTGCCAACCCTCACGCAGCTTTTCCAGTCCAGATCTTACCTGAAGCATCTTTTAGCTCCTACTTTGAGAGCAAGGCTACTGTCAGTGGCCCAGTTTGAGACCTGATCTTCATCAGATGTGCACTGAACTGTTGCAGGCAACCTTGCAATGAGCAGTGGGACATAGGGCACAGCCTTGAAGGATGAGTTTGGCCAAAGGTCAAAATTCAGGCAAATGGTTTTTGGTATGTCCAAGTGGAAAAATTATGGAATGGATAGCAGTTACCTAGGATCCAAACCAGCCCTGAATTGAGCCTTTTTACTGGGACAGTGGCAGCAGGGATGGCAGCAAAGCAGTCTGTCAACAGGTCAGTGCAGGAACGTGCTGGCTGAAAGAGAAAGGGTGAGCACACAGGTCTTCTGAGTGGGTGTTTCTTTGTTTGTTTGGCATAGCTTATCTACATGTGCATTGCCTGACACCTGTTCCCAGAGGTCCAGCATTCCTAGGTATAATAAATATGTAATAAACCCTTGCTCTAGAATTCATCAGAGGATAAAATGCTCAGTGTTCCCTCCAAGGGTGTCATTGTCATGACCTCAAAGAATCTCACTTTGACACTAAAGAGATCAGGCTTTTAGTAGTTGTGACTATAGACAAATACAAAGAGGGCTGTGGTTTTCAAGACCACGCAGCTTCTCTGTACCTTGCCAAATAGGAGAGCTAAAAGTGATTTCACTTTAGCATTGTTCAGCTGGAGCAGGGAGGAGCAGGGATTGCTTTTCCCTGCATCAGCTAATAAAAACTATGCTGCTTTGACTTACAGCCCCCAAAGCTCTGTATGTTGTAAACGCTTTTAAGTCAGTTGTTCCTGAACAGACAAGGCAAAGTGGCAGCTTCAGATTCAAATGCAAACACTGCTGAAGAGTATCTGAAATAAACATAGTGTTCAAAAGTTGAAGGTCCTTTTTTAGTCAAAAGCCCTGAGCTTCTTCAAAGGAAGTATGTAAGAGGTGGCTGTAGCACAAATCATAGATAAAACACCTGTTTTCTGCAAAGATATCTGGCAGATCTGCGTGTCCCATCAGACTAATTTTGGTGCTACAGGAAGAGGAAGGGGAGAAAGGCATGCATTGCCTGCTGCTCTCAATGGACTCCCCTGCTCTGAGAGGTTGCTATATTAACCACTTCACTGTTTTGTGCCAATCTCGTTATCTGTTCTTGTTAAAACCTTTATTATTCATGGATGCAAAAACCTCATCATTAAAACAGCATAAATATTCATACTGTGTGCATTTCATTTAGCCACTCGGTAAAACTTCTCTGGAGTACGAGAGTTTTGAGCAAATCTGGCTAATGAGACCAGAGCACCCAAAGTGTGCATGGATTTTCCTTTCTTTTTACCTGCAAATAAATGCAGAATAACTAATTAAATAAACAACAATAAAAGGGGCACGTATTCACTAGCAAGGATGATATGCACACTTGTTTTGGCTTCTGTGTCGGGGGAACACAAGGTCTTTTGTAATACAAGTATGTGCAAGAACCAGGGTATTGTAAAAGTAATGTACAAAGCCTGATAAGCATCACTGCACAGGTTCATCCGGCTTTGCCTCACATTTAATGCCTAGCCATTAACATTGTGCATGATCCACACTCTTGTTCAATCCATTTTAAGACAGAGCAGTCATCCTTCTCTTTGCAGTCTTCCTAAATCGAAAATGTAGCTGTATCCTGCCCCCTAAAGTTTAGTTTATCTGTGCTCTGTACTCCTGATTTAACTTCAGGATCTTTTGGATGACAAAAATAAAACAGCAAAAAAAAGTTACTCCCAAACCCAAGTTTAAATGCAACTATAGAAATATTCGTTACACAGAGTGCTTAAAAATGAGGGGAGACCTCTCATAAGGGATCTTTAACATCCTGAGTTGCCAGCTTCACAGGTAGAAGCTCCAGATACAGCTGCAAAGAGCCTTGCATAGTGCGGGATTTCAATTTTTTCCCATTTTAGAATGGGAAGGTCAGGTGTATGTTTTTAAATGCTAGTGGGTTTTCCAAACTGATCAATGTTGGCCTGACTGAATGGTAAATCTATCCCTGACTTCCATGAGAGTAGTGCTTGAACAGAGAACCACTTCTAAAGAATATAATCTGGCACCTTGTAAGTTTTCTATTTAACTATTTTTATGAATTTCAACAAATAAGCAAGACTTTTACTGATGGACACTTTACACTAATAGCCATTTACTTGGCTCAAAGTCTGCTGTATACTTCCCGCTGCTGCTTAGCCGTCTGTGACTGAACAAACACTCTCTTTCTTCTCCATCCCTTCTTCATCCCCATTGTAGCAAACATAAGCATTGGAATATACAGTGCTATGTAACACACAGGATGCCAAGTTTCCACTGAACCATTCACTCCTAGCCTGAGGCCTGCTTCTTCTGACCCTCCCCAGGCAAGGACAGTTACTGCAGGACCACAGCTTGCCATTTGCAATATGTAGCACTCAATTTATTCCCAATACACAAGTATAAAAGGATCAGAACTTCAATATCACATCAGGAAAGCCTCTGAAACTTCTTGGACTAGGTGGTCAGTGATTAGTTGAATCTTTAGTTAAGGTACAGCAAGCTACAGTACATAAGAACAAAAGGCACAATTGGTTCTCAGCAGCAGAAGGAACAGAGGGATGCTTATACCTACAGTACACTATTGATTTACTTGACCTTTCCTTTTACAAACACCATCCAGACAAAAACTTCAGTTTTCCCAACCGTAGTTTTGTCTGTGGATAAAGAAATATGTTTAAATGTTAAAATCAGTACTGGAAAATAGATATCGCTAAGTAGGAAAGTATGTCCCACAAAATAGCACTTAGATACAGCATGCTTTGAACATTAGAACTGAAAAATGGCTGTGTGTAAGAATGCACTTAAGATTGTATATACAGAAAGAGGTACCTTCCTTCCTTCCTTTACTTCAGAGAAATGTTACAAAGTGGATAAGAATGTAGGAATTACTCTATATTCTTGACCTTGAATGTAGTGTATGCTGTCATAAGTTCTAGGCAAAACACACAGTATTCCTTCTTCCCTTCCAAGTAGACATCTAGCCTGCCGCCCTGCAATTTTTTGTATTTGTATTCCTCCTTGTGTAACCAAATGACACGAGAACTTGCTTGAAGAACCATCATAGGAAAAATGAGTGCTTCAAGATGTGCTGGTGGCTGTGAGTTATTTTGTGGTTTAAGTTCTTCCAAATTAAATATGACTGACAGTATTAGTCAGCTAACATATTTATCTGGAAGGAAGGAACCAACAAAAAACCTGTTTAGCTCTTCAATGTTTTTTGCAATATCATTTCAACATTTTAAATTGTCTTTTTGCATCTACGAAATACTTTGTTTTAAAAGCCGCTATATGGACTAGGGCAAAATTTTAATAAAAATTTTCAATTGGTGATACTTCAGCTTGCTTTGATTCATAGCAGCAAATCAAAATGGTGCTGAAAACAAACAAACATAAATAGCTATCTTGTGCAAGAGCTGTCTGTACAGTGCCTTTACAGTGTAGACTAAGTCTTGATCTGGACTCTTGGGCATACACCTGTAATACAAAGTTAAATGATGTTTTAAACTAAACTTCCTCGTAAGGGCAAATGCTAACAAAAATAAGAGTTATAACGAAAGAGGCACTTTTCAAATCTGTGCTGTTAAATTCTGTAAAAAATTTAACCCTGCCAGTTGGTGAGCACATTTCTAACCTATATAAATCAAAGCTTTGTTTTGAATGAGTAACACCACTTTGGCACGGAACCATATCATAGCAGTATGATGCATGCCTGAATATTCCTAAGAATGCCCTCAGAGGTACTCTGTGAGCAGAATTATTCTGCAGAAGGAAAGATGAGGGAGCACAAAGGCTCATTGTGCACAATAATGCAGAAAAATGAAATCAAATACCATTCTCAGCAAAAGCAGAGTGTCTTCTAAGCAAAGGCTATTAAGTGTGTCAGACTGCAGGATATTTTCTGGACATGGATATTATGTTAAGACATACTGAACATGTGTCATTTATAACCCTGCCCTGTCTGTAATATCACAGCTCCAGAGGAAAAAAGTCTGGTGCATCAATTCTCTGTATCAAATATTCAGACACACTTCTCCTCTCACCAAGCTGTCACTTCTCATTTGTAAAGAAGGTTAGAGTAAGTTATAATTAGTAATGCTGCCCTGTCAACTAATTAAATGTAATAAAAAGCTTTCAGTGAGTGTAATGGTAACATGGTGTAATTACAGCTGAGTTTTGAATGCACAGAGCATGTATTATAGGTTTCATTGTATGCCCCCCACCTTCTATGACCTAAATTCTCAGGTTAAACCTATCATATGATTAGTGAGCGGGCACTGCCAAAGACAACCAAATTTAAATACAAGCCAACCCCAATCCAGTCCTGTGCATCTTTAGAGGCGCTACATCAGCCTCTGGATGCAGGGGTGGAAGGAAGGAGGAGAAACAGCCAGCCAGTTGCTTGCTTCCCCATTCTTCCTCTTCCCTTCAGGAGGCACCCTTGCTCAAATTCTCCCATTCATGTGGCTCTCGCTGCTTTCAGCCCTTTTCCTCTCTTTTGTAAAGAAAAATATGGCTGAGATTTCAATCACCTCCGACACCACCTCTGTGTCAGTCTGAAGGGGCATTCTGGGTAGAAGATGACCTTGTACAATTGCCCTGTTTCCACACCGCTAGGGCTGGTTCTATTCCTTGGGAAACAAGAGTTACACCATACAACCACCTGTTACCTAGGGGAGTAAGGAGGATTGCTTGAGAGGCCCAGAGCATGGCAAAGAGATGATGGAAACTATGTAATGCTTCAGCAGTTTGTTGACATAGTTCTCTACTCTCCTGAGTATCTGGAAGAGCTATGAACACATTAAGAAAAAGGTGAAGAGCAGAGCAACCAGGCTTTAGATCAGCTGGGATGTTGGTAGTTACAGCTCTAGGTAGTCCATTGTTGTGCCCACTGCATTCTTCACTCTTTCCAACTCACACTCCTCATGGCTTTCTATCACCCACAAATATCTAATATACATACAAACAGCCCCCCACAGGAAGACGTAATTCATTGAACAAAAATGTAACCTAAGAGAACCAATTAAAATGATGAAAACCTTTAATTTTATTTAAGTATAATTGTACGGACACGTGTATATACAAATACAGATTTTATAGGGCAGGGATTTTGGGTAGGTTTTGTTGTTTGCTTTTTTTTAACATTTTCTTTTAAGTTCATATAATGTAAGCATTTCAAAAACAGCACTCAATGAATAAGTGCAAAGAAACTGCAAAGCAGGGCAGTACAAGCACAGGACCACACTGAGCTGGACTTTCATACCCAGATGCATACACAATGAGTGTCTTCAATGGGGTGTCAAGAGTAAGCACGGAAAGCGGATTTTGCAGACTCATGGGTAACCTCCAACATGCCAGCATCTATTAAACTGTACAGACAATGGCAGCAAGCCTATTGTAGGGAGATTTGTCTCACATCTGAGAAGCTCGAGGGCGAATGCATGGGAAAAACTCAGTGATGCCAGACCAGAAACAGATCTGCCCATTCACAGCTCTAAATTAAAAAAGGAGGAGGGTGGGAGAGGAGGAAGGGCAGGAAGAGGGGAGAGAAGTGTGGATGGTTGTACATTAAAACTGGTGATTACAAAATCCAAGTGTAATGAAAGGAGAGGAAGAGTTAACACTCTAAGCCTCTGAAAGTGACTGAACAATTGCTCTCACAAGGCAATGGATTAAGTTCAGATTTGAGGGTTAGGGCTGGGAATCAACAGGTACAAATACAACCATTTTCCTTCCACAATTATATAGGAAAGGAAACAATCTACTCATCTACTGTCAGTACCTTCCAAATTTCTTTCTAGTGTTTTTTTGGAACCAAGTACATACATATATCGCACATGACACTGGCAAGATCCTTCCTTTAAAAAACTATTAATGGAAACAAAACCAGAAGGTAAACAGGAAGAAAAAAAAAAAAAGAAACAAACAAATAAAATAACAGAAGAGTTGTTATATCCCCAAAGCCTTTTTAGAAACAAACATGATACAAAAGAACAAAAACTAACACAGAAACCACAGGGCTCCAACATCAGACCTTTAAACACTGAGGACAAAACATTGATCATCAAAAGTCATGTTGTTCCAGGTCTTGACATTGTGAATTCTTGCAATAGATGAAGGATTTTCAAAGATGAATCCTGTATGCTGCAGTGTCATGGCCACTTGTCTCAGTTCTCAGCCATGATCACACTTGATGCTTCAAAGCTCTGTCTTGTAATCAACGCATGATTTTAATATCCTGAAAGTCTATTGTTCTCACTTACAAAAGACATAAGAATCAAATTAATACTTTATTATCAAACACTATATACAACAGAGGTTGCTAATAATACAGAATTTAAAGAACATAGCTTTAAGTTTTACTTGTCTTTCCTTCGCCATCCAAGTAAGTACAGTACAAAACAATATTCTAAACTAACACGAAATGTTACCTTGTCTATTAAAGGATACACAGTATCCACTAAACTGACTGATTCCTATTTTCCCTGCTTCACATTGCAGTGCCCTTGGCAGCCAGGAGTGCAGGTCATGGGGGTAAGCAAACCACCTAGGCTGAGGGAGAATCAGTTTCTCAGACTTGAGCTGGGGCAGATAAAGGGGAAGGGAGAAGAAATTTCCTTAATTTGCACCAACTTGTGCATTTAAAGCATCCAGAGATTTGCAATGCAACAAAAGCCCATCAGCATTTATGTACTTGGTATGGCTGCGATTGCCTCATAACATCAAGTATCAAACTGGACAGTGTCTCATATGGTCCCAGCCGTACCATGACAGGCAGCGCAGGGACCTGCCTTGCAGCTACATCACTCGTGTTGTTCCTCACCTACTTTGTGATAAAACAAACAGCTGAATTTCACCAGGAGTAAAACCAGTGAAAATCCTTTGCTATGGATAAACGTACATCTTGAACTCCAACATCATTCAGAGACAAAGGATGAAAAATGAAGTCACCGTTTCTACATTAAACTGGCACTACTGGTATGACTGCCTGCAATTGCTATGAATCATTTTAATATGGTTACCTATCATGCAATATTATCTGTGCTCTCATTAATAATCCATTTGATAAGGTACATTTTGATTAAGCTCACCTCATCCAGAGCTTTTTAATTCCTACCACCAGGAAGTATTAGTGTGTGTACCAAGCACATCCACATAAAAGAGAGAAAAGTACCAGATAGACTGTAATAAGATGATGACTTCCCTCACTGTTTAGACTGCATATCTTTATTGTATGCACGTCACAGCAGAGCAAATTTCTCACGTTCCTCCTGTAAGCACAGGCCCTGCAATAATGACTGTGTTGTACAATATCAGGCAACTCCAGATCATAGTTGAGCATGCATAAACCTCCCTTCACATCTTAAATTTATTTCCCCCTCTACTACTTTTTAGGCCGCTTCAACTTCTGGAAAGCTTTTCTTCAGAAAAAAAAAAAAACAACCAAGCCCATGAAGTCCCATTCATTAATGGTATCACAATTAATGTACAAAATCCTTGTTTCACTTGAATACGCTCCATGTTTTGTTTCATATTTAACATAATTATCACAGTTTTTGTTAGAAAAGCTCTGTTTTAGTTTAGTCTTGGTCTGATATTTCCCCGATTATGCTTAGCAGTCCAAATTTCAAAGCAATCTAGCCAAAAAATACCCCAAGGCTTGCACTTCCTGGCAGATGACTTTTTAAAGTTCTACTCAGCCAAGGCTCAAATTTCTTAAACAGGGTCACTTCTAATTCCATCAAACAAGACAGTCCCATTTCCTAATTGCATCAAGGGTTACCACTTCTCTCACGTGTTTAAATAGGACAAGCATATATACTCACTCTCAGCATAAAGTATATCTAAATAATGTATTTTCTATTCTAGTGGATTTTTAAAAAAATATTTTGTTAAGTCTTTGGGAGCCCATCTAGTTTATCTCTGGCTGATAAACACGTTTCCTCTACTCTTCAAACTGTGCTGGAAGGGGAAAAGATAAAAAATCAACTCTTGAATTCATATTCCACGCTTCTTTTTTCCCCCCACCAAACAATGCTACTAGGCTGTCCTGGCTTCTTCTACATGCAGTTTATTCCCACGGTTAACTTACAGGATGGACAAATCAAGAGCACACTGGAGATTCTGTGTCTCAAACACATTTCCTCTGGCCACTGCTGTCCTCTCTTAGCATGTATTGTCACCCAGAGCAGCAGCCAAGACTATCACCTACTCAGTCAGCGCTGGGGAAGGTCACTTTATTCTCAGAAGCGCCTCTGCATTTCAAGAAAAAAATTGTAGCACCACGGTGATTTGTTTTAAAATAAAATAATCCGGTGTGCATTATCCCCTTAAAACGAAATAACAGAGGCACTCACACCCCCAGTGAAGTTTCCTAAATCTGACCTTGCCTGCTGTGTGCTAACATTCCTAAATATTAACTTTTCCCTCTCACCAAAGACAGCGTTTCTACTCATGAGCACAAATTCTACTGCCAAAGAAGTTTCAAGACAGTCCTGTAAGAAGCAGAGCTTTTCCCTTTCAGAAGCCTGTTCATTTAGAAACTCCTGGAGGAAATAGTGTTATATTATACCTATTCTTAATATTTCCCCTTCAGTCCTGACATGGTGACACAATGCCTTGCATGATCATCTTACAGTGCTGAACAAAAAGGCATAAATATTGTATCAGAGAGAAAAACTCTCCCAGGCTTTCACTCACTTTCCTTATCCTTCACTGACTGCATCTGCCACTGTTTTTCCTTGTCCACATACAGATGACACAGTGAGCTAACAGAGGTGACTTCTTAAAGGAGAATGCAGAGGAAAATAAGAATCACTAGTGTCACTATTATAGTTTGGCATTTTCATTTGGAGTCCTTTTATTTATATGGAGGGGTTAAGAAAGTCACAAGGTAGGTAGGGATGGGTGCTGAAGCTATTTATCCCCTTCAAAGTTTTGCTGAGTTCAGGCTAAAAGGGAGAAGAAAAGGGAAAAGGAAAAATAACAATTTGACATCTGCAAAAACAATAAAGTCCCTTTCCTGGGATGAGCAGTTAGGTGGATCTTTGATGTTGCAAGACCCTGATATTTTCTGCGACAGGTTGCCGGAGCATACTGTGCTATAATATCAAAAGCATTGCCAGGAGGAACAATAGAGTTGCCAAAAGCCGGCTGGGTATCCTTGGTGTCTGTGCTGCGTTCTCACCACGGGATGGCTCGGCTGACTCATGTACGGTATCATCTGTTCAAACAGAAAGCATATATTCCAATGAGATTTTGCATCCTTAATAAACTCTCACTGAGCCGACAACTGTAAGTAGATTTCAGTGCCTTTATGAAATAGGGCAATGAACCTTGTGCTGTCATTGACTTTCACAAGCGTGTAATACCTCATTATGTAACCAACTTGGGGCCAAGTCCTGCATTTCTTACTGGCAAAACTCCCACTGAAGACCAGAGGAGCAGAAAGTAAGTCTGATTTCAGCAGATTGAGGAATGAAAGATTCCTATTCTAGTAAAACACTGTAGCTCTAGCTTTGGATGGCTCATTAGACAGCAATGTCAATAGGGAGGCAGCTAAATAAAAACACCTGATTTTCAAAAGGGCTTGAAGAAGAGTTGCACGTGCTCAGAATTAATTTTGCAGTTAATCCCCTTACTGAGTTACAGATTTTGGCTTCTGGATTTGAAATGACAGCCTGTAAGCCCAAGCATATATTCCACTTCCATGCATAAAATTCCCATTGAAGTATACCATGTCTGGGGATGTGCAGGGGATATAAGACCAATCTCCCTTTCTTGAAACAGAATTTTAAAGGCTAACACATGACAATCTCCAATTTCATAGACTATACACTCGATCTGGAAAACCTCGTAGGTAACAGACTACATTTATGGTACACAAAATACAGATTTACATATATGGCTGCTAAAATTAATGAAAAAAAGAACCAGCTGAGCTGGGAAAATATGCTTATGCATTAGTGGCAGGAGAGAACACAGTAGCAAATAAAATTTATGATACCAAATAAAGCCCTGTTTACTTTCTGTACACTAAAGATCAGCCTTAAAGTGACAGCCTGTAACACTAAAAACGGTAGGTAAAGTCAAATTCAACTTCAGTGTTCTTATAGGTATGGTATTTTTCTATGCAAAGCCCTCTATATCCATATTATCTAATTTGGCTATTTTAGAAGTAATCCATCTGAGTCAGCTCTGGGTTTGAATTTTCTTAGTATTAAATGAATGAAATCAGCTAAACCTTTTTATGAAGTGTGAAGTGGCCTCAAAATGTATTCATAAGTTATTTTAGAGTGCCTAAGTTTTCAGGAAAATTAATAGTATCTCACTACTTAGTGTAATAAGCTCCCCTGCTTTATGAGAGATGTCGACACATCTATGATGTATCTTTCTCATAGCTCCCATCTCAACAAATTGCACTGCCAGGATTACACTAGGTAAGAGCTGTGCAATTCCAATTAAAGGCACTAAGGGAAGCAGGAGTTAGGATACGGATCACCAGGCAACTTTGGCATGGAGTCTTTCAGGCTACTTATCTTTAGCTCCCTCCCCTTCATACCCTTGACACCTACACATATGCAGGTAGAGCACTTAGCATAATTTAGGTTAATAGTCTCTTCATCCCCAGTTTGGTTACACAGCAAGATGTAAAGTGGATTAGCAATTTATCACATATTTTTTTCTAACACTAAATTGTGTTACAATCGCATCAGGCTTATCAACAGGTGCTGCTCAAGGCAAAAGTACGAAAAGCAAGCACTGATCAGCTGTAAATGAGATCACATTGGTGAGAAAGGGATATCATCAGATGAAAGTCCCACTGATGTCAGTGGGAAAGACTGGATGGAATTACTTTGATTACAGCTCCTCACTGTGTAGGGCAGGGAGACCCTTCAAGGCACTTCGGCCCTGAATGAGGCCCTAATAGTTTTCTTCAAGAATTATTCTAAAGGAATCAAAAAATCTCAGTGAATGCTGGCTACTGAAAACTGCCAGTTCCAGTGGTTGTCAATACCAAAAGCTGTTTCACATTTCACTTCTGAGTTACACTCTTGTACTTCAGTGATACTGCAGTGAGAATACAGTACTTCATAAGGGCAGCTTCACAATTAAATCATACTCTAAGAACCTATGGGGAAAAAATACTCCTATTCTAACTGTCATCTCTACCTCCTTTCACATATTTAGAGTCAGTTCTTCCTATGGAAGATATGGAAACATTTACTCACTGCAGATGAACAAAAACTACAGAGGTGAGTGATATGCATTACTTTCTACCTCTTGCATCATCAATAGAATTGCACGTAAATCTGAATTTGCAACACTGAATGTCAACAGTTTTGTCCTAATTTCATCCATGAGTCAGCACTAAAACACAATAGAGCAGAACTAGAGTAGAGGAGTAATAAATCCTCATTCTCTTTGATTATCAATCATTGCCATGAATGAAACAGTGGCTATTGCTAAAAAACCTCAATGAAAAGCCCTAAACTAAAAAGATAACTTCTCTTAAATGAAAATTATGGAGATCTTCTATGATGCTATTTTCCTAAAGCCATTCTTCACAGAATTAATTTTCATATAACTTTAAGAGTTTCAAGAAACCATCTGGGTTTTCTGTCAATGCAGTCCCAAGGTTTCCATGCTCATATATTTAGAGCACATGATTCATCTGTGGTTCTCAAAAATCACTTTACATATATGATTTTCCTTGGAGGTACAGAGTTATAATACTGCACAATCCTTAATGCTTGGGGGAAAGGCTTTCCTTTACTTTAAACACTGAAAGCAAGTGATGATAAGGACAAAATTTCTGACTAAAATCTGGAAGGTCACTCCTAAAGATTGGGAATGCCAGCAGTAATTAAAAAAAATTTTGACAGCCACAAATTTTCCAAATCACATAGCTTTAAACTATATGCTTCAGGTATAATTTTTCCAAATACGCATAGCTGCTATTTTTGCTTAAGGACTTTTAATTTTTATTATTAAGGAGGAAGAGTAGGGAAGGACATGAATAGGACCAATTACTTTCATCAGTTCTGAAACAAGTGGGATCTCTGCAGACCAGTTTCCTACAAATTCCTAAAGAAAAACAGTAAAATTACAAGGGTTCAAAAATCACACAAATGCTGAACATGATCCTCCTGCCTCCCAATTCTTCTGTCTACTGTGGAAGAAGACAATGGCAGGCTAGGGGAGAGCACAGAAGCAGAAGATGCATGTCAGAAGCAGTTAAATTAGTACACGACACAGATTACATGCAACAAGATCCACCCAGGCAGTGGCATGTCTAAAAGCCTAATAACAGAAAAGTATGACAGCAGTCGGCATATCTGGGAATGACTGTCTACTGGTGAATGGTCTAAATAACAATGCAAATATACACTGATGTCAGGAGTGGGAACTTTTTGGTACCATACCTCCTTATTAAAACTATTATTTCTTCCTGGTAATATAAACAGCATTTCATCTCAGACTGCCGGATGCTCTTCGTATGATTTTTGTTCCCTGGTTTGCCGGCTGCTTTCTAATGATATGCATTTGTGATGGTGCTAGTTAGGTATACTGCCATTCAATGGGAAGTAAGCAGCACTGCTGAAAAAAGAATGCTCAGCAAGTTCACTACAAGCAAGCATTTATTACTCGGATGATCTCTTTTGCAAACCAGTAGCAGGAGAAATGCACATTAATTAGCCCCTGTTCACCAAATCACCAACTGTAAAAAAGAGCACTGAGTTTCTAAATCCACAGGTTACCTACAGATAGCAAAAGCTCATCCTAATGCCTTCTGTAGAAGAATATTATGAATAAATGTACAGATGTAGCTAATGTAAATGGACTCTCCTTGCATTTAGATTTGCATCTTTGTTTCTCAAAACCAATTTTTTAGGAGAGTTCTGAAAGCCCTCTTAAAGAAAAATAATAAAATCTGTTGTGTATCCATAGGTAAATAATCTAAACTGGATAACTTGTGAAAGCTGTATTTATACTTCTGTATAAATAATGACTTCTAGGTAAAGGACCTGCAAATAACAAAGAGCAAAAAAATGGTATGTTGCATCATGCCAAAGGCATGCATCTCTGTCAAATAGCTTAAGAAGGGAAAAAAATAAGACATCTTGGTAATCTGTTCTTTAGGGTATGTACTAAATAGTGTGTATGTAACTTTTTTTCTGGTACAATTTATTAATTTAACTGTGTATTTTAACTATTGATGCTTGAATACAACGAGAGAGCAAGTGTGTAGGTACACAGTGTAATACTATTACTAATAGGTAATACTATTACTGCAAATACTTTTCCTACATATCCACCCAATTTAAATGTCATGAGCCATTCCATTGAAGTTAGTAGGATTACTCACCCTTCTAGAATTAAACATGCTTCTATTTGTCATAAACCTGAACCATGCAAACAATACACATGCACTTTCTACGCAAAGATATATTAGCTTGATTGATGGTGGAGGTTAACATAACTTTGCCTTGGGCAGATGAGCTTCTTTATCACACTAAGCATTATTCTTATTTTTAAGGCAGTATTTTACCAAAAAAAAAAAAGAAAAAAAAAAGACAGAAAAGCCTACCAAAATTTAAATCTCCTTCAGTAAAAACAGGACAAGAATTTATATAAATCAGAGTGTGTGTGTGTGTGTGTGTGTAGTATGTAAAAACGATATATTGTCCAACTAAATACAAATACAAATATATATAATTTTAGAGGACTAATTTCTAACTTAAAGACTGTCAGTTGCATGCCTGTGTCATGCACCAACATTAAGCAAGCAGTGGTTCTGTTTCTCTAAAAGTCTCTGAAACCACATAATAAATGAAGTGTGCCCATTGACTTTATTTCTAAAACTCTGGGCACAGTCAGTAGTACATAGAGTGCTTTGCCAACATGCTGGGTGTTTGGCTTGGATGGGCCAGTGACTTCAGGATACTGGTGAAGATTTTACACTGGCACATGCCACATTTTATTAAACCAGATCACCCAAACAACCAAATAAAGCAACATTTTTCCTCCCCTGGATAACAAGGATACAGGAAATATACCATAAGCAATATTAGCACTGCTAGAAATGCGCAAAAGCAGAGCAGTGGTACGATGCAAAGCATGCAGAGAGAAGAGAAAAAAAAGTTCTGAAGCACCAGAGGGATACACGCATTTGTTAAAAGAGATTCTCCAAGCATACTAACCTGCTGGTTCTAATGAATTTTCTACTTTGTCGTTAACATCGAAAACACGATCATGAACACCTATAGTTTTCATACAGCTGTCTATAACAAAAATAGAGATAACAGCCAAATATGTTAGTGAGACACCCTTAAACTCCCCACTTTCCTTTTTTTCTCTCTTTTTTTCTCTCTATTTACTACATATAATTAAGCATATTTATATCTTAAAGTCTGTGGCACTTATCGAAATGCCAGTATATGCCTTCCATTTGTACAACAGTTGAGGAAACAACAAGTTAGCAACTGCCATGTAATTAAAACAAAGCTTTATGAAAAATGATAAGAAAATACAACAACAATTATAACACAAATGTTGCTGTACAGAACAGATACACAAGATTTAACAGTAAAAGAAAGATATTTACTGATGTTTACTAGACCAAACAGTATAGCATGCGCTACAAAGCCACCCTCAAAAGCTTAATCTGAAGAACTTACTTGCTGGTCGCACAAAGACCTTAAGCTTTAGACAGGATCTCCTTCCGTTATCTGGGATCGCAGAAGCTGTAAATGAGGAAGAAGGAAAGACAAGTGGAAGAATAAGGGAGTGAAAACGCAAATAATCTTTTGTGCTAAGTAAAATATCCTTTATCCTCCCTTCATCTGAAGGGCTGGATACATTTCAGCTTCTGCTTGTAAGGACTTCAAGTGCACAAAGTAGCTTGATTATGCAAAAGCAGGGAAAGAAATGAAGATTTTATTCTAATCCCTTTTTTGATTATTTTACATGGAAGAACTGAAGCACATGTTTCATTATCTCCTTTCACCTTTTCACACCTTTTTCTCAAGAGGTTGTTTAATATGGTTTCTGCTGTAATGCAGATGTCTACTCTGAAAAATTACACTTCAGAATAATTAAGACCACTTTTAGAGAAAAGCTAGTTTTGAAACACAACCCCAAAAAGGATGAAGAAGCAAAATGACACTGAAGGTGACAATGCTAGAAATAGGACTATGCATATAATTCCACAAAAGTAGAAATACATAGCATTAAATTTTACAGCAAAGCCAGCCTTCATATGCTCCAAAACATCTACTATTGTTGAGAAAATACTTACCTTGCTTGTCAGAACACAATTCCAAATCAAAACCAGCTTATTCCTTCTTTCTGCCCTCCCTCAATATTCTGCCCTCCCACTCAAAGTATTTCATTTTAAGAGTACTTACTGTATTAGGAGAAAAAGAATAAGTGGAAACAACATGTTTAGCACTAATGCAATACACGTATATGTGTAGTAGGTGCTAGTGCTGGTGTCAGCACCTACTTATTTCCCAAGAACAAGCACTGCTGTGAAAAGTTCCTTTCTAGAATGTGTGCTTGCCTCAAAATACACGATTATAGGGCAATACACCTGCCTGTCACCACAAACTGCACTCCCCAGGGCATTGTCTGCCAATCAGAACACAACAGTAACTTTCATCAATGTCTGTAATTTTGAAATTGTGTTTCAGCATGCACATTGGCAACTAAGCAACTTCACTTGGGCATGCAGATCTTCACTTGTGAAAGACCATTTGCATACATATTTTTTGACCTTTGCAAAAACCCTCAAGAACTATAACTGAAAAATATTGCCTGAACCACTGCAAAGTAATTTTTATTTCATTGCACAGTCTCTCCCATCATTCAAAAAGCTATGCATTAAGGCAGAACAAGTGGCTTTTTGCAGAAAATTGCAACTGTCTTGATTTAAAAAAGATGATTCGGCTTGCAAGATGTTCGTTTGTTCATTTTATCAACTGTTTCATCCATTTTTATTAATTCTATCCCTTTTTGTGACAACTAAAATAAAATAATTTATACACAAATATATGAATGCACAGTCTTTGTCTTCATGCTAAGATCACACTTGAAGGACTTCTCAACTTGAAATAAATTCCCATAGTCTTTGATGATGTGTTTCCAAAGCAGGCGTCAACTTTTTCCTAGAAGAACGTACCAAGAGTAACTAGCAAATTCAGTACAAACACAAAAAAAGGAGCAAAGTAAAGATTACAATACAGCTAATGCTGTGGTTCTGCACCTGTTGGGAAGTGCTTGAAAAATTGTTTCCCTCTTTTAATCAAAAGACAAAAGTGTGTAGAAATGATGCTCTCCCCTTCACAATGACAAGCACTTAAGAATTGTTAACAGCTGGCTTTGCTATAGGCTGATACTAAATCAAAGTCAGAAAAACTCCCCCTACTGATATTTACAGTAGCTGGTGTGTTATTTAGGTTACAACATTTGCACTCTATGGTTATATTCAGGAAATCATGTCCTTTCTGTGGCCCTCATTGAATATACACAACTGGCTAAATGCTTTGCTCAGACTAAATACACAGTTGTAGATTTCTAAAAATATAAGAATTCTGTTGTTGTTACCACATTACTAGCATAAAGGTGGAAATAATATTTCCAATATTAGCCAAAGTAATTTTAGAACTGACAGATCTTTTCTAATCAGAAACTATTTCAGAAGCGGATCATGACACACATTAGTTTATAGGCAATTCTTGCCTTTGATGCTTACATGCTGTTGTTTATGACCAGAAATTAAGCACATTTTGCTCACTGATGTTTATTAGAACACTCTGTTAGTCATTGACTAATTAGGATACCACTGACTAGCTAGGATAACTAGGAGTTAATAATTTTCTATCTGGAAAAAAAGGAAAATTAATGCTTTGTACATGTGAAATTTATATACGTACACAGTATTGCACACCCTTAATAGCAAACAATGGCTAGCGATCAGTCATGTTCTTTGGAAGAAAATATTTAAATCCATTCCCTGCTTAAGCCTTTTTCCACCAGTGTTTGCAACTGTAGACTATATCATGAACTGTAGTCCTATTGCAGCCATAGGAGTTGCATTTAAATCATCATCACAGAAACTGACGCAGTTTCAGCGCTACGTATGAAAAAGTGATTTTTTTCCTTTCCAGGTAAATTATGCACTGTTGATGTTTGCAGTAAACCCAGAAAGATTCCTCTTTAATTATTTTACTGCTTCTGAAGGAATAATAATGAATACCAAAAAAAAATTAAGTGACATATTGTTCTGCTCTCACATCTGCCTCAACAACCAAGACTAAGGCGACAAAGGGACACACTACAACCTGTTTGGCCTTCCTGAGAAATTAGGAGCTATTTGCCAAGTTGGATGACTGAAATCAATTACATACTTTTTTCTTCCTTCCTTCTTCTCCCTCCCACTCCCTTCTATTTTTCATCTTAAAAGAAAAAACACAGAACAGTTGCAGTTTTTTCCCTGAGACCTGTATCACCCACAGGAAAAAGACAGGTTGGCTCATATCATCTGTCTCCCTCTCACACACACTGCAGTACATTTGTCAGTATTGTTCTGTTCCGTTCTCTTCTCTGTCTTCTTTATTCTGCAATATTTTCACCAGTATCCTGTGAAAACCCTAGCTGTTGAATTATGATGTCCAGAATATGATGGCAACAATGGGGATATTTTTTCCCCTTTTCCAGCAACAAGCTCCCGGTATTTTTCCTCTGAATATTAGGCCCACCACACATAGAATCACAGAATCACAGAATCTTAGTGGTTGGAAGGGACCTTTGAGATCATCGAGTCCAACCACATTAAAAAAAAAAAACAAACCAAAAAACCCATGCCCGTGGGTACGCACTGACCTGGCAGTGCCACCACCCTTGAACTCACACCCCTGTGTGTGCAGTGAGGTGCTGCTTTATACCATCCTCCCTTGGTGCACTCCCTGAAGCTGCCACTTGGCACCAAGGGAAGGGAACTGGGATCTTACCTTTAACCAAAGGTGCCTGCTCAGAGGCACGAGATGCCTCTGAGTTTCCTTCAGCTCTAAAGTGCTGTTGAGGCACAGCAAACATCTCTCCATGGGAAGGTGAAAGACAGGAAGAAAGTAGCCTAAAAGCTTCTTCAGCCTGGGAGTGAAATGGCCTTCTTAGCCTATTGAAGAGGTTAAGAAAGTAGTCAGGGCTTCTAATAACCTCTAATGTATCAACCAACGCCAAGCCGTAGGTACCGCTGGAAGATATGGCACTGTGGTGATCCCCACTTCTGCAAGAAACCCTTGAAAGGGCAGGGTGCTCTGAATCTCACTGCAAATCTCAGTGCTGCAGCTCTCTTGGGTTCCAAAATCAGGAACTGGTCTCTCGTTCCTCCACCAAACATTTAAGGAGATAAAATAATACACCTGCAGCTGGTGCTGCTCCAGACTTAAAATGTTATATCCACAGAGTACAGACACACTTGCTTAGAAATAGAACAGCTGAGGTGAGACATTAAATCACCTGACTCCAGGAATCAAAGTTTTGGGACAAAAAACAATGGACAAAATCCCAAGGTGTGACAACACTACTGCTCTGCTTATATGTGGCCAGGTTCAGCAAGGGATAAACAGAAGAGACGCTGTTTTCTGTGAAGAAGCCTAGGAAGGCAAGAAACTTAAAGCAAAATGATGCAGAAAGCTACCAAATTTATTTCCAGCATTACCAACATAACTAGATGTTATGATGGCATTTAGTTATGTTTAGAAAGGGAAGATAGGGTTTGCCATATGTTTAATACCATTTCTTAAGATTATTCCCCCCCCAATTTTTAAGCAGTTATCTTATGCACCAGAAGTCAAGAAATCCAAGATGCAGCCCTTTGTTTGCCCCGACCCCACTCTTGGGTCTGAACGTTATCTATCCAATGGGGCTAACGTTTCCAGTGCATTGAGACACATGTGCAAAGCACTATTACTTCTTCCACATGCATTTCATCACCTTCAGAGCAAAATTAGTTCTTGGACGCTTGCACAAAGACCATGCCAAAAGCAATGGACGTGCACGTACACTTTCAAAAAACAGGCTCTGGCTTCCTGAAGGGAAAGTTTTTGTTGTTGGTCGGTTTGCAGCAAAAGCCTCTCTCCAAGGGCACAGGGAACCACCCTGCTGCAAAACAACAAATTACGAGTGTTTCCCTCAACCACACACGCGCTCTGGGCAAACTTGAGAGGGTTCATTTGGGAAAGCAGGGAGGGACTGTACCAAGCTCTGGGAGGAAGGTTTTATTTCTTTTCCTCGTGTTTCTCATTGTTAAATGCTCTGCCACTCCTCTAGGCCACGGTACACATGCCATAGCTTTAATTGCTGTCTGCATGTGTCTCTGCTTGTGAGGTTCACTTGGCTACCTCATTTCACAACGCAAATCCCGGACTTCTCAGGCTGATGTGGGACCCTAGGGGACGCAGCAGTAAGCAGTAACCTTCCTTGAAGAAATGGTGCTTGCGAGGAATTTTACTGCTGTGTCTGCTCCCAATGCAAAGAAAGGGAAGGGACAGCCGGCTGCGGGAGGAGGGAAGAACAAATTTATACCTTCTGGGGCAGCAAAGCCACAGTAACCTTCTGTTCAAATCTCCGACAAGATGCTTCTTTATGCTGACTACTTTCCTCTCAACAGCTCCCTGTTTTAAGGCATGGCCCATCCTTGCCCTCTCCTAATTCCCACATAAAGCGCCCCAGGATTCTCAGCTGCAACACGTTCCTTTTTTTCAACAGAAACATCTGTTTTCAGGGATTTAACATGCAGGCATGCACATGGCCCTCTCCTTCACACCAGCTCTGAACTAGCATCTTGTCCACTGAGCCAAATGAAATCTGTCCTGTACAAACCAGTCCAGACAAAAGCCAACAATTTTAGACACCAGAGATCCCAACCAGAATGAAGACGGCAAATGACCCAATAACACACAAGTATTGTTATCACCAAAAAAGTCTTAACCATCATGATTTCTACTAATTTACTGTAGAAAATGTGGTTTCCCAGAAGAGGCCAGTTGAGAATTCGGGGTGCCAGGAGGGACAGGACAGCTCAAAGTCCTGTTGCAGTGCTAGGGCCTCCGACCTGCCCGTTTTGAAATAAAAGTCTCACTCATTATTCATGTTTGTGCACATCCTTAATCACTGGGTACAGTGTTAAGGCCTTTAAATAAATACACGTGTCAGAAGACAGACCTGTGCAGTGCTGTGGTCAGGCCGAGGTTACTGAAAGGTTCAGCAGCAAGTGTGGTTATGAAAAACAAGCACCAGCATTTATTTACAGATCCACATACCCACCGGTGTGATTTTATTTTCACCCGCAGTGGGATCTTCCATCTATATAGCCTTTGAAATATGAATCTGTAACTTTATTTTGGGGGACAGTCTTCAAAACCATTTGTTACCAAATGTCGTGCTCTTGAGCTTATTTCAACTTCTGCTCCTTCGCTGTGCTAAAATAATGAATAATAAATAACGGTGGCGGCAGCAGCAATAGCGGCAGCTGCAGAAAGACATCCAAACCCAATCCATACTACAAAAGGCAACAAGTCATATCTATTTCTCTCCTTCTCCTTTAATTTCTTTTCCCATTTTTTACCACGAATTCTGCTGTCGTTATTGTCCACTTTATCTTTTGCTTCCCCTGTTTCTTTGTACCAAGGAGTGTGGGGGTCTCTAAGAGGTCAGAGGGTTTCATGACATCAACCCTCCGCTTATTTTAGGTACTGACTGTTATTGTGAAACATAGTTAAATCCTAACAACTGAGTAAGAAGAGGTGCCTCTACCAACCTTTGCTCTTACTCTTCCTTAAATCTTATGCCTTTTGGGCCCATAGGGGTAGGGATGATAAATGTCTATTCAGATGAATGTTAGTCAGGGTGCCTACCCCACTGGACACGGATTTAGTTTATTATTCTTCCCTCTGTCACCTCGGATGCTGCTGAACTGGAAAGCACAAGTAAAACGGTGCCTGAAGGATGAACACACGCGGCACCACCAGATTCCTCCTCCCATCAGCACTGGGTCTGCTCTCCAAAGCGCCTGGTCTGCTGACAAGTCGCTGCTTTTCCTTGGCTAGTCACACAGGAAACCACCAAGGTTGCATTGTGGTCTCTGCTGGCTGACTTGATTCCTCACACCACGACAGGACCGAATGGCTCCTACCAAGCGAATAAAAAAACCCCATGTACATGCACACGTTAGAGCTCTGAGAGAGAATTACAGCCTGTGGAGGCAAGACAAAATACTTAATAGGTCTGAAAACGCTGGTGAAAGAGCAAAGTAAAGCGTAAGAAAGATGTCTCTCTGATCAGAGGCTGCTCCAGCCCTGACAAACAGCCATCTATCTGCTGGCTTCCCTCTCCAAATTTGACTTAAAAAGTGAGTTTCAAGAGAATGGCTCAGCGGGGGCTTTTAGTGAAATACTAAATCTGTGACTTTCATACGAGATGCAGGAACAGTCCTGTGTGATCTGTACGCCGGGCTGATTACCCGATCTTTGTTCCCTAAAACAGCCACAGTAAGGAGCGCTACGAAGCTCACATCTTGGAGGAAAATGGGAAATGATTCACTCTGACCACCTCTGACCACTAAATGGGCACCGCTTGTGCCACCAAAAAGGCAATGTGCAATCTTGTTGGCTGGGAAAACAGTGACATTATTTCTAAACTGTGGCTTCACAAAGTGATTTCACAGATGGGCAGAACTTGAACAGAGAGTTTTACTTAAGTACTGGGACTGGGTAAAAAGTTTCTTTTGAGACTGGAAGTTTCTTTAAGACTTCTTTTTTCCCTGGAAAATTACTATTTCAACTGCATAACATCCATCACAACAGGTTCCTGTTTTTCAGGGAAAAAATTAATAAGTTTTGCCAAATTCTGGGGAAAAAAGTGCTTAGAGAACAGAACGCTTCAGACAAATCTTCCAATTTTCAGCAAAACACTTTCATCTTTTTCAAGAAGAGTCACTAAGTTCTATGGAAGAAAAAAACCTGTGCTCTATCCAGCAGTACTTGGCCCCAAATTTTGTCCAATGATACTCCCTTAAAGGCAACCTTCTGACCAGAGTCAGACGGATGGCTCTGTTGATGGTTCAGCATTTAACTTGACAGATCACTGCATGCAAAACCAACCCAACAAAATACCCCTCCGCAAACTAAACACCACGTACTGACCACTTCTAGAAGGTACAGCTTCTTTGCAAAATGGATTCATTTTGCGACAGAAGTGGATCCGTTCTGTAACAGTTTATGAATGCTGTAAGTTGACCCGGTTATTGGAATGCTTGCTATATAAAGGTACTCATTTCATCTCGTTTCATTAAAGGCTACCAAAAAAGCAAACCAGGAAGGAAAACAGTAGTCCTGACAAGCCATCTGTTAGTAATCACAGGTCTGCTGAGAGACAAAACTTGCACTATTAGCACTGAAAATCCTACTGCCTGCCTCTAGCCAGCTAACAAATGGTTTGGAAAGGACTCCACACAGATCAGGTGAGAACAAGAACAAAACTAAGGAAGTTCAAAAAGGGACTCTGTGAAAGAGAAAAGGATTTGCTGTGAGAAGACTGAGGCGGACATCCTCTGGGATGTTCTCAAATGCCTACCTAAGGTACCATCTGTTGGGCGGGCAGATATGCATGTGCACCATTGATTTTAAATGTTTTATCCGTAGGGCCTCTCCTTACTGCTAAAACAAAGAAAATTTTGTTTGCCACTGGCCACGTGTTCCTATGAGGAAGAGCCAGATTTGCCCGAACTCAGTCCCATCCAGTTGACCACAAGACAGTACATAGTCCACAGCCCAGTGTAAGAGTAGGAGGGCGTCAGATACGGGTCTTGGGAAAGATAAAATCTTGATGCTCAAGCCTTGAAAGACAGACTTGAGACAGTCCAGGAAGGGAAAAGAAGAGCTTCTAGCTCTGTTGCTGTGTTCAGTCTCACTTGAGATTTGGGAGCTTCAAAGAGCTGAATTTCATAATGCTTACTAAATGTACAGGATTAATCTGAAGGACCTGGAGGCAGGGAGACACCACACATCTTCTGAGGCACACGAGGGGACCAGAGTCCTACCTTTGCCATCACGTATGGCTTTCTTTGCGCATCAGGAAGACTCATAGAGGTGGTTTCTCTTCTAGCTAAACAGAACTATTTGTGAACTGTATTTTTTACGACAGTAATCTGCAATCAAGTTATGGTATCGATAACTTTTGAAGCCAACCAATGCAGACAATGAAAACACATTACGTTGCCCTTTGCTCTCCCACAAGCGCTTTTCCCTATAGATATACACACACGTGTGTAAAAATAACGCAACAAAAATGCTTTTAAACTTGAATTTTTCAACCATTGAGCTAGGGGACTTGTCCAAGGGCACTTCATTTATCAGATCTAGATTCCTGGCAGGAAAATGGTCTAGCTGTTCGTTTTTTATTTAAAAAAAAAAAGAAAAATAAGAAGGAGGAAAAAAAAAAAAAGGCATGTGCCTGTGCAGTAGAAATTATGAAGACAGTCCTTTAGAGCAGACAGTGAGAGACCTGGCAGTTCTCTCTGGCTGTGTAGCTCAGTGTGACTAACACGACCAAATGTCAACACACGCTCCCTAAACCCTCGCCCGGACTAATCTAGCAGTAACTGTCCCTGGTGACAGGGAGTTTCTTAAATCAAAGTTCCAAGCAGCAACTTGATGGATGCGCCGCTCTAAGCGGTGTGGAGCACGGCCACGCTGGGAGAGCTGATAAACAGCCACGCAGTGCTGATTAGATCTACCCGCTCCTCTCCCTCCTCTCAGGACGCAGTGTCGCATTCAAGGTTCACAGCCCAGGAACGTGCTGCAGAGCCTAAGCCTGCACCGGCTTCCTCCTGCCTGCAGCCACGGGCTGTACAAATCACTTTGCCTCCTCATTTGCAGTCAGGCTCTGCTTTTCTACTGCTAAACACCTACGTCCCTGCCTCCTGGCTTTCCGCGACGGGACATCCAGCATTGACAGGCATCTCTGCAAGCGGCGCAGAGGGGAGCAGCTCTCAGCTGCCACCAGCCACAACAGCCAGGGAGTGTTCGTCAGGGTGGCTGGTGGCAGACCTCTATATAACTGGAAGTGAATGGGGCTTCTGTGCGCCTTTCACGCCATTGTGTACAACTGAAGTGCAGGACAATGAGAATGGAAACATTTCGCCTGTTGTTGACATCTAACTGCCTCCTGGAGGATACAGTCTCCAGCAGACAGATGGCTAATTTCTTTACCCTAACCTCCTCCTACAGCACTCCAGTTGTTAGTATGATGTTCTGCCCCTGGAGTGAAGCCCTAATTGCTGTCAAACGTTCAGAGACAAAAGTGGTGTCTACGTATCATTCATGCAAGTGTTGTTATCAGGGTGTGAATTAAACAGCAGAAGCCACTTGTCAATTGACTCCAACGTGAGCTGTTTTGCTCAAACGCTGGCTCGCATTTTAAAGGATCAAGGTTGACAATTTTTATTTCAGTGCAGGCGGGGACAGCGTGCACCAGAAGATGCAGCATCTTTCACCGAAGGACCCTCAGCCTCTCTGCCTCCATTAGGTTTACAAAGGACACAGGGTGCTCTTTCCCCTGATCATTCAGAAATCCTCCCACTGAAGAAAAATGTTCATTTTCCTTTGTCCTCACCAGCTAAAGCCAAGTGGCTGTTCAGCGTGAAAGGGGCGCTGAGCACAAAGCCAAGACAGAGTTCCTCATTTGTCTCATTCTCACATAAGACATATTTGGGAACCGACGAACTTCTTGCTTCCTGGAGACGGAGCTGCCATTGAACAGACAGGTAATACTAATGGCCAGACGGTGACAGTCAGCTATTGGTAGGCTGATTGGATGCACATTCATCTTCAAATTATGTTGTGTGACAGCACAGGCTGCTGAACACCATTTTAACATGCAGAGTAACTCCTCAGGAGGCTCTTCATTATGCATTCAGTGGGCTATTTTCAGACTAAACAGCATGTCAGTGGCTGTGTTTATCCCTTTCCACCTGGGTAGAGGAAACAGTTCAATGTCCCCCCAGGGAATTAATATATATTACAACCCACACGTCGATTCTCCTCAACAGACAGAAATGGCCAGACATATTATATGTTTCCAGAAAATATTGAAGTCCTGACAATGAGGGATTGCTAGGGGAAAAAATGCATTTGAGCAGAGATCCCCAGTTAAAAGGAAGCCAAATTCCCTAGGATCAGCATGAAACGCTCCCCGCTCTCCTGCCGAACACGCACACCGACACCCGTGGTCCCTCGCCCAGCCGCTTCTGATGGCGCATGGAGAGGGGCACGCTTTCCCTGCGCCTGAAATGGTGTTCGGAGACACGGATCTCCCGCAGCCTCGCAAGCTGCCCTGGCCAGCCATGAGGAGAACCACATCAGTGTCCGCCCCGGGATGCTGCCGGCCGCTGCCAGGCTGAGCAGGCAGCATCCGTGATGAGGCTCAGGGGGCCCTTCCCTCTCTTTCTGTCTCCTGCCCAGCATGATTTACTTCCACTTGCTGCGAATACTTCATCTCGTGCCCTTTAACAAATTCTGCTGGTGGCTTCCTGGGAATGGATTCATGCCCATGCCTGTAACTCCACAGCAGTGACTGAAGAATGTAAAAATCAGTGTTCTTCCTCTTCTTTTTCTTTCCTTAACTCACACCGTTTTAACAACAAAATGGCACCTGCAAGAATCTACTCTCCCCAAGCCTCACATAAAACCCAGAACTTTTCCTGGACCTACTAAGGACAATAAAGGACAAGCAAAATTACTTTCCTGGACCTAGCAAGACCAAAAAAACCTAATAAAAACATTATAGGAATGCCCGTGGTTTTCTTGCTAACAGAGCAAGGGTGGGGAGACCTGGCTGGAGATGGTGAGAGTGGGGGACATTGGTATCAGAGATGGCAGGAGAAAGGGAGGAGGTGAGCAGGAGAGTGGTACCAGGGGCAGGACTTTGAGAGCTCATGGCCCAGCACAGATCTGGAGCTGCAAAGGCAAGATCCCAGCCCACCTTAGTCCCACCATGCCAGGCTCCTATCAGGGATTCAAGCCAAGAAGCCGACTCTGCCATTTATTTATTCCCAGACTTTAAAGTGGCTGCACTACAGTACTGAGCCTTATCAAGTCTGGCACAGTCCAAGCTCAGAGAGCAGAGTGTGACCCAAACGGAGCCACTGCTAATTAAACACCTCTAATTAAACACAGAGACACAACCAGTAGCTCTGGAAGTCTCCAAGCCACAGACTGCTGAAAGCTCAGAGAGTCTCCTGGGGGAAAAGAAGCTCCACAGCCCTCTCCTGTCCTCACGCTCCTCCTGAGGCATTGGCTCACACCCACCATCCAGGATGGGATGCTGAGTCCACAGCTCAGGCTGGTCACCACTGGGTCCTTAATGTCCCCCCTCCTATCATTTCTAGCAGCATGCGCGGGAGGGCGGCGAGGGAGGGAGTTACATGTGTTCAGTGAGCAGCCCTGACATGGGAGATCACAAGGTCAGCAGTGTCCCCCCCCCCCCAGCCACCAGTAAAACCTAAACTGAATTTGAAATCAAAGGCTGTTTATTAAAATTGACATTTCTATGGTGCCTGCCCGGCTGATTAGAAGTAACAGCTGTGAAGCCGGCAGTGAAGAGGTCTGATATCCCAGAAGCTGCAAAAGCACTTTATATCCCGCTTCATTACTGATTTAACAGCCACAGGAAAAGATTTAGAGCCAAGTTTCTGCAGCCTGCGAGGGCTGCACTGCTCTGTGTAACCACCTGCAGTGCCAGCTGCCCAGCCCCAGCCAAGGGGAGCTTTGTCACCGGTGTCCCAGGCTGGTGCTGGCAGAAAGCTTTTGGTCTGTGAGTTAGGGATCCTAGGCAGATGTAGCATGCCAAAGTATTGCTAATTTTATTAGTAACTTAGCAAAACCAGGGTGGAACCATGTGTGCCCAGCCAGGGTCTGCTGGGCAGCCGCAGAAGGTGGAGGTGCACCCCGGCTGCGGAGGATGGAGATGTTGCTGGCAGCTTCTCAGAGGCAGGGCCATTCCTCCTCACAGTGATGGTAAAGCTCATTCGGAGTGGCTTTCTGTAGCAGAGGAATATTGAATTCATTATACTGCAGGGAAAAACTGAGAGGTTAAAATAAAATGGCAGCAGGTGCATCTAATAAGATTACAAGGTCCCCCTGGGATGTACCGGGAGAGCAGTTTCACTATGTATTTTAAACCAGACTATACTGTCAAAATCAACAGGATTTTAGTTGCAAAAGGCAAGCTAATTGGGAATTTGGTTCATGATTATTCAGGTATAAGGCATAACACAGCCAGAGATGTGCTCAAATAAAATCTGCTTGATCTAAGCTGGAAAGAACAAAGTAGATGTAGCTCACGAGTACAAATGTATGAGACCCGAGGATGGAGAAATGGGTGGAAGTACACCTTACAGAGATTTCTGTACTGTCATTAAAAAGACATTCCAGTGAAAACAGAATGAAATAGATTGTACTAAAAAACCATTTAGATTCTGAGGCTTTCTGCTTTAATACCTCTAACAGCCTCAGAGGAGGGGCTAGAAGTGCCAGTATATCACCCAGAACTAAGCAAGCTGTTCTCAGATCCGTAGCTTACAGATGACCTTATATAATTAACTAAGCAAACCTTACATTTTATTTCAATATATCTGTAAAAAAAATTAGAGACAAACTTTAACTCTGCTGTGTAGCATCTAAACAGTACCTGTACAGCCACCTTTCAGACGTGTTCATAAGGCAGAACTGACAGCCTGAACGGAGGAGATGCTCTGAAGAACCTACACGACCCTTCAAATAAATCTCTGAGTTCCTATTTGAGCCAATCAATCCAGCTCTCCAAGTGTCAGCTGGTAACACACACATCTGTCAGCATCCAAGCGCTGCAGTCACAGGGTAAGCTGTATTCACAGCTGGAAACTTAGCTTCGCAATTGCTTACATTTGAGTAAAAGATAACCCTGGATTATGCATTTCACACAGCAGAGGTTAAAAACGAGACTGGAGCTTGGGTTAATGCCAGTACAAGGCTTCTGTCTGACCCCGAGCACGTATAATGTTGCCTTTAGTAATGTTTCCTCTGAGTTCCACCTTCTCTGCTGTCCAGGAAAAACAAGGGAAGGACCTCACTGCAACTGGGACTCACCTGCACAGCTTGTAGATCCAAAAGGAGTCAGCTTTTACTATCAAAAAACCTTTCCTATTCTCTGTGGGCAGCTTCCAGCTTCTGCCTGGGAGCGTGCGCTTTCTCCCTTTTATATCATTAGCTTGCATGTTGACAACTGCTATTAATGTCTACATAGGTATCTAAGCGCCCTATGGGATCCTACCAGCCCGTGCAAATCTTTACCTCTGGGGCTCAGGAATAGAAAGCATCTCTATATGTTTCACCTGAAAAATGGCAGTAAGGTAGACATTTCAGCCAGCTAAGGAGAAATATAGAATCATAGAATTGTTTAGGTGGGAAAAGACCTTCAATATCATCAAGCCCAACCATCAACCTAGCACTGCCAAGTCCACCACTAAACCATTGTCCCTCAGCACCACATCTACACGTCTTTTAAATACCTCCAGGGATGGTGACTCAACGACTTTCCTGGGCAGCCTGTTCCAATGCTTGACAACCCTTTCAGTGAAGAAATTTTTCCTAAGATCCAATCTAAACCTTCCCTGGTGCAACAAATGTGTTGCCAGGTCCAGCTGGGCCATCCCAAAAGGCCTGCAACATCAACAGCTGACTGGTGACAGACCTCTTAGTGGGTGACGGATAAGGAAGGCTATTCTCAATGTACTGAAGACCCCTGAGGGGGCTTTAAAAAGATGTGCCTGTTTCTGATCTGGGCCTAGAAAATGGCAAGGAGCTACTGTAACACAACTGGCATAGAGGCGGGTTTTGCTCACTGCTGAGCACAGGGCACGTGTCCTGCCCTCTCTGTCGGCAAGCAGACACCTTCCTCCAAACCCAGCTGCTCTGATGGAAAAGCTCCCTCTCCCCCACACGGTCCCTACACTGTTTTCCACTGCCTTGTAACGAGAAGTGACAACTCACTCAAATCACCAAGTGCAGGAACTTGTGAATGCGCTTTCTACTCCACTGCAGTCAAATAAAAAGGGTTAAATGGTACAAAAAGCAAGACTTTACTAACCTGCTCCTTTTAGCTGGAGCAGGTCAGACAACAAGAGCAGCGAGGCGAGCAAACATGAGGAGCAATGAACTCTTCCAGTAACCGCAGCAGAGCGGTTGGAAGCTTGAGTTCCTACCTGCAGCCTTTCTGAAGGTGGCAGGATTCAGCTAGACTGAAACACCTAAACCTTCATGTCTAGTTTCAATGTGTAAGAAAGAGAGCCTAGTTTAATTTTAGATCTTAGGTAGAATAAGAGGGATGGAAACGCCTATTTCCAATAGCCTGGAGCATCTTTGACAGAGAAGAGAAACCACCACCACCACCTTCTTCTTCTCTGAGTTATTTCTCAGGCATGAGCAGTACTGGAAAACCTGCGAGGCTAGCCCTTCAATCCACGTGCTCCCTGGAAGTGATCAATCCCTGCTTCTCCTTCCCAAAAGAAACAAAAGAAGAAGGGGAATTATTTCTGGTACTTCAGAAAAGGCACTGCTCACACAAGACTATCCATCATAAGTGATGTGTGTACAACGTTGCATTAACCTCTTCAGTGCCACCCATCTATCACGCCTACAATGCTGCTGTTATCTATTAATATTTCATTGAAATCTCTCTGCCCATACATTTCCTAGTGCATCCCTCACAGAAGTGAGCCCTCGTAAATTCTACAGGAAGATATGAAGATTTTTTTAAAATCAAACAATTAACGAAGCAACTTTACCAGAAGCATTTCAAGGGGCTAGAAAGGTAACAGAAAGATAAACACAGATTTGACTGGAAAAAAAAAAAAAAAAAAAAAGAAAAAAAAAAAAAAAAAAGAAAAAGTTCTTCTGTACTTTCAGCCAAGGTTTCCCAGAGCTGTGTTCATAAAGGACTACTGGTTTAACTCTCTGGGAGGTACCAGCAACACTGACTTGAGTAACCAGGGCCTCAAGTGAGAATCTGCTCCCATCTTCTAGACGGCTGTCCTGTGAAGGAGCATCCCTGTATTCAGCAGATGTAGCAAATGAAAAAACTAAACACTTGGCCACTAGCCCTGGGGTTGCTGTTCAGAACTGCCAGGAGGAAAAGCTTTCTCCAGGCCATCTTCCTTTCCCCTCTGATAGGGGACTCCCATGGTCCCTCAAACCCTCTGGCTCTCCCTCCAGTGAAATCAGAACCATTCCCGTGCTGTCAGCCAGAGCGGGTGAGGGATGCCAGGGACTGAAAGTGCTGCAATGTAGCACTCAGTGAGGCTATATTGTGTCAGGGAACGGGGACAGCTCACCTTCCCCTTCTTGCATGGCCCACAAGCCAGCCCACAAGATCAATGAACCACTTTGCAGTGTGGGAGTGCAGCTCTCGAGGTGACAGTCCTCACTGAACAACCCAAGGGCTTCATCACCTCCTCTGGCAAGTGCTTCAGTGCAGGAAATCATCCCTCCCCTGTCACTCCACACGGGAACTGCCGATTTTTCCACCAAGTCAGCAGCTTCCTCAGAACTGAGCCCTGCCGTGAAATAGGGTGCAGATGCAGATATTTTAATTCCATTTTTTGATTCTTAACATCTTCACCTCAAAGGCAAGGTGCTTTTAAACTCTGGTTCATTTTTAAACAGCAGGAAATGAAGTTTAATACGTTTTTCAAAAGTGGTAAGAACAGAAGGGGAAAAACATAGGCAACTGGGAGAATAAATGGAACAGGAAACTGAATGTTGTATCTGCAAAACAGTCTGTACGTTTCATGCCGAGCTGATTACCGTGAACCGAAGGGTTTAAGAAAGCAAGAAGTACGGTACTAGAGAGAGCAGGACACCATTGCTTACACAAAGGTCTTTATCCCTGGCACTTCACGTCCCTTCTTCCTGACCCTCAGCCCTTCACATCTTTGTGTTCCAGTTTTCCTAAGAACGGAAATCACAACCACTTCCTTCCTCATAATTAGGAGGACGACCCCCGTTCACTAACTGGCACTGTCAACACACTTACTGCTGCCCGCCGTGGGGCAGGAGGGCTCCCCGAGGCCAGCCCTCCTGAGCAGGCAGCATGCTGAGACCCTCCTGCTCCCCCGCAGCGTGCAAACTCACTCCTCCTCACTGTGACAGTCAGCTCTCAAGCACTGATGGATGAAGCTGGGGCTGCGTCCATCCCACTGCACTTCCCACAGCGGGCTACCTGTGGTAGGGAGAGCTTTGCCGCTGGAAAAGCCTCTCTTTGCACGGCTGCAGTCCATTAAGGCAAACTGCAACCTGTGCCAGCTCACCTTAATGTGCTGGGCTGTGAGCTATGGCAGCTCGGGAGCTGATTCAAAAATGATTAAGCTGCTCTCGCTGCAAGGGGAGCTACTTGGGGACCAGGAGCGGGTGACAGCTGGGCACAGCAACCTCCGCCACTCCTGCACGTTAACCCACAAACATCCATGGTCCAAGGCTCTGAGAAGGAAGGTGGGTCACTGAGGTACTCCACGGGTCATGATATGTTTTAATACAGACCCCATCAAGGTACATACATGTGCACGGCACATACGTGTGTATGGCCGTGTGCCACCTCTTTGTGGTTTTGCTTGCATACACCTTATCCCTTTCCCACCCACGTACAGGGCTTGTAGCCCATCAACTATTTTTTCCTCGCTTGTGTGTTCACCACAACTTCCCAGAGTGAGGGAGGAGCGCCTGTACACTGCGCTGGCTGAAAGGTGCTGCTGGCTCCAAGTGCCATGCCCAGGGACCAGCACTTTGTCACCTGGGAGCCATCAGCAGGAGAGTGTGCGGTGCAGCGGGCACACGTTTATCCCCTTCTTTTCAGCCTGGAGACTCTGCTGGAAATGGTGCAAGCAACTTGTCCGGGAGACTCCAGCAGCCAGGCAGCCACGCTGGCTGCACTCCTTTGTTTCTCAGTCTTTCTCTTAGGGCCCTGCACAGAGGGAGGCTGAAGCGTGCGCTCAGCAGCTGGGCTCCATGCCCACATGAAAGAAGGGAAGGAGATGTCTGAAACACTGGCAGAGCAGCTTGTCTGCCTCTTTTCCTTGCTGCAATCTCAGCTCTGGTGCTGCACTGGAAATGAAAGTGGGCTTCTCCCATGGAGATCAGCGAAACAAGCGGGTGCTGCAGAATCAAACGGTGCAGGTTGTATTTCATAACTAACAACTATCACTACTGAACAGCCCTTAACAGCAATACATGACCTGCCAGCAAGACAGCAGGCACGGGCAGGGGAGCGCTCCTGGGAGATGCTCAGAGCCAGGTATTGCTGGGTCCCACAGCCGTGGCTCTCACGTCCCCATGCAGCTCGGCTCCCCAGCTCACGTATCCCCTGGCACGTAACCCAGGTTGCATCCCAGCTCTGGCAGTTGGTGGGCTCAGGGTAGAGGAGCCTGGCCCACTGTAGCCCAGTGGCAGAGCAGGAAACACAAGCCAGACCTCCAAGCTCCCACTCCAGTCCTCTGCACCCCTCTGCCTTTAGTCCCCGTGTTTGTATGCACTTATTTTACCTTATATACAATTTATATATTTATTCTTAGCTGCAGCTATGCCCCCAAAACTACTCAGACCACTGGGGTTCAACGAACGGTTAAGAAAAGATCATTTTGATAGCATCAGATATATATATTAAATACAATAACAACTACACCCCGCTGCTTCTACCATGAAAGTGAAGGGGTGAACTAAGAAGCCCCCTCTTCGTTTGGTGGCTGCTCCTGTAGTGCTGCTTTGGAGCCCTGTTATTTTATTATCACTGTCTTTATGACTGCCCGGGGAAAGAGCAATCGCAGCTTTGTGGCTTCCCGGAGCAGCTGTCCTCCTGCACCGCTGCAGCCGGGAAGCTGACACCAGACCCCGGCACTAGGCTTTTTACGGCCATTCCACTTCTCATCAGAGCGACAAGGAGCATGCGGAGTCATGCACCGACCCAAGGAGATATTAGCTAATTGAAATTGTGCCGCCAGTGCACTAAATGCTAGTCACTTAAATCAATCTCGTGCCTCTTCCTCTCACCTCCATCTCGTTGTCTCCACCTTCCCCTTGCCTCCATCCTTCCTTCCTCCCTCCCTCCCTCTCCTCCTTCTCAGCTCCCCCCCCCCCCCCCTTTCCCCAAATCCCCCCTGTCTGACTCTTAATCCCTCCAGGGCGATTAAAGCAGGACCAACAACAAAGGGAAGGCGACAGCAAACCCTATTATTTATCCTCTACAGCACATTCTCCCCCTTGGGTTTGCAGCGCCCAGCTCTGCTGCAGGTAGGAGCCCCCCAGACCTGGGGGGGGATGCTCCCTGCCAGCTGGGGTACCTGGGGTGCTGCAGCAGCTGCAGCGGGCGCATTCCCCCCTCCCTGCACTGAAGAGGCACTCGTCTTTCTCAGAGCAATTACCACGAATGATTTATGTGGCCAGTCAAGAGGGCCTGCCAGGGTTCTTATTTCATCTCTGAAAAAAAAGGAACTCTGCTGGAATTTTATCAGGGAGCTTGGATTAAATTGACAGCTGCCTTTTGTTTTGTTTTTAAAGACCTTCCCTTTGGAGCGCAGCATTCTGCCTGGATCTGGAGGGGGGGGGAAATCCAACACCACGCAAAGAGTGCAAGCCCCTCCTGCAAGAGAAAAATCCATTTTCCTCTCTCCATATACATTTTAAGCGAGGCTGTTTTTAAGGAGCTGACATCTGAGAATGATCCCCACTCCCACCGACTCGAGACAGCGTTTTATTTCACTTCACTGAAGCCACCAAGGCAACAGCTTTTCCTCACCGGTACAAGTGTCTGTGAGGCTGACAGAGGGAAAGCGATGGAGTCTCTCCATCTCCACAAGAGTCACTGAATTCAGTTTAAAACGCTGCCAGCACCCCGCCCCGCCCCCCCCCCCCCCAGGCGTAGCGTCCCGCGGCCAGGCGTGCAAACACACCGGGGTGCACACACAGGTGCACGGGGAGAGGTGTGTGCAGGCAGGCGTCCTGGGAGATGCACGTAATCGAAAATGGGGAACAGCTGCCAGCAGGTCGGCTGGCTCCAAGAGAGCCGGGCAGCCAGCGAGGCGGGGGCAGACATGCTGGGACACACCGGCGCGGAGCCCGCACGGAGCACACGCAGGCACACACACGCCGAAAAGCCCAGCGCGCACGCCAGAGACACGCCAACAGGCCTGTGGCTACAGGCAGAAAACCACACAGCACACAAAAAGTAAAAGCGTGCCGGAAAAAACCCCAAACGCAGAAGGTAGAGACAGACACACAGACAGGGCTGATTAAAAGTTCAGGTTCTGCCAACAGCAAGAGGTATTAACGAGTATTTAACAAAGTCAGCTGCCTCTCGCCTTCCTTCACTCAGTGGCTGGTTGTTGCACACCTTTTGAACATATTTGAAAGCATTTGTTCTCAAGATAACACAATTTGGGCTTTGTATATATATATTTGTGAGGCAGAGTCTAACACGAGGACATAAAATCATTGAAAACGCCAGCAGAGATTACAGCGTCAGCGCTGAGGAGTCTAGATCCGCCTGTATTGTCTTAAACACCATTCTGGTTTTGATACAAAGCAGCAGTCTTTCTCTGTACCGCAGGGTGGGAGGGGGGAGGAGAAGAGAATGTTAATTTTGTATGAAAAAAGGTGAAAAAGATTGCAAAACAGAGATGAGCGGTCCAATAACAACACTAAAAAGGTGACAGAAAGAGGATGCAGGGCGGCATAGTTCACACAAAGGAGAGGCGTGTCTCGCTGCAAAGGACTCTGTCAACCTGAAATCCAGGCATTTCCCAGACACAAGTTTAAAGTATTTTCAATAACTTCACCTACCCAGACGCTTCTGGGTTTTTCTACTGACACTTTCATACTTTCAGATGGTTCTCTGCCTGCCATCGCTTCACAGAAGAGCTAAACATGCATTTAGGGGAATGAACCAACTACATAGAAAAAAAACACGGACACCAACTACACGTGTGCGCTGCTCAGGGCACCAAAACATTAGACAGGAGAAAAAGAAAAAACACTGTTTCCCCTCATACCTTCTCCTCTTGACACCTTAGGTTTTGCCATCAATGGTAGTAACCCTCATAAATTTAAGAAGAAAAGACATTTGAAAGCCAGTTGGCATCCCCTTGAGGTGCAAATCCTTTAAGATCCATTTGTTTCAGTGTCACAAAATCACATGGGGCTGGAAGGGACCTCCAGAGATCATCTAGTCCATCCCCCAGCCAGAGCAGATCCATCCAGAGCAGGCTGCACAGGAATGTGTCCAGGTGGGTTTTGATTATCTCCAGAGACAGAGACTCCACCACCTCCTTGGGCAGCCTGTTCCAGGGCTCTGCCACCCTCAAAGTAAAGAAGTTCCTCCTCATGTTTAGGTTTCTTGCTATTCCGACCACCCAAACTGCTGCGCACCCTCTGGGCACATCAGAAGCAGGGCCCAGGCAGATAGAGCCAAACTGGCCCAAGACTGCCCTTCCTTTCAGAAACCTTTTTTACTCTTCAGCTTCTACCAGAGACCACCAGACTGCTATAGCCACACACGGCAATGCAAACTGTCTTGCTGGGTCTGCTTGCCTGGGCACCTGCCTATTTAGGGACACTGAGGAAACGCTGGCACAAAAAGAATTTTAAATTTCAATGTGCTTTACTGTAGGAGCATTAAAAGCCCCACGAATGCTCTTACGTGCAAAGAAAGTGGTCATGGATCAGAAATTCTCCACGGTGGGCCCAGGATGAATCACAGCACTTAAGGCTGAATCCAAAAAAGCCACACTTTGTGTTGCTACTTCATGTATTAAAAAATGGCCACATATTCTTACTTACTCCTTCCTGCCTCCATCACTACTTTTTCTCTAAGTGGGCATGTTTACAGAAGGTTGAGAGCTTCCAACTCCCGTGCCCCGGCTTCACTCTCCCAGTTGCTTTCTGCTTGCCCCCGGGCAAACCTGGCACTGGAGAAGAAATATGGAAAAGGGACAGTAAAAGCCAAAGAGAACACAGCCTCTCTGCAAAGCCGCAACACGCCTTTGTCAAGTCCCTGACTCAGCTGTGCTGGCTTCTCTAAGCTTCCCAATGGTATGGCAACGACTGGCACAGCTACAGCTGTACGGTACGCTGGGTGACGTGCAGATGCATCTTCTTCGGCTGTTGCTGGGGGAAAATAAAGGCTGACGCAGGCAGGACGCTCTTTGCACTTGTGGAGGGAAGAGGAAAATAAAATCTCTGGCTCCTTGCGTTGAAGTTGAGTGCGGTGGGTCTGTCCCTTATCGCCCTCCCAGTAAGTATGTTTGCCACACCACTACCAGGCCCTTTGGTCAGCTGTGTGAGATGCTGGGGCACCGTAATCCTGGTCAAAGCAGCACACTCGGCCCAAATCCTTGCCCTGCTCTCAAAGCTAACACAAGAGCAGTCACACCTGTAATTAAGCATCTAAGGAAAAGTGGTGATTTTTTCCAAGCCCTCAGCATCTCTGACTGATAAAGATATTGCTGCTCCCAGGACTTGCATCCCTGACAAATCAGGCTACTTATGTACAGACAGCTACCTAATGTTGGAAACCTGTGTTTGAAAATGTGAGTATCAGTCATTTGCTGCAGAACAGTTGCCGCCTAAGGTGGCAGGGACACTGTTCTCTGGAAGTCAGGGGTGAACACCTCAGCATTCAAAAACCAAGCTAGCATCTTCACCACCAATCTCGTAAAGATCTCACCAAGACCAGTCAACTCCTCCTTGCCTCTGGTCACATCAATTGGATAAAGGAGGAGAGCTGGATACGCTCTGTTAAACAAAGAGGGCTATGTTAATTTTATGCTAATTAGGTGCATCCATACAGCCCTGCTGCAGAATTACTTCCCTCTGACCAGGCCTTCTCCATGCTGCAGGAAGGATGACAGGGGGAGGTGACAAGGGGAGCACTGCAAGGATGATGATTATAATGCAGGGAGTCCAGCATCGCTGAGAGAAGGAACTAACCCCCGTTACCTTTGGTGGGCTTTGCTCCATTTGTGGCTCAGTCCCCTCCCAGCGCAGCCCTTTGCAAGGCTGCCAAGCTCTCAGCCCCAGAAATAGCATGCCAGGCAGCAGAAAAACCGTAGGGGAGGGGGAGATGGAGATAAAAATAGAGAAATGTTGATTGCATTGTTACTGCTTCAATTAAGCGTAGACACTTCAGCCTGATGAGTCAACAGCAATGACAAGAGGGCACAGAAAACAAGAGCGACTGTAATGCAAAACCAGTTTACCCGTCCCATTAGCATGGAAGGCACTACACTCCCAAACCAGCCACTTTGATAGGGAAAGGAGGAACAGCTCTAACATTGTCCCCTCTGTGCAAGTCTGTCAACAGCAGCAGAAACAACAAAAAAGGCCCAGAGTTAATAATGACCAAGCAGCGAGAGCCGATGGCTCCGTAAAAGAGCGGGCCCTCAACAGCCCAGCATGCAGCTGTGGGGCAGTAAAAGCAGGGCATGAGAGGCCAGCTCGGCTTGTTCAAATGAAGCCATTGTATTCTCCAGGGGCTTAAATCACACTTGTGATGCTTTGTGTGTTTCTTCGGCAGCGGCAGCAGCAACAGGGAAGTAACAGATGGGTATAATTACAGGGACCAGAGCACAGTCCCCTCTCCACCACCCCGTGCGATGCTGTATTCTCTACAGGAACAGACTGTCCTGCAGTCCTCATGAGCGGGGGTGATCCCACCCCCTCCCTGCACCATTGCTGCTTCTGGGACCTGACAGAGCAGGGATTTTGGTCAAGGCAGGGGTGAAAATACGACATGTGCTGAGTGAGGGGGAGGACCAGCAGCACTGTGGGATGGAAGGTTTCCATGGGAGGGCAGTGTGGTTGGGTGGGAGCAGCCACCAGCTGCCCCCATCGGTCCTTCTCGGCAGCTCTAAGTGGCAAAGGATGGGCATCAGAGAGGTGGGAGGCATGCAAAAACTCTCAAATAACCTTTGGACTAAGAAACCACTGTTGTGGTTGTCTGTGTCGCCTCCTATGTAAAATTGTCTCCAAAAAGAAGGGAAGAGAAGCAGTTGGTCACAACTTCAAACAGTCTGCCTCTTGGCTTTGCCACACCACACCCTGGGAAACATTCACCTCTCTCTGTGAAGTGGTTTACAACACACATAACATCAGCATTTATTGCACTGTCTGCCAGCACTCCTCCTTTGACCATCCCCATCAAAGGGATGCTGAGGAAGTCACGCATGGGACTGCTTATGACCAGCAGCAGTTCCATAAACCTCTGCTCCACAGCCTGGGCTGTCCATGTTTTTACCCCACCATGTCCTGATGCAGGCGTTCACCCCACCCATGTCCCGTCAGCGTTAACGTAATGGTCTTTACGGTTTTTCTCAGCCCAGTATCCCATTTCTGACAGTAGCTAGCCACAAATGCTTAGGGAAAGCATAAAAGGAAAGAGGACAAATACAGAGCGAGTCTTCCCCTGGGATCCCTCCCGGCTTCCAGCAATCAGAGGATTAGGAGCATCCTGTGCTAGAGACTGCGTCGATCTGGCACGCTCTCGTTCTCAAGTGCAAACCTCTCCTTCGTGCATTTATCCATTTCCTTTTACAGGCAGCCTTTGGAACAGCGTGCAGAAGGGAATTCTGCACATTAAGTAGATGTTGTGCAGAAAGCACAACAAAACACAAACAAAACATCCTTTCGCTTTAAACCTGCTGCCTGCTCCTGTGCTGCTGGAATGCTCAAGAGACACTAAAAATCTCATGCTTTTTTCCTTGATGGCAGGGACACCTCATGTTTGGGGCAGTTCCCTGGGTACCTGGCTGCCTCCTGAAGTTCTGCCTGTGTCTTCTTTGCTGAACAGCTTTTCAAGTGATTTCTGCCTGTCTGGAGCTGACTAGCTAGCCATCAATTGTGGCTGGGATACACAATTTTAAGACGATGCTATGCTTAGGTTAAAGAGGTCTCTCTTGAGCCTAGAGGCTCATTAATTTGCATGGCTCAGACTTGCTGTACCCACAGGCGTTTGAGAAAGCAAAGTGCCAAGCAGCACCTCCTTTGGCTCCTTTGCCCAGGTGAGGAGGTGCCCAGCTGATGGGAGGTGGCATCTGGCAGCATGGAAAGGGGGTCTCATGCCTAGCATGGCACAGCCTGTCCACCACCTATCTCCCCCAGCCGCCAAAACACCCGCAGAGCACACCAGGCTTTATGAGGTGAAAAGCAGGCTGTTTAACACCACTTAGCTGAGCTAGATGCTGGCGCTGGAGAAGGGAAATACCAACCTACTGTGAGCACGCGCGCTCCACAAGCACACCTGGGAATTGCACTTTACCTTCTCAACTGGGGTGGCGTCCGAGTGAAAGGCAGCTGCTGAAAGGAGAATTAGTAAACCTGGAAACAGGCAATAGCACCTCGGGTGACAAACTGCGTAACCTGCTGCACTGTGGGGATAGGGTTATCCGCCTCTGAGACAGGAACCTGCCAGAGAGGAAAAGGGCTGGCACAGGACTAGAGCAAGTAAAGTTCGAAAGTCCTTAGATCCTGTGTTTGCACATGCACGGGGCCAGATCCAAGGTTCACAGCCTTTCTGGTAGCTATTCATCAAAACATTTGCATTGCCAATTTGGACAACATTCTTTACAAACTATGTTTAGTTTGCGAGGCTCATGCCAGACTGTCCAAATAAATGACCCACCGAATTAATCTCTTTCCCTAATGTTATCTCCCGATATCTAGGATGACTTCATGCCAGATACCTAGCTAAAGAGACGAGAGTTGGGTTGGGGGAGGAGGGGAGAGGGGGCTGCTCAGGGGAAGAGCCCAGCCAATATTCATTCCGTTTCACTCCCCTGTGAGTCCCTTTCCATCACACTACTGAGCACAACACAATTAGCGAAAAGGGCCCATTTTTCCTCCAGGAGCCAAGGTCCCAAAAAGGTACAGCTTCAACATCATTAGCAGTTCATCTTCTTAAACCTCCGGGCAGCCCCTAGGCAGATCCCCTCATGCAAACCCCACACCCCTCCCCCTTTTTGGTGTCTGCTTATCAAACTAATGAAGCACATCTAGACTGAAAGGTCTTGGGGTAGAAGACAGCAGCTTAACCATGATTCAGTATATGTCCTTTCCCCTCCTCCTCTTTATCAAATAAAGCAAGCAGAATTTCCTACACTTAAATGGAAGGGAGGAGGAAGGAAGGAGGGTAAGGGGAGGGAGACAGTTTGTCTAGTAATTCCCTGCAGAAGGAGATGTCTGTTTACTTTCTTTGACTGAGCACTTGCATATTAAAAAGGCTCGGCTCCTTAGCGGACAGGATTTATCAGTGCCACATTTTCTACTCGATAGGGCAGAGCTGGCGATGCCTGCTCCAGGTAGCCAGAGAATAAAACCACTTCTTCTGACCTTCCCCTTGCCCTTCTCCGAGTTCACCCCATGAAGGGGAGCCAGCAGAGGATGCAGAGGGAGCTGAAAGCTGAGAGCTGTGTGGTGGGGAAGGATGCTTCGCATGCTATAGTCCTAAAACAAGAACACCACTGCAAAAGCAATGAACGCACAACAAGGCTCCATTAGCTTTTTTCCATTCAGTGATATCCGGAAAGGCAATTTCCAGCTTTAGGTAAAAACACATAAACATCTTTCATCATGTCACTGACCTAAATATAGATGATTACTTCAAGGCAAGTGAAAAAGAAAAAAAAAAAAAAAAAAAAAGGAGGAAAAAATAATCCTATTCTTATACCTTCAAAAGCTATGAAGCCCTACAAGCAGACAGCAGT
>JAOTQQ010000032.1:13155164-13179193 GCA_026546715.1 Gallinago undulata
GTTGTAGAGGGCAAGGAGGTCTCCCCTCAGCCTCCTCTTCTCCAAACTAAACATGCCCAGTTCCCTCAGCTTCTCCTCATAAGACATGTTCTCTAGACCCATCACCAGCTTGGTGGCTCTCCTCTGGACACGCTCCAGCGCTTTAATGTCCTTCCTGTAGTGAGGGGCCCAGAACTGAACACAGTATTCAAGGTGAGGCCTCATCACTGCTGAGTACAGAAGCACCATCACTGCCCTACTCCTGCTGGCCATGCTATTCCTGATACAAGCCAGGATGCCATTGGCCTTCTTGGCCACCTGGGCACATTGCTGGCTCATGTTAAGACAGCTGTCCACCAATACCCGCAGGTCTCTTTCTTCTGGGCAGCTTTCCAGCCACTATTCCCTGAGCCTGTAGCGTTACTTGGAGTTGTTGTGACTGAAATGGGCACCTTAATAGGGCACTTGGCCCCATTAAAACTCATCCCATTGGCCTTGGCCCGTTGATCCAACCTGTCCAGGTCCCTCTGCAGAGCTTTCGTACCCTCAAGCAGATCAACACTCCCACCTAGTTTGGTGTCATCTGCAAACTTACTGAGGGTGCATTCAAACCCCTTATCCAGGTCATCAGTAAAGGTATTAAACAATACTGGCCCCAAAACTGAGCCCTGAGTGACACTACTCATGATGTATACTGTATGTAGGCTAATAGTTATTTCCACCAACACAGGTGAGATCAACATGTGGATTTGAGTATCAATAGGGAAAAAAAAAAACACCAAACAAATCAAAACCAAACCAAGAAGATGGAAGCATCTGGCTCAGTGAAGTCCTCCCTAGTGGACATGGGGTATGCAGGCAGCCACCCTGACACCACTTAATGGGAATCTGCCAGCAGACACCAACAACTCCACCCGAGAGTGAAATGGTCATGCTTAATCCTGTTTGCAGATCTTGGGGTCAGTCGGTTTAGCGAGGTCGCAGGCCTGGGCTGCACTCTCCTGCCATCCTCTCCTGACTGCCTATTTGCCACGCGGAAATAAGCGGTGACCTAAAATAGCAGCACAACAAAACCAACGTGGTGTCAGACAGCAAGTCACCCCTGGTAACTGCACAAATCTCTCTCCTCGGGAGACCGGTCCAGACGTGGGCTGTGCCACAAGTGAAACAGAAGCCAATGCCTTATTCTGGGCTTGTTTTGTCCAAAAGACCGCAGAACTAGTCCCACCTGGGACTGGACTTCTCCAACACCGTCAATCCTATGCATGCACCCAGCTGGCCTGAACATAAAGACTACTAAAAGATCTCTGGTGCCCTCCATGATGGGTGCTTGCAGAGCTGGCAGGTTCTCTGCTTCCTGACTTTCAAGCCAGTGTGGGAGGTGCTCAGTGCGTGCGTCAATGCAAGTGAAAAGAGCTTTACGAGCACGTGGTAGGGTAGAGAAACCCATTGCATGAGGGGTTTGCTTCTGGGGGCTGGCACCAACTGGATTGCTGTTGCTCTCTCACTTTTCACTACCCGTCTTCTTTCTGTGAAGTATATGTGAAGCTGCAGAGCAAACCCGAATGCCTGCGTCCTTTGAAACGTTTGATCAACCACTCCATGGTGTTGAAGAGAAGAGCTGAAGACGGCACCAGGCTAATGCTTTGTCCACAGCATTAAACATTGGAGAGGATTATTCTGAGTAATGATACTGTTCTCTGAGGTTCAATGTACCCAGCTGTATGTACACCCGGCTATTCATTTTCATGCTGCTTAGCCTCCTCATCCTTCTAGCTCCAGGTAAAAACTTGCTCCTCCCTACACAAAAGACCTGCTTTTTACCATCATTGTTGAACGTATCTTACCACTGTTAACACTCAGAAGGTGTGCAAGCTGAAGTTAAGCTTGCTGGGTCAAAACCAGGGGAACTAATGGGAACCTTGTCATCAAAACTGCCCGGGGGAAACAATGCAGCTCTTCGGGAAATCTGTGTGAAAATAAACTGTAAATGCAGACAAGCACACAAACACACACACCGGTGGACTGCACACACAATTTGACTGTGGGTGCCCTGACACACAAACTTATTCATACAATGAAAATACCCAGAGGCACCAAGAACACAAGCACGTCTTTTCTTTAAATAACCTCCCTGTTTGTGCCACCATGAGGTTCCTGCCACTAGTAGCTGGTGCCTGGCCATGGTGTTTATCTCCTCCGTGGCCCAGCTGGGCCAAATTTTGCATTGGAGGCCAAGAGCCAGCCTGCCCCAGCAGCTCCCCTGGCTCCCAGCCGTGGTATGGGGCACTGTCAGGAACCCTCAGCCAGAGCAGCTCAAGCAGCACAGCTGGAGAGCTGGAAGTGATGAGATGTACGGGGCTCAGGAGCTGCATAGACACAATGAACTAAAGGAATGGAAAACCTGCATAGATATAGCCTGAAATATTAAGGGGGGGAAATTCCATGCATTAGAGAGTTATCCAGCTTCTGTACCCGGCAGAGACAAGCTTGCCCTATAAAATTGTAATCTGGAAGTCAGGTCCCTTTTTTGTCCCTTTTAAGTTTGGATTGGTGGTTGGATTGCAGTTCCTAGCTGAGTCAGACGGACATCTTTCTGAGAGCGCCGCGTTTGTTGTTAGCTTGTGTGCATTATCCTGCTGTAATCAGTCCAATAGCCCATCTCTTATCTAAAATGTAAATACTAATTTGAGGGCTCAGGAAGAATCCAGCTATTTTATTTTCAGCTAAAAAAAAAAAAGATAGAGAGGAGGAGGCCTGGCATCATAACAGTAATTTATGATTTTACTGGTGTATTATCATCGGGTAATAAGAGCAACTTGAAACTGCCAATTATCTCATAAGAGGGGTATCACCTTTTCTATTTTGAATGACTCCATCGATAAATGCAGGTTCTGCTTGCTAACACTCCGTCACATAATCAGTGGCCTTACAGCAGGAGAGAGGAGTGCATGAGAGAGAAAAACAAACCCGCAAACACACAAACACTTGATGTGAGCTAAGCCCTTGGCACAGCAACAGAGAGAGGGGAGGGAGCCGAGGGGGCTGGGAGGAATCGCCCGGAGCAGTCGGCAGGTCACACACACACAGTGTGCAACAGCAAACTCAGTTTACAAAGAGACATCTGTTCCATTACTTCGATGCATTGTGGCTAATTACATCCTGGCCCGTCTGTGAAATGACAGCCACTTATTCTCCAGTGAACCGTAAAATCTGTACATGTTCGATGTGGGCAGCGGGGAGTAAGAGGAGTGCAGGGGAGTAGGGGAGGGGGGAGGATGGAGAGGGGAGAATGGGAGAACGGCACAGACCAGGAAAATGTACCGCCTGTCTACCGGTTTGGTGTCAGTCGGGAAAGGGCAAGAGAAAGCAAGCCCTTCTGGAGGAAAGGCCCTAACAAAGCACTGCCATTTTGATGCAGGGCTGCAATGCCTGCTCTAACCCGAAGCTCCTCACTCCCCATCTTTGCACGTGCAGGGGGAGCGAGATGGTGTCAGCAGCAGAAATTACACCAGGCCTGCACCCCTGTGCTTTATTTGCAGATTTCTACAGCCTTTCTACCACTGCTGTTTACGCCTTCCTTACCTGCTGGTCTTACAGCTTTGTTAGGGGCTACTCTCCTATACACCAATCTAATTTTAGACATAAATGAATTAAAACCAAGGACTTCTCATCTCCCACCACCTCCCACAGATTTCTAGAAATCTGAAGGAAGCTGCAAGAAAATGAATCTCGCCTCAACTTTTCTACATAGCATAATGGGCCTTGCATTCAAGCGTGACTGCAAGGCACTGAGTCAGATAACACAAGGCAAATCATGTTTCCAGACCTACAGTATAGAAGCCAAGGTATGGTATTCAGCACTGTACCGTCTAACGAGGGTTAAAAATCCTGATCCTAGTAGGTCTGTCAAAAAAAAATGCAAACCTTTCAGTGAAGGTGGGTTAAACATCAAATAAGCCAAAAGCTGCAAAGGTTTGAAGGTAACTTTTGCTAAGGGAATAGAAGCTTTGCTCGATGCTAGGGCAGAGCTCTCACGCCAGCAGCTCTACCAGCAGCTATCGGCTGGCGACTTCTGATCCCGTATCCAGCCACAACCCCTGCTGCACAGACTTCTGAAAAATTTCATGTTTTGGTGGCTCTGGTGAACAGAGCACTGGGGGTGGCATAAGCGGCCAGTTAAACTGTTAAAGTGGCAATTAGAAAAAGTGCCAATGTGGTTAAAAGGAAGGGACAGACTACAAACAAAGGCCAGCTGCTCAATGCCAACCAACCCCCTCTGTAACAGGGGGCACTGCTTTTCTTCCGGGATTTCTGGTTGAAAGCATCATTTTTCCATTAATCCCATCACAGCTTGTGGATATGGGCAGAATTTGCTCAGGGTGATGAACTGCTCACTCCAAAAATATAAGCAAATCTAAGTGTACAAGGAAGGAGGGTAAGAAGGATCGCTCGGATCACCTACAAGCCAAAGCTGTAGAAATCTGATTCAGTCTGAAAACAGTATTGCAACAGCCAAACTAAAGAAAGTTAGGATACTTTGGGACGAGATTTCTTCTTGCATTGAGCATATGGGACATATTAATCCAACTGAATCCCTGGCTGCAGCATATCCTGCAGGTGTTATGGCCATTCAAGATGGTCAGATCTAGAGGGGAAGAAAAATACAATTAATCTACACTCACTTACATGATACACAAACAGATGCAGAAAGCGGGAAGCACTGTAGGCAGCTGGTTTGTGTTCACAGCTTAATAAAGCAAAACCACCTGAGGCTGAAGCATCAGGAATAGTGCAAGAGTGATGGTTTTACTCCAAATTTTAAACTGGCCTCTGTAGCTGTTGGCAAACCAATGTAACAGGAAAAAAAAAAAAAAAAAAAGAATCAGGACCTAGTGTTCTTGCCAGGTTGGGAGTAAAAGCAACTGGAAAATTTAATGGATTTTTCATTAAAACATTCACCACTTCCTCCAACTTTTGGTCCGCATTCAGTGGTTTCTGTTTTAATCCTCCTTTCCTGACAAAGGTTTCAACACTTCTTAGGGCCAAAACGAATATTTACAGTCACCTCGCTTGTAAAATGCAGGTCACAGACTCTCTGGCAGTAACCTATGCAAGAAGCTTTAATGGCTAATTGTGGTCAAGCAGGAATCCTCCAGCACAGCCCTGCAGAAAATCCTGTGCTCTCCTTGGGGCAGCTCCAGCTATGGGCTTTCTGTTGGGACATGAGGATGCTGGAAGACTGGTGTCTCCAGGCTGACTTACCTGTGTGAAGGCAGCAGCACCTTAGCTCTGTGTGGAGCTCTGCTGTGGAGTAGAGCACCATTTTCTTGATGGTCAGGGTTTTGAAGGGTTTCTACATGGGTAGATGCAGAAAACCCTACGCCTTTAAGCCCTGCTAGTGGTTGATATATACCATAGTTAGCGAGATTCGGAGGTAAAAGCACAGGTCTTCCAAAGCACCAGCTTTGACTGGCAGATTTAAAGCAAGGGGCTCAGCATCACTGTACTTGACAAAACCTGAAAAGCTATTGAAAGGCATTTGGGCAGCTGAATGGTGTCCATCTAACTCAGAATGGATGATACATCCATTTTACTTATTTCACTGCACAACAGGCACTCGGAGAAGACAAACCAAGGGGAAGGAGAGGGCTGAGTGAGCTGAATTCAATCTTGCAGTGGGTTCCTCTGCTGGAACAGCTGGTGCTTAGTCTATGGATAAATACAGGATTTCATTTTCCATGGACATCAGGCTGCCTTTCCTCGCCAGCACTAAACTCAGCCTCACAAAAGAAAAGATTAACAGAAAAAGAAGCTCACAGTGTGTAACTCTACAAAGAGCTTACAGGAAGGATTTGTAGTAAATTAATATCACCAGCAACCATAAAGTTCACAGAAGCTCACAACCTTTTGGTGTAAACTGTGATTTAGTTGGCTAACACATTAGGTGTAAGATCCAGCAACCTCAATTATGCTCGTCATTCCCTGCCTGTCCAGAGGGACCTCCTCTTCACACTGCCTTAATGATGAACTTAGTTTCAGCCATGTTTTTGTTGTACGTATTGACCCATCACTTCTGATCATTCACCTGGGCGTGATGGTCTGCACAGTGTCTTACCCTGCTCTTGTGTCTGAAGCCTAAATGTTTTACAGTAGGTTATCACAAGTTCAACTTAATGAGAATCAAGAAAGGATATCAGATGCAGGCCCAGGGTTGATCCTGAGTTCATTCTGATCTGAAAAGATTAAAAGATATATTCCCCTCCTCTATTTTATTTTTCTCTTGCCTTTCACATTGTATACGGACACCCAAGGTGAGTTTCTCCTCTCTTCTCCAGCAAAAGCCGTAACAACTGGAGAAGAGCAAATGGGTGACATCACAGGAGTCAAAAGTGAAAAATGAAGCAATGGGAGAAAGCAGGGTTTTTAATCATTCCATTTAAAATGCTGCTCCCCCCTGAGTTTGTGTGGTGTGAATACTTGCTCATATCTATTTCAATAAGGAATGAAAAATTTGTAACAAAGGACATCTGTTCTGTAAATGCAAAGCTTCCAGCTCTTCAATAAAGATGAAAAAAATGTCTTTGAGACTTTCAGGAGTTTCTCTGTCAGAAAAGCAGAGATATCCTTGAGGCCTACACAGCAAAGTGAAATCTACCTGCTCCCTTTCAGAATCTGTCCTTTCTCCCCCTACTGTTGCCTGATGTGAAAGCCTTTTTAAGCCATTTTCCCCAACTGCAAAATAAAGGTGACCAGCACAGAGTTTCAAAGATATGGCTCTATGCTTCCTCTTCGGTAAATTCTTCAAAGGCAAGGGAGGTATGACTTTGCAAAAGCTGAAAGCATTCCCAACCAGCAGCTGGAAAGAGCGAAGTGCTAAATTCCTCCCCTGAGAACCTTCCCTGTTCACAGAGAGACACCACCGTTATGAACCTTCCTGGTTATAACCCCCCCAGATTTCCTGAGCTGATGATGTTTATCCCTAAAGTAGGGCAGATGAATGCACTGATTTTTCTTAGGGGAGAAGAACAGTAAGCCAACTACTACTTATTCCCCCATTACCTGGTTACATTCTTGCTACCAAGGTGATTAGACAGGAGTGCATTAAGAAATCAGATGAAAAGAAGGAAATAATCATTTTGCCTTAAAGAAAAAGACTGGAGGGGTTATTTGTCTCTAAATTTGAAGGTTGACACAAGTTACACTGGTATAGAACTGGTTAGCTTGGTCCTTTGAAAGTTAAATATAAATGGAATAACGCAGAAAAGAAAACTTCACGAATATCTGTTAATCAACAAGCCAACAGGGGAAGAGTTTTTAGGTAAATGAATGCCATGCTAACCAAGGACAACAAAACCTGGAAGAGGCATTAAGAACATGTGTGCACGTACACAAAATATACAGCGCTGCTACATGCATAATTGCTTGGATCTCTGCAATCAACTGCTAGGTCTTCTGCGCACAAATGCTACCCGTAAGTAAATCTGAATAGGAGCTGCTTTTGAAAACGTAGAGCAAGGCAGATTACACGTACTCTACAGATGCATGAAAAAGTGACAAGTTCCAGATGCTTCGGAAAAGCCATCCCAAGAAACAAATGAAACGCAGGCACAAGCCATAGCAGAAACACCATGTCACATGTGAGCCCATGTCCCTTGAGCCAGGGGAGAGGGGAGGAGGGAGGTAGAGGGGCTATATTTTGAGAGAGGACAGGCTCAGCCTTCCTTTTTGTAAGTACTCATAAAACCAAACTGCAAATATAACACATGGCACGCTTATCTGACTTGTATCTGCAACCACATGGGACAGAGCAATGCCATGTACTTAGATTTATTTGGCCAGCAGCAGAGCAGAGCAGGGGTGTGACATGGTCTAACAGGATGAGCTTACCCATTGGGAAGGTAGGTGAACGCTTAGAAAGCATATTTCAAGGAGTTCAGAAAGTTTAGCGTTATTCAAATAAACCTAGTGTGACCGTGGTGGCCTGAAGGAAAGGGCTGATGTGCAGACAAGGTGGCCCAGTTGGGCTGCCTGGGACGGCTGAAGAAGCACTGGAAGAGACAGGAGCTCTGCTTCCCAGTCCTTGGCCACTGACCTTGGCGCTTAGGCTTCCAGAGCGTAACACTCAATTATGGAAACGGTCGCTGGCAGAATAAAAATCATGAGTTTAAGTCCCTCCGTGAGGCGGGTTTACAGTAGCTGTGAGTGCTGGTTCCTGGAGATGGAGCAAATATGCAGCCAACCCTGAGTGTGCCAGGGCCACTCACCACCTCTCCTTTGGCGAGTACATGGGTCCCAGTACACCAGCCCTCCTGGCCGGTCACAATTAGCGGCACTTGCTTGGGAGAGACCCGAGTCATTAGCTGGCATAGAAAGTTAATCACCTGTCCGCCATTACAAAAGGGATGGTCCCTTCAGGAGAAAGGTCGGTGGCTGGGACCACTCAGGGGACGATGTCTGTTCTCTAAATGGTGCCCTATGAATAAATCAATGTCCAAATCCCAGGGTTTCTAAACCTCTGCAAACACAAACACGCAGAAAGTATATACATTAAAAAATGATTCAGAATAAAAACGTCTCCCCCTGAGCCCCAGCTTCTTAATGCCATCTCTCTGGTTAACTCCTCCCTGCCCAGGCTACCCTGGCTGCCTCACAGAGTGTGCTCTGTTGTTCCCATAGTACATTATTTGTTGAAATAAATATGGAAATAAGGCTGAGCAAGACAGCCAAGACAGCCAGACTGAAATAAATTCATCACTCACAGGCTCTCAAGGGAAGAAAACCGCGCATTTTTTCTAAATGATTATTTCTGAAGCACTGAAGGAATGGCTATATCACTAATGAGGCCAGTGCTCCATGACTGCTGATTATAAATGACCTAAAAAGAGACAAGGGGATGGTGTGTGTGTGTGTATAGGGGGATGGGGAAAGAGATGAATTGTTCTTCCTTAGGATCTGGAATCATCTCCCCAGGCTCCTCAGAAGTCTGAGAGCATTTGTGGTTCACCACAAAGGCAGGCCTGGCATATTTACAGCCACGTGAGGAAGTTTGGGCTGCAGCGTTGGGCTATTCTAACAAGTAGGCACGCAATTCCTCTCCTCCCTTGGTAGGTCACCATCTATTCATTGCAATAATAATTAAAAAGGAAAACGAGCTCTCTCAGTCACCCCTGGGTCTAAATTATAGGTCCTGCAGGTTGGTGCAGCCAGACTCAAGGCAAGAGGAGGCTAAAGCGAGGAATAAGATTCCCTTAGGTCTTCTCTCACTCGCTAATTCCCATGGAAACAAGCAGCTCACGACAAATGACTCAAATACGCTTGCAAAAATCTTACTCATATGTTTCGCTGGCTACCTTCCCCCACACCTTCAGGTTGACTGATTACAGATGCATTACACATGCAGCAATCCCCAAGCAGGGCTGCTTGTGGAACAGGACAGGCTGGCCACACGTAAAGTGGGGCAGGATGCGAGCCACAAGCAGGAAAATCGGCAGGATGAATTCAGAGAATAATATAGCAATTTGGCCATAAAAAGCTATAGCTTTCAGATTCCTAGCGGTATTACTTATATCACATGGTATGTAGAAGCGACAGCATCCAGAAGTAAAATAAAATCTAAGGGACAGCCCCTAATGCGTAACGTGACCAATTACCCAAATCTGAGGGTACTGAGAAGGTGGGATTTACTTACTTATTTAATGGTTTGGTTTATAAACGGAAATTACCCAGGACACCTTGTAGAGCAGAGATCTAGAAATGAGCTCAGACAAAGGAGCCCTGACAGATATTAGATGGATTATAGTCATGCACCACTGCCAGAGGTTTCCTAACACTTTCTGAAGAATGTCCCTTTCTGCAGTTAGCAGTATCTTCTTGCAAAAGCTGGCAGGGTTTGGGAGATGCAGCTTTGTTTCCATCAAAACCATTCCAACACGTGTCTGGACTTACAGTATCAAATGGACATGTTCTCAGCACAGAGGCTCAGGTCAGTGTTCTTACTATAGGCTATGCTGTCTCTATTGCAGCTGACTGGGGCAGCACATCACTTAAGAGTTGCTGCAGTCTTGGTGGAGAACTCTCCAGAAGATTTTCTTCTCCTTGTGAGAGAGACCCTTTCCCTGGAGCCTGGGACAACTCGCTGATCTCCTCACAGGGACCCATCTTTATAGGGGTAAAGCGCCTAGACTTAGCCCGGCTGCTAAATCTAGGGGTGGGGGCGGGGAAGAAAAGTTTAACTAAGTTTCCCTCCTTCTCCCAGGTCATTTGTCACAACCCTTTATAGCTAATAACCTCTCTGTAAAATTTATAAGCCAAGTTAGAGAATTACAGAATAGGGAAATAATTCACTAATAGCCTATATGAGGTGGTTTAGAAATCTTGTAGGAAAGAACTCCAATATATTAAATGCCACAGGTTTCAGAAGTAAATGCTGTAGTCGCCACTCTTTTTAACCCTCTGCAGTTCAGCAGGCCTAGATCTACGCAAGAACTATTTAAGCCTAGCCACCACCACAGGTCTTTTCTCAGAAACATCCCTGCTGAGAGCCGGGGCCACCACCCAGCTCACACAACCCATGATGGAGCCTGTTTCCTTCTCCTCCCTCAGGGGGTTACAGAAGGGGTTCCCTTCCCTCTCCTCATATAAGCACACCTACAGACAAATTAAGTACCTCATTTGCTTTTACAAAAGCTTTGGACTACTTAATCACAGAAAGTAAATCTGACAAGCAAGTGAAGACTGTCCACTGGGTTACACTGACTCCCTCTGTCTTGCTTGGAGCAGGGAGCGTAAAGAAATCAGGCCAGATGCTGTATCGGTATAATTTCTGAAGTACTCTAATGAATCTGACCCCAGGCTGAAGCTTTAAAGGAGTGTAGTGGCGTGTCAACGTAAACAGCTAAAACTAGTGTCATGTCAAGTGGTAACAAGGCCACTGCTGTTTTTACAAGCACCGTGCACTTAGCCGATAAAAATGAGCATCCTATCAAAGCCCGCCACAAGCCGCCCTTATCGCCAGCGAGAAGAAACAATGCCCCCGCACGATCGCTGCTGCTCGGTGCCACTGATAGCAAGCCCACTTTCTTACGAGCTGTCCATTAGTATGATGAAGAGACTAATAACCACCACACATGGGTTTTTATCTTTTCTTTTCCTCGTTGTTGGTCCACTGGCAACTGCTAATAGGTTTCTGGGGCTCCTTTAAATAAACAGAACTAATTACTCCGCACAATGACACCATGGCTTACAGGCAACTAATTATGTCATGGAGGGGTTTCTTAACATGCACGTTTATTTGCAGAGGGCCCATGTCTAACATGAAGCAAATTTATTCAAGCCTTTACTCTATCAGCTGGTACCGAAATAACACTGAATACGCAGCAGATCCAGATTGCAGAACTTTAGCAGGCAAGCTCTCCCAGGAGGCTGGAAAACAACACATGGGGTAGGCATATTACAGAACATGTGTAGCCGCGTCGCTGCTAGCCTCCTGCGCATTTAATGTACTGCCATGGCACAGACTGAAACTGTTGTGTAAATAAAGCTCTGCTTTTCTTCCCTCGCGTTCGCTATACATTGAACAGGCAATCACCACTTGCTATGCCTTATGCCCCGACTACATGCCTTGCTGGAGGAATAATGGAAATCCTTCTCAAAAAAAAAAAACAACAACAACCCCACAGAACTGAACAGATGGGCAACATAAAAGACAAGATACACTGGGAAACTGTTCTACCAGTAAGGGAAGAGGGAAGAGAGAAGTTAAGTGACTCACTGCACGTCATGCGCCCAGCTGTGTTACAGGCTGGAAACAAACTTAGGGTTTCCTGACACCCCCTCCCTTTTTAGACAGGAGACAGCATCAAACCAAAACTAATTTTTTAAAAATAGATTTTGCAGACAGATATCTAACTGACAAGACAGGTTCATACCAAGTTATTCAAAATGGGTGTGATTGAACGCCTTTTGAGCTCCTGCAAACCTAAAAGGACTTTGTTCTTTAAAGCGAGTTACTGGGTGCAAGAATTTTTTAAGGTGTGCAACCCCCCCCTCACATAAAAAGCAAATGAAAGCATTTGATTTGCAAGCATTTCTGGACAGCCATGTTGTACGAACAGTAACTCCTCCTCCTCAGAGACCATATCCTGAAAGGATGTAGCAAGGACACCTCTCCATACACACTCATAACGATCCCTAGCGTTAACAAGAGTTACATGCATAAAAAGAAGTATATATCTTGCTAAGCATGTGTCTGAGTGGCAGATGAACTGATACAAGAGGGCAGAGTATCTCATTTGGAGCTATTAGCTGACTGTCTGGTCAAAATACCTGTGTAGAAACGTATGCCCAATTATACATGTATTCAACTCTCATTCACGTATCAAGACCACCTACACCCTTACAAAGAACATGGTCCTTAACTTGCTGTTGAAAGCATTCGAGTCAATGGGTTTCATAAGAAAATGGTGGCCTTTGCAAAGGGGCTTCAAAAATCTCATTTAAGATGCGGGCCGCCGTTTCCTGCAATTCTCTAAGGCTCTGCCTTCCCTCTCTAAACAAAAGGATGTGCCTTTTTAGAGAGAGCAAACTGAACTAAAGATTGCAAGCTCACTGTACAACTGTAGCAGAAACAGGAGACAGGTAGTTTTCTCAGTAACCAGGCTGACCTTGACAAGCAACATCAAGATAAAAGCTTGGTCTCCCACTATGATTTTCCAGAGGTGGGTCACTTCAGTTACATCCCTTGCTGGAGAAACAGACAGCCCAAGCAGAGATGACATCCTCTCAGAGGTCTCCCCCCCTTTACAAAAGAAGATGACAAGATACGCACAGAAAACTCCAACATGGAAGTTGAGGGGAAAAAATGGCATGAATGAGACAAAGAACACAGGTGCATCCTCAGTCCCTTGGGGTGCCCCTACAGCACAGTGTCATTGAGAGGGGACCTCCCACCGTGGCTTACGGGAGGGAAGCAGAAGCCTTGGGAGCAATGGCCGAGTGGTGCAGCAGCAGGTCTTTGTATTTATTAACTAGGCAGAAGGTGGTCAAACAAACCTGTTGAGAATCGTGTAATATCAGGCATAAGGAGGTCATGTAAGATCCTCGTTAAGGGTGTCATTACCCACCTTGATTTTGTACTGCCCAACTTTGTGTTAGTGCCAAGTGACAACAAAAAAGGAACAGAATTGGCACAAACAGTTCATTTCTCTTAAGAGTGAACAAACAACTTGATTAAAGGAAGGAAAATCATACCAACCCTGAAAAAGATCATCTGCTCAGAACCATCTCCTCTTCCTTTATGTGTCTGACTTTCAGATCAGTTTAAAGGAAACTATATGTACTTCCACAGCAAGCATACTCATGACCTAGTTATCGTTTCCCATGGGAACCTCTGAGGTTTTTTCTAGCATTTTTCTTACTCTTATGCTAGGGAGACTAAAAGACTATCACAGAGAAGCCAATCCTGGATGTTTAAAAAATCAGGAAGCAAATCCCTAACATCAGAGCACTGGTCTTCATATTTCTTCTCAGTTTCATTAAGTTTCGTGGTTTTCTCCATTTGCCCATTGTTGTGGGTACCAGGTTCAAGCTTTCCTTTCCTAGACAATGCTTTTTTCAGAACACAAAAAACAAAGACTGTTGCATAAGCTGGGAGTCCTGGATCCGAGGTCAAAGAAGACACCAGATATCAACTCCATGCTAAAATGTGAAAACAAAATCATAGAATGGTTTAGCTCAGAAGGTACCTTAAAGATCATCCAGTTCCCACCTCCTGCCAGGGGCAAGGACACCTTCATATTAGGTTACTCAAATCCCCATCCAACCTGACCAATCCATCCAACGTGGATTGGCCCCTGTAGCTCTAAGCACAGTGTGGACTCATCAACCCTCAGAACCTCAGGAATAGGCAGAAGCCATATGGGGCTTTTGTACCTAGGTCTCTTCAAACGAAACCACGCTGCCTGAATTCCCAAGGCCAATGACCACACATGGGAAAAACAGAGGGGGATTGGCAATTTCATACAGTCTGGTATTATATTCCAGCTCTTAATTTTACTGTGCTGGTAGCATGAAGATAGACACCCCTCCTTGCCTTTCCTGTTAAGGTTATTGGGGTAGCAATTCATATAAGGTGTTGATTTTCAGTTATCTTTAGTGAATATAGGATTTATATGCATTTTTCCCCTCCAGGAATGAAGATGTGGAGGGCACAGCAAGACACATTTTTTTCTGTCAAACTGGTCTGTAACAGGAATGGAAAATCTTTGCTTTCTGATATTACAGGCTGAAGCATGTTGCAGGCTGAAAGGAGGACAGGCTCTTGGTGCTTCCACACATGCAAGTGCCCCTGAGTGGGGGCAGAGAACCCCATTCCGATCACAAGGAAGCACTGAAGGATGTTAAAACTGCCGGAGAGTAAGGAAGCAGTGATTTCCCTCTGCCTTTAAGACTCTTATCTTCAAATTTATCACCCAAACAGGAGTCCAAAGATGGGCAACACACTAATACCTCCCTCCGTGAGGAGGAAAGAGTTTGTTCCAGTAGCCTGACTGTCTGAAACACAGGTCATCTCCTGTGTGCAGCTGCAGCAGGGAAACCAAATTCCCCACAGGAAGCAGTTCCACACAGATGACTGACATATGTTGTGACTATTGACAGGCAGCCTGAAACTTTGCTATTTATTCCACATTTTAATTCCGTAGACTTCAGTACTGTAGGATTCAGACCTCAGAAGCCATGAATTCTGGGGACAGGGTACAATTTACAGTAGGGCTCTGAACCTTTTCTATCCTCTCCCCCTTCTCTTCAGGGTATTTATACAGGATTTAATTTTTTTTTTTTCTTTTTTCCAGACTGCTTGCAATTGATACAGAAGAAAGTAGAGGTCACAGGAAGAATAAAGACACATAATCTAATTTTCATTTTGTCCATTAATCACACACAATTTCAGCTAGTCATTTAACAAGGTGGAACTCTAAAGCAATCTCTCCACTGATGGGGGAAAATTCACTCGAATTCCTGTTGCTGCTCCACCCTCCTGTTCAGGCTGCAAAGAGCAGCCTCTCCTCCTTACAGAGAAAAATGGAATCCATTTCTCCAAGAAAACATACTCTCTCCTGGAAGTTTTCGCAAAAACTTTTTGTAAAATTTAAGCATGCAGCTGAAGCTGTTGGTGCTTTGTTTGTAGGCGACTAGTTTTTGGGCATGTGTGGGCGTGCAAGCCCAATAGGAAGCTCTGTATTTTAATACATTTTGATATGAAGTTGTCAATAATAGTACACACCATCCTAGCTCACAAGTAAGAAAGCTTAGAAGTTCCCGGTGTCTGTACCCCTTATATGCTCTCTGCTATTTGCCAGTCTCCCACTTTGTCAGGATCAAATCTCCTCTTTCCTAAGGTGAGACTGTTCTGGAAATGAAAAAGATGTGCAGTTATCATCAGTAAAGTCAAGGAGATTGGAGGCATCAGGTCTTGGACATGCACAGAAGAGGCAGGAAAAGGCATCTTCTTTCTCAGGTGGGGTTTGTTGAGTACCACAATATTCACCGCCTTGGAAGATGATGCTGTCTAGTTCTCATCTCATTTATCTATCTCATCTTTGTTTAATTCTTTACAAAAATTACCTAGTGCATGGGGGGGAAGCCATGTCTATGGTTTAAGATTGGTCCAAAGCAGCTGTCTTGGGGGTGAGGGCTGAGGAACCCAAGAGGAGCTGTAGCAAGGCACACTTCTCAGTAATCATCTATCTGCTCCAAAAATCGGAACCAACTTCCACTCATCGTCCGTGTGAGAACTGTGGAGAACCCAGTAACTCCATATTCAAGGAAGCATCAATATTTCATAAGGTTTCTGTACCAGTTGTGAATGTCTCAGTCTCCCTTTCATTCACCATTCTTTTGTCAGACAGAGGAACAGAGCAAAGGCTTATCTCCTGGGCTGAGAGGCAAGAGGCCCAAGGACATTTGTACCTCCCTGACTAGCCTAGCAGGGACCAAAAGGGCCTTCCAAACCAAAAAAAGGCGATATGCCTGAGAAATGCTGTCTCTCACAAGACATCATCATTTAAGGGGATCATTCAGGAGAAAGTAGCTTTTAGCAGTAGGTTCCTTCACCCTTTCGAGGTTTCAAAGAGAAGGTGGGATGTTTAAAGAAAGAGGAGTGCAGATGCACAAAAGCAGGACAAGATTTGATTATATCAAAGACTGAATTGCTGACAAACACTTGACCTATTTCGGAGGGATCCCGAGCAGTTCTGCTCTGCGATGGACAACACATCTGCTAAGAGAGCATTGCTGCTCAGGAGCCTTCTTTCTCTACTTTAATGACCAGTAAATGCTCATCTGTTCTAGGGAAAAAAAAAAATTGTTCTGCAGCTGGCTGTACATCTTTTTCTAAATTTCCCAAAGTATCTCAGTTTCTCTAGTAAGATCACCTATTTAAGCAAAAGTGATTCCTAGGCCCAGACTATAAGTCCCCAGAACTACAGGGACTTCCTAATATGCCAGTGCTACTCCTGACACAGGCTATGGAGAGATGGTGCGGGGATCAAAAGCTCCTTTAGCACAACTCTGATAGAAACAAGGTGACAAACGGGTGAAAGACTCAATTCATTTTCTTTTCATATTCTCAACTCGGGTGTGATAATCTTACAGGCTAATGCCAACATCTATGAAACCAGGAAAATGAGAAGGGTAGCATGGATTATATTTATCTGTCAGCACTTCTGATGAGATGGACCAACTCTGGGAAGATGTGTGGCCATTCTCATCCAGTCAGAGCAAAATAATAAAGACACAGAGAGAAGTTTTTAAAAGAAGAAATGAGAATTAGAGATCCAACCTCTACTCACGTTCTATGGGATTTGGGGGCATCACTACCCTTTCAAAAAATTCCCTTTGCACATGAAGAACACAACCGTGTGAACTGAGATACCGCACCTGCAGGCAAGAGTATGAAACAAGACAGGTGTAGTGGCTCAATTCTTACGATTCTATTAAATTCATTTTTAGCACTCCAAGCAGAAATACCATAAAGTTCAGGAAAGAACCTTCTTTGACATGAAAATGGATAAACAATTACATATAATAATTAAAGGAGTTGTCACAGTGCCATTACTGAGCAAGCCATCCATATTAGAAACAACTTCATCAGGTGCTGAGCCAAACCATATTTCACAAGGCAAGAATCTGATCAGCTGCAAAGCGAGTATTAAGTACTCTTTTCTGCTCCTGTGCTTGATCCGAAAGCAGCAGCACAGAGCTAAAATCTTGGCTGTCGGGTCTGATTTTTGCTACATCTGTGTGTTCAGTAAATTACATATTTCAAGCAACCCCTGGGTGTGCAATCCCATCTCTGCTAATAGACTTTTATACTCTGACAGAGACGCTCAACAGCATGGAATAATCCTCTTCAATTTACAAAAGAAGTTCCCAGTCTCTGAGTTTTAAACTAGTAGAGATCCATCACTTGCAACAAAACCTAATGTAGCTACTCTGTTAACAGACCGGATTTTAAATATTCACCGTGGCTGTTTGCCCTGTGTGTGCAGAAATGACTAACTCTGCGCTCTGGCTTCCAGGGACACCGTCAAAAACAAGAGGGGATTGTATAAGTGGACTATTTTCTGGTTAAGTATTTTAATGAGTTTCATCTTTTCCCCCGTCATGCATTATTCTAAGCAAGAGAATGTAACTCTACTTGCAGGGAGAAAAAAAAAAAAAGCAGATGATGCGACAGGAAAGCAGAGACAGATATGCAGAGAGGCCAATTAAAAGAAAATAAGATTTAATAGCACCACCATTTGAATGCAAAATGCAAAGAGAAACAACAATAAATACCCACGCCTGTTTCTAAAGGAAGGAATAAGCCCAGAATCCCTTCCAAAAAGTTGGTATTAAAAAATCTGATGTGTGCATTTTAAATAGATAAAGCAGTTCAGCTTTGGAATGACTGAGATACTTCAACTTTGTCATAACCCTAATCTAATACTTGGATCCAGAAACTAAGATGACAAGCTCATTAGAAATTACTTGATACAAAATAGGAAAAATGCAGGACAGATCCCCATTCCTGACCAATAATGATCCAATACAAAGCATATGCATACAATTTTAAGAACAACAACAAATTCTTTAAAACCACGTCTACCTCCTGCAACAGAGCCAGGAGATTTCCTTCCAAAATAAGCCTGAAAATATTTTTTTTTTAAATCATATGCTGCTTTTAGATCCAAATTCTTCCTTCACAGGAAAATAAAAGTAAATTCAAAACAACATGTGATGAGTACAGTCAAAATGTCTCAGTGCTGATCATCCTTTTTCTTGACACTGGATATAATAGGGATCACGTAGCCATTTTAAAAATCAAGCCTAACTGAATGCTGTCAAGACATCCAAAACTGCACCAAAAAAAGATGGTCCTACCCTATTAATATCTGTTTCTATTTTCCAAGAATTGCTATTGATATCGTGTATTGGACGACATGACCTACTTAACTTTCAGAAAATACCCATAAGGAAGATTTCATTGCTAAATATATTTAAAAACCATAAGAGAGAAGGGGAAATCACAAGCAGCAGGGCAGAGAGAGGTGGGTTTCAGTGAGGCAGAAGCAGTTTACCAGAGGATGTAAAAATTCTTGGGTTTCATGACTGTCTGGCAGCAACTTTTGCACAGTATTAACAAGGGATTCACTCATTTGATGCCAAGCCGTGCTGGTGTACTACTGGGAAGTTAAAATAATGACATCACGTGTACTGCCCTTTCTCTCTGGAAGAAAAACATGCCTTTGTGCAGTGCTTGACCACTCAAAATTGCCCCACAAAACTCCTCAACAGAGTCACGTTAGCCCAAGTGCCAGGAGCGCAGCTCCAGGCACCAGCTCCCCTGGCCAGAGCTGGGACCCGCAGGAACTAGGGCTCCACTAACAAGCCTTGGGACTCGGGTGCATCATTAAAGGACATTAAAACTCCCGTGCATAGAGGTGGCTCTTGTACAAGCCTGAGGCTTGGTTTGCTGTAGGTTACTTCCTGAGGTCCCTGTGTGGAAAATCCCTGAAAACGTCCCTTGGGTACCAAGTGCTACCACCTGTGCCCCAGTCATTTATTGTACTCTGCTCTGAGCATTGCCACTTATTCCCCAACTTCACACAGCTTTAAGCAGCTCACGACCAAGCAGCTTATGATCTGTTCCCGCAGTAGTAGATATTAACTTATCTGAACTAATTATCAGAAACAGTATACACCTTCTCCACAAATCTAACAGTGAAGCTTTACTAAACATACTCTGTTCCCTGGTCAAACTACGTGGGTCTGATTTACCTGCAGAGGATGAGGTAGGACCTTGATGCAAGCCCCAAACCCAACATGACTAAGAACTGACGCGCCTTGTTTCCAGAGCTAACGCAAGCTCCACAGGCTAATTCTCTGCTAAGCCAAAGCATGGGGCTTTGATTTCCTAACCTCGGGATGTTATCTGGCTCCAGTATAGGATTACCATCAGCTCTGTACGTCTGTCCTTACAGCAGGGTCACTGTCATGCCATATGCCACTTGGACAACCTTTATTCTTTCTAGATTTTTATTTTTTTTAAGTCACAGCATTCATCTGGAAGAGCCTGGATTCCCTTGGCTTTCAAAGTCTGTTTTGCATAACTAATGCATTGGGCTGTAGGCAAAGTTGCATTAGAGAGACAAGGAAAGACAGAGAGAAAGATACTAAAAACCTGCTAAGATACAAAATGTCTTCAGGGTGCTCTTCACTTAAATATTAACAAACAAACAGAGAAGGTTTACTCAATTTCCATTTACCAAACAAAAGACCCAATTCTTTGCTAAAATGGCTTCTGCATAACTTCATCCACTTCGATGAAAATTCCTGACTTGCACCAGTGTAACTGGAGAGAGTCCAACCTAGAAAGAGCAGGTCAGGCTCTGCATGGAAGTCATAATGAGTGGGGAGTCACAGCATCAGTACACACAAGGTACCCTGATCGTTTGATACAGAAGGAAAAACCTCCTGCAAAATTCATGGACAATTAACTCTCCCCCTCCCTGCTCTGGTACTGTCTTAAGAGAAAGGGTCATCAGTCTCCAGATTGTCACTTTCTGTGTAGAACAACAGAAGAAAGAAATCAGGGAATCCGGAGGGAGAACTGAAATGGCTGTTCCAAGATCAATGGCTAGCCTCCTGGGACGTTAAGAGGATTTTATACTCATACAGTATCTTTTATCCCAAAGGAACTCAAAAACATTTCTAAATGATATACTGATCTTGCATGAAGACTACATCCATTGAAAGGAGGCAGAGAAACCCACATCCCTACAGGTGACAGCAAGGGGCAAGCACAGAGCTGCAAGGAGTGCAGAAGAGCACCTACAGGAGATTCAGGTCTTTGTCCTGGGGGTTTAACAAGCCTGAGCCTGACTGTGTAACCACACACTCAGGAATCCAGAGAGAAGAGAGATGTGATGTCTTCTCCGTCATGGGACTGCTGAAGCAGTCAGTGAGGACTAGTGATGTTCCTCCCCATGCCTGGACAAGCAATCCAACCCAAGCAGCTCAACCCCCTCATTGATGGCACAGCACTAGAACCTGAGGCAGAACAGCATCTCCAGTGCTCTGTAACACTCCTCCCTGTATTCCCATTTCCCTTTTCCATGGACATAATGCTGAGAGAGCTTACTATGCTTTATACAGAGAGATAAAAGAGGAAAAAGAGTATTTTTGGTTGACAAAAAAGAAGAAAGGAAAAACACGCAAAGGGTGGAAGAAGAATGGACAAAGATTGAAAGGAGGTGCAAGGAGGAAGGAAATGACCAAAACATAGGGAAGCCACCAGAAAGAGAAGATGACGACAGTTATGGCTTGCTTCAGTGAAGAAGAACACAACGCCAAACAACTTTGTTTGAAGAAGCAAGAAGCATATGGAAACACTCCACAGCCATTTAAAAACATAAGCAAGAACAGCAGAATGGTATTGAAGTTGCAAGGGAGATCCAGGGCACATTCCTGTTGTAGATGAGGAAAACAGGACCTTTTTTACCAGCTTAAGAATGAGCAAGTCGCAGCAGAATTTGGACACAAGGTGAAGACACCAAAGAAAAGTGCCCATCTCTCACTGAAAACCACCATGGTTCCCTGCTTCATGCCCACACCTCATCTTCCACTGCTTTGCCAATGAAAAAGTTCAGCGCAGTCTGTAGATAAACGAGCAGCACGAGATGTACCCCTACCAGAGTATCCAGTGGAATAAAGGTGCTCCCACAGCCCTGATTCAAACTGGTCAGCTCAAAAGCGTCACTAGAGAGTGTGCAAACACAGTTTTCAAGCAAATTCAGTCACATTTGGAGGCAAAGTACAATCCCACCGAGGGTAAATCTTCAGCTAAGTATCAGATGCTCGAAACCAATCTTAACAGCTCACCTTCCTATGCCTTCTGTGTCTCCCTACGTTCTCCCAGCCCAGGGCATCTGGGTATGGCCCAGAGCTTCTCCATGCTGGGATGGTAAGATACAAATGACAGAGGAAGAGACTACAGGTTGACCTCATTGCCAGATAAAATCCATTATGCATGATTAAAACTTAACAAAATGCAATCACATTAAAAATGACTATCATGAAGTGCACCATGATTTACTGACTAAATGAATGAGAAATTTATCTGAATAAAATAGTCCTAGCCCTACTGCATTGGCAATGCATGATAAATCGCTGATTGTGAGAAGATCATTGCTTGCCGTTGGATGACATACATACATTGATTTTTCCTAACAACACTAATTAGCATAATGGCATCTCCACATTTATTACATAAAGTTTCCTCTTAGCAAGCAAAAATTATTTCAAGCCTTCAGGTCCCAAACTGCAAAGAATAAAGATGGAAAGGAAGGATTTACAGACTGCCTCCTTGTCCTTTATTATGCAGATCAAAGGTCCAGCCCACTGAATCTTACTTAATCTTGAAGAGATGGGAACAACATTCAAGAGAGCACAGGCATTGTGCAATTAAGCTGTGATCACAGTGGGTTGTTTTTTTGCATAGTGGTGATCTAATTTTGTGAGGCCAAAAAAAGCCTTTGACAAAGAAGAATCTAATCCTAAAGAACTAGAAAAAAACCCCACATTTCTCCAGTTTCATTAAGACGCACCAGGGGCAGACTGTGCAATCCTTACGTCAGGGCTCCCATTGACTAGGGAGAGCTGTGTAGGTCAGAAAGCCCTCACTCAGCTGAAACGGCAAAGCGTTGTCTATTAACAGGAAAGCAGAAGTGGTGGAATAGGTAAGGAAAATGTAGGAGAGAGAGACCACGTGATTCTCAATTAATTGAAAATCAATCAAAATAACCCACACCATTTTTCTTTGAAAAATCTGAGACGTGATAAAAGACCACCTTAAAAACAAAGCAGTGCCCTGTTGTTCAGTGTCCTCAGCAGCACATGGATTTCAGACTTACTCATGATGATTTTCCAAAAACCCATGAAGAATGTGCTTCTTGGGATCATGACTAAAACTGCTCATTTGCCTACATTAATGTTTGGGGTTTCTTTTTTTTCTCATGGTACTGTGGACCTATAGCAAAGGACCTGAGCAGAAGCAGAGGAAAGAAGACCCCTCAGCTGCCTTTGGTGAAAGCAGCAATGCCAGAGTGCACCCAGGGCAGCCCCCCAGTCCACGCTAACCACCCCACAACTGCTGTTGGCTATAGCAGTTGCAAGGCTGGGACCTCTGCTGAGGTTACAGCCCTGACATTTCTACTCTGCCTTCGACCTATGTTGCACAGGACCCAAGCACATGAACCCCCTCTGAGAGGAGGGGAGGCAGAGGGGGTAGGCAGGATGCTCGGGATAGGCGAGTGGATAATAAGCTGTAAGAGGCCTGGGTTCTGCTGCTCTTTATTTGGCTTCCTATGAAGACAGGCTGACAGAGTTGGGTTTGTTCAGCCTGGAGAAGAGAAGGCTCCAGGGAAACTTTCCAGTACCTAAAGGGGGCCTCCAGGAAAGATGGGGAGGGACTCTTTATTGGGGGTGTAGCAACAGGACAAAGTGTAATAGCTTTAAACTGGAAGAGGACAGATTTAGATTAGATACTAGTAAGAAATTCTTTCCTGTGAGGGTGGTGAGGCACTGGAACAGGTTGCCCAGAGAAGTTGTGGATGCCCCCTCCCTGGAGGGGTTCAAGGCCAGGCTGGATGGGGCTTTGAGCAACCTGGTCTGGTGGAAGGTGTCCCTGCTCATGGCAGAGGGGGATGGAACTTGAAGATCTTTAAGGTCCCTTCCAACCCAAATCATTTTATGATTCTATGATTCCCCTGCCCAGCTGCAATGGGAAACATCACTCTCAGAGCAATACATACACACGTGCATGGCCACACGCACAGAGTGACAGGCACAGAGGAGAGAGGCAAGGGAGTGAGCAGTGCAGCTTTTACTCTATGGCAGTAGAGCTTAAGGGCCCCACTCTTTCCACAAGCTCCTTTTTCCTGAAGGGCTGCACTGGTACCCTTGGTTTTACCCTTCCCTATCCTCACCCCCCCCAATGATTGCCATTGCTGTATTGTGGCTAACTGGAGCCTTTTCCACTGATTCATTAGCATGAAAATCATGCTCTGGCAGTGCACCTGGTGTGCCAGCCATCCCTAGCCAAAACAGCCTCCCTCAAGCTGTGCGTGTGTCTGCAGGTGACACCTGTGTCCCTTTCAGCAGGGCCCTTGGAAAACAGCCCACCCTTTATGTAACTGGAGTCAAGGATTATTATATTTTTTTGCTAGCGGTTTTTGCTGTTATCTGCAGCCTGGGAAGGAGTGAGGATGCCATCCCCATGCTGCCTGCAAACCAGGTGCAGGAACTGGGTGAGCGCAAACGGAAACTTCTGCAGCAGCACAGCTGGTGACTCTTCTTGTGTCGTGGTGCACAGTCCCCAACATAGAATCATAAAATGGTTTGAGTTGGAAGGGACCTTAAAGATCATCCAGTTTCCAACCCCCCTGCCCTGGGCAGGGACACCTCCCACCAGACCAGGTTGCTCAAAGCCCCATCCAGCCTGGCCTTGA
>JAOTQQ010000032.1:13179293-13200681 GCA_026546715.1 Gallinago undulata
CCAGGTTGCTCAAAGCCCCATCCAGCCTGGCCTTGAACCCCTCCAGGGATGGGGCATCCACAGCTTCCCTGGGCAACATGTGCCAGTGACGTGTCCAACTGAAACTCAGATCTTTATCTGCTCCAGACACACAAGCTTTTTGGTACTGCCCCATACCTTTTTCCCACCCCGCTCTCTTTTACTGCAGAGCGAGGTTGGTGGATGCGAGCAGGGAGCTGGTAAAGCCACTGATAGTTCCTAGAAACACAGAAATGTTTCTTCTTGAGCCTGAACTAGTAACCTCCATGTGGTAAGATAAATGAGGTAAACACTACCTCCAAGCCAACACATACATTAAATTTTAGATCTATGTGCATTGTGTAGTTTGTGACCTGCGTAGTAACTATTCCAGAAGTGTCTTAAAAGGCTTTTAACCTTTTAGTTCTATGCATCTCTCCGTGGGAACAGTGAAGCTATCTTGAAATGGTGAGACCAGTTTCACACAACATGAAGGGCAAGAGAAGGTATCATTATTACAGCATAAAAGCCACCCCCAGAAAAATCACTTAAAATTGCTTTTCCATCGGTAAGAATGCAAGGGCTTGTAAGACTAATTTACTGCCTTCTACTGCCAGAGACAAATCCTCAAGGTGTGGGAAAACACAAGTCACTGGCAATTTAATACCAGAAAACTCCTACGTTTTTAGTTCTGTTTTAGCCATCTGTCATAAGGGTACACCACAAACAATGCTGATCCAGTTCGAAACATTAAAGTCCTGGTGGAGACAGATTAGACTGAAGGTGGAGCAGCCAAATTCATCACAGGGATGGTGCCACCACATTAGTGAGACTATAGCTAAGATCCCACAGTCCTTCATCTGTCCCATGACTAGTTAAAAAAACATTTAATATGACAACAAATATTTCATACTGTTTCCATCTGCCGGAGGTATACAGACCAAAGAAAGCCATGGTGTCTCCAGTGATTTCCTGCATACTGTGACAAAACTAAAAATCAGTCCTGTGCTATTAAATGGATCAGAAGGAGAGGCAGAGAAATAATAGCTGGATGAGGGGAAACAGGGTGAACTTGAGAAGGGAGTTTAGAGAAAGAAAAAAAAAAAAACACTCATGGAGTAGCAGGTGAGAAAAGAGGAAGAGACAAATAATATAGGACAGATTTTAATAAAAAAATAAAATAAAAACCCTAACCTGCCAGACTCAGGGTGAAAGTACACACTGGAAAAATAATTCCCTGGAAAGTGCATGTTGGGCAATCTCAGGAATTTTGTTTTCCCTAGGCAATACTATGTACAAAAAATAATTTGAAACACAGATTTTCTTGAGGAGGTTAACTCTCAAGCCTACAAGTAACATGATGTCAGAAAAGGAGGAGTCAATCTTCTCAGGGAAGAAACAGAAGCAAAAAAAAAAAAACAAAGAAAACATTAAAACATGATTTTGTGACAGTGCTGTGGGACTTGGGCTTGCTTTCTGATGAGATATTTGGCCATCTCTAGACAGCTCCCACTTTTACTGTGGAGCAAGAACTGCTAAGAAGCTCCTACCATGTGTAAACGAGGAAGCCACCTGTTTGGAAGATGTATTGACAAAGAAGGGGCGGTTTCCTCCCCATGTGTAAGATATGCTCGTGGGCTAATGCCTGCAAACCATTCCTCACACACACAAAGAGGGGCTAAAGAAATGGAAGACACATGAATACAAGTTTGTGCGCACTACATGAGAATAGAGAATGTAGGGACCAACATGCTTTCTCTCCTTAGTAACAAAGTTTGCTGTCTCAGACTTAATGCTAAGCTGCTGAACAATAACAAAAAAAAAGGGCAAGTTTCCCACTGCTCATGAGGAATGAAATCTTTGCTGAGAGAGCAGAAGCCACATTCTTTAGCAAATTAGATGCATCAACTGGGATTTGGCAGAACCTCCTGAATACAGGACTACAAATCTGCACTTAACCACTTATTGGGACAGTCTTTCAAGAGGTATTAAGTGTTCCTACTATGGACACATGCACATCGCAGACATTAGGAAATCTTTCTGGAGGGAATGCACAAGCCACTAGCATAACGCTTCTAGGTAGCACTGGGCTGGAATATTCAAAAATGCTATGGAAAACACCGGAATAAGGATCCATGTAGATAAAATAAAAGAGAAAATAGGAATTCAGAAGTGCAAGGTACACTTCACTGGTGAGCTGGAACAGCACAGCCAGCCTGTGTAGCCTTAACTGCTCATCAAAGAGCGCTCCTTCACACAGACACAGATTAGGCAGGGAGACGGAGAGAAGAAGTTGAGGTTGAAGCTTTTGAAGGCATGCTGATACCAGTGCTGTGCTGCTCCAGCATCAGGTGGCCAGGCCTCCACTGATGGCTCAGAAGCAGGCTGTAAGTCACATTGCTTTAGAGAAGGGACAAAAGAGCTCCCGGTAATATATGTCCAAAAAGGTATGTTAGCCACAAAGGGGTATGTACACGCAAATGTAAAAAGAGCTCTTGCGCTCCTCATGTAACTCTGCAAAACATAGTGACATTGACTGCTTACAAGTTCAGAACAGCCTGAGCTACAAGCCTTGAACTACAGTAAACAAAGGTGAGTGAAAATGAGCCTCTAGAGATGGTACTATTACTTTTCCTCTGAAAACAGGAGTCTTACTTGGCCCTAAATTCCTAGTCAGAACATTAATCAGTACTTACTGATGTTCTCCTTGAGCAACAGAGCTGAGCTGACTTCATGCTTTTGAGATAAACAATCAGCTTCTTTCAGTGTCAGTGAAATGCTACCGAATGGAGGAAGAAGTTTAAGGAACAAGGGATTACAACAGAGCAGGGGATTTTCTCTTTCTGGCAGTGCTCAGCGTCTCATAAGATATTTGTATGCTTTAGCTTCTCTCCCTGTGTCATTCTTCTTTTTCTGCCATTTCTCGCACCTCGCAGAGTAGCAGAGAGAGTTGTGGACAACCTCAATGGTGGCACTTCTGATTTTTTGAGCTTTTCACAATGCTACCCAAAATGAAGCTTTCACCTTGTGTAATCTTTAATTAGCTGCAAGATCTCTGAGGTGGGCGCTACCTGTTCTGAAACGTGGCTCCCACACCTCACACAAAGGCCCAGACTCAGCACCACCATGGCAGGAATACCAATATTTTCTTCCCTTGCAACATTTTTTGGTCAGCTTCATCAGATGGACGTGACTGCCTTCAGGAGCAGTTGGAAAGGACTCACTCTTATTCCCCCACCTCCCCTCCCACTTGCAAAGGAACAAATTCCCCCATTACACCAGTTACTCTGGTGATGGGTATGGGTATGCACACAGGAGAGAAGGGATGATGCAGGAGACAGCAAAGGAGGATGTATACAGCGTGGGGACCTCCTCAGTGGTGTCTCTTCTTCTGCCTACCTGAGTGTAGAGCTATAGGCAGGGAAGGAGCCACTGACATGTCACAGGAAAAAAAAAAGATTACTAAAAGGAAAAAAAGAGGTAACAGGATGGAGCTTGCTTTTAAAGTAACCACAATCTATTAATAGTTCAAAATAGGCTTTTTAATTACAGGATACCCTATAACTTTTACCCTCATCGACTGATTATTTGATAAGCAGTTCTGCTTGCTGCAAGCTCCTTAATAGACAGAAATCAGAGCAGAGGGAGAATGCAGGAAAGGAAAGGGGCTCCTCAATGGAGCAGTCTGGGTGATCACCATGAACCTGTGGTGGGAGCAGAAACTGCATGAATGGTACTGAAAGCAGTTAAGCAGCAAAGTCATTGCATCCCTCTTACGGTAAAGGGAGCACTGGGAAGGGTACTGCTTATTCAAGAATAAGTCTTGTTGCAAGAATAATTCCATATCTAAAATGAATCTTTTCTCCAAACACTAATAAAAATATTTACTAGCTTGCTCGGAATTAAATCTCAGTTTGTATAAACGCCTACTATGGGAGGGAGATGGAAAAAGAGATGGAAAGAGAGTTAATTTTTAATCCAGTCTCCAGTTTTCTTTACATAGGTTGGGAGAGACAATGAGATTACATTTAAGTTGGAGAATAAACTCTCAGACTACCTGGAAGAGGCTTTCCTAGCAAAGGCGTTAGCTTACAGTTTGTTCCCAGCAGAACAGAATAGTCAAAAGGAAATTTTAAATCTAATGTTGTCAGGGATACGCAAAACGACACTCGGGCTTAGAAGCGCTGCTGAAGGTTGAAATGCAGCCTGAAAGGAGGCAGTTGGGTTCATCTCCTACAATCAGTACAGCAAGCGATAAGGGTTCAGCTCTCATTAATCTAAAGCACATTGTTATCTGCCTGTTGAAGACTAATCCCTTATGTTTTTATAAAAGGATCTTCTAAAATGACAGGGAAAAAACCCAACTTTAAATGGTTCTTCCAAGGTAGGTCTGAGTATCTTCAGATCCAAACCACAGCAGTAAGTGCTAGCAGAAGGACACTCTGAAATGTCCCCTCCTTGCTCACAGCGGAGGGCTGCACTGCACAGCACACGTCTGCTCTTTCTTATGGTCCACTGGCTTGGAAGGTGTCCTCTGCAGAACTGCCCCCAGCGCAGGAAACGGGTGCAGAGCCTTCCCTGGCCTTTCCAGCAAAGCCTCTTCTCTTCCAAAATTAGTTGCAAGGCTTGCATGACTCCCCTTCATGGCAAGGGAAAGCTGACCACCATCCTCAGGATGGGTTAGCCTGAGACCTGGAAGATTGGAGAGAGAAGGAAGATCTTTCCATGTGCCTCCAAAACAGAAATGGAGGCATCCCTAGCCCTGCATCTGTACTGTTAAATCTGCTCAGGAGCTGCTGCTGCTGATTAGATACCAGAAAGAAATTCTTTCCTGTGACGGTGAGGAGGCATTGGAATAGGTTGCCCAGAGAAGTTGTGGATGCCCCAGCCCCCAGCCAGGCTGGATGGGGCTTTGAGCAACCTGGTCTGGTGGGAGGTGTCCCTGCCCATGGCAGGGGGGTTGGAAATCGATGATCTTTAAGGTCCCTTCCAACTCTAACCATTCTATGATTCTATGATTTTATTACTACTGTTAGCTGCAAGGTCTAGTAAATCCACTCCATGCTGAAAATGCATGTGCAGCCTCCTTGTTGATGGCAAATGAAGCAATTTTGGTACACACCGAGCAATTACTTCACTTACATTCTCAGTACAGACAGTAACTTAGAAATAATGTCATTTTTTGGGGGGAGGTATCTTTTCTGAAACCATGACGTGACAAGTTAGAAGTACAAACACAACCAAGGAGTAGTTTACAAGAAAAAAGGTTTGGAGTTGCACCGTAACCTTAATCATCCAGCTGGGTACTACAAGAACAGATGAAACTGAAATGGGGGTAAGGAAAATCCCCGGTATTACATTACCTTGCAATGCTATCATAAGATTTATAATTTGACATGTTTTCCTTTCACTTTCATACTGTAGAGTCAAAGGGGTAAGGGAGAATCAAAGCTTTACTTTAAAAAGTAAATTTCTGTCCCAGACGGATAAAAAAGAACTGGAAAACAAGAATCCTAGTGGTTCAGAAAACAGAAAGACCACTACCACCACCATCCCCAATATATATTATACTTATGAGCTCATGATTTTAAAGCATTTTTAGAATTTCTGAATATTTATGACCAGCAGTGTATGTGGCCTGGGTTGACTTCTTTGAGACATTCAAACTTATATATTTGTTAATTTAAGTATCAGAATAGATTCCTCTAAAATTAATGTCTAATTAATATTTCTGAGATGTTGAGAAGCAAACCAGCAAACTTGGGAATTATGGAAGGAAAGTGAAAATAGAGGGGCATGAAGTACTCTAAGTGTCTAGACTTCAGAAAAAGTTAAAGGTAAGGACAGCCAAAGTCTTAGAGAAATGACAGAGGGACAAATTTAAAACTCAAACATATTACCTAAATGCAAGCTGTGATCAAATCTGCATCCTAGTCAGGCCATGCAGAGAAAGGGATCAGACCAAGTCATGCAAAAGGCTCAGAGAAGTGCCCCGTGAGCTCTGGCAGCCAGCTGTGAGGCACTGAACAGTAAATAGATAAAGTGCATGGTCCAGGATGGGAACCTTAGTCTTAGTCTTTGGATTAAGTCTTCTCTCAAAATACAAATGGAGAATAACAGAACCCGGCTCCGGAGTTGACAGTTTATGCCAAAACATGACAGGTACCATTTTGCAGTAAGCACTTTTCCCGATCCACAAGGAGTAAAAGCGTCAGTGGGTTTAGCCCTGTAATTCTCCCGAGGCAAATACACTGATTCTCAGGGGCAACGGGCCAGGTGGAGGAAGCAGGGCAGGAAGGAGGGCTTTTGATTTTCCAGACAACACTAGAACACTTATACAAAGAAATGGCCATGTGGATCTTTCACTCACCACCTACCACCGAAAGCATCAGCCTTTCTATACTAAATTAGTTATGCTGATGGTCAGAGGGCAGCAAACTAGCCTGCAGGAGAGCATGATATAAACATCCCAGTATGTTCAGTGGTGCTGTGTTGCCAGTTATGACAGATCCAACCATAAAAATGGGTGGAAAAGAACAGTTTTACACCACCTGCATATTAACATTAAGAGCATATACAATAAACAAGAAGAGGTAGAGAGGCTTAGGAACAATAAGGATACAATATGGATATATGGATTATTCAGCTGGTATTGCTGAAAGCAGGTAGAAGGAGTCACGAGACTGGAAAACTAAAATTTATGGTGCTAACTTGCACTTTAAGGAGAAAATGGCAAGTAAAACCCCACAACAAGAAAGGGTAGCACTTTATGTAAAAATATGCTGCTATAGACATTTCAAAATCACAGTGCTTCGCAATTGCAGTTGTAACTAATAAAACTAAAGGAGAGTTGGTTGGCACATGTTATATCATCAGACTAACAGGTCTACACTAAATAACAGGACAAACTGTTCTTTACGTGGCAATCTAGCTTATGTAGGAAGAAAAAGTATGGTATCATGATGGCTTCAAAATAGGGGACATTTAATATATGCTTCGTGCAGTCAGTAGTACAAATTTTCTGCTTCTAAAAGTAACATAGGACAATTTTTTACAGATGAGAATAACTCACACACTGAGTCTTCAAGAAACTAGACAAGAAGCAAATCACACAACAATGTATTTTAACAGATCCTGTACGAGTGGAGAAGTTTCCAAGAACCAAAGATGGTTCAAACCACAACTGTGATATTTAAGAAGAGGAAAAGACCGGTTATTCTGACACTCTCCAGCATAACAATGGAACAATTGGTTTCAGTTCTCTACCAGTGAGATGACTCAGAGGATAAAACAGGAATACCGGTCAGCATGGTTTCAGGAAAGTAGGTTTCACCAAAGACATCTATGGTTTTCTTAGAATAAGATTATTGATTCAGTTGAAGCATGGGAGCAGTGGTCTTTGATTTTGCAAGGCTTAGACTAGGAAAAAAGCTTAGTATTTCAGAAAAACATTTACCATATGGAATGAACAAAGTATGTATTAGGCAGGCCGCAAAATGAGGAAAAAGCAACAAGCCCAAATTTGGGTTGTAGGATTATGCCATGGAGAGCTGATCTTAGCCAAGTGCTGTCCAACATTTTTTTCCAGTGCTTTATGTTACCATGACCTCCCTCCCAATGCAACAGTCAGATGATAGCAGGAACAGTAAGAAGGCCAGGCTACTGTTTACAAATTGCCTGATGAGATGGTCCGAATCCACCTGAGCACATTTTGATTACCCGTCTGTACTCAAGAGTCTATGGGGAGACAGATTTCTGGGGAGCAAATGCTGGCATTTGGAAAAGGCAGGCACCACAGCTGAACTCCAGGGCAAACCTTTTGTGGAAAACAGTGGCTGTGAGTCAAACACAGCACAGACGGGCATTCATTACATGTCTATAGGCTGTTCAGCAAGTGATCCTCACAGTCTCAGTCATTATTTCCCTTCCAGCTTGTCTCCCCTAAGATCTGGTGAGACAGTTGTGTTTCTGCCACACTTTCATGCAGTGAATACAAATCTGTAGACTTTATTCTTTACTTTCAGGTAGGCTTTTAAAAAAGGCCAAATCCCAGAACGTAACACTCTCTTTTTCTCACTATCCTAAAGATAACCTTCAAAAAAGCACAAAATCTTTTTTACAATTCCAGTGAGAAACACACCTTTTCAATTAGAAAGCACAAAGACAATTACATTTTGGAAGTGTTCTCTAGACACACATCTCCCTTTATCCTTCACATGCAAAACCAGACTAAGCAGACGATGCATCTTTGGCAGAGCACTGGAACAGGCTGCCCAGAGAGGTTGTGAAGTCTTCTTCTCTGGAGACATTCAAAACCTTCCCAGATACAACCCTGTGCAACCTGCTCGAGGTGGACCTGCTTTAGCAGAGGGATTGGACTAGATGATCTCTAGAGGTCCCTTCCAACCCCTACCATTCTGCGATTCTGTGATTTTGAATTTATAAGATTGAAACAAAAGACAGAAAAGAGAATTCTTCCAGTATGGTGTCATTTCTCCTCTTCATTCACATTCCTCCAATTTCCAACAACATAACTAGTGGTTTCAATAGGAACTCTAATTGCAGCATCCTCACAGTCCCATACTAGCAAAGAGCTGTAGACTAGTTTTATTTTTCTTACACCCACAGAGAATTCTGTTTTGTTTCAACCTCTCATTACCCTCTCTCACTTACTTGGCTCCAAACATCAAATTCTGTCTCAACCATTCAACATCTATTCCGTTGGGCTGCTTTTTTCTCTTACCAATACGCATACATACTGAACAGCTGGAACCAAGAAAAGGCACAATTAATGATTCTGAAATTTCCCAAAGAAAACGTTTTCACTTTTCCCCAATTTGAAATTACTTTTTGGTTTAAAGAAAAAAAAAAGCGCTTCCCATAAAACATTATATACACCTCAAAAACTAAATGGAACATTTTAGGTTAAACAAAGCTCTAATATTTGAGAGAGAAGGTTGTTCTGAGCTTGCTTGCTTTTATTTCTTAAATCACATAAAAAGCCTCAACAAAGCCCCTGTTGCATCTTGGTATGAAACCAATTTCTTTTATTATCACATGGGAACAGGAATAGCAGGGAACCTCTAGTCCTCAAATACCAGCCTCAGTGAAAATCTGTACTTGCTGTTTTAGCCTATAGCTGCAGATAAGCAAGAATGAAAGAACGACCCAGGAGAAGCAGGAGGCTAAAGCACAATACCTGCCATGTACTCACAAACTAACAACCGGGTTTAGGGCAGATCAGGGTACATGGGGCAAGGCAAAAGAGCAGGGATTGCTAAGTACAAGCCTGACCAAGCAGAGAAGGGCACATGCCCAAGTCAGGCATGAGAGAATACTAGCAGAAGGACGGAGCCATGCTGGAGGTTGTTGAGTCAGGATCTGAGCATGGGTTTTGCAGAATAGATGGTTTAGGATCTGACCATGGTTTTAACAGGCAGTGCAGTGATGCTCAGCAAGCCCAGGACACAAGCCCAGAGCACCAGTATAGACACATTAATGGGACAGTCACGGGCACCTGCCCTCCACAGAGCATTTGCAAGGTCCCAGCTGGACTGAAAACATGGAGTGTCTCTCTAAACCACGCTTAACAGCTTAGGCAATGAGCGCACGTAAAAATTCTGCTTATTAATGACAGGAGTACCTTACGTACACGTGCACACAACTTGCCATACTTGAATTTTGCAGCAGTACACAGAATATAAGACCAGGCGTTTTTGTACGTGCCTTAGATTTCCTAAATCATCTTTTGGTTCTTGAATATGCCCTCATAATAGTCACCTGACAGAAATAGATGGTCAGTACTAATCATGAGATGCAACAGCTAGAATCTTTTTTCCCCCCGTTAAAAGCCATTTGTTAAATCCTCAAGATTATTTAAACACACTCACACTTTTACAATTCTGCATCAGACCAAAACTACAATGAAAGCAGAAACTATAAACTGATGGAAAGATACACTCACTTGACATTCAGAAATGTATTTCAAACTGAAGAGTGCAATCTCCTTATTTTCCATATATGATCTGGCAAGTTTGACCGTCCGCATCATGCAGCAAGTAGCAAAATCAGATAATCTGCATCAATCTGGATTTAACTCAATAATATCAACATATCGTTCTTACCACCTTTGCAAAAACAATCTGTTTCCACCAAGCACATTTCGCAATAATAAGCTTTCCAATTTTCCACAGAAAAATGTTTTTCAAGGAAGCAGGAAGGGAAGGAATGAAGAAATACATTACAGTTGGAAATATATTATCTCAACCTTCCTCACCAAAAAAAAAACCTCCCTTTGGTGTAAGCAAGTGGGCTTCACGAGTAGTGATGGGGCCCTTCTACATCTACGCACAAGCAAGAAATCCCTTATCCTGACTGGGTCAATAAATGTCAATTGCACAAATTCTATAACAAAATACAGCTTTGCCTTAACTTTTCTTCTTGATAAGATACAGAAATGACTTAATATCTGAACTTGGTTTTGGAATAATGTCTAGTATCCAAATACCTAGTTTTTCCTACATTAATAGAAGGAACTGAATGAGATTAGATGCATAAAATCTTGGCTTCCTGTTCACACTGGAGAACTGCTGCGAACTGGAGAACATGAATTTGTCAATTTATGAAATAGAGGAGATGACATTAACTCTTTCATATATGCAGGTTGTCCTCTCAACTATTTGATGGGTCCTTGAGTTCAACAGATTTAACAAAAACAAAGAAAAGGAATGACAAAGCACTAGACAGCCTGACCAAACACCCTCTGCGTCTCAGTTACAACCTGCCAAATTCTGTAGCTCAAATTACAGTCTGAGTTTTATGTCATTATCGCAGTATTTCTCTAGCTAAGTCTTCACAAAAAGAAGAGATGTTGGACCAGCTGTTTCTAATGCAATAGGTAAACGGAATTAAAATAGAGGTACAATCCTTTGAGCTGTCACTATACATCCTGAACCAGAAACAGGAGGTAGATGAACATTTCTTTTTGTTTTGCAATTAATTTTAAAAAATGTGATGGACTCTGACCTGGTAAAGCTCCTTCTCCTCCTATTGGTAGATCCCCAAATTCCACAGGCTGAAGAAATAACAAATTTTGCTGCATTTTTATATGCATTACAGTGTGAGTCACAGTTAAACCATACTCAGAAGGAAGTACTTCTTGTAGGTGGTGTGGAAACAGCTAATTTGGTAAAAAGCTGTTACACTAAATCTATCAACCAACAATTCTGTTAGTGTACTATCGTGTCAGAATTCCTGACATGCTTTGGTGGCACATGACTTCTGTTAAGGTATCACCTACTTTGTGAACTGATTATTAAAGTTTAATTCTTTTTAAAACCCTTAAAACGACATTCAGAAACCTTATTCTCAAGCCTTTCTGTGACACCAGTGTGCAAATCTTCACAGGGGCTGCACAACTAAGACTACCCAGCTGACCTAGGAGGTGACAGGGCATTACTATAGCCATTATTTAGAGCATTCCCCAGCCTGGCAGTTGCCGCTGCAGAGGTTAGCATGGAATACATGTCAGACAGCGATACCAAATTGCTCAAGCCAACATGGCTTTAGCCTCTTGCTGAAAGACTCTACAGATCCATAACAATAGAATACTTGAGGTTGCTAAAGGCTGCTTGGAAACCCTGGAATAAATCATCTTATTTCACACATGGTTCAGCCACTACTGAAAGCACTCAGTTGTGCTTACTTCTTATCAAGGAAACCAAAGACACACAGCACCCAAAAAATGTCCTTCCTTTGTTCCCTGAGCCAAAATGCCAAATATTTTATCTAAATCTGGCTGGATCCCTGCCCCAAGAAGGAGAGGACAATCAATCCATCTACACTCTGGAAACGAAACTGTGCAGTGGTTTGGGACCCAAAAACCTCAAGTCTTATATTATGAAAAAAATGAACCAAACCCTCCAAGGTGGAGTGACTTCTGACCCAAAACTTCCCAGACTGGTCCAAAGCACTCATCAGTAGAAACACAGGGGAGAAGTGCTAGTTCAGAAAAGCTGTCATTTAACAGTGCAACACAACATCATAAAAACCACTCATCATAAAGCACAACACGTCATTTCAGTCATTTCTTAAAACGATTGAGCTCCAATACCACACAAAGTCCAAGAAGCATTTGTAAAAACGTTCCACGCTTCCCAGGAGAAAGAGGAGGAGCTCATACAAAGAGTTACTAAGCCACTTTATGGTCGCCCGCATATCGCGCGCTTGCTCTTACCTGACCAAGGGAAGGAAGCGTTGCATACGCCATGGGCTGGTTCATCATTCCTTTCTGCTTCATGATGAGCATGCGTTTCTGCTCCTCGCTCAGGTGCGCCATCTGAGCTTGCATCTGCGGCTGCTGGGACTGCTGCTGCTGGATGTACGGCATCATGGGGTTCTTGCTGGGATTTGCCATTGGTGGGGTCATCCTCTGACTCAGCTCAGCGTTGAAGTGGGTCAGAGGTTTGGTGTTGCCGTAAGAAAGCATATTGGGCTGTTTGCTTAAGGAGTTTGTGCCCAGGTTATTTGGCTGCTGACTGATCATATTCATGTGATTTTGAGGGAGGTAGTTATTAATTGTGGTCTTCTGTGGATTGTTTGCCATAGCAGGCACTATTGGGTTTTGGTTGTTAAAGGCTTGGGGATACATCATTGGACTATTTGGTTTCTCTGCACTGAAGGGTCCTCCATATGGACTAGAGGGAGGGCCCACAGGTGACCAGTTTGAGGCTTGATTTGGATGCTGTTGCTGCTGCTGCTTCTGCTGCATGAGCTTAGCTCTTTGCTGCTGCTGGGCTGCCATTTGCTTGAGCTGCTCAGCCGGAGACAGGTCAGCGCTGGGCATGTTCACAGGCCCAGGCCCCGATCCAGCCACCGTTGCTGCTGCTGGATTCATAAGATAGCCATTTCCAGACCGCGTCTGCGTCTGGCCTGGGGTGTGGGCCTGGCTGGGGGTTTGAGGTGACTGAACAACACAGTTTGCTGGTGAGCCGGCAGGGATCGGGGCTGGTGGGGCGCTGGACACGGAAGCTATGCTAGAAGCTGTGGAGACGTTTGAAAATGGCGGACCGGAAGAAGAAGGTCTCACCTGGGGAGACCCTAATGGGACATGAGCAAATGGAGAATGAGATGGATCGCTTTTCACGCTTGCACTCTCTTGAGTCTCTGTGGCAGGCCTGGGAAATTCCGGCTCCTTCTTCTCTTCAAAGTCTTCATTGAACAAGTCTTGTATATCATCTTCTGGAACAGTGTTGGCTAGTTCATCTATTAGCTCCTGCCACTCTTGATCGTTCAGGTTAATATCTGAAAAGAGCTTGTTCTGATTTGAAAGAGATGTTTCAGAAGTGTCTATGCAGCTGGGGTCATCCAAAGGCTCTTGCTTTAGCTCCTTGTTCTGCAGGATGTTAAAACTATTGTCTAGCTCGTTGCAACCATTAACAGGGAGCTTTATCTCAGAAAGCCCACCGTTTTTACTCAAGTCTTCTAGACCACTACTGTGAGTACCACTGTTCTGCAGGGGCAGGGGAGCTTTCATGTCAAGCTGGTGAAGAGGAGAAACAGCGGGCAAAGGCAAATTATTGGGCAAGCTGTTGATTGCCTCGATGCCTGGCACATCCTTCCGTATCCGCTTGCTGGTCGGAGAAAAGCTCCCATCACAAACTCCGTTCTGCTGTTCTCCATTGAGAGGTGAGCGTGCGCCTTCCAACTTCCTTTTGACTGTCTCTTGAAGCTTAAAGAAAAACAAGAGAAAAAAATAATTAACCAGTTGCAGAGACCAAAAAAAGCACTGATGAATCTTGTGACAGACGCTCCTCATCAAGCTTAGTATCAACCATAAGTTTTAAAAATTCTGATTAGGAAGTTTATTTGATTTCATTCTTATGCCTTGATAATTTGAGAAGATGGTCTAAAACAGCAACAAAAAAACCCAATCCAAAAAAACCCAAACCAAACCTGCCCCCGAATAGGAGAGCCCTAATTCAACTTTTTGCTGCCTGACACAGTGAGAAATCTTCAATTGGACCAAAAAAAAGGAATCACTAAAATTTACTATTTGCTCTGAAAATGTGTTTGCTGGACGTTTCTTAAAGCTTCTTTAAAAACACCTGCAATACAACTGGTTGACTACTTATATTAAAAAGTGTTGTTGACACTAAATTTTTTTGAGAAAATTCATTAACATAGTTTCATTTGATTAGCCCTCTGTTCTTGGCTACAAAACATTATGAGAATCAATTTTAGGTAAGGGAAATAATATATCCATCCTAAAAATATAGACAGCGCTTTGCATGATGTTAATCAAATAACAAAAAAAAAGAAATAACCTATGTACTAGGAGCTAACATAAAAGATAAATAACTAACAAATGATAGCAAGACAAGCCTCCAGGAAAACAAAATAGAATGTAAGAATGTTGTAAAAAAAAAATAGTATATTAATATAGGCTTTAATTAAGGTTAAAAGAAGCATAGCAATGCACTGTGACAACCTACAGTCCTTTCCTATCACAACAAACGTTAAGTCCTCTGCTTGTGTACCAGGCTAAAAAAAGCATCCCTCTTTGACTACAGCAAAAAAACAATAGTGGGGAGGGGAGGAAGCAAAGAGGTCACAGCTCTAGCGAACGCCTTCAGGACACACTTGCATCCTTGATACTAGAACAATAGAAGACAAAATACTGAAAGATTTTATCAATTTTTGAAGTATTTTTACTGGTATGAAAATCCCAGACACTCTGCTCCCACCCCTTCCCTAACCTAGAGGTCCTCAACCTTCTTTCTTCCCACAATCCATACCCCAGTTAATTCTCCCATCCCAGAGGGCTAGTTCCACTTTCCTCCCGTATGTAAGACCAGCAAGCAAATCCATTTCTTAGCCCCGTTTCAGAGGGAGTGGTTCTATCTGAGAAGGCTGTGTCCCTCCCTTGCCCTCCAGCCTCCCGTGGCCTCTCCAGCGGGCAACGCAGAAGGACATGGCCAATGCATGCGTTGCTGGGGACACTAAGCTACCCGCTGGTCCCTCTGCAGAGATGTGAACTTTATAACAAAACGGAAAGGTAAGTCTGAGTCCTTAAGCAGACCATCAACTCCTTGATTGGTACTGGAGGAGAAGACTTTTTTTTTTTAATGCAGGAAAATGACTAACACGTGGCTAAGAGTCATCAGTAGGCCGCTCTTGGCGTACATATCCAAGATTTTGCTGCCTGTTCTCCCTGCACAAAGCCAGGGCATGCCAAGCCTCCCACAGACAGAAATTCCTTCTCCTCTTGGCTTCTATAGTGCCACACAGAAGCTCTGCGACCACAGCCTCTGCCATGCTGCTGGGCTGGTCTCCTCCTCTGGTGCAACCTGCCTGTGGATCCCCCACAGAAGCTGTCCTTCCCTGCCCCTGGTTTCTCGGGATTGGGGAATGTCATCTCCCTGGGCCACAGGCTGTGACAGGGAACCCACCAGCAGCAAGGCGGGGGTCACAAAGGCTGTGAGTGTGTTTTGGGCCTCCCCACTGCCTGCGTTGAGTCCCCATCACTGGGCTCCCACTCCTCTCCCTGCACTCCACCACAGCAGCTCTTGCTCCCACGAGCTCCGCAGATGCCCGGGGATGGGGTCCTGAGCATGGTGGCAGATGCAGGTGGGAGCACACCCTCTCAATTAAAGCCCGGCACAGTCATGCTAATCAGCCATGGTCTGCGGGAGCACACCAGGCTGCCGAGCACGGAGCCCCACAGCAGAGCCATCACCTTTTCCTCTCTCGGTGCCACGGCAGCAGTGAGCTCTAGCAAGAGGCGCTTGCCCTGGGGTGGTAATTGCCTCATCTGTGCCAGTTAACAGCCACGCGGAAGGTAAGTCAACACCCAGAACTAGTGTGAAGGAGAAAAATCAGATCCCACAAGGAGGCTTATGATACGGCTCTCACCTCCGCTGTTTCCCTCCCCTAAAAACCCACATTAAGCTGAATATCACCGTGTGGCACTACAGCTCCCTGCTGCTTTTTTGACCGCTGTAACTGGCACGTGGCAGAAGACGACAGCCGAACCACTGAGCTTGTTTCACTGATCTTTATATATCCCCGGTTCAGACCCCGGAGATGAGGAAAGGGCGATAGGGACGTGGTAATGGCACCGCTTCACAAGTCCAGCAGCACAGCTGCTTCCAAATTACCTTTCTTCAGAGCAAGAAAAGAAACCTCATGATAGTGGTCAGTAACATAGCTGATATAATGGCTTAAAATACCATATTTAAATGTTGCCCCAATGGGCCACTCACACAATTTATAGCTGAAATCACCCATTTCAGCTCCTAAGCCGTCTCACCATGAAGTCACTATCCCTCTTTGCCTTCCACACCAGAAAACCAGTCACTGAACAAGTGACTCAAGACCAGGGTCAATGGGCACGCACGCAAAAACAGGGTCTGAAGAAGCGTCCAAAACTTGTGATGGCCCTTTGGCCAGAGTTTTCACATTGGCCAAATGCTGGGCTAAAATAAGAACAGTCATACCAAAGGACCTGGTGACGGACTTCTAGTCGCGAAGAAAAGTTCATATAAGGAAGAGATAGGAAAAAGCTTAATTTGTCTTAGTGACAAGTCAGGGATTAGTGAGAGCGATTATCTCCTGAGAAATACAAGAGAGCTGACTCTTGACACAACAGCTTGAAGGTATGCCTTACAGAATATCCATAAGGGTAATACACTTTCACATCATTTCACGCTTTCAGGTTTCACATCATTTACTAATTTATCCAGAATCCATCACCTTATTTGTTCGTGAAAGCTTCGGATTCTTTTGGTAAACAACCTAGTGGCAAATAACCAGCCCTAAAATTTTCAGCCCCTGAAGATTTCACCATGGGCTGAAACTTGGATGTCCCCCTGTAGAAATATACAGTGGCTTTAGCAAAAGTAAAAGCACGCCCAGTATATAAATATTGATAATCACGTTTATCGTGCTTTACAACAAAAAGCAGTTTTAACATGGAAACTATTTTCCATCAAGTATCAAACACAGAGAAATGAGGCCATGTTGCAAATGAAAACAAAATTAAGTCTATGCTAAGTTTGTAGCTCCACATTATTCTCCCTCAGAGGTTTAGGATTTGGGGGCTTAACAGGCACTAGAATAAACCAATATTTTTATTTTCTTTGCTCATTGAAAAGCTGTAAGTAGACAGAAACATAACATGAAAGGTTTATTTGAAGGCAACAAGCTGGATACAATCTTTGCAGGTGGGGAAGCACCTTGGCTCTGGCATTTTGGAGGGGTCAGGAGCCATAACAATAGATGCATCTCTTCTTTTGGGGTACAACATAAAAACATCCTTATCAAATCCTTTCAATACAATGTTCATTATCATGTCTTGATTTCATTCCAAATCACCACGTCAACTATTGGATGACCCGAATATTGTACACTGACCATATACTGGCAAACAGTTTTCCACCACCAGGATTCACAGTGTCTTAGACTAACATCACAGAATGATAGAGAGCTGGAAGGAACCCCTGGAGATCACCTAGTCCAACCCCTCTGCCAAAGCAGGTTTCACAGGAACTCGCCCAGGAGGGTTTTGAATGTCTCCAGAGATGGAGGGAGACTTCACCTAACTCTCTGGGCAGCTTGTTCCAGTGTTCTGCCATATTCAAAGTGAAGAAGTTCCTCCTCATGTTTAGATGGAACTTCTTATGTACAAAGTTGTGCCCATTTTCATCTTGTCCTGTCAAAACCCAGCACTTTCCCTTCCCTCTGTAAAAAACACCACCTAAAGTAAAATATTCTCCTGTAAAGTGTCTTCTCTCTCCTTCTAAGAAGTAGTATATAGCTTGTGCATGTGATTTACAGTATGCATCATGAAAATATTAGCAGCAGCTTCAAGATTTATGTCTAGGAGCAGAAGACTCTTGATGCATAAAATAAAAAGGAAAATATTAATACAAAACAAAAATACTAAAATAAAATAAAAGCCTTGCCAGCTTCATAGGCCCTTAGCTTTATTCACACAAAATACTTGGCCGATGGACCTGCATTTCACAGCAGGTTTCTACCCCAAAGCAGAAGAGACTGAAGCACGACGCAGAATTTTTTCAATGCCTTTGGAGAAACTCTAGTTGCAGAGCAAGAAAAGGTCAAACTTTGGCGGGTTGAGTTTTTACATGAATCTTGACAGGGGGAGAGGCTTGGGGGGGAGAGCCTGTGCATGCAAACATGCAGACACAGGTGGACCCCAGTGGTCTAACCCAACCCATCCTGAAATTTTTGGCAGAGCTGTTTGTGCATGCCACGACAGAGCCAACAGATAAACAAGAGAGCGTGGAGGCTGTCGGCAGGGCTTTCATCTGCGGGGAGAAGCTGCTCCGCTTCATCCCACCAGCAGCAATTCATTTTTCAAAAGAAATGAGACGGAGGTGCTGTTGTTATAGCAACAGCCGAGCCTCTTGCCGGCCCATCCTCCACCGTCGCGCTGCCTTCGGTGGGTGGCTGGTCCAGTCACCCAATGGGGAGCAACCAGGGATGTGGCAGCAACCGAGTACCTCCACTGCTCTCAAAAAGAAAAAAGAAAAAAAGAAAAAAAAAAGAAAAAAAGGGGAGGAGGATGGAAAAAACGCCAAGAGGCTAAATTATCTTTCTGCCTGTAGAGGCTGAGCATGATTCGCAGTGTCTGACATGGGTCAGCTTCCACTTGGTGGCTGAATGATCTGTGAGCCCACAGCCAAGGAGGCTGGGGTCACTTTTACAGATGCTTTCATGCACCAGCTACACAGCAGACATGTTGCCCCTGACTTTGCTCTTGTTAAGGCAGCTTTAGCCAGTTCAATACGAGGCAAGGGTGACAACTGACAAGGTCCGGCACACTCATTCCCCAGCTGTGATGGGATGTGACTTGCTCTCCGTGGAAAAACAGAGAAACCAGCCAAAGCCCAAAGTCCATCTTCCTTAGAGAAGACGCGCATTTACTTAAAGCAAGGGTTATCATATTTTCCACAGTGCTCTTTTGTGACTCCCTCCGTTAAAAGTAAGAAAATTGATCTTTTCCACCCCTCATGTCGAATCACATTCTGGCCCACCAGCCATCCATGTTCAAACAGGCCTCAGGTCCCTTCCAAGCAAAGACTCAGTCTTGATCCTTCCTGTAGGATTTCTACTCTCCCTCCCTATCAGTCTGTCTGGCTTAGCACCTCTTCTTCCAGAGCTTACCCCACCTTTCTTCTTCCCTCTTCTCCCAGAGCTTCTCCAGACAGATCTTGACCACCCCTGACAGGCAGTGCTCATCACAGGCTCTGCCAAACACCACCCCAACTGAGTGACCTCCAGCCTGCACCTTGGTGACTGAGTCAAGCTCTCTCCTTAACTTCTTGTGCCACGCTCAGCTCCTTTCAATAGCTCAGCAGGTGTCCCAGGGGTTGCTGTGAAGTGACACTAAGCAATTTAATCAAATGTGACAGCTCTCCTAAGTTCTCCTGATTTAATTGCCATAACCACCTCATCTGAGATCAATAAGGAATGGTCGGTATTGCTATTTGCATGCCAGCAATTCAGCTTCAACATAGAATCACAGAATGGTTAGAGGGAGAAGAGACCTTAAAGACCATCTAGTGCCAACCCCCCTGCCATGGGCAAGGACACCTCCCACCAGACCAGGTTGCTCAAAGCCTCATCCAGCCTGGCATTGAACACTTCCAGGGATGGGGCAGCCACAGCTTCCCTGGGCAACCTGTGCCAGTGCCTCACCACCCTCACAGGAAAGAATTTCTTTCTGGTATCTAACCTAAATCTCCCCTCTTACAATTTAAAACCATTACCCCTTGTCCTGTCACTACACTGCCTGACTTTGTCCCTCACCAGCTCTCCTGTAGGTTCCCTCAGATATTGGTAAGCTGCTATAAGGTCTCTCCGGAGCCTTCTCTTCTCCAGGCTGAACAACCCCAGCACATCTGAAAGGACTCTCATTCCTTGCACATCCTTCCTTGCTGTACCACTTCTGAGACTGCCATTAAGAAGCCAATGGTGCCAAAGGCTGCCCTTGCCTGAAGCACAACCACATCTCGTGACCAGTGGCTGAAGTCAGCTCCACCGTGGCCTCTAAACGACACTTGCTGCAGGTGTCCCACAGAGATGGTGGGGAGTGCAGGACAGCCTTTCAAAAGCTGAGTGGGAGCTGAACTCATCCAAGCAAAGCGGGTCACATACCACTGCTTCCAACAAATGGAAGTGTTCCATGCATCAAACTGCTCCCCGACTACCCCGATTCCTTCGCGCTGCTGAAAGCGCTGCACCGACGCCTGCTAACTCACAGGATGAAGCCTGACGTAGCAAATTGATTTTGGATCGCAATTGCTCGCTTAAAGCACATGCTGTGCTCTCCCATGCTGGGCCTGCCCGCCCGCTCCTTGTTGGCCAGGGCAATGTTTCAAGTACGCAGGAAATTCACGTTGTGAAATCTATTTGAAGTTGGTAAAAACCTCCATCTGCCAACCTAGCCAGTAACCTCTGCAGTAACTCTGCAGGCTCACAGAGGAACCTCTGCCTCACGAAGGAGGTCAGAGCATTGCCTGTTACCAGGCTGCTAAGGGATGCTGGGGACTCTTTGATCACCTTTCTTTTTGCCGTCAGTCATCAGAAGAACAAACCGACTCCCATTAACGATAAGAAGTACTATATGCTCAAGGCACCCGCTAAACCTGAAAGAGCTGACAGTGAGGAAAATGATCTGCACCCTCGCTTTTTAGCCGGGCAGGTTGGACAGGAAAGAGTTGGTTGATCTCTCAAGCAGCTGGATGGCTGGATGGATGCTTCTATCCATCCCCCTTCCAGGGTCTTCCTGCCCCGGCCAGCTCTCAGGCTCTCAGCCACCAGTGGGAACTGGAACACACTGAGATGTCAAGTGGGGGACTGGGAAGAAGGGTAACAAAAAAGGCACCAGATGAGAGTAAAACAGTGACAGTGCTGGCAAAGTCAAACCAGGCAAATCCTGTCACTCTGCTTGCCCTCAGTCAGCCTGGTAAGGATGCTGATGTGTGCTGAAACAGCTGGAGAAAAGCAAGAACTGGCATGAGCTTTCTTCAGAGCTTTGAGAGAGGGATGAGCAAGAGCAGGAGAGGAGACACACTTCTGTAGAGATAGAGAGAGAAAGAGAGGTAGCTTTTCCCATGGCTCAGCTCTGCCTGATCACAGTGGAGATGTATTTTCATTGCAGACTGAAGAAGGTTTGTACTTCAGCTGCTCAGGTCATGTGATGAGAGGAGTTCCAGCTCTGTGTGTATTAATTTCATCAAAATAAAATAAAATAAAAAGATAAGCATGTGTACCTTTATGATGTTTAAAATCATAGAATCATTTGGGTTGGAAAGGGACCTTAAAGATCATCGGGTTCCAACCCCCCTGCCATGGGCAGGGACAT
>JAOTQQ010000032.1:13200781-13256961 GCA_026546715.1 Gallinago undulata
ACCAGACCAGGTTGCTCAAAGCCCCATCCAGCCTGGCCTTGAACACCTCCAGGGATGGGGCATCCACGACCTCCCTGTTTATACCACCCCACTGCACTGCTGCTAGAAGGACATTTTCTGCAGTAGAAATGAACACCAGGGAGAATGCCTAGCTAGTAAGAGATGTAGGAATGAAGAAATCTGTACAAAAAAGTAGTGGAGAAATATATACAAACAATATCAACTATCCTGATCAAATTGTTTGCATCTAGAACAGACTGGGGAAAAAAGTGTGATACTCCTGAATCATAAGTGCATATATCATATATCAATTTCAGTTTGGCTTTCAAATATTTTACTTTCATAATTTCTGTCTCTCCCTCTACACAACTCCAACTTAAATTTTAATGCAAAGGCACTAAATGACACGCTTCTGAGGAGATTTGGCATGCAGGGTCCCCTGGGGAAGCTGTTGAGTAAAACACAAGCAATGGATGCAATTAATAGTCTCACTGCAAAATTATTGGCGAGTTTAACTGGACTTTAGAGCACAAATTATTTCATGGATGAAATGCTGTCATCGCTGTCAAACAGCCTTCCTGCCCGAGTGTATCATCTACATGGCTTCCTCCTCTTCAGGTCCCTCCAATTTAATCCCACTTTAGCCCAACAGTGTAAACACTGGCAAAGCAGTAACCTCATCGCTTCGGGAGTGCCAGCATTCCTCTGTTTGTGCAAAAGTCTTAATGAAGGTGCTAAGAGCCTGAGAGCTAAACAACTTAGCTGGCAGTGCCTACTCCCATCTCTCACACCAAACAGCTGAGCCACACTCTCCCTGCAACTGTCCTCGCAGACGGCAGGAGCTACGTTTTCAAAGCATGTTATGAGGATTTAGTCAGGCAGCCTCTAATTGACTTGTCTGGGAGTTGTGCTGATAAATCTTCACCCTTTGAAAACATTCCCAGTCTGCTTTGTATCTGGACAGGAGAGAAGCTAATGATAAAAAGCAGACACTGCAGATTATTATGGCTGTACCTCCCGAAGAACTACTATCAGGGTAGAAAAGAAAAGCAGGAACCTCTTGTGTTTTAAACTAAGAATCAGGAAAGCAACATATCCAGTGGTGTTGCACACACACCATAGCTACTCATTCACTTCTCACTAGCTCTTTAAACTGCATGTGTGATGCTAGAAACAGTTTCCTGGTGAAAATCTTGCCCTGATTCATCCTTAGATGGGCAGAAGTTGTAGCAAGCTAGTGAAGTGTGCTGGTGGTACCCTGCTTGGCTAGCAAAGGGGCATTTGGGACAGGAAAGCATTCTTCTGTCCTGCAAAGGAGCAGCAGCTTTCTGACACAGCCTCTGCTTTCCTTCATCCTTAAGGCACCAGTTGGATATGAGACCTGTTTATGACTTCAGAACAGTCAGACTAAGATCTCGTTTAACTGCTGTAAGGGAAAAGCCCTTCCTATGCTTACAGCAAGAAAATTACCTTTCAGTTGCATGCGAAGTACTGCCATGGCACAATCCACATGCATAATATAATAGTCCAGAATATTATTGGAGAAACTCCAAAGGAGGAGCTGGAAGAGAGAAGGGACGGTGGAGGCATAACCAATGACACCGTTGGCTTCCATGGACTATGAGCTTCTATTCAGCCTCTTTTATTACCAAAGCCTGTATAGTCTATGATCTCTAGAAGCCCAAGCTGTCAGAAGGCTGAACTCGGAAATGGTATAGCTGTCTCCCATTCACTTCTCTGGTGTTAACTGCCAACAAATGCCACCTCATGTCAATGTGACTACTTACTCCACAGTTGCATGAAGTAGCATCTTCCTATTCCTCAAATCAATGTGGGGTAAGTAATTTCAGGGAATCTTCCACACAATGAAGTGTTTGATACCATCAGAAAAGGAAGGAAATGAGAGACAGATAGTCTATATGCTGTACCTGTTCAACTCCACACATTTCAGTCACCCTCTTGGGGTAACGTCATCATAAATGAAACTTCCATTTGAAAATAATTTAAAGATCAGAATTAACACATTTCCACAACACAGAAAAAAACCCAAAAATCTTGTGAATCAACAACAGGACAAGTTATACTGTTCTGCAAACAAAATGGTGCCTTTATCCCAGAGCTTATCTCCGTAAGCCTGCCTCCTTTTCCCCAGCTGTCCCCTGTGCAGCTTGTCTGAGGATGTAGGTGAACTGAAGATTTCTTTGCAAGGACATAATAGTTTTAAAGGAGTATAGGTTATCCAAGTACAGGTTGAACAATTAACAGTTCAGTAAGCATCACAAAGGAGACCCAAGCATGGGGAGAAGGGAGAGGGAAATTAATCTTTTGCATGCTAATGAATTAATACTCATTTTTTTTCAAAGTCCTAATTTTCATTGCACTTCTAAGCAGTCTCTTCTTGGGCAAATAAAAAAAAAAAAAGAAATATGGAATAGATGAATTTGGAAGTAGAACTGTGCTAGGTTATAGGCCATAAAAAAAACCCAAACAACTAACTGAAAATTCTGAAATAGAAAAGATGTCAGAAACATCCAAAATGGATCTGGCTTTTTCCTTCATCCAAACAGTTCCCTGATCAGCACAATCAGCTTCATCCACCTCTAGGAAAGAAGAGCAATGCTAGAACTGCTTGTTTGCCTTGCCTTTGCATATCTATTTAAAAGAACGCTTGCAGCAGCAGTTTTATAAGGCCCCTGTATAAAACCAAGAGCTCAATCATGAGAGGTGCTGAAGCCCTCAGCTCCCGTTAAATTCACTAGGAGGTAGGGGTCCATTGATAAGATCACTTCTGCATCAAAACTGCTTCAGAGATGGACACCAAGTCTGATGGAATAACTCTTGTTTAAATTCCTTTTTTTCTTTCAAAAGAAGTTATAGCCAGCACTGTAAAAAAATAATAAAGAAGCAGGATAATTGAAGATCTGTTAAGACTCAGAGAGTCATGGGATTGCATAGGATACCCCAGACATGGTCTGAATTATTCTGCGCACAGCTTGAGAGCCATTTGCCACAGGCTAAAGTCTAGAGAGCACTGAATAGCAATTTTGTCCTAAATATGGCTAAAAAAAAACATAAAAACTTTACTTCTTTGTTGCCTTGGTACCTTCAATTCAAGCTGACCTTGGGTCACACAAAGGCACGCAACAACAACTAATGGAAAAGTACATGTCTGGTCTCCCAGACCCCAACAATTACCAGAGCCACAGAGTCCTAAGGCTGGACCTGCTGGGTTGGGTGAACTGTAAATGTACTACTTAAATCCACTGATGAAGTATAAAGAAGAAGAAAAGAGATTTTCAGCAAATCAAGGCCCTGATTCAGCACAATATTTAAGCACATTCTTCACCTCGAGTACCCTAAGCAACCTAAAATACAAAGAATGGTTGTTTGGCAACAAACAACAAAAATCAGACCAAGACCTTTGCTCAGGTCTTACCTTCCTTATTTCATCTACAGCAGCTGTCACCAACCCGGGATAAATCTCTTTCTCTCTCTACTGCTAGTCCAAATATACATGCACAATGTATATGTGCGCTGGCTTTGTGCTTTCCCAAAGGACAGATCCTCAAAAGGATGGGCTTTGTTGCAATCTAGTGAATCTCGTCACTCCCTGCACATACCTGGAGCACCTCAGAAAGACAGCAGCCATGCAAAACCTGGCCAAGCAATTCATACTGTTTGCTCCTGGCTTTCACGTCCTTCCAGTGAGCAGCGTGGACCCCCCCCACAGTGTCCCCCATACCTTCCTCAGCAGTGTGAATGTACATTTGCTTGTCCCATGACAGTGATGGCCAACATGGGCACCAGTGCTGGGGAATGGGCTGCAAGGCACCTAGAAGAGATGGTTGCCAGGAGCAAATGCCAGTAGTACCTATAAAATCACCTGGCTTAAAGCCCTCCCTTCTGTTGATGTCTGAGTGACATCAAGAAAAAAAGGTGCCTCCATCTAAATGAACTACACTGACAGGCATGGAAGGGCCCACCTCAGCAGTAACCAGAGTCTCGGGAACAGATGTCCCATGCTTGCCTGCTCTGCCCTCCTACAGCTGTTAGGTGAAGTTCGCAGGTACCTTATCACCACAGTATCTTATCATTGAATGCTTTTGAAAAAAAACATTGGCTACTGCTGGGCGTAAACCACATCTCTACTTTCTTAAGCCATCTACATATAAAAGTGCTGAGTTCCACTTAGAACTTATCTAAAGCAACACAGTGTCCCAGGGTACAGCAGCAGCCTATCTGCAGGTAAATTCCCCAAGCTGCTAACTGTTGGAGGGCTGAAATCATTGCAACAATGTCAGGAAAAGTTTGCCAAAACCCCCAAAGCGTGTAAAGCTTCGAGATGTCTCCATACAAATCGAAAAGATGACCAGGAGAAAGGTGGTCAGCGCTCTGCAAAAGAGGTCAAATTCCCAGTTGGCCATGGCCATGCACCAGAATACTATCACACGCTTTTATCAATTTTTATATTTCGAAAACAGTCCTCTGAAATGAGGAACCGCAACTCATGATGCTGCCTAAGTCTGTGCCTGCCAATTGTGCACAACACAGGTTTTTTTCACTTTTTCCTTTTGCTGGCCAAAAAAAAAAATATAATATTCCCTGCATTTTTCACACATGCACACGTAGCTGCCACCCATGATTTTCATCTCAGCAATCTATGCATAGTAAGCAGCTAATCCAAATTAAATTTAGGCCTCAAGTCCCATGCACCGCTGAGAGTTTGTGCCTTTAACAGCATCAAATAAACACATGAAGACAAAAGAGCATTTGCTGTTGTTAGATACTGTAGGTAAGACTGAGTCATTGAGAACTCCACAGTTCTCTCCTAAACCCCTTGGAGGTATGAAGCACAAGATACTCTAGTTTGCTGTTAGATAAGCTATAGAAATGCACCATAAGCCAGCTGCACATTCATATAATGGGCTTTCACTAATCTTATTTTCCTTCTTAAAAGACCTCTCATTCCCACCTTTTTCTTTTGTTCTAGGAGTGATGAGCCACCTAGTATTAAGGCACTTTTAAATTTGTTAGTCTGGAGATAAAGTACGAATCACATGGATTTTGGTCTCAGAGAAAAACAGAGGTCGGCTAAACCCAAAAAGAAAAAAAAACAAAACTATTCACATATCAAAATAAAACCAACCAAAAAACCAAACCCAAACCAAAACCATCACTTAGCATTTAAATGGTGTCTGTCACTCAGATGCAAACATATATTAAACCTCTGCATTTCACTTAAGGAAACAGAGCAGGACGCTCGTCTAAAGCTGTATATGAAGCCAGTGGCAGGGTTAGAATTGAACTCAAATCTCCCAAATCCTGTGCCCAACCAATGGAAATATAAAATACCTTATATGTTCTCAGACTGATAGGTGCTTTTGCTTCTTTTTCTTTTCTTATTCAGGAAAAAGGCTGGGCTAAAAGAGGGGGGAGCCATGAACAGGACAGAAAGAGCCTGGGAACTCCTGTAGGCACCATAAGAAAGTTGCAGGCAAGAACAAGTCGATTCATTCCAGTCTTAAGGATGTGATTCATATCCCCTACACCAGGCTGAGATAGGAATGAGATAAATCATGCTCTAGAAGTGTCTTTTTCTTTTCACTGACCGTAAAGGGAGCCTTGGTAACAAGCTCAAAGAGAGACATCCACAGAGTCAGATGTCTGCATCTGGACCTTCCCCAAGCCACCAACATTATTTGCCCAGTCACAATTAGAGCACTAATTACATGCTACTGCTGTTGACATCTGAGTTTAATAAAGATTTCTGTCTGCATGGGTCAGGTCCTTCCCCCAGTTTCATTTCCAGAGGCTTCAGTTTTGTCCCACTAAACTCTAAGAAAATAAGCTTGAAATCTTCATAGTTTGGCCTATAATTACATTACATTTACTCTTGGAGAGAGTCTTTACTTTCTTCTAGTGCCAAAGGAAAGAAGGTTGCGCAGCTCCAAGTTCTTTCTTAGTTACTTACATGCTTAATCACTTCTGGATTATTTAAAAGAGGTAAGGATAAGAAGGGAGGTAGCAGGAGGGGCTGTGAGTTTAAATTCCAGATAAATAGTACCGTTATAACCATGATGATCTAAGCAAAGTCTAGAGAGGGAAAATAATTAAAAAAAAAAAAAGTATTTTTAATTAGATGCACAGATAGCAGGGAAATATAGAAAAGCTTTGGGGTAAGCAAACACTTCTTCCTTCTTAAATAACAGTTGTAGTAACCTTAGTAACAACTTTAACAATGAGCAAGCATGCTTAAGAAATGATGGAAAATCATGTAGATATCGGGCATATAGGACTGTGTGCAAATCTGCTGTGTGATAAAGCTTCCCACAGAATGAAAGTTTGTTTTTGAAGGAAATTACATGGGCAGCAGGTTGAGGTTTTTCCTAGGGCTATTTACAATACTCTTTTATTTTTCCTCCTTTCTTCTAAGCTTTTCAAAACTGTCAAATGAAAACAAAAGCCTGGCAATTAGCATATTTCAGAATTACATTAAGGGCCCAGCTTTAAAATGCACAGCTGCCCGAGACTGACTTTTTTCAATGCCAGGTGGAAGCCACGAGGCCAGGAACCAACCTTGAATATCATGGGTCCTGGTGGCTGTAGGATTTGCAGAGATTTGGTTCTCAGTACATCTGGGGGACGTAAGTCACTACTTTTTTTTTTTTACTTTTTTTTTGACAAAGCAAAGTTGTCTGGTATTGCCAAGCTCCAAATTCAGACCTGCAATAATCATACTAGAAGCGTTTGACACTGCGAACACAGAAAATTTTCCTGACTCATCAGTAAAGTAGTGCCAGCCTTCTCCTCTCCCCGCTAATGAGAAAGGACTGCAATGTCTGAAAGTAGAGCAGATATTTTTCCCCTCAAGTGTTCCCTGGGTCTCTGTACAGTGGCATAAACTACCCAAGGGTGTTCTCTCTGTACAGGGTCTGGAATTGTTACCAGACAGTGAGCTATTAAATGAGTACGGGGTGAAAGGCTCCCTAAGGAGCTGTGGAGGGGGAACACAGCAGGGCACAGTGCCCTTCTCGGGAATGCCGTGTCTCCACACAGCTACCATCTAGCAGAGGTTCTAACCACAAGGGTTCAGACTAAACCACAGAACCGCCTCTCTGTCCCAGCACAGCAAGGCTGCAGGCAGCCTGTGCGCTGCGGTATTCCCAGCTTACACTCTGTGGTCTCTCAGCAAAGGCAGGCAGGAGTCCCTGGGAATAAAGCTGCTCTCCTGCTGCTGCCCGGTTGAAGGGCTGTGAAGTACAAACCCGTCCCTGCCTCCTCCACTTTCTCATAGCTCTGCTGGACCCCTGCAGCTCTCATCGGGGTGGCAGCAGCCCTCAGAGAAGACTATGACAAACAGGTGGCAAGCTAGCAACGGTAGCAGCAGCTCTGTGCCATGATTGGAGGCTTTGGGGAACTGGGTACCAAACGTGCATCAGGCAGGTGGGGAACATTTGCTCCCCCCTTGCATAGTCCCATCTTTTTTCCTCTCCTGGCACTGTTTCCCATATTTTCACAGTAGATCTCACAGCCTCACATGTAAGTTTTGTGGCTCCTGGAGTGGCTCGAAAGCACTAGCCTTCCTTCTGACGGTAACTAGGCCTCTTCTTGCTCCCACCCTCAGTGCATATTCATATTCTGCCATCAGCCTCTCCCCATTTCTCTGACTGCCTTCTTTCCGGCTCCACTGGTGCTTACAGGTCTTGGAAAAAGCCACGAGAAAAACTGACCTCATTACCAGTTTCCTCAAAAAGTCACTTGGACTTGGGCATCCATCTCCTCCAGCAATTCTCAAACTCACAGGAAAAAAACATGAAAGGAAATGATGCCTAGGGTTGCTCCAGGAATTCCAGCTACTGCCCATGAGAGAAATTTGCGTAACTCGCCCCCATCTGCAGTGCAAGCAACAAGTTTCTGCTGCAACCATTTCTTGGATTTCCTAATTCTCACCCCACCCTGCAAGAACAAGAAGAAACCTTCTCGACGTGTGCAGGGGGCTGCAAAAGCAGACTGCTCACAGAGGGTCTCAGGTTCTTAGACCTGTGATGGCTAGAAGATGGGATGATGTGCCAGGGAGGGCTGACTCTATGCCTGCTCTGTTTCTTACTCTCTGCTCACTGACTTCTGCTGCAGAGGTGACAGTGAGCTAAATGCACATTTGAGATGACCCAGTACAATATTTCTTCTTATGCCCACAGTGCCTGCAGAAGAAAAGGTACTTAGAAGGCTTTTAACCAAAAAAAAAAAAACCCAAAAAACTACTAAAAAACCTCTCCCTCTAACAGTTTTTGAATGTTTTGAAGCATTTTGTTGATCATACATGATTTTATAAAGCTGCAGCCATACAACGCAAAGTGGTACAAGCTCGTTTCCAGTGACCCCCAAACAAGGAGCAGTCGGTGCAGGAGTAACAACCTTAAGCACTTGCTTAACTGCTTTTTGAACAAGGACTGACTACGGTCATCCTATTAGAAGATAAACAAATGTCCATACTTTCTCCTCTTCCCCTGGTCATCCCCCGCCTCCTCCCCCAAAACTCCCAGCTCCAACACAACCATGACCTACCGATCTGATTTTGGGTTCCTACAGATTTATTTTTGCAGTTTGCTGTTTAAAAGGAAGAACCGTGATAACTGTCACACCAAATATAAGGAGGCATAAGTAAGGAAATTTAGCTGTTAGTTTTTCTAGATGATCTCAACATTCTTTATAAGGAACACTCTATTTACTAATATCCAGGGCATAGAATATAAACAAAAGATATTATTTCATACACAGGGCAGGTATCACACTGAAAGGCCATGGAAAGTGAAAGACACCAGTGGGAGCCACAGACAAGGGAGCCTTGAGGCTGAAATCTTCAACCTGGCAATACCCCTGATATGAATGACAATGGTGTGTATGAAAATCAGGCTTTGCTAGAGAACAGACCAGCCACACCAGAGATAAAAAGTCATAGCACTGATAGAGTCACTTAAGAAAATGTGAATTGTCACGATACTCGAACTGTATTTTCTCTACTTCATATGCATAACGGTATCCTCTCAGAAAATGTTATCTAACTGAATTTATTTAAACAATCAACTCATTTAATTCTTGAAAATATAGAAGAATGACTATATGGAGACCCTGGATATGCAAAGAAACTATTTATTCTTTTCTATAGCTTTCCTTACTTTCCACATATGATGCTGCGACTCAAAATAAACACCACATAAATTCTGAATATAAAAAGATCGCCAAATTAATTTTTAAAAATCAACCTCCTTGGCAGAACTTGAACTCCATTCCTCAGAATGATTAGTTTGGCCACTGGAGGGCTCCAATATTGTTCCACAAAAGCAAAAGAAAGTTTACTAAGAAGGATAAACACATAACAAGTAGCCTGGGCAATAAAGTTCAAACATAATATGCAGTCTGAATCAAGATCTATGGGCTTGCAAGGATTTCGTAAGAGTCAGAGCTAGTTTAACCATTGTTTTGCTCTTGTAGCCCAAAAGGAGTTGAAGAATTATTTTCTTGTAGTTTGGCTATAAATGTCTCCTCAAATATAGCACCTATTAAAATGATTTTTGTATGCAACAGTAGAAGGACTTGGTGTCTGCAGAAAAGCAAAATCCATAGGTTTCATTGGTACATGCCAGTAAAACACTTACTACACCAAAGCCCAGTGCTGCAGAGTACAAGAGGAGTACATTCTCTGTCCCTTTTGTGACTCCAGTCCTCTCAGCGAAAGTTTACCCAGATAAATCATGCGACTGAGAGCACAGGGAGGACAGCCTGCTACATGAAGTCCTTGATTGTTCATCTTTGGATAAGCCGTTGCTGGAAGTTTCGTTTTATTTTCTAAGAGGATATATACATTCAGGTATAGAAAGTCAAGGAATAACCAGCCCTAAAAAAATGGGTATTTTTCCAGTAACATGGCAGTCAAGATTTTATCAGGAAAATGTATGTGGTCCTGCAGAAGCTAGTACGGCACTGATGCCAGCTGATAAGCTAATGACTGCAGCTTATCAGCTGATAAGCTAATGACTGCAATGCTCCAGTTAAGGATAAAACAAAGTATTTCAGAATAGGAGCATGAGAAAAAGTATTTCAGACATCGTTCTAGCTACAAACTTAGAGAAGGGAGCAAAATGTCAAAGTGTCCCCCGCACTCCCCAATCCATCCGGTTGGGGGGGAAATTAATCCTGGGCTGAGATCCTGACTGTTGAAAGTTTCACACTGAGCCAAATTTTACAGCTGAGTTAAGCACTCCTGAAAAGAAAGGAGGTTTATTAGAAATACTGAAAGATGCTAGTGGGTACTATGATAAGCCCAACTGAGCACTGTTCTTGTTTGATGAAGTGTACTGTACTGGGCTGATGCACAAAACATCGTGGTTTGCTGGCACCTTGCCCTGCACACACTATTTTTTCCGCTGCCTCAATGTAAAGAAAAAAAAAAAAAAAAGAGCTTGCTTAAAATATCCCTGCTGCTCTCCTGTAGCCCCTTAGCCCCTTCCTCCAGCACATCACATGTTAATGCCAATCTGCTGGGAGACTGCAATTCGAACATAATGAGATATTAATGAGCTTTGCACATGTCCCCAGTCGCAAATTCCCCCCCCCCCCCCCCAAGCTCATTTCTCACAAACCTACAGAGATGCTTCACTTGTTTTCCTGACACTGCATTTATGTCTCCCCCATCGTGCTCATCCCACCACCAAGCAAGCCCTGCTGCACCATTCCCCTTAAGCTGCCAGCTCTAAAGAGCACCAAATGGGCTGGCACCGTCTTGTTTCCTGGCCTAATGGATGCTTGTTTAAACACTGGAGCTGTTTGCATTGCTGCGGCTCACTGCATGTTAAACACAGTCCTCTGAAACCCTACGCCAATCCAATAAAGGTATCAGCAGTTCAGCGTGGGGAGGCAATTACTATAAAGTCCCAAGTGTGCCTTCTAAGCTCAAGGAAGGGAAAATTTGATCGAACAACTAAAAGCAAAATCTGATTCGGTTCAGCATTACGTGGAGGACACAAGGTTTAACTGCAGCCAGGCCCGTGGAGGGCAGGAGGAAATCAATGGACGAGCTGGGGAGAGCAACTGCACATTGTTAAGAGGGCTTTAAGCTGGCCTGTTAGCAATGCTCTCTGCTGCCTTCACAGAGCCACCTCCCTCCCCCTTCCTCTATATGCCAAGGTGTGCTGTCTTTCCTTTTTTTTTTTTTTTAATGATATGCTGCCAATTTCCTTTTACCCTTCATCAATTCTCGAAACAATTCTTCTCCTGGTAAAGGTCCTTCCCCTGTACAAAGTCATTGTCATATCAAAAGGGAAGCGTTGCACTGGAACAGCTATGTTAGAGGGTTGATGGCAACCGAAAAAAGATCTGTGCTTTATTGAGAGATGAAAAAATCCAAATCTCAGACTAATGGTAGTCAATATTTCAATGGGCTGGCTCCTTACCTGGCTGAGGGCAGAAAATCAAGGGAGGAAGAAGCTGTATTTCAATTCATTTAATCCATAGAAACAAAGCTGCTTTAAAATGTTCTACTTCCTTTACTTTTAAGTGAGAGATAAGGAGATGGGGGAGTGAGGAGATGTTTCCATTTTATACTTTTTTTTTTTTTTTTAATTTTAAGCAGACTGCAAGATGGCCTCACTCCGAGACTAGCAGACTACCTTTGCAAAAGATGTGGAAAGTTTTCCAAGCACTTGCCACGGCCACAGGAACCTAGGAAAAGGTGAATTTGCCACACCAGATCAAGCCAGGAAGCAGCAGGCTTGGGATCGTGCCCCTAGTCATGTCCCACACACCTCCAGCTGCTGAGGGGGCTAAAACCCTCCCCTCCCCTTCATGGTACAGAGAAGGGATTGTGCTGGGAATCAGGGGAGACATCTTTGAGGGGGAACTGGCCCTCCCTGGAGCTGAGTCCCCAGTCCTGTGGGTCAGGTTTGTCCCATGGAAGGATGTGGCAGTGCACAGCTGGCACCTGCCCGTGCCCAGAGCTACTCGTCATAACCCCAGCCAGGGCTGGCATCTGGCTAATGGGCTTAAGGATCAAGCTGTCCCTTCACAGCAAAGTTCTCACGGGTCAGAAATCCAGTGTGATCCTAAGAAACACAGGCTGAAAGGTAGAGGGCTGTGCCAATTAACCGATTACCGAAGGATAAATGTCACAGGTCTGCTGTCACTCCTGCCTGGAGATGCTGCAATGAGGAGGGCAGACAAGGGGAAGCACAGTCTAGTATTCAAAAGGCCTATCTGCAGGGGAAAAAAATGTACAAAACAAATAAGGAAGTAATCAAGAGAACAACCTGTGGGGAGAGGATGGAGTTAATCCCAAGATGTCGCCTTCCCCCCTTCTCTGGAGCTACTCTGGGAGCTGCAAACCCCCTGTGGACTCAGAACTCAGTGCAGGCAACAGGATGCCACTGGCGGCCTGAGCACAGCTAGTTTTAAAGAGTGACTGCCTGATGGGTGTTTTGACAGAAATTAGGGGCTTTCAACCAAGAGGGAAAAACTATTGGGAAACATCTGTGTTGTTAAAACATATATAGAGAGGGAAAAAAAAAAAAACCACACAGTAACTTCCCTATTTTCAGTTTTACAGCAAAATACAAACAAACAAACAACACTTGTTTCTGCTGGCATTCCTTGCCAGGGCTGAGGGGTGGGGGCAGGATGAGCTGGAGACATAATGTCTAGGTAAAGGGGGAATCCTTCCACATACTGCCCTTCAGTTAGGGCTTTGAACCTGGAGATTTAATTTCCACACCTTACAACAAGGATCGCTACTAAGACAGCAAAGAGTCCCATCCTCGTGGGTGGAGCGACGCAGCAGCCAGAGCTAACCAATACCAAAACCAACAAAACCCAGGCTGCCTTGAAAGCATCAGACCCAGAGATCCCTGGGAGACTCTTGTCACATTCCACCTCCTTTCCTCTCTTGAAGCTGAGAATAAGGCTGCTGTGAAGGCTTGAGAAACCCACTCACCTACTCACCAGTGGCAAGCAGACTGATTTCCTGATGAGACTGGGGAAGGATGTGGCTCTCAAAATTATCAGCTTCTGCAGAATCTGGCCTTTAATTTGAACAAAACAACCCAACAACAACCAAAAAAAAAAAAAAGCCAGCCCCTGTGATTGCACAGATAACTTTCCAAATACGACCCACTGCCGTGCTGTGTTTCCAAGTCTGCAGACAGGCTTCTCCTGTTGTTCCCAAGAAGCCACACAGTGAAATCAATAAGACTCATTAATGATAATCAGTACCCTATGGGCAGCAGTAAAACTGACAAGAACCCTGCCAATTTTGTCCTTCTGCTATTACTTGGGGAAGCTCTGATTGACAGGAAAGGTAGATTTCCCACTTGCTTCAGTAGCGAGAGGAAGTTGCAGACAGAGTCCTGCGGGAGTGTCCAGCCACAGCATCCCACAATCACTTACCTATACATGGGTTGAGGCTCTTTTCTTTCTTCTCTTACATCCTGATATACTACTCAGCCCTGAACACTGCAACAGGCTTTCCTGCCTCCTGACCTGGCAAGCTGGTGAGCCGATGAGCTTCAAGTCCTGATACAAGCCACACTCACAGCTTTGAGATGCTCGGGGAACTGTGTCATGAAAGACAGATTAGGCTTTTAAGTAACGCAAAAGTATCCTAGATGTTGTGTTCACTCTCTTATCTCTGGCACAGTGACTAGAGGACCTACCACCCATTGTCTTTCCATCTGTTGCTGGTGAACCAGTAAGATCTTCTGGGACTCAAGGAAAGGGCCCAATGGTCCCTTCAGTTTCTTCAAAGTCTGTCTCCCCCCAGCTCTCCTCCCACTTCAGGGACTTTCAGTTTTTGTTTGTTCCCTTCAGATCAGAATCTCCTTGATCACCAAACTGGCCCTGGACCCTACCACACATCCTCTCTGACATGCACCAGCACAAGTGACAAAACAGATGCACAGGCAGGGCCACTGAAGATTAACTCCCATGGAGATTTTCATTTCAGGATGAAATTATTACTAACTTTTAAGATTCCGTTACTTGAAGGCATACATTGCACAATTGTTAGTCGTTTAAAACATATTTCGCTCTTTGATTTAAAAAGGTGCCTCTGAAGGGACTGATTGGTTTTCATCTTTGAGATCTGACTAGAGGAGATACACAAAAAGCACACTAAGGTTTAAAGCAGCAAGATTTTCCTCCTTCCCATCCCCTTTGAATAAAACGTGCCACGATAACACAGCTAAACATTTACTGTTTGAGTGGATCATTCCTGAGAATAAAATAGCTTTTTCCAGAACCTACACCTACACAATAGAGATAGTTTCCTATTAATCAATATTGTCGAAAAAAAGTATAATAAATTGATGTCTGTATGTCCAATGTCTGCAATCTGCTTAGATAAAAAACCTGAACATTCTTATAATTCACACTTTCAAGGGAAATAAATGGAAGGATTGACAGAGCCTACATTTGTCAGGAGAAAAACCTAGGGCTGGAAAAAAAAAATCCCCTAAGTGTTTCTCAAGCATAGTATCATCTCATCAGATGATGCACAGGGTGACGCTGAGGTAAAGGAAATGGAGAAAATGCCATTTCCTGCTTCATTTCCTCCAGGGAGAATCTGGAGCAAGGTTCCATCAGATTAGAAATCCAAACAACCACATGTAGACGAAATGTTTTCTTTGCAGTTCCAGGCCTCCAAGGGAAGTAAACCAGTGGGTTAGCCCTGCTGCCATGCAGGAGTGGCAAAAAGTGGAAGAGGAGCAAGAGAAACCAGTGACATGAGGAGAAAGGGGTGGTGGTTGTCACCTCCAACCTTGGTTTCTAGGCCTTGAGTAGGGCAAATACAAGCTCCACTACAGAAGACAAAAAATTACTAGCCTAAGGAGGGGGTGGAATTTCAGGTTGTAAGTTACAGAAACAAACGAGGAAAAATACAAAAACCAACCACCTATCTTTTCATTTCCAGAACAGTTCAAATAGAACTAAATACTTTAGTTCAAATACTAAGAGTGCCTCACACACAAAGGAGTCAGGTTTTGACAAATCCAAAGCATCAGATCTCTAAACATCAGACCTTTGCACACACAGGTACCCCAAAATTGAAAGATATTTTTGGAAATGTTTTCAGTTCCTGCCAGCTCACATCAACAGTCATCACCTTGAAACTAGCAACGTTACACTGGCATTCACCATCATGAACCACACAAATCTACCACATAACAGCACACAGAAATGGCAAAGCAGTCATCCACTGCACTTTATTTCAAAGAAGGTATCTAATGGGAACATTGTTATATGCCCAAACATTACATCAGAAGCTGCTGACTACATTTGTTTTTGGATAGGCTCTTTAAGAAGCCTGAGGAATGGAGGCAAACGACACAGTTCATATCAGAGAGAGCTTGGGAGAACACCCTAACAGTGGCCCAGAGGGCAGAATTTGGAATCCACCCAATGGATTGAGAGGCTTTGGGACACTGACACCCAAAGGAAGACCGTTCGGTTTCAAACAGATGAAAACATACCCACTTTTGGTCATTTGTCGTGCTCCACACTGGAACCTTCAGTGCCGCACCTCAAACCATCTCCTAAAACCCTCACAACTCATAGTACAGCATTTTAACACCAACTGAAAACTCCACCAGGTTTACCTTAAGATGCCCCACTGCAATGTTTCTGAGGTTAGTTCAGGGCCTGGCTGAGAAGGCGACCAGGTGTCTCTGGGACGGCTCTGTCAGCCATTTTGAACCAGGAGGCCTAGTGCTTCTCCAGCACAGCCCTCAGCCTCACAAGCCTCAAAATGGATGCCGGTGCTTCCCCAAACAAAGCGTGGGTGACAGAGCCAAACACATTTCATTTGCAGTGATGCTAAGGACTGGATCTGACCGGCAAAGTGGTGCTCACATCAGCAGGGCGAACAAATTACTTGGCATGTGGTATTTTCAGCACACTCCTGGAGTCTTGAGCACTGACAGTTGGTTGAAAGGACTGACAGTTGTGGAAAGGATTGGAGCTGATCAGGGCACCAGGCATTTTTCTACCTACAGAAGGGAACAACTGCCCTCTCTGGCCTGAGACACTAGGATTTATCAATCCTACAATGTAAATCTAAGGTCATCTAGTAGCACATACTTCCTCTTTCCTCTGCTGCATGTTCAGACAATCAGATAGACGGCTACTCATGATTGGACATGATATCAATAGCACTGAACTGCTTGGAATAATGCAACTCCAGAAACTTCTGGATCCCTTCTTAGGGATCAAACCTCAGATGCGAAGCCAGAACTCAGAACTCCAAACCATTTCTCATTTTTCTATTCACAGACAACTAACACTGATGCTCACAGGAAACCTCACCCAGCTTTGATGTAGGTACCCAACTCTCTCCAAGTCACTCAGGCTTCATGGTGGCCCAGAGAACTCCAGCTTATACTTCCTCGGACGTGCTGCCAGGCTGCTCTTTTTATCTAGGAAACACCATCACATACTTTTTTTTACCCACAACAGCCTCCTCCCTCTCTCAGTGCACGGTGAAGCGTATAGATGCATGAGAAAGTTCACTACACATTTCAAATCTCTACTAGTTACCTGATTTGCATCTGCTCTGCGCAAGGAGATACTGTAGAAAGCTTCAGGAAAGAAAAGGAAAGAAAAATTATCCAGACAAATATAATGCTCCTCTTAGCACTTCTATATTAGTAGCCAGGTTGATAGTTCTGCCCGTGAAAGCGACAAGCTTTGCATTGTACGTACGCGGTGTGTTGTCTGCCATCCTGCTCAGGCAGCAAGCACACAGGCACCAGCAGTGCTGTACAGACTGAAAGAAACAGTATAAATCTGTTCAAGGCCTTCCCTGGAAGCCCTCCCAATAAAAGTTGAGGGATTTTTTTCCTTTGGTTTTTTTTTTTTTTCATTTGGAACAAGTGTTTGCTCTGAACCAGAACTCCCAGAATTGAAATATTCCCATGCTGAACATAATTCTAGATTCTGATCTACACTTCACATAAATCCCCTACCTGGGCAACAGCTGCAAATCAAAACCAAGACAGACATCACAGGTAGGCTAAGCATGCGACTTTCTGGGATTCCTGATTTTGGCAACTAATTCCTACAGCAGCTCCTGCCTGCCCACTCCTTGCTGGCCAGAATGACCTCAGGAAGTTGGCAGATTTTGCAAGTAACACACAGTGGTGAAGACAGATCCACCAGGAACCAGTTGTCTTGTGTCAGCTGTGACCACAACCCAGCTGTGAATGCCACAAAAATTAGAGAAAACTTGAGTTGTAACTTTGTGGGCAGCCTCCCCCCCTCCTCCCCGCCTCATTCTGATTACTTGGTCTTCCGGGACTTTATCTTCATCCTGACTTACAAAGCATCCCCTGCTGGTGGGCTGACACAAAGAGAGCCAGTAGCAAAGGAGCCTGCTATTGTCTTAGTCAGAAAAGTCTCCTCAGAAGAATAAGTGACAGGAGGGAAGAGGAAACCCCGTGGAGCACGAGTACACAAAGACTGGGCTGGTGCTAGCTCTGCTTCTCTTAGCTCCTATTGATGTTTATTTCTGAAACATGTCAGAAGTAACAGAAACATCACCCAGTGACCGATTTTAAGAAGAGAGAGAAAGGAGAATGTCCTTTTCTTCTCTCCCCCCATTTAGTTGGCCAGGCCAGCCCCCTGCCCAGCCTGGCTGTCCCCCTGCATGTTGGGGCTCTGCCAAGGAGTCCGTGCCCCAGATCGGAGGTGTGAATGCCCTGCGCTGTCATGCTTGCATTCGCTGGGCCTTTGGCCAGCTATGGGTGGTTTACCCTGTCATGTACCATATTCTCCTTCATGTTTACAGGCCGGGCAGCCTGTGCCTGCTAAGTATTTACCTGATCTAATTTGCCCAATCAAACTTTGATAAAGTAACAGGCAGCTCTTGACCTTTCATGCCTCTCTGCCTCCTGAGGTCCATCCTGGGCATGTTGTGAAACCAGAGCCTTGCTGCTACTGCATTAGAGGCTGGGGAGAGAAGGCGACAGAAGTGACTTTCAACCCTGACCTGTCATCATTTTGGTCTCTTGCAAGAAAGACCTACAACCCTAACCTGACCAAAGTTTCCAGCACTCCCGCTTGTAGGAGGGAGGAGGCAGATTGTTATCTCCCGTGCTTCCCTGCTCCTCTTTTCCACCCAACCACACCTCTGCAGGGAGCCGAAGGACAGAAGGTCTCAAGGTGCCTGTTTTCCACTTGGCCATTCCTGCCAGATCAGACTCTGAGGTGCCAGCAGTAACCTTGCAATGAAGTGGCAATACATTAAAGAGACAATTACTAGCATGAATACAGCACCCCTTGAAGCAGCATACTGATACCGGGACTACGAGTAAGGAAATTGTATTCTTTTCAGGGGGAAAAAAAAAAATAAATCAGAGCATTCCCACTTAAAACTACCTCTTAGGCAGAAAACCTTTAAAGCGCAGAGAAGAGATGGAGAGAGACCGCCAGTAGGTAAAAATGTTGCTGTTTATATGTTCTGTTACCATCTACCCAGTCTGCTTCACTAAGTCAATATTTCTCAGCATCAACCAGCTCTATTCATAGATGAAAGTACCCTCATGCAACTAGAACAGCGTTTAGCAAAGAAAGTCACTGCTTTGCCATTTACTTAATGTCGTGAGCAAGGTATTAGTCAAAACATTTGTTCTATGAAGGTATGTTAAGTCATCCATTTCAGTGCCTTCTCTTCCAACAGCTTTGGTCCTCAGTGGAAGAGCTTTTCTCTACACAGCCCACAGAAAGACAAGACATTGTCTCCTTTTTTCCTATCCAAATATTCTATTAATCCTTACTAGTTTATTATTTTGACTCGTATCAGATTGTTATGCAATTCTTAATTGCAGCAAGAATTGTCTAGAGACTAATGCTTAGATCTCACTCACAGAAAGGTTTTTATTTTAAATGTCTTCGATTATGTTTAAAGAAACATAAACACACCAAAGTTGTTCTAGGCAAAATATTCGTGATACTTTCCCAGATTATGCCACTTCTATTCTGGCACAGTGTCAGTAAAGCAAAAACAGAATTATAGAGGTCTTGGCTCTGTTTTTACATTGTCAGAACAGGTAAGCACAGAGTTGGAACATCAGTATTTGGCCCCTATTTAATACACTCAGCTCAACAAATTCTTTCCTTAACTGTGAGAAGTATTATTTGAGCCAACAGTCCAAAATCCCAGGGAAAGCAGGGACAAGGGAGGTTTACTTGTTCGACTCTCAGATAGAAGTGCTACTCAAGCAAGCTTCTAGAAACAGAGGGACCTGCAGCATCTCAGAAAATGGTGGAGCTTTTCATCCTTTATATAGGAAATGAGCACCCTTCTCAGAGGAGGGCTTCCATGGTACTGTTAAAACAAAGCCAAGAAATACAACACATAGGCAAAATACCACCTCATGATCTTGAATCATTCTAGCCATCCCCAGCCATCAGGGCTGTTTATTATTGTGGCAGTAATTTTCTAGTAAGATGCTGGAATGTCTTTGAGCACGGTCCTGTCTAAATTAAAAATGCTTTCAATTACTATTATTTCCAACTACACCATCTCTCTGCTGGGATTTTGCAAATGCCACTTGAGTAGGTTTCTGCTCATCAGGTGAGCAGTCTCAATAGAATCCTTGCACCATGCTAATAGGAGAAATTTGTGAGAGTCCCATGGGGTAGGAAAACAGTTTACCTTAGATACATGAATTTATATTGTTGCATTATAAAAACTTTGCAGAAAGGAGAATTTCTACCAGGTGTCAAGCTTCTGTACTGCATAATCTATCATCAAATCTCAAAGACATCTGGCCAATTATTTTATTTTCCTTTTAAAAACCAAGAAAGGGAAATAAAAGCAAATTTAACATTTACATTACTATTTGTGAAAGTGAAAATAATGTTTCTTCCAGCAAGTTATGTCATATTTACTTTTTAGTCTAACATGTTGACAAACTAAATATTTTGCAGAAAAATTCTCCACTACCATTAATAAACTGTGGGTTTTTCCCCACTTCTTGACAGCTCCAATCAATATTATAAAATAATAAAAATAATAATAAAAAAAAAAGAGGGCAGAAGCTGCTCACTTGGAATTACTTTATTTCTTTAAGGAATCTTTTCCTAGGTGCAGACTGAATTTGGACTTCCAAATTCCTTTGACCAGACAGCAAAGCATACCCTGGCTCTGCTTTACTTCCCCCAGCACAGATCCTCTCCCAATTCCCCATCCAACTGCACCTCTGCGGAGCAAAACTCTCTTTGCTGCCTGTCACAGTACACTCTGCAGTACTTCCTGACCATTTCCCTCTTACTGCCTCAAATGCCACCCCAGTGTGCTAGCAGGAGAAATGCACACGCTTCCCTTCTATAGTTTCAAAGAAATGCCTCTGAAATCTGACCTTCCACACACGGCCACGTGCCACCCCACACACCTGGGCTAAACAACGTTCACGTGCTTCACTTCCACATGTCTCGCTGCTTCAGTATGAAATGACCCTTGAAATCAAGTGAGATGCTTTCAAGAGGTAATGCTTCCATCTCCTATACCTCTGTAGCTGCTCTAGGCTTGAGGACTTCACAGACAGCTAACTAAACAGAGGTACCAAGGGCTCAGGTCTGCAGGACTCAGTGATCATGAGAAGCACCCAACATCCGGCTGGTGCAAAACACTGAAATCCTCTCCTGCAGCAGAGTGTTTACAGCAATGCAGTTTTCTCAGAGTAACTTCAATGGGAACTCAGTCCTGCGTTGCACCTGAGAACTTCCTGAAAGGGGCCAGCTGTCCTTCACAGTGATTTAGATTGTCATCCTCAGCCTCAGCACATTCAGTATATGTGAATTGCACCACCTGAATAAGAAACGTGTATCCCTTCACATAGCACAGTCTGGAGAGAGGTCACTTTTTTATTATTTTTTTTTTACACTGCTTAAACTAAAACTCTTTCCCTACATGTGATTCCCACCATGAGTGACCTTGAATGCACACACAGTGCAAGGAGATGGACAACATCTCTGCTGAACAAGGGAAAGAGGCCTTAAAAAAAAAAAAAAACAAACACACACCACCCCGCCCTTCATTCCCCCAAATCTTCCATGTTTCCTAATTTCTAAACATTTTCCTCGGCAGCCTTTGCTCTTCAGGTACAAGACGCACATCATCACATGCTCTCTACCACCACACCTCAGGTGCAACAGCTCTGATATTCTCTGGAGCAGAGAGTGCCAGCCTCTGCAGACCACGTCCTGATTCCATGATAAGGACAAAAGTCTCCTTACAGCTTGACAATTATTGTAAGGAGCTAGCAGTTATCTCTTAAGGCACAGAGGCCGAATCATGTGTACTTTTTCATTGGTTTTGGATGTAAAAACTTCCTAAATTACTATTTTTATTTTTCTACTGCAATCCTCTAGCAGGTACCCAATCCTAAACACAGCAGCAAAAGCGGAACCATATTAAAATCTTAACAGATAATTTGGGGTATAGTTGAAAAGTGAACTGCAAGTTACACAGGAGGGGGGAAAAGAAGACAAAAAAAAAAGGGAAAAAATAAATAAAAAAAAGGAACAGCATCCGGCTACGCCTTCCTCCAGACATTGATTCATTTCAGCTGGTGAGAAGTTACGATCTGGGAACTGCACAACTACTATTACTGGTTTTGTCAGAGAATCCTCAAGTTTCACCGAACCCATTTCAACTCCTGCTGCTGTTACAAAAGCATCATAAAAATAGCAGCAAAACTGTGCTTTTTGAAGCAAGCAGTGCAGAAAAATATCCTTCACAAAAGCAAAGTTTGCAGCATGCTGTAATTAAGCTCACATCCTGACAGCGGGAGCATGAAGTTTTATTCTAAATATAGAAGAAGCCTCTCCAATGTACAACCCCCTTTTTTTTTAATGCAAGATTTACAAAATTAGTCATTATATGCCAACACCCTCCTAGGAATTCTTTAAAAAATATTTTGGGTTCAAACGCAGGGAGCTTTACAGCAGGGATTCAGTGCAATCTCTAGTGTCAAGAAACAAATAATTTTGGTTTATTTACTTATTGCCTACGCAGCGCCTGGAGTCGGGCAGGAAGAGGCAGCCTCTGCCAGGCCTGATGGCTTGAGCAGGCGGCAGCGCACACAGAACACAAAGGGTAGACAAATTCCCTTGACTTTTCTCTCCTAACATCGATCTCTCCTCCCAGATTTCAGCACCTGTTTTCTCATGGCATTTTACCTTCAGCTGGCAAGGCAGTAAAAGCTCCATCAGCTCTGGGTTGCCTTTGTTTAATTCAGTCTGAAGCAGCGATTTAAGCCAGCTCAAGGCTAGCTCATACTAAAATGCGTTTGGATGGTTGGCACAAACGAGACTACACCAAGCTTAAGCTGAGTTTGGAAACCATGGTTTTAAACAGATATTCTCAAAATACACCAAGTCCAAATCATGATCCTAACTGCATCAGTTGAAGGCAGAAAAATACATAATTTGGGATTGGAGCACCTCCCTTACGAGGAAAGGCTCAAAGAGCTGGGGCTCTTCAGCCTAGAGAAGAGAAGGCTGAGGGGAGACCTTATCTATGTTTACAAATTCCTAAAGGGTGGTTTGAGGGAGGATGGAGCCAGACTCTTTTCAGTGGTTTCCAGTGACAGGGTGAGGGGCAACGGGCACAAGATGGAACATGGGAACTTCCATTCAAATATGAGGAAAAACTTCTTTACAGTGAGGGTGCCAGAGCCCTGAAGAGGCTGCCCAGGGAGGTTGTGGAGTCCCCTTCTCTGGAGATCTTCAAGCCCCACCTGGATGCCGTCCTGAGTGATATCCTCTGGGCAACCCTGCTTTGGCAGGGGAGTTGGACTAGATGATCTCTAGAGGTCCCTTCCATCTCTGACAATTCTGTGATTCCACAAAGAAACTGTCTTGTAACTCCAGAAAAATAAGATTCTGCCTGTGTTTTATCTTTGCGTTTCTGGTTCAGGGTGCAGGCCTCATCTGCTTCCTGCACCATCTTTGCAATGGAAAAGGAAGAGGGAGGAAGCCCCCGGGTCACCCTCCAACTGCAGTGTCCATGCTGCAGGAGCTTCTCTTGGGTGGGTCAGTGGCCTGGCTCCTGGCAAGAGAGAGCCTCAGGAAAGGTTGACTCAGCTCTGAAGTAGCATGACACCAAGCAGGACAAGCATTTCCAACCAGGTGTGCATCACAGCTGCTTCAGACAGCTCCAATGGCTCCAAAGCAGCTGGGTAAAATCCTGTAAGAACAGCAACAGGGTCCCAGCAAAACCCATTTTTGATTGAGTCCAGCCTAACCCCTCTCCGTACGCTGAGTCCAGCCGCTGGCAACAAGCAGCTTAAAGCTGGGCTCTGGAGGTCGTACCCAATTCCATCAACTGGTGCAGCACCTAGGCAGGTTTGTTAGAAGCAGAATCCAGCCCCTCAGCTACAGGAAAGCAGGAGGAACATGGGGATGCTCTGCTGGTATGAGCAAGTGCTGATACAATCGGGTACTGAGAAGAGAAGCCTTGTTCCCAGCCTACAGTGCCCCAGATGAGCCCAATGCTGTACCTTTTCCTGCCCAGCATTTAATCCTGCTGCAGCACACACTGTGTAATGCTGATCAGCACAGCTTCTACATCATTCACCTTCCTGAAGGCGGGCATGGCAAAGATGACACAGGACAGCAGACCTGCGAGTCCCTCTGATGCCCAGGCTGTCTCAGGATGGCTGAATTATCCAACTCAGACCCCAGGATCCTGCATGTCTATGGCTGCTGCTCTGCTTGGAGGCCTTAGTATTTCTCCTGTTCTGTACAGTAATGGATGGACAACAAACCTCTCTCCCACTGCACATACCAAAAGTCCCATGGAAAAGCGAGCAATGTCATAGCCTGTATCAATTCCCCTTAAAAACAAAATTCCAAACCCTGTATTTTGTAAGAGGCTCCAGACTGTGCCTGGAAGCTGTGAACATGTAACAGTGAGCAAATCCACCATGTACCCAAGGCTGTTTTCCTTGTGGCTTTTTTTTTTTCAGTAGCATGCATGCATGCCTTCGGTGTTTACTGTCAGCAGTTTTCAACGTGCTGACACAGCTAAAAGTGACCACAAAGCCAATGCAAGCAGGCAAAGAGAAGAAACAGAAGTAGAAATGTCAGGAGGTGGCAGACTCAAACTTTGCACGTCTGCAGCAATAACTACCAAGGTAACCTGGCTATCACGGGAAAGAACGTGATTAGCACAACTTGGAGCAGCCTCACCTTTTTCCTCCTCTTTCATTAACCAATAGAGCTTTGTTCCTGATGTTGCTATTTTTGTGGCTGACGCATGCAAAGAGTGAAGGAGAGTGCCTTTCACACTACAAGCGTTATATTTCTTTCCCCGCTATTGGCTTATTCAGGATTGCTGGGTTGTTTTTCCAGCAGCTTCATGGACTTCTCCTCCACAGTTTAACTCCAAAAGCAATTTTTGGTTTGCATTTGCTTATTTCTGAGCAGCAGTTGAAAGCCAGATGAACAATGCAGTGCTTGAAAACATCCTGGGAATGATTTGTAGAGACTTTAGAAACATCGCCACAAAGTTTAGGTCCCAAGTTTGCCATGCCTTTAAGGTTCAGGAATGTAAACTAATTCATGCAGATTTTAAATATCTGCACCTGAATTATAAAGCACACTGTTCAAAAGTAAAAACATTAATGAACCATGACAAGCATAAAGAAGCACCTCTTAACCTGAGTAATAGCAACTTGCTCTTAGTTTTACCCGCAAAACTTGTCAAGCCCTCCTCTCTGGATTGCCCTTCTGTCTAGAATAAGCAGCTGGAACAAGCAGAACAAAGCCACACGGGCTTTTGTTTCCTTCAATTCCCAAGCTGATGCAGAGCCACTCTTTAGAAAATGGAAAAAAACAAATGAAGATTTTCTCACCACTCCACTGGAAAAAGCCCATCTCTGTAGAAAAGCTTTACTATAGTAACTTGTAACAATACACTCGAAAAGCTGCCCATGTAGCAGAAGTTTCCGTTTTTCCTTAAGGTTAGTATTTCTCCATTTTCACATTTCAGTTATAATATGGGTGACAGATGCTAAGTACCACAAATTCAAAGAAAACCTAAGAAACAAGCTGTTGATTATACTTTGAAACCTTGTTCCAAATTAAATAAACTTCCCTGATTTTCATTCTTTGGGTAGTATTTCCAGCGCTACTAGGCATATATACATTTGAACAAAAGGTCCTGGGGTCACAATATCTGAGATTAATGTACATACCGCATAGTATCCAAATAGCAAGCACTGAAAAAGCACTGGCACCTGAATGTGTCTCCAAAGAGCTGCGACCAATTATGGATTTAATCTACAAATAATGGCAACGAACGCTCAAGTGCCAGCATTTTTGCAAGAGAGATCCAGCCCTTTGCAGAAGGGAAGAGAGGACGACAAGGAGAGCGCGTTCCCCTGTATGCCGGTGCTTTCACAGACAGTGCTCTGTCTCATCTCGCCCTTGTTTACTGATGGGGTTCTCTTCATCCAGAGCTCACCACCACATGTGCCTGCCTGCCCACGGCGCTGAACGGCACATCCCGCTACGATGAAGCGCTTGGTGTCCCGGAGCTGCTGGATGCCCGCCTCGCGATGGTCGTCATTTGTGTGAGCAAGGAAAGCGTGCAACAGCGTAGATCACACCACCCCTCCATCCTGTGAGGCTGTTTGTGGAGAATCAATAGCTTCCCCGGCCAGGGTCCGGCATCCCAGCCTTCAGGATCAATCCGGAGGCATGATTTGATACGCTGCTGTGAACTCCTTGCAAATCCCAGCGGTGGTTTAGGAGCTGTGCTAAGAGCCCAGCTGTGAACTCTCCTGACCGGAGACAAGACCCAACTCTCCTGAAGCAACGTTCAGCCTAAGTTTTTCCCTGGGCTGTGCACAACCACCACCATCTGCTTGCAAATGCCAGACCCAGGGTGAAGCAAGGCAAAAGCGGCCACCCCATGTAGAATGCTTAAGGGCTCCCTTCCTCTAGCCCCATTTTGGGCAGGGTCTCCAAAGGGATGCCCTGGTGGCATAACCCTCTGCAGCAGCCATGCTGATCCGTCTTCCAGCCCTCCTCGGGATCAGCTCGTGGGCTCCTGGGCGGACACCGAGCCCCCATTCACAGACACAGCTCTGGGTGAAACAACTCATTCCAGCACAGCATGAAGGGCCACAAGGGGAGGCCTTTAAAACATAACCGGGGCCTGATAAAACATTTGGAGGGAGAAAAAACAAGGTTCTTCTACAAGCACTTTTCTCTTTGCAACCCAAATGCTATCGCCACCATTCCCCACAATGGGAATTTCCGATTTCTAAAGAATTTCCTCACACGTTCAATTGAAAATATTAACAATAATCTTTTTGTACTCTAATGCAGAAGTAACTCTCAGGGCTTGATGGACACTAGTGGACGTGTCCTGCGTGACCCCCTTGTCAGCCCCCCAGGGCTGCTCTCCAGCTCCCAGCCTGGCCACCCAAGGGCCCTTCTCCTGTCCTGTCTCCAGGGATGTGCCTGATGCCAGGGGCTGCCCTGCTCCTGGCTGGGATGGGAGCCCAGCTCCCCAGCCTTGCCCTGACAGACCCCCATGGGGAAGCCCTGCTGCCCCCAGCCCCAGGAAACCCTTGGCCCACGCAGCACCCCTTTATAGGTGCTGGAGGCTTAGAAGCAAGCCTCCATTAATTAATTTATTAAAACATGATTTTCAAGGCCAGTAACTGCATGGAATTTGTCAGGTTTAGATTTCCCCCCTCCCCCCTCCCTTCACAGCTGTTTTCAGTCCAAACACCAGAGAGACAGCCATAAAAATAACTAACCCTGTCTATTTTCCTTTGTCCAAATCCCAAGAACTGCAAATTTGGACAAGTTTCAATGCAAGTACGTATCACAGCTGAAAATTGTAATTTTTATTAATGTTCTCTGTAATTATGGAAGGTATAATTATTTACGTAGCAAAATGTACCCACAAACCCTAATAAAATACATTGTGAATCTTTTACTGTGCCATGGACGCAGGCATTTTTTTAAAGAGAAAGAAAGATGAGAAATTATGGCTTCATGATGAGCTCCCAGCACCATTAAACTTTAGGTACTGGTATGGCAAGCTGTAGTGAATATATCTCCCTGTATAGTGGACAGGGATAGGCAAGCTCTCCAGAGAGCTACTCGGATCCCCTAGCTTGGTTCCTGCTCCACAGGTGCCTCTGGAGGAACCGCTCTTCTTACCTCTGACACCTCAGACGTGGTGCAAATGTCCACCTTTCATTACAGAATCTGAAATTTGCCTCTGCCTGATGGAAGAGGCTTACGCTGCTCTTCTTCATGGGAACTGTGTTCACCCACATAGAATAGTTTAGGTTTGAAGGGATCTTCAAAGATCATCTAGGCAACCTCCCTGCAATAAGCAGGGACATCTTCACCTAGATCAAGTTTCTCAGAGCTCCATCCAACCAGACTTTGAATGTTTCTAGGGATGGGGCATCTACCACCTATCTGGGAAAACTGTTCCTGTGTTTCACCACCCTCATTGTAAAACATTTCTTCCTTCTATCTAGTCTAAACCTGCCCGCTTTTAGTTTAAAGCCATTACCCCTTGTCTTATCACAACAGGTCCTGCTAAAAAGGTTTGTTCCCATCTTGCCTGTAGGCCTCCTTTAAGTACTGAAAGGCTGCAGTAAGGTCTTCTTGAAGCCTTCTCTTTTCCAGGCTGAACAGCCCCAATTCTCTCAGCGTGTCCTCATAGGAGAGGTGCTCCATCCCTCTCATCACCTTCACAGCCCTCCCCTGGACCTGCTCCAACAGGTCCATGTGTCTCCTGTGCTGAGAGTCCCAGAGCTGGACACACTACTCCAGGTGGGGTCTCACCAGAGCGGAGTAGATGGGCAGAATCACCTCCCTCAACCTCTTGGCCACGCTTCTTTTGATACAGCCCGGGATATGGTTGGCTTTCTGGGCTCTGAGTACACCTTGTCAGCTCATGTCCAGCTTTCCACCCAGCAGTACCCTCAAGTCCTTCTCCTCAGGTTGTAAAGCTCTAGCACGAGAACAGGGACAACCTGGCACTTGCTTGACAGAGCTCCCAGCACCTGTCAGTGCAGGCCAATATGGCACGTGCGAAGCTCATCACGCATCCCGCAATCAGGTGTACATTTCTGTCTAGTCTGTCAAAAGTGGCTCATAATGCTAAACCAAAGGCCCTTTCACCAGGGATGCAGGGAGATAAGGTGCTTTCCTTTGCACGCCTGCCAGTGGCACACGTAAAACCAACCAGGACGGATCTAACTGGTTTTGGTTGATCAGCACAGCTTGAAAGCAGTTACCCTCTTCACTGTTGCTGTTCCCATTTCAACTTTAAAACTAAAAGCACGACCTAAATGCCGCATCAGCTGCAGTGGTGAGACATTAACTAGCTGTGGGTTGGCTTCTTGCTCAGTCTCTTTCATATCCCCTCCTAAACTGCAGTAAAAACATTCCCCCAAACTGAAGCCAGCCGGGGCAACACAATTATAGTAAGAGTAGCAAAATATAATCATTTGCATATCCGTGACTGACACAGAAGATCATTAATTAGGCATTCTGAGGATAAGTATATATGTATAAATTAGCATCTATTCATCATTTAAACTGTAATAGTTTGGGGGTTTTTTATATCTGAATATTAACTACGCAGGAAAATTACTAAGTTTTCTATGGAAGGGCATCCAACAAGAAAATCAGCAAAAATAAAGTAAGAATTACAAAAATAAGATACTAGAGTGAACAGTGAAGAATCTGACCTATCACTGCTCTGTTACACACCACTTGTTGCAAGCTCTCTGCTACCTCTCTCACTGTCTCTCTCAACACCAATGCACACCCATCCCCAGCAATTCTTTATGGTAGGAGCGTTTCAGGAGTACTAGCTTTGACCGAATTTAAAAAGGCAACATAAAAACCTTCAGGATTTATCACCTCTGCTAGCCAAGCAATCCCTGCACCTCATTAAAGAGGACATAGACTAAGAGCAGAACTTTTAACTATACCTCTACCTGGCAGAGCTCCCAAAGACACGCACCTTTCACTAATTCTTACTGGGGAAAAAGAAGGAAACAAGAGTTCTAAGGTTTTTTTAAAAAAGCTAGATGTGACCTCCTTGCCAGGAAGTTCAAGACACTTCAAAGGCTGTACTTTTGCAAATGAAAGAAATCTGGTGATTTTGGAAGTGTGAGATGACAACTTGGAAAATTACCAAAGCTCACAGCTCTTGAGCAGAAGTAAACAAGATGGGAATGTTGGAAAAATGATAGCCAAGACAGAAACTAATGAAGATATAATTGCCAATAATGATATTAGCAAAGTTTGCTTGGAGCTACAAAATGCACAAAGGGCAGATAAAGAAAGATAAAAAGGGGGTCCTTGGGTGGCATAAGTGGAAGCAGCTGCTTTGCTATGCTGACTTACCCTTTCCAAGCATCTGGCCTGTACTTTTAAGAACACCCTTCCCTACAGTCAACCAGTGAAATGGAGAACCAACAGAAATAGCGTCTCCTCCAAAGGGTATGTATCTAGTAGAGGGTGAAGCTGAACTTCATAGCATTGAGGCTCTTATCAGGCTACCTATATGTGACAGAACCAGTAAGACACAGAAAATGAAAAGCACGCTAGCAAGAGAACAAATTGTCAAACCTCTGTTTTCTTCTGTTATTTTTGCCCTTTAGAAATAGGGAACACTGGCTGTTCCCTGTCCAGCAAAGGGGTGGCTTTTACATGTAATGGTTTGGCAGCTGCTGTCCCAGTACCTTCTGCAATGGTAAAGATGGAAAGTCCATAACCACAGAATGCAATTTAGTTCTCTGTGATATCACTGACAGTAACACAACTCTGTGACTGATACCTAAGTTATTTCAGTTGGACAATAAAATAGAGGAGGGGGGGAAGAGTAGAAATTATTTAAGGAAAACCTTTAAAACTATTTAAGGAAAAAGAAAAGGTGCAGGTGATTCAATTACATTTAGATTCAGAGGTAGCAAACACATAGAATGCCCTCCTCATTCCTCCCACTCTTTGGCTTCATCAATATGCGAGCCCACTGACCTTGCCCAGCATCTCTGCCTTACCCTATTATTACAATATCATCTTCTCCATATCTTTAAAATATCTATATATAGAAGCCATTAAAAGACTGAAAACTCACTGAAACATGTACACATACAAACATCCAAAAGAAGCAAAACACCAGAGTGTTTAGTGGTCTAGGCTTCCCCTCTTCAACTTAAAAAAAAAAAAAATAAATTGGAGGAAGAAAACTCTGGCTTAGTTTTCTGCTTTTCTGCAAATGTTAACGTGTCTATCATACATCATCTCTGCATTTTGGGGTTGTTTTTAGCTCTCAGACTCCAGGTCTGATCTAGAGAGTTGTAGAGCGCTGACAGCTCCCACTAAACACACGCACGAATGACTCCAGCTTTGCCAGAACGAAGCAGGGGGCGGGTACAGCTTTCTAAAGGTCCTTCAGAACAAACAGAAAGAACTTGTGATTTTCTGCATGCCAGCTTTCGAGCTCATGCCTGCTGAGCATGATCCCTAAAATTACAGGGCTCATGAGGGCAGGGAGAAGATAGATCATAGTTATGTCTTGGGGTCAAGCAAAGCTCTACTGAACAGTATGTGGATGAAGCTAAAAGAAGATCACAAATGTGATAACATGCACACAAGCACAGGTCTCTTCTCCTGGTGTCAAGGCAAGAATTATAACCACTAGAGGTAAGAAGATCAATTTAAGTGACACAATGCCGAGAACATCCATCCACCGATCTAGACTGATGGCTGTCATGTAACAATGCATGGGCACCACACAAACAAAACAGAAAATTCAGATAGTAGCTAAATGAAAACTGATGCAAAATTTGGTACAGGTGGGTCTTTTCAAATGTCACAATTAAATATGAACAGGACAGGGAAGGGCAGTCTCCAGGATTCAGTACTCAAAGCAGCCTCAGAGAAGTGGAAGATTCCTATTTCAGCAGCTAATGAAAGAGCAAAGGCAAGTCCAGGTCGTGGCCTTGCAGATTTTATCACAAGGACCTGTTCTTCTGTGCCTAAGAAGCTGCTAATGATCTGGTTGAATGGGCGTGAATCCCCGAAGGAAGGATCCTTCAAAGATAGAGCAAAAATCTTTGATTGAGGCTTTGATGTAAATAAAGTGGCTTCAGATAGTTTGGGACAAATGCAGCTCTCAAAGCTGAACAGAATTCAAGCATTCATCCCAAACTCTTGTAACATCCACTGGTTATAGAAAGGGACTGATTTCTTGAAAAAGACTGTCCTGGCAAGAGGATGAGGGACAAAAGAAAGAAATGTAAGAAAAAGGCCACCTTTGGTGTGCTAGGCCACAGAGTTTCTGCGAGGACAATTAGACTGGCTAGTGGTCCATGCTGCTGCAGCAAGCCTCCTTCAAGCAGTTGGGACAGACATTCCTCTGGGACAACGCAGTTGTCTCAGCGGCAGATCACAGCCCAGGCCTCATTCACACCTTCTGCCTGGGGTGGATGGACTCAGGGAAGGGGTCCCCAGTGGAAAGTCTACAGCGCACAGACTCTACTGGAGGACATCATCCTGAATGAATCAGGAAAATAAAATGGAACCACTTATAAGGGTCAAGAAGCATCAGAGGAGAAGGCTGACCAAAGTCTGCAAAAAAAACCAAATTCCAACACAAAAAAACCACACACACAACTCCAAAAAAACACAACGAGTTTGCTTGCTGGTTCTTGCCAACGGGTACCCTTTCGTGAGCCTCAAAAATCTGAATTTACCAGAATTCTGCTCTAGCTAGAGCAACACTAGTCATACAACTTGATCTTAATTGAAATATTTGGTGCCTGCTGATATGTTCAAACAAATTCACCAGATCTTGATTATGCGCTGGCAATTAAAGCCATTAAGTCAGTAGACAGACAGCAGGTTATTTCATTGCTATTTGACAAAGCCAGCCGTCGTTCTTTCCCCCTGTCTATGTGACAGCACTGTAATTAGCAGTAATCAAATACTATTTGTGCTAGGTGGTGTGAGTTTGCTTCCTTAGCTAGTGAGATACCTCTACCAATTGCAGAACCCAGAAATCTACCTCTGGTCAGACGATACACAAGCTACAAAGAGGAGAAGAAAACAATGAAACACAAGGAATGAAGGATGATTGCTTATTTCAGACTGAAGGAGTTTGTTCTTGAAAGCAAGATTCAAAATTAAGAACATTTTTTATTTCTGCAAGTTATATATTAAAAGAATTAAGCTAAATTACAAAAGCCCGATCAAGTAATATCGTGAAATACAAAAATAATTACAATTATATTTAGCATTTATGTATTCCCTGCTTGAGAAATGCGTGCAAGCTCCATTAGCATTAATGGGTGTTCTACTCATGCATCAAGCAGAGACTAGAGCCTAATAGTGCATTACATCTTCAAAGTGCTGTACAAACATTAACTAATTAATCCTCATAACCACCCTGTGTGGTAGGTAAGTGATACACGAAACATATATCTGAGCAAGCCCAAGAGCAAGGCAGCACCACTCTGTGCCCTTCAACACAGACCAGAAATTCATCACATTTATAAACCTACTGAATTCAGAGGAGCAAGAGAGGGACCCATGGTGAGCCAAGTTCACTGAAGCCAGCAAGAAAAGAAGTAAATTACACCTCCCTCTCTCTTCCCTCCTCCCTGGGCTCGGGTGGGCTGTTCGCATCTTGATGAGCAGGAAGTATTAATGCCCACTGCTTCCCCTTTGCATTTCTACTGGGGGGATAAAGCTCTTGAATCCTGGGAAGGAGAAAGGAAAAGATCCATGGGAGCCTCATCACTGCAGACTTCTCCTCCACCAGTCCCATCCCCTTTGATATTTTGATCTTCCCCCCTTTCTGCCACTGTTCTTCCTGGCAGGCTTTCTGCCTTCAAAACCTTTTTGACAAAGTCTGTATATCAAAGTTGCAACAGGACCCCAGGAAGAAGAACTCAGCCCACGATTTGGGTATTCCAATTATAGCATTTGAGTGGTTTCTCTTTAAATAGTAATCTAGCAATGAACACATTTCATCTTTCCCTGATGAAAAGACACTGCATTCTGAACACCCAGTTTGCAAGCGGCCACAGGCAGGAACTTTTGATGTTGTAACTTTATAAGCAGCCAACTATTTTCATACCTTGCAGAAAGGTCCCTGGACACACACACTCAGTGAGCATTTTAGAAAGATAACAAGACAACAGAGCAGTATCTCAGGGAGGGGGTGAAGGGGTGCTTTTGGAGAAGAAAAGGGGGGAAAGGGGACAAATATTAAATCAGAAGGGAAAGAGGAAGAGCAAACAAGGTACTTAATGAAAACATTACACTGCACCGTTTCCATCACTACTCTGCTTTCCAAAGCTCACTCAGCCCAGTATATGCCACAGTGAAATGGTGAGGCAGCAGGTGCTCTGGCAAACACACATGAAGATATCAGAGGTGCTTAAGTTCCCCCAAAAGCCTCAGAAACTCAGTGTCAGTGTCAAAGCCACAGCTGAAATCTGTGGGTCTGACAGGCTGGTCTTCTCCATGGAGAGAGGCCAAGCTCAACCTTACTCTCTGCATGTGTAGCCCTGATCTCACCAGCAGCCACAGGCACTTTTCCATGGTTGCCACTTGCCTGCAAAGTGATGTGTGCCATCTATGAGCCCCAAAGCAGATGGATGCACAGGGAGAAGCAGGAGCATGAACAAAACTGCACATTCAAGAGAGAAAGATGCTTTTTAAATTGTGCTTTACTACCTTCTGGTGTCATATCAAACACAAGAACAGCCGGCATGAAATAAGAGAAACTTCCTTTGAAGAATGCTTAGAGTTTAGCTTAAAAGTAGCCCTCACAACATAAATGATACTTCATATGCCAAATCTTCAGCTAAAGGTGGTACTCAAAACCAGTTCCCGCTGACTACTTTATCTTGCAGAGTTCAGGGCTTGGATGGCAACGCAAGCTATAGATGGCTCAGCTGGTGTGTTTGGTCTTTAAAGACAGAAACACATTTGAAACATTCTGTTTTCATTTGCCACAGACTGCCTAGAAAGTTTACAGACACATATCCTAAATACATATGTACTTACTTATATCAATCCACAATATCAATGAAGTTTCACCAAGGCTATGTATAAATCTGCTTCGAAAATGAACTTCCACATGCCCTAGAGTTCCTCTGTCAATATTTCGACAAAACATATCGCGGTATCGAGAGGAAACAGTAGCGACAACTGTGAGGCTCCTGATGCTTGGGAAGGAGAACAGATCTGAATTTTGGCTAAACAATTAAAAATGGAATTGAGTTTTCTGGGTAGTGCTTTTCTGTTTGTAAAAATCAGGTTAAGGCTTTCAAAATTGGGCATTCACAATTAGAGGCAACTAAACCCATTGGGGGTTCCCCTTCTACTTTATTTAACGTGATTCAAAAAGTCCACAGTGGTAGCAAATGCAGCCTTTGCCCTGGACGGGTGCCCCTGCGCTGACCATTTTTATATCGAGTGCCAGAGCAGTGCCTCTACTGACATAAGGCAAGCACATGTCTGCAGAAGGGAACAATCTATTTTTTTCTGCATTACAACTAAGAACTTGTGTATTATTTTTATCTGCTTTTCCTTCAAGGAAGAAAGTTTTTCCTAAAATCTTGTCTTGGTGATAAATCAATCCCTAAGCTTGGGGAACACGAGGCAGTCTCCTCACCCTGGAAGCTTTCTTGCCCACTGAAAAGCCTGCTGTGAGCTCTGCCCTTACAGGTCTCAAAACTTTTGGGGCAAGTGTGTGCCACCAGCTTTCTTTGCCTTCCTCACCCCATCTCTGACTGTGCACCCCAACCCACCTTCCCTTCCCTGAGCAAATGGAAGCCCCAAAACGGTCCCCTCACACGACTCCTGCAACACTAACTTGGCGCTGCCCCCTCTTCCCAAAATGAAGAGAACTGAAGGAAATTTCTTTCGTGCCTTCCCTAATCCCGTCGCTTGATATGGAGAGAGAGAGAACAGCACAGAGAAATGAGATTGTGAGAAACCGGTCTCATTTCAAAGGAACCCTCCCTCTTCGCTAGTAAATATTCAGCAAATGTTGTGACCATTTAATTTCTATCCTCTCTCTCCCCCTCAGTCAATGACTATATAATTTCCAAGGATGTTGAGGAACTATTCCCTGATCAGCTGAAATTTGGTGTAGACAAATGCAAGGTAATGCACGTGAAAAAGCAGCAGTTTCCTCGTATGTGCTGATGGATGTTATCTTAACTCCAACTGCTCTGGAAAATTCTTAGGCATCGCTGTAGGCAGTTGAGTGAAAACACCTGCTCTGTACAGAAGGACAAAGAAGTGGCAAAGAAACAAGACAACAGGGTGGGAGAATGTGTTAATACAGGGAAAGAAAAAAAATGTAAAGCCATATGTAAAGCCTCCATACACACTCAAGCTCAAGTACTTGCTACCTCATTTTAAAAAGGATACAGGAGAACAAAACTTATTATCACCACGGAAAAGTTCCCATCCGAGGAAGGATTTAAAAGATTACAACTATTAAGTTTAGAGAGAACTCAGGTCAGGACTGACACGATAATAGTATGTCAAATAATACATACTTCAAGGAAGGTCCCAGAAATGTTTCTATCTCCCTTTTTACAGAAGAAAATGAGGACCCCATCATTTAATGGAAAATACATTTAAGGGGCAGAGTGCTTAAAAATTATGCCCATTGCTTTGATGAGACAAAGGGCTTAAAGAATTCAGAAAATAATATATGTTCATTGCTGAAGAAATTTATATTTCTGCTACAAGTTTGTATAAGCTATGAATCTTCCTGCTTTAGCCAAAAGATAACTGTGATAAACAGGTAGGGGAAAAAATTCATCCTTGGAGACCTCACTATATAATCTCTTAGGACTTTTACAGCACCTGTGCAAGCTGAGCACCCAGCTCCTTCAGAAATCCATGGGAGTTAGGTGCCCAGATCCCGGAGTGCTGTTGGCCACCCCCTCAACCTCCCAAAACCACAAAGCTGCATCTTCAACCATCTAAAGCTATGCCTACCATGGGGCAAGAGGCAAGCAAAACCTGAGCCTGGGGGAGACCAGACTGTAGCTCTGGAAGTAGGAGAGGCCAGCATCGCCATCTGCAGAGCCCTTGCTGAGCTGGCCAGCTCAGTGTGGGCTCTGCGGATGGTGACGCTGGCCTGTGGGGTCAGTGCCTCTGTGCAGGGTGGTGGCAGGACAGGGGGGACACCACTGTACAGCACAGATTTGGCTGCATCGCCTTGGCAAATCCTGTGCCCTGGTTCTGGGCTGGAAAAGCATGGCCCCAGGTCCAATCCCCTCCTTTGGTATGTCACACAGCTACCGGTCAGGATGACCCTGGAATATCCACATCTCTGGGTTCATAAGCAACGTGACAGGCTTCCCATTCAAAGCTGAGACTGAGCTGCATCAGATATGATTCTGGCTTGAGTTTCAAACGGGCCTAATTCTGCTCTGACTTTGACTTTCTCACTAATGCAAATGAATAAACCCAGCTATATGCTAATGCCGCTGAGAATACAATTCAGAAATTACAGAAGGCTATTTTGGGGATTTTTCTTTTATTTCATTAAAGACCCTTAACTCTCCTAGTCTTTCAAAGTAAGCCAAAGCATTCAGATGTTGCTGGTACAAACTGCATCACGCAAGACACAGAAATAAAGAGTGAAACAAGTGCCATAATTTAACATTCAGGCGAGGCAGCTCAGCACTGTAAAGCCCCTATGTATTGTTGCAAAGGCACAAAAGTTTAGAATTGACTCCTCTTTCCAGAGAAGTAAAGGAACCCTCCCGCTGGCTTTTTGTTGTGTTTTTGTTTTTTAAATTACAGTCTCGCGGTTTGTGCAATTACAACAAGAATGTATAAATGGAGCTGCTTGGCCTAAGGAACTTCTCATAACACAAAGCAATCCAAAACACCATGATACTTGCTTGTTTGTTTGCTTTTAACGTTAGCGATCGCTTCCCACCACAAATCCTCCCCAACCTTTGCCCAGTTGCTCATTGCCACAGTTCACTAGTTCCCCTCTGCTGCACTTCACAGAATCATATGGGGTTGGAAGGGACCTCTGGAGATCATCTGGTCAAACCCCCCTGCCAAAGGAGGTCCACCTAGAGCAGGTTGCACAGGAACTTGTCCGGGGGGGAGGTTTAATGTCTCTAGAGAAGGAGACTTCAGCACTTTCAGGCTGGAGTCGATCACAGTAATGGAGGAGGGTCTCATCCTGCAAAGCACAGCCAGGATCTGGGGTTCACAGCCACCATTTTCCATCAGTTGGGGCCTGTTATGGCCAAGCCAAGCACACCGCATGCCAGCTCTCATGCCTTTTTACAGTCAACCAACACCCCCCACCCCTTCATTTCATAAAAAATTCCAGAAAGATGCCAGTCAAAATGCAAATCTCTGTGGAAAGAAGCCAACTTATTCTCCCTGTGGGCAGAAAGGCAACCAGCCCTGTAAAAGAGTAACAGACTTGGGCTCCCTGCTTTTGGTGCCCAAGTATGTACAAGGAAGGAAAATTCATCTGGGCACAGGTGGTGGCATGAAGCACAAGCTCCACTCTTCTGACTCGACAATATCCTGCCCTGTGTGACTGTGGTCACTATTTTTCTCCCCTTTGTGCGCCAGGAGTGAGAACAGACCACAGAACAGAAATCCTCTTTGTTCTTGAAGGTTTACACATGGGAAAAAAAAAAAAAAAAAAAAAAATCATGTGCGCCCTTCTCTTTCCCTCCTTCCCTCCCTCCCACCGTCTCTCTCTCTCTCACTTGCGTGTGCTCACCCAAGCAGCCATCCCTTCCCTCCTCCCTTCTTATCCCGGGCGGCTGCAGCAAGCTCGGGGAGCACATCTGGCGCCGCCAGCCACAGCTGCTCCTCACGCCAGGCTCCCGTCCCACTCACAGCTAAGAAAGTCGCAGTTCAAGGGGTGGGAGGTGAAGAGATGCCCGACAAAAAAAAAAAAAAAAAAATCCACAAAACATCTGGCAAAGTAACGGGATTAACACGAGCAATACTGTGTAAATCATGATATTGCAGGCAGCTTTTTTTGCGGCTCGTACACCAGCTAAAAGCAATAAACCAAAGCATAAACAAGGCGCCTCTGCCAGCACTAGTTACATTAAGACAGGAACTGACTGATGCCGGGGCCGCGTTGGGAATGGCATTACCTTAATGCAGAGTTGCCAAATTTTACTCATCCGCTCGGGGCAAGTCATATTTTGACGGACAAGCGAAATAAATACATTTTTCATTATAAGCGTCCTAACTAAAAGGCTGACATAAATCTTCCTGCCGTGGTATTACCTTCTATAGTCGTTTTGGTGCTCTGAATGCCAGGAATATATAACAGGTATTTAAATGCATTTGTTCATATTCAGACAGAATTGCCTTTTTGCATAACAATGAAGGTCCAGGTTTTTGTCTCAGCCATCCCGGTGTAAATCCCAACCAGATCTACTGATGTTTCCTATTTCGGAAGATCAAGCCTATTCTAAGGATGTGTATTGGGACAGTATCAGTTGGCCCACTACCATTTCTTAGTACACTCCAATTTTATCTGTTCTTCTGCTGCAAATAAAACAAACAAACAAACAAAAAAAAAAAACCAGAGCAACTATCAAAAAACCTCACCAAACCCCAAAGGCTACGGTCCTGCTTCTCTATTTTATTCTCTGGGTGCATTTGGAATTCACAGGGATCACTGTAGTTCAACAGGGACTTTAAAAGGTAAGCTCAGGATTTTTGTCATTTCCAGCAAAATCTGTTCTAACGATGAAATTTCTTTCCTGGTCGTGCTGTAGAACAAAAATATTTCTGAAAGGTCCCTCAGCTTTCTGTGCCTCCCTGTTTATAGACACATAAAACTCTTCCAGAGCTGAAGCAGAGTAAATTACTGCTTCAGAGACCCATGACTTTCCTCTGCCCCCAGTTATGCACATTAATATCAACTGTAACCCAGGTGTAGTCAAATACCAAAGGCCTACATGCATTTAGAATCCGAAATGCGGTTTTTCCATTTCTAAAAAAGAAAAATGTATTTGTTAGATTTAGGGATTTCTACACTCCTGTCATCCGAGTACCTATCCTGCTATCTAAACAGAATTAGGCAAAATAAAAATCTGCTTTGGTGGTTAACTACCATCAGAAAGATTGTTTTATCCAGCTTCTTCAGAGAATGAAGAATATGAAGAGGATTTAAAGCACAAAACAAGCGTAGCCTCTCCGCTGCCAGTGGCATGGAGCAGAGAATGCAGAGAGAAAAGCCACTTCGTAAATAGGGTGTGTAATAGGTTCCCTGTACCCAGATCCACACACTCACACACGAGCCTCTGCCAGCAGGGCCAGCAAAGCCACCAGCCAAGGACTATTTTAAAAGCCCAGCTTATGGAGCATTTCCTCCAAGATGCAAACCCCGGAAAAGGACTCCCAAGCTCTCACAATGACAAGAACACTCCAGCTTCCACAGCATCGCCCGGAGCGATGTCCCCGGCCAAAGGGACACACGCTGGCCCGTGTCCCTCAACCGCTGCCCTTTCAGCTGGCCATGAACTGCCCGTGTCCCTGCCAGGCACGCTGCTGCCACCTCCCACCCCAGCGTCCCGGCCGCCAGGAAGCCCTCCACACCCCAGCTTTATTTGTGGCCGGTTCACTCGGCCAAATTTAACCTACTTCCGACTGCACGCTCGGGAAAAGGAGAAAAAAAAATAAGACAGGATTGTGCCGGTTCCATTTCGAGAGCGTAGTGTCAGACACTGAACTTCAAAAAAACTCCCCCGGGACTGTTCAGACTAGGGAAAAAAATGCTGTTTCCAGTGAACTGCCTTAACTCGATTGATTATCCCACTTTAGTGCCAATATAGACGCATTTTAGCCCTTCTCACACAATCCTAGCAGGCCAAGTAAATGTTACATGCTGACACGCCATTGCCAACACGGCTTTACTACGGGGGCCTTGAATGAGCCTGAGATAAAAGCAGCTCTATTTTGTTACTAGACTCAAGCCGAAAGCTATTTGTAGGCACATAAACTGTCTTTAATGTCACTATTTATTGCTCATTTACATGTATCGTACAAACATCCAGCCTCTTACGTGGGTGCTAAGATACAAATTTCAATGCTTAACTGCAGGCCTGTTAAAAACATGTTCTAAATGTCCCTTTCTTTCCTGTGCCATTTTCTCTTGGTTTAAAAGAAGGTGGTGACTGTGAGGATTCAAACACATACTGATAAACCATATTAATTTGAGTCACACGTCAAGACGTTCTACACAAAACATCTCATCACTTTAATTTCCTATAGTTTTAACCATAAGTGCTTTGGACAGAGTCAACCAATACCTTCTCTACCTTTATTAAACTTGGAAGACCTCTGGTTTAGATGATGGACCCAGACACCTGACAACAGACAGGAGACAACAGTTGGAGACAACTGTAGAAAAAAAAAATTAAAAATCAGTAGTCATAAATCCAAACTGAACAGGCATTATTTCTGGGAAGGAAAACCCAAATAAAATATAATTGTAAAAATGCTTTCAAAGCTATGGAGGCTCTTGGACATGGCTGAAGCACACAGGCTGGAGGCAAGCCACAGCGGTGCAGCCAGCACTGGTGTCCAGGCCAAGATATGCTGGAGGAAGAGGAAGCACAGGAGGAGCCAGGGCATGGCGGAGATGCTGAAGAGGGCTGCAGAGCAGGGAGCCCTGTAGCCGAGTAGATGCAAGGCTGTGGAAGAGCTGGCTGTAGGTCCGATGGGATTGCTTCCACCAATGATGGGGCTCTGGGACTTTTCCCCAGCCAGTCCTAGCTGCCTGCCCTGGTAGAGGGAGAAGCTCGCTGAGAGGTTAAACGACTAATGAGCTGCATCTCCATCTCTCCTCCCTGCCCCTCCTGCACACAGGGTAACACTGGCTGCGCTGCTCCTTTTTGAGACCACGTTTCACACATCCACACCACTAAGGAATGAAAACCCTGTGTGTTTATAGAAGTGCTCCCTGCACTAGTTTGCTCTGTCCCTCTGATCTCTATTCTCCTGAAGATCACAGCTGCAATATAAAATATATGATTGTTAACTATTCAGCAGGATTATTCTGCCAGGGCTGGCAGCAAATAAATTAAAAGAGAGGTTGAAAGAATGAAGAAAGGTCTTCTCTTCCTCAGAGCCTTGCAGCTGAAGCAAAACAAGAAAAACTGCTTAAGGCTCCCCCTTCTTCTTCCTCTCTCCCAACATCTACCTTCCTTTCTCTACAATTCACAAGACATGAAGTTCACAAGTCCCAGTAACGAAGGTCACGCACATCGTAGCAAGAGCACCACAAGTTGCCTAGCACTGTTTGTTCAACAAAAGGCTCAACTTTCTGCAGAAAACAGAAATTATTCATTGAAATGCTGCTGAAGGGATTCTAATTTGCTCTCCCCCAAAACAGGTAAGTTTTCAGTGGAATCGCTCCTCAGGCAGCTCTCACGAAATGCCACTGCCAACACGTGAGCAGCACAGAGCAAAGGGTAAGAGACACATAGAGCGGTCTGTCTGTCTGTCTTGACCAAAGCCTCATGCCAGAGGTAAGTGACTGGAATAACCTTGCCCTTTGGGAACTCTTTGCCCCAGTACTTGAAGTATTAAACACAACTAGTTTCCACCATTAACTTTATTTAGAAACCACACTGCTTGCTGCTGAAAGAGGAACCTCATCATCATGCCCACACTGAGTTGTGTTCTGTGGTATTATTTAAAGACAAAATGTACAAACCACCAGCTCAGCTGTGTGTCAAATGACAAAACTGGGTTCCTGAATTTATTATATATTTTTAAAATAGTCGGTAGGCATCCACAGAGCCTTCCCGAGTGCACTGAGATGTATACAAGCTCCTCACCAGCCAGGGACAGTTTCTTTTCTTGCCTGCCTTCCCCAAGCAGTCTCACTGGTGTCAATGGAACACACTTTTATAACAGATGTGTCCTTCAACGTCAAAAAAAAAATAAAAAAAGCCCAAACTAAAATGCATGACCTGAAGGGCTGGTGGGAAATATTCTCTCTCCTTACAAGGCTCTGGCACATGACTTAGATTTGACATGAAGACGTCTGCCACTGATTTTAGAGGCATTTTCCAAGGCTAGCACTATCCCGATTCCCATGCAAATCAGGATTATTCCCAACTGAGGTCCCAGCTGTAGAGCATCTGATATGGTTCAGGTTCTTTCCCATTCAGTACAGCAAATTCACCACATGGTTAAACAAACAAGTGCACGGAGGCAGAGGACTGACCAGATATAGCAAGAGAATTAGTACATCCTCTCATCTTTAAGAAGTGACTTTGCTCAAGGTCAAAAATATTGGAAACGCAGAGGAAAAAAAAAAAAATGCACTGCCAATGCCCCTGCGGTGCCAGTTCTGTGAATAAAGGACTCCAGTGTTCACTACTGTCATTTTTGTAACTGCTATGAATGCAGAAAAACCCAACTTATAAATAAAAAGCCCAAAGATGCCATAACAAGCCTCAAGTCTCCTAACAGTTCCAACAATTAAATACAACCCTAACTTTAAAGGCTGTAATTGGCAACCGGTTATTTTAAATTAATCTTCAAGCACTGCTTTAACAAAAATGGCTTTTCCTGTGAAAAATCAAGAACTCCATCCGAGTCAAACACTTGTTAAGAGATCTTGCCACCCTCTACCGCAGTGCTGAAAAAATGCACAAGCAGAGATATAGGTTGGCTTCCTCCCCCTTTTCTGCTCATTACCATCAGTTTTGAGAACTGATTAGCTGTGGTTGTTATTCATTAGTCACATCTCTAAAATCTGAATTATAAACACCTCTGTGAGGTCTTATTCTAATCAACCTATTTTGAGTCTTGCAATTAATACTAACACCAGAAAAATAATCGAGCAGTGTGCATTTAAAGACCACCCTCTCTCCCCACAAAAATCCAGGCTTAGATTTACATGAAGACTAAAATAAGATCTACAAACTCTGCCATCCCTGCTATACATCCTTCTCCCATGTACACTGCTGCCAGTTCAGGTGGTTAATTCAGGTGACATAATGGGTACACGGTAAATACGAAGCAGCCATCAATGATTTTCCTGATGGGGTCAGGTGCTACACAGCTGATAGATCTCAGGAGGGCAAGAACATGCAGGCATGACAAATTAAGTGACTGCCATTGGCTGTGCACTTGCTCTGAACACTCATCTATGGACAATAATCAATTGCTTGGGGCTGCTAATGATACTGATCAAATGCACTTAGCACTCAGCAGCTTGAGGGCTACCATTGTCACACTTGGAAAATACAGAAGCTGCTATCCACGGGCAAGATGAAATAAGAAGCTGGTACCAGCAAAATCCCCAAAGTCAATGAGAAAATCGGCTTGTTCCTTCTTGGCCTGCCTGTCCATCCGTCCCATCCCATCTCCCCCCGAAACTGTAAGAAAAATAGGGGTGTGCACAATCCTTCCTATAAGACAACACAATTTAGAGATCCTACAACCATCTGTGAAAGGTTGGGGCCAGCAGTTCACATGGAGGGACCCCACCGCTGCTTGAAGAATAACTTGTTACAGGAAACAAAAAGTGTATTACCACCACACGTGCCGGCTTCCAGAGGCCTCTGTAACAGGCTGCCTGGCTCCTGACGTGACTTCCCAAGGCTCAACCTATGATCCAAGGTGATTTGGCTTCCTCATCATTATCATCAGCTCAAGATGTTGATCTCTTTCCAGCTTTTAAAGGCGGGGAAAGCAAAAAATTTTGCCACTGGTTTCAAAGAGAGCAAGATGAGGGCACAAGTTTCTTAGTTTGTCTCGGGCATCCTAAACCACAGCTCCCCTCTCTTTTAATGGTTGAGATGGAGATGGTGGTTTGGATTTTGTATTTATTTTTTTAAACAACTAAGGCCTTGTTCACACACAAAAAAATTCTACTGCTTTAACTGCACAGGTTATTTATTCCTTATTCCAATACAGAAAAAGAATTCACTGCATAGTGATACAAGGCGGTGTTACGCATACCTAAGATTATACCCTTCTTTTTAGGGGATTATACCCTTCCTCTAAGGGGTTAAAAAAAGTAATACTCTAATTGACAGAGGAAATCACTTCTCTAATTGGTAAGAGAAGGAGTAAATTAGACCAGACCTAATGTCCTGACTGGTTCTTTGCTCAGCTCCCAGAACTGGGATTCCGGGCATCTGAAACCAACTTTTCATCCCTTGGGAATCTGCTGTTGGGCAGGCAGTCCCATAGCAACACTTTGACGGACCACAGGGATCAGCTGGCAAGATGGAACAAACTCAACAATGTCTTTACAAGTACACTGCATTTAATCACCACAAGAAAAATAAATTTTGAAGAAATTACCAAACAGAACTGAGTAGAATTTGTAACAGTTAGTCCTGCAGATAACTGTTTGTTCCCTGGCAGCCCTTTCTCTGAATGCAGGAAACTAAAACTGCAGAAAATGTCTGACTTTTCCAATAATAATAAACTGGCCAATAAACATAGTGCAGAACTGTACCACCGAGTTGGTTTTGCAAACTGTGGGCCGAGATTACTGCTCATCTCTTCTGGGGTTACCTCATCAGCCAAGGACAGGAGGTAACGTACACCATACCTGCTTGAACAAAAGCGTGGAGTTTCAACAGTCAGAATGCAGGAACTATTCGGATTTTCAGCTAAAATTTGCTCATTGTGTAGAATGAAAAGAAGAATCGTCACCACAACGCACAGTGAGGATTCATTAAACTGTTAAGAAAGAGGCTTGTACTAAGAGCCCTGCTTAGTTAGTAATTAATCATTACTGAAAGAGTTAGCTCTAAGCATGCCAGCAATGATGGTTAATCCCTTCTTTCCCTCCCATGTTCCTGCAGAAAGTGCCACAGGAATCCTTCATAACTGCCAGTTTTCAAAAGGTCAGTTCTAGGCCTTGCGATACCCCAGAAGGACATCATCTCCAGATGTTCCATGCTTCCAGTAAGGACTGACTGAGGCTGACAAGTTCATTACATAAAGCAAGGCTGCTGGGGGTAAATACAACTTGGTCTGCACAAAATGACCTTGTGCCAGCATCAGGTCCAAAATGACAGACAATGGGGCAGTTTTCTTGCTCTCTTCAACGAATGAGAGGGTGTAGCCAGACTCCTCGGGGACCAGACTGTGGTAGATAGAGGGGCGATACACTAACTTCAACACAGGAAACTGCAATTACATACCAGGAGTCAAAGACTGGAGGGGGCTGCCCAGAGAAACTGGGTTCTCCATCCTTGGAGATATTCAAAACCCAACTGAACATGGTCCTCAACAACCATGCTGACCCTGCTTTGAGCAGGGGCTGGACTGGGTGACCTCCCGAGCTTCAACTACATTGTCCTTATTCCATAATGCCAGTTTTAGGAGAAGGACCTATATAGTTCTAGGGATTTCTTCTCCTTACCTGCTGTTTAGCCCTGGAATACAGCAGAATAGAAGAGCACTGGAAGATGAGAATGGAGAAACAGGCACTCTCATTATCGATATTCAATTAATTATATCGTTGTGAATACTGAAGGCACAAGGGTATATTTTTCCTGCTATATCTGTGCTGCACAGGATACCTTCAGCTGTTACAGTGGATCCTGATACCTGGCTAGGGCTTATAAGCACTTCCACAACAAGCACTACCTTGTTGCCACCTTGAAGGATGTTATCAGAAGCTTTTACAACCACTCCAACGTATGCCGTCAAACACTCACGTTCAAGAAAAAAAAAAATTAGCTCCAACCACCTTCTACTCGATCAAAGTACATTAAAAGGCAGAAAACAGGGAAACAAATCGGACCCTCCTTATGAGCCAACATTAAACTAATGAGGTTTATATTCTGAAAGCAGGGATGATTTCCCAGCAAGCCTGTTGGCCACAAACTTCTGAGAACACACCAGAGAAGTAGCCACCTTAATGCAACTTGCTAATGCCACGCATTAAATTACTCTTGTTCTTACCGTCTGCTCCATCTAAGGGCTGCTTTCAGGCAATTACTAGGAACTTGTTATTGCATTCCGTTATACAATTCGACTTAAAAAAAATATGCAATAAACTAATTCTTTCCCGTAACACACTCATTCTACTCATTCTCCTGGCTACTCCATGTACCAGCTAAAATACAGTACCAGAAACAACAGCGTTTTCTCCAGAGCGTTAGGTTACAGATACCTAAAATGCATACGTAAGTGCTTGAAATGCCACAAAGAGATTATCCTTGATAAATTAGTAAATTGAGCAAACGCTTCAGAAATAAAATAATTCCTATCATTTAAGTCCTCCAGAATATTTAATTCACCATGTCATTCCAATTCTCCCTTCCCTCATTCATCTGAATTCTCAAACACTGCTCTCAGATGTGTGCCTCTCTTACCTTTCTCTGGGCCTAGAAAACTAGTTTTGCATATTGAATCATTATTTATTTCCATGGATGTCTCTGGGATCCTTTGACAGCTTTATCTTACTGATGAGGATAAATGTTCTTTCAAAAGCTACTGCCAGGCTGCCCTCATTCTCAGATGTCAAAGGATGCGGTCGGCAGAATCTGTCAAAAATAACTCACGTAGTCTGAGGGATCTGAAAATTACAATTGATAGTTTTGAAAATACAATTGGTAGAGGGTAGCTTTGGGTAGGTCCACTTTACCAATAGCACCCAATCCCTTCTTGCATTTTCATTTCTCCCGGTCGCCATGGGAATTATTCATTTGAAAAACAAATTAGAAAGAAGCAGTGATATGACCTGAGTATTTCTGAAAATTAGATTGTTTCTTCTCTTCAGATTCTGCAGGTGCTCATGTCTAGAAACTTTTTGAAGCATAAAAGAAACAAACCGAAGGAAGTCAATTTAAATTTAAACCAGAATCCTGTAATGGTTTGGGGCTTCTATAGTGACTGCTTTTGCTGGCATCCAAATCTGACTCTGAAAGCTAATGTTCATTTTTCAAAGCTAAAAGCAGGATGTAGTAGCTGAGAAGGATTAGCAGAGGCAACTAGCTTGACCCCACAAGTGCCAACAGGCACAGCATGCAGCTCCTGAACCAGTGAGGGCACACGCAGCAGGTGGCCGGTTCTTCTCCCCTTCCCTCCACCCACTCCGTGGACAGACAGGGGTCTTGCCGTCAGGAGGCCCCAGACCAGCCCTCTCCTCCCCATCAGCAGATGTGCCAGTGAATCCACACATTCCCACTGCCAGTAGTGTCAGGAAGCTTTCAGAGCAGCACCATGGCTTCAGACTCGCCTTCTCTGGCCTCCCAAATGGGACATAAGGGAGCAGGGGAGCTAACTGCTTCCAGACAATGATGATGGCATCATGCTCTACCTTCAAAAGCAATATGGCTCTTCTCAACCAAGGCTACTAGAAACATCTTAGAGAAACATCACAGCTGAGCTCCCCAGAATGCAGTTTTCCTTTACTGATGCTCCAGACCCGAAGCATATTGACCTTTATGGTTCAGGGCCAGGCTTTCAGCTAGGTAGCACGAGCTGATGCAGGCCAAGGAATGCAGTAGCAGGGGCAGCGTGCTGCCCAGAATCACATCGGGTTGGAAGGGACCTCTGGATATCATCTAGTCCAACCCCCCTGCCAAAACAGGTCCCCCTAGAGCAGGTTGCACAGGCACTCTCCCAGGTGGGTCTTAAACGTCTCCAGAGAAGGAGACTCCACCACCTCCCTGCGCAGCCTGTTCCAGGGCTCTGCCACCCTCAAAGGAAAGAAGTCCCTCCTCATGATTAGGTGGAACTTCTTATATACAAGTTTGTGCCCATTTCCTCTGGTCTTATCCCTGGGTACTACTGAAAAAAAAGACTGGCCCTGTCCTCCTTACACCCTCCCTTTAAGTACTTATAAGCATTGATCAGATCCCCCTCAGCCTTCTCTTCTCCAGACTAAAAAGACCCAAGTCCCTCAGCCTCTCCTCCTAATGGGGATGCTCCAGGACCCTCATCATCTTCGTAGCCCTCTCCTGTACCCTCTCCAGCCTGTCCTTCTTGAACTGGGGGGCCAGAACCAGCCAAGTGCTCACTGAACAGGTGAGCACCATCCAGTAAAAAGGTAAAACAATTTATTTACAATTTTTACATCCATGGAAGAAGGATGGCGCTTTGGGTCAGGGTTTATACAGATCAGTATGAGCAGCTTAGCTCTTACCAGCCACCAAACCCTGTGTGTGTATGCACACACATACAGTGCAGTGTAGCTAAGCCCACTACAATGTTTCATCTTCACAAGCGAGAAGATCAAGTGGCTACGGCACTTGAGAATTACCCAGTGCCTCCTTTCCAATGAAGATAAATAACAATGCTCGTATCAAACCTGGGCCGCTGTGACCTGCATACTGACTGACAGCAGTACATTTCACTTGTGTGCTCTCCCAAGACACTCTCTCACCAACCTTTTTTTAGGGGAAGTAAACAAAATTATTCCAAACACCTTTTCTTAGCCTTTATACAAGAACTGCCTCGTTACATTAGATCACAGATCCACTTAGCCTGGTATCCTTTCTTTGGCAGTGCCCAGTAACCAGGGCTTAAAGACTGCAAGAAGCAAGGCAAATAAACACAGAGGATGCCTTCCCCTTGTAGACCCTGCCCAGCTTCCCACGATCAGCCAGTGGCTCAGGAATACCTGGGCCTTAAAAAGGTATCCAGACCATCATAGCTTGACATGGTCCTCCCTTCCAATAACTTGGCCAGTTTCTCTTTTGATCTGATTTTTGCCTGTTAATGCAGCCTATGGTGAAGTTTCACAGCTTCCTTACCTGCCCTGCTTCTCTCCTTTGCACCGACTCCTTGGGATTCCGCAGTTTCTACGTTTGCCTTTTGCACACATTTGCAATTTTAGCTCAACTCTCTGACCTCTTCAGCTTACTCTTACCCAAGCTAAACAGCGCTCAGGTATTCGCAGTATTCCATCAATGGAAAGCTTCAGGCAGCAATATTTGCGTCTCCAAGGCCCTCATCTTATATTTTAATTGTGATTTGACTGTATGATTGTACAAAGAGTGAAAGCGTTCACATGAACGCTTTGTGAGCTGTTGCTTGCAATGTGCCTGTAGTTTTGGCATAACTGGGTGGCACTTCTGAAGATGAACACTTCCTACATTTAAAATTTACAGCCTTTGCTGAGGTTCATCACAAATGGAGTAGTATGCTACCTGCAGTGACTTACAGCCTGCCAGAATACACAGTCTTCTGTCATTCCGAAGAAGCAGAAACACCAAAGCAATCAAACACCAAAATTAAGAAGCTCTTCTCCAGCTATTGCCTGGAGAAGAGAAGGCCCCAGGGAGACCTTATAAGCAGCCTTCCAATATCTGAAGGGAGCCTACAGAAGAGCCAGAGAGGGACTCTGTCAGGGAGTGTAGTGACAGGACAAGGGGCAACGGTTTTAAATTGGAAGAGGGGACGTTTAGACACCAGAAAGAAATTCTTTCCTGTGAGGGTGGGGAGACACTGGAACAGGTTGCCCAGAGAAGCTGTGGGTGCTCCATCCTTGGAAGTGTTCAAGGCCAGGCTGGGCTTTGAGCAACATGCTCTGGTGGGAGGTGTCCCTGCCCACGGCAGGAGGGTTGGAACTAGATGATCTTTAAGGTCCCTTCCAATTCTAACCATTCTATGATTTCTCTCCTTAACCAGCCAGGAGCCCTTTGAAGCATGTTTTCGATAAGGCCAGCATTCCTGAACCACACATTGCCCTGCTCAGGCTAGTCTCTAGCTGCTCCAAGACTCAGGAGCCCTGCAGCAGGTAAGGCACACACTGGGGCACTCCTGCGCTGCCTGAATCCATGCACGTGGGCCAGCATGGCCAGTTCATCAGGCAATGTCTGCAGGCATCATTATCAAGATGGGACCGGCCAAGATCCAAGCCAGTTCCAGGCTTGGTTCCTCTGAAGTCTTGCCCAAGCCACAGGTCTGACTGGATGCTTCACCCACCTCACTGCAGGAGGTTGAGGTGAGAGCAGACAGCACACACGCACACGCCTGTCTGCATTTCCCAAGGAATCTGTTAGAGAGAGAGAGAGGGGGAGGTACTAAGCTGTCCTTGCAAATGAGCAATTACTGTTTGCTACGAGTGATACCTTGAGACCTTTGTCTGCAGCAGGTTATATGGTTACATGGCATGGCTGCACCTTTAAAAATATTTTTCAAAGGGATGTTTTGGGATGCAGTCAGATCTATACAAGGTCCTGTAATTTCAATAATGTAGTTAAACCCAGAATTTAGCGCTTGCGGGACTGAAGGCAGTCGTGCTACAAACGTGTGGCTAAGTAATGCCAGCTCTCATTTTTTTTCTTTATGACGTCTCTCAATCTGCTAAATAAAAATCACACAATTCTTCACAATCAAGAACACAAATCATAAAACCAGCTTCTTGATAAGGCAGCAAGCATAAGGCCAGGAGGCTTAAAGGGATATGGCTAAAAAGAAAATACTAACTGTTCTAGAAATAATATCTGAATGGACTGCTCTCATCCTTGGATCTAGTTTCTGCTGTGCTCAGTGGATATGGACAGGTGTATTTGATCATACACACTGGTTAGGACCTCGCTTCCACTGGGTGGGTGGGAATAATAAAAAAAATAGGAGGGAAAAAGGCCCCTCCTGGCTGATACATTTCTGAAAAGTCTTCCCTTGAACTACATACAAAAGTACATTCAGTGGAGACCACATCTTTGAAAGACAGCTTTTCATGCATGGGGTGTACACAGAGTACAGATATTGTATCTGCCAATTCAGCTGCACGCACAGCCAAAGCCCTGAAAACGGGCTCATAGGAAATCAGAACCCATCTGGCCCCAACTCAGGTTTGCCATCAACCATAGTCCAAACATTAGTGCAAAGAGTCAAAATTACTTCTTAATTCCTAAATTCCAACTAATATGAATTTTGACTACCAATTTATAATCCCTCGTGTCCCTCCAATGAAAGGGAGTGAGGAATGAAAACCAAATCTGCAGCAGACCCTTGTGTAGGAAAAAAACCTGTAAATGGCTGCTGTACAAACACAAATTATATTACTAATGTGATCTGGCAGTTTTACTTGAGTCCCATCGCTGCAGCTTAATCATATCTTTGACACAGCTAAATTGCTAGGATACAATGGGACCTGTAGCTAATAACATTGCTTCAAAAATAAACAAACTCCTGTTTTTCTAAAGTGATTACGAGGAACTCCCGTATATTCTACATGAACTGCATCTGCTTAACCATCATGTTCTGAGGCAACATCACCAGTAACTGGCCTGGCTTGTGCTATTATGGTAGGAAGGGATCAGACAGTATTTTGCAATAGGCATTCTTGCTGCTGGTCTCAAACGCTCTTTCTTGGTTTACACTGACATTTAACACGGCAGCGACGGAGAGCGGGAAGATTCTGTTCTTATTTTTTAACAAGAGAAAACAAGATAGCGTAGATAGCAAAATCACAACCGATAACAAGGACACGGGGCAGATAAAAAAAGAAATAGGTTTAACCACTGTGCCTACCTCCCAAACTGATGTGATGCCACAGAAACTCTCAGGCCTGGAAAACACTGCACCCAAGCACAGCCGGGCTCACCAAGGTACCCAGCTGGCTGACATCCCCTCTGGCACCACCAGATCTGCAAACTACCCCTCCTTGGAGAGCTCCCTAATCTTTTCCACTTGTGCTTCATAAATACCAAACACTTAACTCAGTTAACTGAAGCCAGCTGATTTTTGACTGAAGTGGATACAGGAGCTCTCAGATAAGCAGTGCCAACCTGCAAGGGCAAGCAACAGCCATGGGTTAAACTCTTTATAACTCATTACAACTCTCTGGATCATGCCCCCAACCTTGAGCTTGCGTATGCTGGCTCTGAATGTGGCTCAGAATTTCTTGCATTCACAAAGGCTGGAGGGAGAAGTCCTTCTGTTATCACCTGGATTGGAAAATGTTTGGGAATGGGCCATTTTGGATAAAGATGACATAAACCATAAGACAATCCCCTTCCTCTTTACTGTTCCCAAATTTATGCTAGCAACATCCAGAATTGCATGTATGAAATTCAAGATAGTATAAAAACCAGCCTACTTGGTCCATCTCAGTATATCGCACACACGTGGCATAAGATAAGAAGTGTTTGGTTTCTGGAAATTTAAGCCATTCCTTTTCAGGCGTTGGCTGATACTTTCTTTAACAACTTTGCCTCCAACACTAAGGCTACGCAATGTACCTGAAGTTGCAAGAGCTACTTTAATCCTTTTCTAGATGGGTACAGTGAAGTCTCACTTCATCTTATTCACTTCTGGGTGGCACACAGATAGATGAACCTTTTCTAACTACTCACCCTGCAAAATCACGCTAGACACTGAGGATGAACTCCTGGCACTAATGGCATCAAACCAGTTCCACAACTAACTTAGGTGGGATCAGGGTTTTCCCAAGTTTGATCAGTTTCTTTCTTAAATTACACCCTGTACTAAAAAGACTTACCATGTCAAACTCGTATTTTGGTTGCATATATTATAGTGACAATTCTTCTTAATTTCAGGTGATACTTCTACTCTATTTGTGATTTTTTTAAGTAAAAATACTTTTTCTAGTCAATCTGATTCAATCAAGGTCAGTATAAGCCTGGAACCTCCTCCCCAGTTTTAGTGCCTATTCAGACAGGCATCAGACTTCACATGTGCATCAAAAAGATCTCATTTCAATGCATTTCAGACAACACAGGTACTTCACAATGGGTTTATGGTTGTGTTCTTTTCTTTATTAACCATAGCACGTAAAGTAAAAGCACAAAGGCAGTTCTCAAAGAGAAAAATCCCAGAATGCTTTGGGGAAAAACAAAATATCTAAACAACTATTCTGCTGTTCTCTAATGTGTTACTAAAGACACCATCATCCCTCATCCCTCCAGAAGTGTTCTTAATTAAATAAGAATCTATTAAAAAATACAGTGCCCCTCAGCGTAAACTCCCACCCCCACCCTTCTCTTTCAATTTTAAAAGTGATCTATCTTGCCTTCTCCCTGCCTAGGAGCTCATTAGAAACAGCCCCTTCTGCACATATGCATCACCTAACACAGATTTGGAGAGAGACAGAAGAAAGGGAGAGAAAGAAATTAGAAAGTGAATGAAAATAGTAGGCCTGTGAGACAAGAAAGCAACTGCAGACAAAGAACACCCAGTACTCACAGGGGAACAATGAAAGCTGAGAGATGAATGCCGGTACCATGGGATTAAAACAGAAGCTGTTGCTTAACTTTGCAGCAAAAGATGCAGTGTTGCTCTAAGTAAATTACCAATTCAATTATCAACAACAACCAAGGCAAGCCAGGTCCATCGCATCACTTTCTCTGGGTGGCAAAAGGTTGCCATTAAACACGTCTTAAACTTCCAACAGAAGCGCCAAGCGCAGGCGGCGTTCTGCTCACTGCCTGGCAATTGCCTCCTGAAGCCCAAGGAGCATTCCCTGCCACCCTCTTTCCTCAGCACCCATTTCCAAACGTTTCAGACAACAAGTAAGCTGGGCAAAGTCCAAACTGGTCAAACCAAAAAAGAACACAGGCCACATCCCTCTGAGAGCTACAGCAATGATAAAACAAGCAGAGTGGCCAGTTTTCCCATCCATTTTCTGTAACAGAGCTTTACTTAAGGAATTAATTCCTAACAGTTCACCTTAAAAATCACTTTTCCATTGTGCAAGAGCTTTGGCAGATACTCCAAGGAGCAGTACGGCATTTGTTGACAGCAAGTGACTCCAAACAAGAAGCTCCCTTTGAGCTTTATCATTTATCCTGCCATGGAGTAAAGTAACGAGTGTTTCCTCAACCTCTCTGATACCAGAAAGGGATGAGGATGATGGAACTGACATCACAGGAGTCCTGGGATTGAGGTAAATGCAAAATACAGCAAATCTGCCTGCCTTAATGCTAGGAGGGGCTGAGTTCACACCTAACCTTCAGATATTGCTTAAAATATCTGCAAAGAACAATTTGATCTCTAGGCTTAACCAGAGCCTTTTACATAACTCCCCAGATATATCTGCCTAAAAGATGGCTTTGCCCTCAAGATAGTTTCTGCTTGTCCTGCGCTGATCTCTGAACATAAACCTGCACCTCCTGATACTTGAGCTGTAAAATCACACAAGCCACATGCCTTTATTTTAAAAAGTTGCTTCTGCAATGGATTTTAAGTAACCTCATACGGCTGCCTGGCACAGCCGCCTGGCAGTCCCTTCAGTACTGCGGTGGGAAGATCCTTCCATCTCCGACCCTCGGAAAACTGTGCTAGAAGACACTAGGAGAAAGGATTCAAAACGAGGCCCACAACTAAACGTGGCCACAGGGCTATTTTTTTTGGAATGTTTTGCTAGATTTCCTCCTCCACACATGATGGATCCGTCCTTCACCTAAACTACAATGGAATTCGCCCCAATGCTTATTTTAATTAAATAAATACCAGGCATCCCTCAACAAGACCAGTGCTTTCAGAAGATGACACAGTGTTTCAAGAGACTCATAGGAATTTCTTTGCTTGTGTATGTGGGAACAAAGGGATGCTGTCTGGCAAAATCTGATCTAAAAAAAAAAAAAAAAAAAAAAGAGTATCCAGAAAAGATTTTGTCTTCCCCCCACAAATAAATTAAGATCAGTTCACCTTGTCCTTTTTTTCCTGACATGGCAGAGTCACCCACTTGCTGAAATTCCTGGGCGTTTCCACCTGATGGCTATTTACCAGTCCACTCTCCTGTGAGGGTTTTGCTCTTTATGACTGCAAAGCTCACACTCGTGAGAGAGGACAGGTAGCAAAAGCAGTAAACCAGACTGAGGTAACCGCAGTCACACTGAATAGCAAGCTTGATTAGATTTTTTAATAATGCCAACATATTAAGCAGGACTGTGACAAGAAGAACAGACTGGAAGAAGCCAAAGAGGTAGCTGCAATTTTAATAAATCCTTTGCCAACCTGGGAAGTGGGAGGGTGAGAGAGCACTGATCTCAGCAAGCAAAACCAAGGCAACGGGTTAAAAATTGGACCTGGTTATGTTACTGGAGTACTGCTGGGAAACCACATGGAAAGGCATAGCCCCATATTCTAAAATTTAAGAACTCAGCTCCTGGTTTCTAATGTCTCCTTCTGAATGGTATTTCAAAAAATAATAGTTAAAAAAAATTTTTTTAAATCCCAGGTAATTTTAGGAATCAACTCCAAACTCTGCATTTGGATCTATAGGATCAAAGCCTATAGAATGCTCTGAGTTTTGCCATGCACACAGTTGTTTCAAATCAGAGGTTACACACCAGAAGCTTACCTCCAGTCTTTCAGCCTCTGCCAGCCTGCACTTGGACCATGGCGTTGCTGGCAGCCATCTGCTTACAAACCATCTCAGCAGATGCTGCACCCAAGTACTGGGAAGTTGGGCATCTAAGGGAAGGGACCACCTTGCTCACACTTCAGTGGCACTCCAGGTGCTCTCCCTACTGCCTGTCCCTGACTCTATCTCCTCCCCACATGGACTCCTCAACTTCCTGGCACTTGGATGTACCATCAAATAATACTTTGCCTTGTGCTTTTGCTTGGTCTCTGGCTGTGCTTTCACCTGGATCTGAGGAATGGCACACCTTTCGATTTCTCCAGTTCTTGATCTAGGCCCACACTGCCTGCTTGTTCTTTGTTCTGTTCTGTTCAAATGAATCTAAGCGAAGCAAACTTAATTGTGATTAACTAATGCAACCTTATGCCAAGCAGCTACAAAGCAAGTCTCCTTGCAAAAGAAAAACTGCAAGATCAGAAGCTCTGTCAGAAAAGCAGAGCATTTTGTTTAGCCCTTGGTAACGAGGAAGCATGAGGAAAAGGAAAGAAAGAATGTCAGAAAGTATTAAGACTCATTAAAAGCAACTAGTATGCACAATTTTGCCAATGCCCACTTCCAGGTCACAAGGAAAATATCACCGTTAAATGACAACAGCTATCTTTCCAGGAGCTAGGGGGGGCTTGGAAGAAAATAAGAAATTTGCCCTTTAACATGCAGACCTGCTACTGCATTGAAGAAAGTTTGAGCTGAACAACACTTGGGCAGGAATTGCATCAGAACCTTCAGGTCTCAATGGATGCTCCTAGTACCAGAGTGTGACTAAGAGATGCTGTTT
>JAOTQQ010000032.1:13257061-13336948 GCA_026546715.1 Gallinago undulata
TGGGCAGGAATTGCATCAGAACCTTCAGGTCTCAATGGATGCTCCTAGTACCAGAGTGTGACTAAGAGATGCTGTTTATACTGTCTTCCACGTATATAAACCTTGCCTTTCATATGAAGAAAGGCATGTAACAGTTATTTGAGTAATCGCAATCCCATTACTGCCCCAGGACAGAACTGCTTCTTCTCAGAAGTACATCTGGGTATTTGCATATATTCCAGAATGAAGATAACAGAAAACCTCTTGTTCAGGTACAGAACAATCCTGCTTCTGGACTACCTGGCTTGTTAATGAACACAAGCAGTGACATCCTCCCCAGGTATCCGAAGGGTGCACTGTGGTTACTGCTGGGAGTTGCAGGAAAAGTCAACACAAGGGCAGTGCAGGGGGTACACACAGCCAGCCTCCCACTCGAGGCAAAGGAAGAACATGGAGGCACTGCCTGGGTACGCGCTAAGGTGAATCTTAATGTGCATGATAGTTACTGGAACCTTTACTATTTAAATTACTTGCTTTTATGCTACAGTGAAGGCCAACTGACAGAAATAAAACATCGCTTCTCTTGCTACTCTGTACTTAAACTGCAGCAGTAAATAGTTTTTAAGAGTAGTGTTGTCAAGTCTCAAGCACAGGTTCATCCCTCCAGATAGTACATCATGCTAGCTTGTTATCTACCATTTCATTATGAGCTTTCATAAATAAACTGGGAGCTAGCTCTCTCCTGGGTTGGCTATTTCCAGAATTTGTTTCAGTAAAAAATTCCTTCCCTTCTAATCTTCCCACACAAGGAACAACTTCTTTATTTCGGCTGAAAGCAAACTAACTCTATATACTGCCCTACCTGCCTGTGAGGATGCGTTCAGTAGCTATAGAGACCCAACTTTCTTGCATTTCACAACTTAAAACAAAACGTGAGGGATTCTCACATACTTAGAGAAACGTGAATCTTTCGCAATCCACCTCTCAAATTCCAATTGCCTTTCTCCAAAAGAGAAATAAAAGTAATGACAGATTGAAATCACAAATTTCTCATTTCTTAATCAAAGGAGAATGAAACCAAACCACATCTGACAAAGGACAAAAGAGCAATAACTGAAAAAAACATGCTTTCCGTGATGTGCTAAGGCTGCGATTACATAGGATGATTTCCCTTTCAAAACTCTCCACTCCTGTGAGCCACAAATGTCTGTGATAGTGGTTTGCTGACAGTCTCCCAGATGCTGGTTGTCTCAAAAATATGCACAGCTTGTCCAGTGAAGTGCTAAACCTCAGCATTTTGCAACTTCCAAGTTTATCTAGCAATTACATTTGCTACCAAAAAAAAAAAAAAAAAATATATATATATATAAAAAGAAGCTGCTGTTTGCTGAGACACATTTATAATCATTTCAGCTACTTCTGAGAGTGTGTACAAGAACAGAATGGCCTGGCATATACAGTAACTAAAAGCAAGGGACAGCTCTATTTTGTGGTTGTTACATGTGCTGCTGACAAAGAAGATGATGTTTGGTAACTAAATATATAAAAGATTGATATTGGCCTTTATTTCTGTTTCCTGATTTAACTCTTGTTTCAGAACATTACTGCTTTGGCTTATACACTTTGTCTTCCAGTAAAGCACAGTACGCACTTACAAACACAGAGGGAGTCTCCAGCTTTTCTCAGGCACTCAAACAGTGATTAGAAAATCCTTCTGGATCATAAACTGCAGGTCTGAACCTGATGTGTGACACACAGGCTGTAGAAAGAAGGCAGCTGAGGGTGAGAGAAGGAACTGTTGCATAGAGTGCAGACAGATTTGTTGTCTATGTAATTACTTTTTGTGGTTTGCCCTGTCAGAAGAGACTTTAACTGAAATTATTATAGGTTTTGACTATGCAAGCCTCCATAAACATGCAAGTGTCCAAGCAGAGACACCAACTCAAACGCCATCGCAAGGGCTGACCAGTTTGTGAAGTTTTCCATTCGATGTTGCACGAGGGTACAGAGCTGCAGGGATGCTAACCTGGCAGCGCTGCAGAGCAGCTCAGCCCTCCATACCTCTGCTGCAGCGACAAGAGGACAAAAATAGATGCAAGTTTTACAACTTGCAAACCCAGCTCCTCATTCTTTTCCTCCAAACCTCTTCCTACAACTTTAGATCTTTCTAAGATGTTTACCCATCTCGCCCACCCCCAAGACCTTGCCTGCAGCGTAGCAGTATATGAATTTGCCTGGCAACCTGACATAAATATCCAGCCAACCAGCAAATAAAGCCTGGCACGCTCCTAGCTTCAATGTTTCTGTGCACAGCCTTACAACAAATCAGAGCTGCCCACCAGACAGGGAATTAACTCATTTTCTTTAGCTCAGTTCTTAATCTAAAGTTGGGGGGGGAGGAGGGGAGGGGAAGAGTGAGAAGTGGACATTTACCTCTTTTATTTCATTTTGCTGTATACAAAGTTCGGAGCTCTGCTACAGATATGTCTCCATCTTTGTTCAGAAAATACAAAGCACTGTATCTTCTCTACTCACTTTTAAACTGGTTGGATAACTAACTCTACCAGGATGAGGTGAGATAAAGGGCAAGGAAAGGCAGGGTGTGAATGAGCAGAGATGCACTGGAAAAGATACAGAAATGAACTACGTTTGACTGACTCGGTCTGGGACCCTGTGGGTGACCAGCACCCCAGCTCTCTTCACTGAAACCCACCCCAAGACCCGTGCCAAGGACACCTCCAAGGAATGGGGTAAAGCTCTGGTGCTGAATGGGACCCTCTCAGAAGCAGTACATCACAAAAGGGACTGGTGTGAGAGAGCAATGTGCGCAAAGCATCACAGACAACCTTCTTCAAGATTTCGGCTACAGCCAGCCTTCATGGAGCCCTAAGCTGCCCCAGGGAGAGAGGACTACCTGCCCCAAGCAGCTTCTTGCCTTCAAGCTAGTAGCCGGTGGCCTTTCACAGTAGTTCCAGCAGGTAATTCAGTGCTGCATCCAAGCATTACCAGCTTTGTCCACCCATTCTCTAGGGACATGCGACACATAATGAGCGTTTGGGAGGTCAGCGTGTCCTCTGGACTTTGGCAAACTCGAAATAAGTACACAGCAAGAAACCACCATCTCGTTTCTTTCAACTTATAAATTTGGAAAAAATAAATGAGACCTGTGTCCTATACCTACTATGTTGAAGAGAAGTGACATTATAGTAGCACTCTAATTAAACTGTTACATTCCATCCTGCTTTACAAAACAGGTTACTTGAGGCTGGAAAACAAAAACAAAGGACCAAGTCAAGTCAGAAGCACAGTTTCGGGCCACCCTTATTTGCCACTGTGACTGCACCAGCTCTCAGAAAGGTCCGAGTCACAGCTGAGCACACGGGAGTCCATCCTGCAGCTGCTTGCCCTTTACACACACGATCAAGAGCCCAAATAAGAGATCCCCTGTAAAAGAAGTCAACAAGGAAGGTTGACATGAAGTGCCATGCTTTGACACACCATAGAAGTCTTTTTTACCCTTTGTTTAAGACAAAGTGTTGCTGATGCAAATAGTTTTCAATAATAATGCCGTGAGATAACACTAGGACCTTGTTTGTGTGGGATGGAGGTACGTTTAAATGACATGCCTTGTAAAAAAGAACAAAAGGAGATGAGCAGGCGACAGGCTGTTCCACATGTACCGTTCTGCACAGTGGCATGGCTGGAGTGAACAGAAAGGGGACAACTCCAAAGTAAAAATATTCCTTACCAAGACCAGTGCAGATACCGCAGAGACTTGGAAATCCAAAGGACAAAGGTGGCTTTGCCTTTCCCTCACTGCTTAGCTGTGACTTGCAGGGTCAGGCCCTTCCATTTGTGGCTAGTGCCACACAACACTTTTGTCTGGCTGGCTGCACCCCGTCATTGCTATGGCTTATTCTGCAGCAGGTTTAACACACACAGACCTTTCCCACAGGGTCTGCCTGCGTGCTCAGCTGGTATCAAGATGAATACTGCATCCTTTGGATTCTCGCTCTGGGGTGACATCCCTGGCTGCCTGGTACACACAGCTGCTGGCTCCATCACCGTAAGCAGGGCCCAGGTTTCTTAGGCAAGGAGCTTGAGATGATTTGACATGGCTTTCTGGCTTTACACAGAGGGCAGGAGACAGAGCTAGGCGCACTAAGATATCACCAATGTCACCCTCCATCCCTGCCCCTCCCCAGCAAAGGGCAACGGGAAGGAAAGGCTTTCTTGTCTTGTGCTTCCACCTGGCTGAAAACTCCTTCTGTCACGTGCACAGAGCATCACCTCCATCCACGACTTTTAAAATTTATTTTTCTGCGTCAGTACAACTTCGCAGAGCAAAATTGCCTCAATTCTGATTGCTTCTCAAACTAACCAACAGTACACTCCTTGAGTAAGCCTCTCAGATACTCAGCTTTGCCCGTCTGAAAAAACGAGAGTGGGCTTGTTGGCCACATCAAATGCCTTCGTGCTCTGAGCTTCCCCACAGGAAACAATGGGAGCAAAGTCAGGCTTCAGAAGAGTTGGCGAAGCTTCAACAGAGTAGAGGTAAGCAAAAGCAGAAACTCATCCACCACCCCCACGTCTAGAGGCGGATGAACATAAACAGACAACAACTTTTATGGTAAGCCATCTTTCTCTGCCCTCAAAACCTTCATTTTATACAGTATGGTGTTGTATATAATATGGTTTCTACTACTTGTGAAGGTACACGCTGAGTATTTGGGAAAAGTCAGTTAGTGCACCAGCTGACATTTGGATTCTTATTTTCATAACCAAAGGAATATAAACTTTCTTTCCCCTTTTTTATTTTACTTTCTGAAACAAAAGCTTACATTGAGAGAGATCCTGGAACACTTGGGAAAGGCTGGTGACACAGAACAGTCTTGAGGTACAAAAAGGGGGTAGCTTTATTTATTCTTCTAAGAAAAAGAGAGGAAAAGCTAATCCAAACAAACCATATGCACTCTGCCTTGTTGGTCAGGTATGGAGAAATCACATGTCAAACACCCGAATTATACAGCATGTCTTCTGAAACCTGAAACACAAGCTAGTTTGTCTGAATAAGCTCATTTTACAGCTTCACTGGGTAAACTAAAGAAATTAATGCTCCAGGCAGTTACCCAACAATGATAATTGCCAAGCCCCCATAATTAAAATCATGTTGTGAAACTGGATGAAAGAAAGCCCTACTTTGATCAGACCCCACATAAATATAATGGTTGCAATCAGCCTGCAGAGTCACACACTATGCCCAAGCTCTGGGCTTTTCTTTATCACCGCCTGTTCCTCTGAACCACGACGTTAACTCCACCGTCCTGAGCACGGGCACCGTAACACAAACAAGATGCCACATCTCAGCTGAGGATCCGAACGGGAACACACAATGCAGATAATATGAGCAAAACCAATATGTTTTAAATCCAGACCTCTATACAGCTTTTTCAAAATGTGCTTTAAAATGTTCAATTAAAGGAAAAATGTTAATCAACCCCATGACAAATAGAAGCATGCAAATTTCATTTTGCTAATTGTGGTAACCCTCTCACCCTACAGTCAAAGCTTCTTACTCCATGTATCTCAGGAACACATCGTTGTTCAACCTACTGACAGTTTGTATCATGGCAGGTACCACTCAGTATTATCTCAGTTACTACTACAAGGATATATAACTTTATTTTTTATGTATATGTCTGATCTCTTACCCCACAGATAAACAGAAGTGGCACCATTTAGAGCATGTGCATGAAACACAACATTTTTGAAGTGGCAGCGGTGACAGCAGCAGCAGCATTGGCAGCAGGTTAGCATTTGGCTAATTGAGTCATTCAGGTTAACGAGCTCCACAATTGTGAGGATCCACTGGAAAAACGAAATCATTTCTTTAACATCATAAGCATTAAGAGCTTGCTCATCCAGGTTTCCAGAAGAATCCTATTCATATCAAAGAGGAATGAGAAGGACACAAACCAGGGACTGAAAAGAGCCCCTTCTGCACCCCCACATACCCCCCAAGACAGCAGGACTCTCCCAGACACCACCTATTTGAGATGCCAAACTGGAACGCTGAAACAAGACCCTTACTGATAACAAATTGTGCAGACTCTCCAGCTCCTTCCTTCCAGTGGAATAATTAACAATGCTGGCAAGTACATTATCATAAACTTCAGCATTAACACCCCCACTGCAAAGAACAAAGGCAGTTCACATCCCTCCCCGAGCTCCTGCTGCAGACTGGGTGCCGATTCTGACAAGTTGCTCTGCGCCAATTTAGATTCCGTTCACATTTGGAAGATTATGCTCATAACCACGAGCTAGAGAACACTTTTTAAACGGTGCTGGAAAGCACAGAAAACAGCCCTCTAAAAACCTGCAAGCCAGCCCAGATCACCTCCTGATTACACTCTTGATTTAGCTGTATTTATGCAGAACTCAAACAAATCATTTAAAACAATCACACGTGGCATCTTTTATCTCAAAGGATCCTGAAGTGCTGGTAGACTCGATCTTGTACACATATTACCAGGCACCCTCTCCTTCAATAGGTCTACAAGTTGGAAGAAGCCAGATACCTGCAGAAGTAGGTACTAAACACTTCGTGAAGAATTTTTTTCCACCTCTGATACGTTGTCAGCAGCTGACAGTGTTTCAGGACTGGGCAAAACGTATGTCCTGCTGCAAGTGAGGTGGCCAATAGCCACTGTGCACTAGATGGAGGCCATTGGGAGGACTAGCTACGTGCAGCTATGTGTTAGCTGACCAACTGGAGCCTGATCATCACTTCATTTGTTAGTAAAGTCTACAACTTGAAAAACCTAGTGAGGCTCTGAACTGTTTTGAAGGCTTATTTTGACACATAAGGAACAAGGGCACTTTCCTGCTTGTGTCTGTTGGCCATCCAGCTTTCATATGTATACAGCACCATGGATGCAATCCATCTCCAGGCCACTTTGAGATTAATGAAATTCACTCAGCAAGATGTGTCTTATGCTACTTTTAAGACCACAAATTCTGTGAGGTCTTGCAGCTCAGAAAGGGTATGCAAGTAGAGTCTCTGCTATTTCTGACCTATGGTCCTGAAAGCAGACCTCAGGTTACTACACTTTTGTTTTATTTATAAATGGCAACTGGTCTGAGAGCCACCCTAACACGAGCATCACACTTTTGCATCAAACTTCTACTCCACGAAGGTGGAGGTTTACAACAGAGAAATAATTTCTGTAAGGGGCCTAAGGGATGGGACTCTTGATTTTCATCTCGCAGGTGTCCTGCCCCCCATAACCAGGACAAAGTCTCTGGTTGTGGGGCTGGCCCTTGGTTTCTTTTGGGATCATTGGGCATGGATCCTTGAGAAATGACTGCTTTGTATTTTCAATGGATTCTACTGAAAAACACTGAATTTCGAATGGAAAGCCAAGATACCTACAGCACCAGAGAGGTATGTTTTTCAATAAGTAATAAAAACAAAACAATAACAATCCAAGGTGCTTCACTACAGATACTTTAAGTTCCTGTGGCTGTTAATTTATTCTGCAAAGTTCTCTTTCGTCTGGCTGTCACAAACTCTGCAAGTGTGACAACAAAAGCTGTCATTTCCAGGAGTCAAGTGATGTCAAAGTACAGCAAACTTATCCACGAGGTAACAGAGGAGAAGACCATCATGCACTGGGAAAATAGATGGCCCATAAAGAAGCATCTGTACTGTAAAAATAAACCAAACAAGATTCCAACCAAATCAAACCATGCCTCAAGTTGTGCCAGGGGAGGTTCAGGTTGGATATTAGGAAGAATTTTTACACTGAAAGGGTTATCAGACATTGGAATGGGCTGCCCAGGGAAGTGGTTGAGGCACCATCCCTGGAGGTATTCAAAAGACAGGTTGACATGGTGCTGGAGGACATGGTGTAGTGATGTTTGGTTTTTTTTGTCAGAGTTAGATTGATGGTTGGACTAGATGATCTTGAAGGTCCCTTCCAACCTAGATGATTCTATGATTCTATCCCCTTACCTCTTTTTCCACTTCCAAATATCTCTGGTTGCTAGCCTCCAGAGTGAACTGCGGCACCAGGTGATCTCACTTTAACTGGTCATTAGTACATATAGCCTCTCTCTGAGGCACTATGCTCTCCTCAGACAAAGCCAGCCCTCAAGAGTTTGGGAATCTAGTGGTTTTGCATCTTTTACAGGGAAAAAAAATACAAAAAAATATCTCTCAGAGAGACATCAAACTCTTATCCAAACACCAGCCCAGCTGCTGGGAAGGATAACACATCCCAGGAACAGGGGAAAAGACACCAAAGATATTTTCACGCTGCTTAGAAGAACTGAGAGGTAAAATAAAGCTGGGACACACACACACAGAGCCCATGTGTGCCGAAAACTCAGCTGTTTGTCACAGAATGCTTATTTCCATCTTCAAGAAATACGGAAGATTGGAGGTGACTCTTGGAGGTGACTTCTGGATTTCTCTCACAAATAAATAATAACTACTTCTCAGTAGACAAAGAAACAATGGTCCTCAGGCTCTAGTCTGTAGGGATTCATCTTTTTGGTTTCTTATATGCTGTGGAAATGTAAATTTTGTTATCTACTGCTGTGGAGAGGGAAAGCCGGTGAAAGTTTATTGCAGCACATTCTCAGGATTCTAAACATACCGTATCACATACACACTGTAATGAGTTTTATTTTAACTGCTTTTGGAGATTGCTTTACTGGACACTGAAATTGAATAATCAGCTCTGCTCACAGAATGAAAGAAACTATAATGCTATACATAAAAGGTCTGTCATTATGTTACAGAGAGGCTTGGACATAACCCAGGCAAGAGGGGCGCACTGGACAGCTATTCTCCTTCTTGGGTGTTTGAAAAAAAACACAAACCAACACAAAACCCCAACACAAATCCCCCAAAACACACATACATCATGCAATCATCATTGTCATGCAGATGCTCTCCACCATGGCTGTACAAAGGTGCCACAGGTACAATCTGGCAAGTCACGCAGCAGCACTAAGGTAGCTTCCCCCACCCCGACACTACAATATCCTTACAGACAGGCATCCGTCCCTGGAATTTACATTTTCAGTCTCCTCCCATCTTAAATGCTCTGATTTACCCTCCTTTCCCAGCTATAACCTCTCATTGATAATTTTGGTCTGGGGAATTGATGCATTAGGATAACTTTGCTCTGAAGCAAAGCAAGAAAAGGGATATTCTTCACAGCTTGAAGGAAGCAAGTCATACTTTCCACACTTACCATACCTGATTACTTGGATCTCAAATGCTGACCTGTCTCCCAACTTTATTAGTTCCACCCCACATAAGGAAGCTCTCTTCTCTCCCCATGAAGACAGGCTGCAAGACATCACAGGAAGCAACACAAATCCCATTGACTCTTAAGTTTTTCCTTTGCAATTTTGTAATTAAGGAGAATAAATACTGTAGAATTTATCTTTTTTCCTTGTAAGATCTACTACACATGAAACACTGCTTTTACTGGCTGCCCTGAGACTGCTTGATTCTTTGTGTTAGTCCACGTTCAGTATTGTGCTAACAGACCTCTTAAGCTAGTGCTTGACATCAGCATGTCCAAGAGGTTACTAATTTTGCAGTTCAAAACAAAGCAGCTAAGACATTGCCAGTATTTGAAAACACTCCCCGCCAATGACAGGGAAGAGCAAAAGTCACATTAACAAATGCTTTCAACATCAGAAATGCTGTGCTACTATACTGCTTGTACTTTGTCCTTACTTCTGAAGAAGGTTTTTCATCCTCCTTAGAGACATAGTGGGGGAAGCCATTGCGACAAAGAATGCGTTGTCATGCTCAGATTCCACCTGCAACCCTTTGACTACTAATAGATGAAGACAAGTTAGTTTTCAGCCATTGTAAGTTTGTTTAGCTCCATCCTGTCATTCAATTTAATATTTGGACACTGATTACATTTGTTCAGTTAAAACAAAATCACATAGCAGCCACGCAGACCTCAGCCTGCCTATGCGCTAGAAAACAAAGCTGGGGGAAAATATTTTTTTTAAAGATAAAAGACCCCTAAGTGGCAATGCATCAGAATTTGATGACAGCAAAGAAACTTTTTTTGACAGAAGTCCCTAGAAATTTTTCAGGACTGTTTATGCAGAATCAATACTCCAGGTTATTAATAATCTGACTCCTGGTCATTGCCTGACAGATGTCAAAAGTAGCAGGAAGTTAGAAGCAAAGAGTTTCCTTGTTAGATCTTGGGGGGGGGGGGGAGAAAAAAAAAGGCTGACATCAGCTACCCCAAACCCACCAGGAAAGCACTAACAAAGTCTTCAGATGTTACAGACCCAGCCAGCCCTTCAACCAACGCGGCCGACAGCCTACAAAGCAGTCTGTTCCAGCAGCTCCCCAGCCCGTATCAGGCCTTCTTCCTTCAGCTAGTCTCAACACATTCCTTTAGTGCATAGAGCAGGTCTGTATCCATCTACCCTTACTTTGCACACGCAAAAACTAGTGAACTGGGAGATTTCTAATGTATAGGGAAATCTGAGTGGCAGAACTTATGCATGGGAAGTCATCTATCTGAAGAGGTTTATTTTCAAGGGAGTACAGCACTGCCATACCCACAGTTTCCAACTCCTAGTTCCTCCTCCTTCCCTGGACTTTGTTAGTATTTAAGTGAACATGACACACATTACCCTTTTCTTCCTCATCTCTTGCACCATTCGTTACTACTTCCTTCACCATCGAGATCTGCTACACTGACTTTACTCATCCATGACACAGTGCGTTGGCCTCTCCCAGCCCTCTTTCTCCACAGCCTTCATCACCCCTCCCACTGACCCACCACCGGTGAGGAGCCCCTCGCCCAGCTGCATTTCCCACCAGCGCAGCACATCCACGCACGTCCTCCCCAGCCTCTTACAACTCTCTATTGTTTTGGTACATCTGCTCCATTTAGCCTCTAGGCACTCGTGACACCCACCCAGCAGCAAGGGACCATGTTCCCAGGGCACACAACCGTAGAGATGCAGTAGAGCATGTCCTGGGATCGCTCAAGGCCAGCAGCAGGGAAGAGTAAATTGAGGGGGGAAAAAAAAAAACAACAAAAAAAAACTTCAGAAGCAAAAACCACGTAGGAAAGGGAAAAACTAGAGAGAGTGAGAAAACTGCTCATTGTTACATTAGCAATCCTAAACTATTTATAAGCACTGCATCTATCTATCTATCACTTCAATTACATGTTTCTAAACGAGGCTGAAGGAAGATATCCATAATTATTACTGAAATGCCATTTTTACATTAGCCCAACAGTTGTGCGTGTTCTTCACAAAACGCAATAAGCAAACCACCAATTTATTATTTTCTGTATATTACAGATAAATCTATCTAAATACCTCTTTTGCAATAGATTTGATTTTTAACCCAGAATTCCTGTTTCCTTTGAACAGCATGAGCTGCAGAAAGCATCCATTTCCCTTCTATCTCCTCTTTTAGAGAGCTTTTTCCTTCCCTATTCTGTTTAGTCTAAGGATGCTCAGAGGGAGAAGTGACATTAAAAAGGCTTGTCTAACTTGCTTGATAAGATTGTGTTCTTCTTTACTCCTCTTCCCCTCCTTTTTTTCCATTTGTCCTTTTGTGAAGCTCTTTCTCACAGCCCCTTAATGCTATCTGCTCCACTCTCCTCTTTTCTGTCACATCACCCTTTGCCTCTTGCTTCCGTAGCGGAGAGAAAGGCTGGAGGTGATGTTTGAAGCCCAGGGATGCGCTTCCTTCATCTGGAGAGGGCAGGAACAGAGGCTGGCCAGCCCCTGCACCTCGCCAGTCCCAGAGCTGAACCTGGCCCAGCCCCATGTTCGTGGGCTCACACCACGTCAGTGTGTATCGTCCTCTGGAGACCGCCCATATTGTGCTCTCACCTGTTCTCCCATCCGCCTGTCCCTTACACCCAAGCATTTCCTGTCCTGCTCATTCTTTCCCTCCCTTGCTGGTAAGACCAGTTTTCTTTCCAGGGCTTCCTGTTCTATCTCATCACTGCTAGAAACTCTTCTTCCATTCTCATAAAAGCTTTACAAATCGCAGACTTCGTCTTCAGACCTCAGGGAGAAAGAAATGGAAGCCTGAAGAGGTGAGATACCTTTTCCAAAGTCAGGCAGACCGGGCTGAGCAGACCTGAACACACATCCTTGCTCCTGTATAGTTTAGTTTGCTAGAGATGTAGCTGTGGTCTAAATATTCTCTCTCCCCACATATAATTTCCCTGCCTGTACTTTTGAAGGTTTAAGCCACATGCAAAGTATAATCTATTCCAGGAAAAACTACTTTTTTTTTTTTCCAAATTAAACTGTTACAGCAACAGAAGTTGTTTGAAATGGTTGTGCAGAAGCCACCGCAGACACTCCCTGCTATCAAAAGCTTCTTTTCCACTACTCTCCGTCCAAAGAGCAGCAACAAATTCCTACATCAGATGATGACTTTTAACCAAAAAGTGCATTAAAACTAATCATGAAAGTTGACAAAACTTTAATCAGCTAAAATAAAGATTAAAAATCCGTATGAGAGCTGCAACAGTACTGTAATTCACTCATCATTTAATACAGAGACATTTAAGTCACAGAGAAGTACAGGAAAATTGTGTAGATATCCCATGGTAGGGCTACTGCAGGCTTTCACCACTGCCCACCTACCAGTGACCTTACCAGCCTACAGCCCCTTGCCAGCCTGCTAAAGCTTACCCAGCCTTGTCCTGGAGACAAGGAAATAAAGATCAACCTTCAGGTTGGCTCCTCTCTCACAGCTTACCTCGACCCTCTCTAAAGAGTCACAGGAGCAAAGCTGCTCAAAGCAGCGAGCCCCAGCCATGTTTTAATAAGCTCAGAGGAGATGTGTTGTCCCCCCTCACAGCTGCTTCTCCTACTTTCCCTCAGACCATCCAGGAGCCTCAGCTCTCCCATACCCCTTTACAACATGCTCAACCTTACAAAGCACCAGCAAGCTACGTCCCAGCCACCACCTGAGCTTTTTGTTCTGCTGCAGGGCAAAGCAGAGAGGTAAGGAGAGAGGAGTCCTCCTGCTCAGCTAGCCAGGCTTCTGGCAGGAGGCGCCTGCTCAGATGTTCCTCTGGGGGAGGTTGGGCATTTAAGCCCGTGTTTAGCAACCACCAAACAGTATTTCATTCTCAACACCACTCTTAAGCAGAGAATCATCCATTTTCTGTTCCTGGGATTCTTCTAGAAGGGATGCATCCTGGTAACCAAATGCGGGCAACATTCGAGGTAGAGTAGCTAGGTATTGAAAACTAAACATCTGAACACAAAAGGGAGAAACCTTCTACATCTGCCAAGAACAGGAGTTGTCTTCTACTGAAAAATTAGAACATCTATCAACTGATGAATTAAATTTTATCCTCCCACTCTATAAAGTTGTATATTTGGTTACAGCATAAGTCCTGCCTTCCTTTCCACCTCCATCTATTTCTGCCTTCAAAAACAATTCTGAAGATCTACCTATGCTTTTTGTTCTATTGCCAAGATCATGCTACAATCCTTCTCAACCTGACCAGTCCTTCAGGACCTTGTCTGGATTCTAAGGTTTATTCCACTTCAACCATAAAGACTTGTAACACCCTTCTTGGATCCACTTTGAGCTGTAAATGTTACTTGTGCTTACTGAGCTACCAGGTTGTATTGCTAGAGGGGGGCCTGTCCTACAACTCTGTCCTCGTTTCGTATTTACCTACTACCATTTCTGCCTATTAATAAAACTTTCTTCTTCAACTCCTGACAGCACAACATTTCACTTGGTGTCCTGTGACTGGAAACGTCTCTGCAAGTTAAGATACCTGCTCACCCTTTCCCTGCCTTTGAAGCCAATACTTTGCTTTCTTGATTAGTCTTCCACAGTTGCCCATTCGCCTCTTGCCTACAAGGAAATACCCACTACAACTCAAAACAAGATATCATTGAAATTAAAGAGGAAGCAGAATACAAACGTCCTGTGTTTACACAAGCATTACCTACATATTTGCATGGTTTTTGACTATATCCAATCACCCGCACTTTTTGCTTGACTTTGTAATTCAGATCCCCAGCTTTCTGGGGAGGGGAACTTACCATCTGGGGTTTACTTTGAGAATTCAATGCTAACCACTGAATTACTATTAAAGTTTTCAAAAGCAGAGACTAGAACACAGATACAGATCTCCATATTCACAGCATACAGGTGCCACCACACCTGTACAGCCATTTCAAACCCCTCATAAGACAGTGTTGTTACAGGTAGGGCAGGAGCCTGGATTTTGTTTTTATCAGTTTATTTTCTGCTGGATCACCCCTACCAGGAAGCTTACTGTGTGGCTGTAGAAAATTTGGTGGCTGGCCTGAGAAGGCAGCACGAACAAGTCTAAAAGTGGGACCTCCACTATTAGCAGCAGCACAGATTCATACTACATGGAAACCGAAAAACAACTGCTGCCAAAAGCCCAAGGAACTTGCCTTGTAGTTAAGGGCACTGTTGTAAATTCATACTGAAGAAGAGGACAGCAAAGTCTGACTGCAAACGCAAAGGGATGATAATCCCATTCTTACATAAATATTTTGAAAAGGAGAATTATTTTCAAGTCATTTTTAGTGATAGTATGTTCTAGCTCTCAGCATGCCTACTTCTGCTGGGTCTTTTTGCACCTGATTTGACTAAATAAATAAACTAAAGGGACAATATTAGATCATTCTGAGATTACTGAAGACACGCGCTGTGCATCCCAAGGACAGGCATTTTCTTATTATCCCAGTGAATGCCACAGGTGCCGAGAGCATAAAATCCCATCCTGCAGCACTGGCAGGCCCTAAAAACATTCAGTTTATGTAGCTATATTAAAAAACAAGGCATTGATAAACTTATTTTAAAATCAAAAGTTGATTCATTATAATGTGGACACAGTCAAATAAATGGCAGAGTTAATAGGTCTGAATCTGAGCCCAAACATCTCGGAGAACATTATTACAATTTTAAATTAATTGTGACAGAAAATACACATAATTAACCATTACAAGACACACACATACACAACGTAGAAACTATTATTTTTGCATTAGGGCAAGCAGAGGGTACATAGCGAGAGGTAACCCGGCCTCAGCAACCATCAGGCAGTAGCTCTCTCCATGGCAGGTGAGACTTTTGCTGGGACACCACAGCAGCAATCTGGGGGGACTACACAGGCCAGAGCTCCAGCTGCACCAGGGCTGAAGAGGCACCCTATTTTTGCCATTGCCCTGACACTCGGGCGATTGGCACTTTAAGATCTCCCAGATGATTTGTGTCACAAAACCTTGGAATCATTCCTTTACACGCAGCATAATCCCATCTACAACGAAGGGCTACGTATGCTAGAATCGAGGCAGGCTGGACAGAAACTTACAATGAAACTCTGAAAATTAAATTAAAAATAAAGGAAAAATTATCACAGAACAACGATAAGCAGATGTTCAACACTGAATAAAGCCCCGCTTCAGCTGGCTATGGCTAGCATGTGGAAAAATCACACGTTATTAGCAGGTGAAAGGAGCAAACATATACTTCTTTGCTGACTGTCATTTCAGCCCTGGCCCAAACTGTCGTTTTCCTCACCCAGGAGTGCAATTATTGCATCTTGGGTTGCATCTCTTAATAAAATACAGCTTTTAAGAGACAGCTCGTTTCTTTACCTTTAGGGAATGCTCAGGAAGTCTTTTCATTAAAATGCTAATGGAACAATGAAGTTTAACACTGAATTTCCCCCATTTGAGTTTGAAAGCAAATGCTTTGGTCTAATTCCGATCAGAACACTGTCTATTTTTTCATTAAAGTTTTATTTGGATGTATTTATTATTGAGGAGCCTATGAGGAGCCGCATTATATTCAAGAATGAACTGAAATGAACTTTGAAGCAAGAAACAAAGCCTGTCTATGCAAGGGAGCAAACTGCACAAGGAATTAAGAGATGAGGCTTACCGCATTTCTAAGTGGTTTGTCACTGTAACATAGCAGTATTTTGTTGTTCTTGGGGCTACTAACTGCACTTACCCCTTTGGTCCACTTTATTTGGGTGTATTCATTAAAGAACAAAGCATCGACACTTAGCATGCACATTTGTGATGTTTCCTAGGCCGGCTCTCGATTAATCTACATACTAATGCAAGAGGACACATTCTGCAATACAAACAAGCCCTGTGTCACATTGAGTTACATGTTCTCTGGCTTTCCCCGGTGTGTGGGAGGGCACAGACTCTACAAAGCTACTGCTGCCCAAATAACGGGGCAAGAATGCTTCCAGCTTCCATCGTCCTTGTCAGTCAACAACAGCCAAGGATGAAAGAAATGCTTAGCTTAAAACTTGTCTTTCTGAAAATAGCTGTAGACCAGCAGTGCCCAGCGCTGCTTCTACTTCGCAACGGCCCAAAGATATAATCTGCGGGCCAGCCATGCAGAGCTGAAGTACATGATGAGATTTAAAGAAGATTCAGTGCTCCAACACATTTTCCCTTAGCTCCACTGAGCCCTCTTGGAGTGCTCTCTGAGAGCGTTGGGTTATACGCTCTCAATAGCTAAACACTTAGAGAAACTGCAATCCACACACTTGCACGCACGCAGACACGTGATTTTCTCACGGTAACCCTCTCATTTCTTTTCCTCTGCCTTTTCTCCTATTTCCCATTTCTCCCCATCCATTCAAATTACAGACTCCACAGGACAGAGCCCAAACCCTCTACCTGACATCTTCTACGGTCCCTCCCTATGAAGGGGCAAGAATATAGAGTAAAGTTAAGAAAAAAAAAAAAAAAAGGGAATATGGCACAGACATGCTTTCCATTTTATATATGCAAGGAATCCACATCCTCCTGTGTCACCTGCCCTTATTTGAGAAATTTCTTTTCTTCTGGTTCTCATTATAGTTTTAATGAAGCAAGGAAAGCTTATTTAAAATCATTCTGCTACAAATGAGCTCACTTTAAAAAAAAAAAGAAGAAGAAAAAGTAACACATTACTAAAGGGTGAGCTTCCTAGCTAACTGTCCAAGAGCGTATTTTCAGGGAATCCACGAGGTGTGAGGGAGGCAGATCTCTGCTTCCAGCAGAATGGCACAGAGGGGCTGAGAGCGCTGCCTGGCTTCTGCTGCGCGGGAGGAAGAGGAGGGCAGCTCCACACCGTGCCACCCCCAGGGCTTCAGGGCAGAACCCACATTCCAGTTTTAGCTTTGCCACTGGTGCTGGGAAAAATAGCAAACATTCCTGAAGTGCTGGAAACCAGGTCTGTGAGGGAATTGTACAATGGGCTCTCCTTTTCTCCCTTTTAAATTTCAAGCAAAGATTTCCAAAATTAAAGCGGTAACTACAAAGAAAAAAAACACCTGTCTCAATTACTGCACAAACATTCCTTCAAAACTGTTAGAGCGACATGAAAGGAAAACAAGCACAAAAAGAATTTGAATAATGCCCTTGTCTAAGGGTTACTATCTAAATAGCACATACCCCAGCACTTATGAATCACAAGGCTCGTTCAGGTATAAATCTCTCCGAATACTGTCTGCTAACACCTCAGGGTGCCTCCATTTGTTTTTAACCCTCCACACCCACTTAAGGTCACTTAATGTCAAAACATTATTAATACCGCAACCCAAAAATCAGTACATGGGTTGCCCGACTTACAGAAGTTTCAAGATGTTCCGAATTGTGCTTTTACCAACAAAAGAAAAAAAAAAAAGGAAAAAAAAAAAAAGAAAGAAGAAAAAACAAACCCCAAACCATTTAATAGTTCAACAAAATCTCAGCTGGCACTGACTAGACCTAATCTTATAAGGGTCTTTTGTCTCTGCCTGAACTCTTCGGGTATATAGCACTCTTTGCTGTGATAATTGGTTTGGCTGTCCATTCCACCCATCAGGTGATAGAAAACTATCAATCAGACTAAATGCAATGTGAGAGAAGTCTCTTTAGCCAATTAGTTGGTAATGAGAACATTAGCCACAGTATCTTCTGCAGAGGGCACCTTAGCAATTCCAGCAGAGCTCACAAAGATGACAGTTCTATCTGTGTGATTAATAGCGAGTGTATGACACTATAGGAATTCTACACAGTTGTGTAAAATCGGGGAGGAATGATCCACTTTATGCTGTTAAATATTTTAAAAGCCACAGATGATTTTACATTACACTGTAATACATACACTTATTTGGTGTCTTGAAATTAACTCTCCTGCACCAAGAATAGTTTTTAAAGCATTTGGAGTTCTCTAGCCAAGAGGAATTGTATCACTTCAAGGAATCAGGAGCAGTTACAGAAAGAGATTCCTCTTTATTCAGTGTAGGTTTGAACGCTGGGAGGGCAACACTAAGTCAGCCCATTTCTCCACTTTCACCTTAAGCATATTCTTCTGGCTCTATGGAAAGCGGCTTAACTTCCAACCTGGCAGGTCAGAAACAACCACCCGCGTAACCTGTGAGGCAAGGGGAAGTCAATATTGGTTTTTCCCAGAAAGATTTTTGGGACAGAGAGCACTTTCTGCGTGAACACGCGTGCGCACATGCAAAAGGTACGATTAAGTGTTCTCTGATCTCAATGAGATCGTCCTTCATCTCAACCATAAAGCAAGGAGAACTGCGTACCCTCAGCTGGACTGTAGCTCCAGCGAGGAGGGGATTTGAGGACCACGGCACCCCAGAACTGTACCAACCAGCCACAGGCACCACTGGCCTGCCGGTTGTCTTTAAAACACCGGGAGGGCACCGCCAAATGCCAGCACCCTGAGGAGCTGATGGATCAAAATCTGATGCTAAGTTTCAAACCCCACATCTCTATTGCTGGATTGCACAACAGCTTATCTACGCTACGAAAAAACAAAAACAAAAACAAAAAAACCCACAAAAACAAAAAAACCCAAACCACTATATGGACACTTAGTTACACCAGTGAAAAAATCTTTAAATTGGCACACTGCAATGCTATACTCCAGCTTCGCCTAATTGGAGTTAATTGTCAAGCCAACTTAAACAATTGGAGTTTCCTGTTGTGCCAGAAGGGTGCTTGTAAGAGAAATCTCCAATGAGGCAGCTATTGATACACCAATTTATTTACACTGCAGACTTGCCTAACACAAAGCCCGAGCGAGCTGTGTTGGGGCAGGAAAAAAAAAAAAAAGAAAAAAAAAAAGGAGGGGAAAAGCAGAAGAGATTAGCAAATGGTGCAGTTATGAGAAGTGACAGGGCAATCAATAAACCCCAGGTTCAGAGGGTAAATTGAACTGACAAATTCGACCTCAGTTTGCATACCAAAATTTCATTTGTATAAATCCTCTGTGGAGGAGGAAGGAGTGGTATAGCCACTGGGATGATCTGAACCTATTTTTCTTCTCTAGCTACTCTTCCAAACTCTTATTTCTTCCTTAGCCCTTCCTTGTACTGAAGCTTTCTTAAGCTTGAAACACACGGCAAATTTCAGATAGAACGTATTAAAAAGTGCTTTCGATACCATGATGATAGGCACATTGGGAACACCACACAACACGACAGCTGAGATAGACAAATGAGTTTGTGAATTCTGTGGAAGAGAATTAAAATAAATCTGTAAAAGAGGGTAAAAAAAAAAACTCTTCATGGGAATTTTACAAAGCCCACAAAACATACCAGGCCCATCCTGCAAACTCACACTTCAGATGAGTGAACAAGCCAAAGTAGTAAGAAATATTTTCGTGCAGCATTATACAGAGATCTAAACAACTTAAAGAAAGTAAAAATAGCCTTTCAGAAGTACATGGTCTTTCCTGTGCTCGGCCTACATATATAGAGATGGTCGCTGTGGGGCAGGGAAATAGTGAAGGCACTCAGGGAAGAGGGACACAGCTGCAGGCAGCCCAGGCCCTGAAAAGCCCAGCGCTGGTGGCCTTGCTGCCAAGCCACGTGAGGGAAAGAGACACCCTCCATGGAACAAGACTCCCCCAGCCTTGGCTGCGGGCTCGTGTACCTGTTACACCCTCCACAACATGCTGAGTCTTTGCATGAGGGAAGAAAGACACTTCTGACAGCAGAGTCTCTGAGCAGAGACACAAATGAGACTTTGCCACGAACAGTTTTATTTGTGGTCTTGAAACCTAAGGATCAGACCTAATTTTTTTATTTTATTTTATCAAGCACACTTCCGTGCTTTTATGCAAATTACTTTTTTATGTAAGGGCAGTTAATCTGGTAATATTGCAAAGAGACTTGTTCAAAACTGGAAATTAAAATTGGATTGACAAATGTGGATTGACAACGTGTCATCTGTTAATTAAAGGTGACAGCTGTAACATTATATTTCATTGAACAATGCAAAATTATTGACTGTGGCAAGCTCCTCCAAGTTTTATCACTTTTACAGTAGTCAGCAGGATTAAAGAGGCAAGCACAATATTAGTTCTGCAAAGCACTAAACAAATTTGCCAGATACTCACTAACAGATGGTTTCTGTTGGCTTGAAAGGGCCAGTGTCATGTCCACGCTCTGTGGCACAGCAGCAGCTGTGACATGTCAAAGCAAAAGACATGAGTGATTCACGTGGCACCTGAGTGTAAGCAGAGCAACCCTTGGTTGAAAGGAACGCCCAGTGAAGCACTGCTGACCCTATGTTAAACTAGTGCATCACGTGGATTCATTCACATTTCAGGTTGCTCTTCCTTAGCAGAGAGGAGAGCAGCCTTTGCACCCAAATCCTTGCCTTGACATTGACGTCCTCACCAAAGACCACCCTGCCTTCCATTTCCCACTGCAGGCAGAGATGCAGGGGTCTAGAGAGCAAGCCCTATGAGGAAAGGCTGAGGGAACTGGGCATGTTTAGCTTGGAGAAGAGGAGGCTGAGGGAAGACCTCATTGCCCTCTACAACTCCCTGAAAGGAGGTTGTAGAGGTGGGTGTTGTCCTCTTCTCCCAAGGGAATAATGACAGCAGCAGAGGAAATGGTCTGAAGTTGCAGCAGGGAAGATTTAGATTAGATATTAGGAAGAATTAATTTCCTGAGAGGGTGATCAGGCACTGGAACAGCCCGCCCAGGAAGGTGGTGGAGTCACCAACCCTGGAGGTATTTAAGAAACATGTAGACATGGCACTTCAGGGCATGCTCTAGTGCCTGAGATTGTTGGGTTGTGTCTGTCCGCGGGGGGCTTTTTTTGGTTTTGTTTTGTTTTTTAGTGGTTGGACTCGATCTCAGAGATCCCTTCCAACCATGAAGATCCTGTGATTCTATGCTGAAGCAGAGCTGCTCCAGCACTGCTCAGAAAGCTCAACTCTTCTTCGGTCCAATCTACACATCTCACGACATTAAGAGATTACATTACATTAACATAACCTGTCAGTTACATTACACACTGTGATATATTGTGGACTTCACTGCTCATTGTCTTCTGGTGTTAGCCGAAGAAGAGGTCTGTGATGATCCTTTTAGATTATCAAGGAAACCCTTCACTGCTACTGCTCACAGTCGTCAATAAACTGTCTGTTAACGATCATGATGTGGCTTAAGTGGATCAATTGCCATTTATGGGTACAGTCTTTGTAAAAAAATCTCATTTCTTTAATGGTACATTTGAGTTTCACAGGCTTACTCTGCTCATCAGGCCCAACCACCAGTTCTGAGGGGTAATTCACACCGACCAACCACTGTCCCTCCACAGACACCTTTTATCTACCCGCCTGTCTTGAGATTTGCAGCTGAGGAAACTCAATGGCTGTAAGTGCCCAAACAATAACTGCTGAATGCACTTCTCTCATTTACACTTAACAAGAAGGTTATGTCTTTTACTTCCAGACCCTGAACTAACGGCAATCATCCATGCTGCTGCTTAGAGGCAATTGCCATATTTCCCACACACGACAGCAGACTCAAGTGAGCCACGGGGCAAACACGAGTACTTTACACTGGCATTTTGTCGCTGGCACTGACGATTCATAAACAAAATTTACTCACTTCTTTGCTGTGCCTACAAAGCTTTGGTCAAGATGCAAACGTATTTAAACAGGGAGAACTTCAAACACAAGAAAAATAACCTACACAAAGACTTCGCAGTAGGTTAAAACTGAACATTAAGCTACCAAGCACATGCTTTAGCTTGTCACTTGAATCACAAAAATCCCATGCTCTATTTGTGAGAAGTGAGCCATAACCTATTTCTTTTTACAAAATATGACTACAAGATGGCCAATTCCTGTAGCCACTGACTGTGTGGCTGTTTCCTCGTTGGGACTGCAACAATCACACAAGTGCCTGCAGTGTGTAAGGCAACCCCCTCATAAGGAGAGCAGGGAAAACAACAGTTGTAAGGTGATAAATGTATCATAATTAGCGAGGGGAAGGCTGAAGCCCCGCTCAGTGTTTCTCTGATTGAGGGAAAGATGAGCCTTGCAATATATTCCAGTATCAGTGATTAGTAGAAGATTAACAGCTATGAAGGCCACAGCAAAATAACTTCACAGTGTTAACTCAATTCCTAATCACAGCTTGGAGCTCACACCACAAGGAAAAACATTTTTCCCTGTGTGCGCGTATCAATACAAAGGAGCATCATATTCTCTTTCTTTCCCCAGGTATTACTGCGTTTATCTCCAGAACGTGAACGGCTATCATGAATTATCTCCACCATCCTGTGTTCTCCCTCTCCCCTCCCCGCTTCTCTGCGAGAGGCGGGGGGGGGTGGGAGGAGAGCAAAGAAAAGACGCACTGTTGGATTCCCTTTCTTCAGCTTTTACCAGCCTTCGGAGGTCAGGATGCTATTGGCTCCTCTCTGTGTGTCAGCCAGAGCTGTTCACTTAGCAACAGAAAGCAGAAGCGGCAGACAGCAAAACTATCCAGCTACGTGTGTGTGCGCCTGTGTGAGAGAGGAGGAGAGAGAGGGAGAGAGAGAAAATGGTTTAGGAGATGTGTGGGGCTGCTGCGTGCGTCCCCTCTACAGCAGTGCCGTGCTCCCCCAGGGATGGCATCTACAGGTGCCAATGCTCCGCATCCCACCCGCTCCCACCCACTCAAAGCAGCTTGAGTGCTCAGCCGATCGCATTTTTTAATATAGGAGCTTAATTAGAGCCTACTAACAACAACAACAGGCAACCTCAATAGAGCCTGTATTTAATGCAAGTCATAAAGCGTCTTCTGTGCCTGAAACAATATGGATATAAAATGTGATGTGTGAGAATTAAAAAAAAAGAGAAAGGAATGAAGCCAGTGCTAAGGCTAAAAGGACTAATTGTTTACTTTCATCTACCTTTTCTTCCACTGTCTCTTAAGGCCAAAAAAAACCCCTTAACTTAACAAACTTTAGTAAGATGCTGTCTGAGGTGTTATTCAACCTCCAGCAGGATGAGCTTATGTCCCAGCTATTTCTAAACAACGGTTTCTTACTGAGAAGGGAAAGAAATAGCAAAGGAAGGCATAGACAGGAGAAACAAATATTTTTCAGATCTTAGTTCCTTTATGAAACACAAGAGACTTGCGTTGAGAGATTACTGAGTAGAGAGATTATTTCATGATGCCATTCAGAGTGACATAAGAAATTTCATGCAGATCACTCCACGGGGAACATAGAGCCAGCAACCCTCCCGTGTGACTGGCATCAGATATTTCCCTTCCTACCACTGCTGTGGAACAGCTCTGAGCACACAGCAGGGAAAGCATCATCTTCTTATACGTAAAACATGTCTCCCTCCTCCCCACCCCGTCCCCAAATAAATTAATTGTGGAACCAATGTAACTGACCCTATTCTTTTTCCCCAACTGCTCCACATTTCTGTTCAACTTTAATTTTAAAACGGAATGTAACTTGCTCTATGTGCAGAGTATATTACTGCTCATCTTTCCAATTTTGAACACCTAACCGCTCAAATCAAACCCACTTTGCAAACTTCCAAAGCCTACTTTAATACAGTAGCTGAACAACTACTTCAGTTCTTCACAGCTCTTAACAGATGGGGTCAAGAAACCCAACCAGGATCCTCTTGCTATTTAAAATAGGGGGCTTAAAAGTAACCAAGTGTGTTGTTTTATCCTTTTCACCTCTTTTGTGTGACAAATCTATTATGTTTTCCTTATATTCAACAATACAATGGATATGTAATAAAGGAAAGGAAACGGTACTTCCTTAGATTCAATATATCCAAAATGTATATGTAATTGTTAAAGAGGAACCTACATTTTTCAAGGAACAGAACGCAGGCCTAGTTCTTGTATTATTTCCTCCATAGAAGGGCTTCACCTTGCCAACAAAACCTACAGCTTATGTGAACTGGGCAGAGGTGGAACAAAGCTGGCTACAGAGAGTAGCCCATTGGTACTATAAGAAGCAGGCTAGTGTAAATTAAAAAAAAAAAAAAATAAAAAAAGAAGAGGGGGCAGCAAGAGGGAGACTGAGAGGTTTACCTGCCTGAGCAGGACTAAAGAGCACTGTAAAAACCAACAACTCAAAGATGAAAAAGAATCCAAACATCAGGTTGGAATTGTGGCTACACGATCCAGTGCCAAAACTGATGTTTGTTGTCATACAGTATCAAGAGATGGATAAAAACCAAAGTATTAGAGCTGGTCTCAAATGAAAATGAGCGTCTACAAATGTGACCTGAAAGATACTGCCGAAAAGCTTCACTTGAATAGAGGATGAATTTCTGGGGCATCCCGTGGTACCTCTGGGCACCAGCAGCAGCACTGGGGAACATGGCCTCAGCCCCCCATACCACAGGGCAGTGAAGGTGGCAGGGCCTAAGAAACACCCGCTTTCCTTTCTGCACCTCCTGAATATGTGAGTGAGCAGCAAAGGGGTTGATTTTCAGGATGCCCTGTTTGGAAAAAAGGGAGAAGTTTTCTACAAAGCAGAGCCTCCTTCAGCAGCCAAGGCTCCAGCTTGGCGCCCAGCAGGGAAGGGTGCCTTCCCACCCCGCTCCTCTCCTCCGCAATGGTCCCAGTTACGGAACAAAGCTGTGTGGGAGGGAGCTGCCTACCTTGCTGCATAACCTGTTCCTGCTCAGAGCAGCCTCTGCAACCACAATTCACGGTTTCCTTTCTGTCAGTCTGGCAGGAAAGCAGAGTCAACGGCTGATGCCAGCTCACCCAAGATGAGCAGGGACCTGGCCGAGCTGCTGGGTCACCCTGGGCTTTCACCCGTGGCTGCTTCCCAGCTATCTCCTTAGGCTTTCAAGCATTTCCAGTCAGTTTCACCAGCTGCTTGGGTTTTTGTTGTTTGTTTCCTTTTAAAATCTTTTCACCTTTTCTTTCAATTCAGATATATTTTTGCACACTACTTCTGCTTTGTATTAGGGTTTTCTTCATTCCTGCCTTTCTGTCGCTTTTCCACTGTGTCTTATTCTTGCACTAATGATGGGTTTCTAACCTTTATTAGTTTTTGAATCATTGATAATATACACAAATAAATTAAAGGCACTATAGGAAGAGGTATGAACATTTGTCCTCAAGATGCAAACATCCATGATCCTCTTACTCTGCTTCCTGTTGTTCCTAAAATTTACACATTTGCTTACATTAGATCAATCCTCCTTTTCACAGCTCTTTACAACTGAAAGGGTCTAACAAAAATGTGGGCACCTTTCCCCCGCCTCAGTCAAACCCATAGCCAGTGGGAACGTGAATACTCCCTTACTGGAAATTGCACAATCATTCAGATTCTGTAATTTGAAGAAATACAGATCTCCTTCACCAGTAATACGAAAGGCGTAATGTAGAAGTGAGTCACATTGATACTAACTCTGGACACAAATGAAATACAGCAAAATAACACATTACAAATAGTTTGGCTATTACACAGAAGATGCTCCACGCATCTAAAATTTGCGTTCTGTTGTTCTGCTTTCAGATGGATGTGATGACCTGCATTCAAGGGCTCATTCCATTCCCTCGAACTCTCCTGGGGCCTCAGTTCTGCAACATCACCTACAACCTAGGCTGCAGCCTGCCATCAGCTTGCCAACCACCGTGGCAGCCAGTGATTTCCCCGGTGGTTTGGCCTGCCTTGCCCTCTGAAGAACTGCTCTGGGAACACACAAGTGCATGGCACCAACAGCTCATCTGCTGAGCTCTAGGGAAATGAGCAGGGATTTTAGGACTGCAAAAAGTGTGTCTGGGAGTCAGATGGACTTTTTGGAAGGTGCCTTTTGACACTTTTTGGTAGGGAGTTTACTTGAGGCATTTGAATTCAAAGCTGTTTTCTACTAGTACCTAAGAATTGACTGAAAATGTAAACTTGGGTATTAGATTGCTTTGAGGACTTCTAATGGGGTACATTCATAACTTTAAGTGAAGTCTTGGCCATTGTTATCATCTCATGAATGTGCAATCTGTTCGCAATGTCAATGCAGTTAGCCAAGATGAAAGCCCAGACCCAATAATACATTTAGGCTTCCAACATCTTTTTCATCTGTCTGTATAATAGTGTTTTAAGTGCAGAAAAAAACAAACAAACAAAAAGAGCTGTGATACTGGCGCTCCAAGCTCAGCAGCGCTGGGACCCTCCTGCCTGTCAGTTCATCTGAAGCTTTTTCCTCATCTCCCATCTCTTTGGGGCAGCAAGGTGTTGGAAGTAACCCACCGGGTCAAAGACCCAGTGCCCACCTCACGTGGAACGCCAAGGTCCCAGGAGCTGGGAGCCAACAGCAACAGCCCTGCTGAAGGCAAGAACTGACTTCTGCCAAAGACACCACCTCCTATTTATTGCTGAACACTGAACTCAGGAAGAGCTGGGAGCCAAGAGTAGTATCCTGCCTTGCAAGACGTGGCATCTCTCAAAGGAGCACAACGCTTGCAGGAATTACAGTGCCCAAGTTATATTTCAAATGTAGTAGGTCATTCTCACTGTCAAGTAAAAAGGTGTCGCCTAGTATGTGAATCACCACATATGAGTATCTTCTGTTCTACCCCTTGAGTACAGAGCCTTGTTTTCACAGGTGAAGCAATGCCAGAAGAACCAGACAACTCACTCCATCTTGCTCACACCATGAGGAGGGACTTTCATTTGTTTGGTACCCATCGCCAGCAGCATGACCGCAGTCCTTCCTGTATTCCAACACTCCTGAACACACTGAGATGGTCTGGCTGAACAACCTGCAGATTTTGTCCCCTCTCTGAACTGACTGAAGAGACACCAGAGCCCAAGGAGAGGCAGAGCCCATTTACTGGACCCTTGGGACAACACTAACATGGCCATCACAGCTCCAAGCAGGGGTGCTGCCAGCTCACCCACCCACCAGGAAGCTGCAGAGATACCAACCCTACCCCACGGGATCAGCACGAGCTCAGGGCTCTCCCATGATTTCCACGTCACACATACAGACGTAGTTTAAAAGCTCACACTAAGTATTGAGTTGCACGCCCAGCTCTGAATTGGCGTGACCCGACGAAGAACTGTGCCTGCTAACAGCCCATCTTTTAATTTGTACTTTAAGTTACCGGAATAAGCCAGGGGGGAAGGGAATCATTAAGCAAATATTTATTTATTTTTTTAAAACAACAACACAAACATCACATTTCCTATATGCTTCAGCGATTTCACTGTAGGAGACAAATCAATACTCTTCTCTTTGGAGTTAAAGATCCTCATTTGGTAAGGGAGAATAGAGGATTTGCCTTAACAAAAACAATATATACTTCTTTAGAAGAAAAATCCCTTCCTTTTGTCTATTTTCTATTTTGTTGATAAAAACTAAGTACACTAGAGGGAAGGATTTTTCTTTATAGACAAGATTTTCATAAACAAACTTGTTCCTTTCACCACACAGAAGGAAAAGCAGAAATGTATGCTGAGAACAAGAAAAAGCCTACAGGACAAAACCCATTTAGAAATGGCCTGAATTTCTCTCTCAAAACCCAGCTACCCTCTATCCTTCCCAAGCAGCCATGGATGAACACCTCAGGTCAACAATGCACCAAAAATAAAGCAACAACTGAAGTACATGTCCTCGTTCTCTGCGCGCGTTCAGTTGTGGTTGTGTTTTGGGAGGGGTGTTTTGGGAGGGGTGGTGGGGGTGTCACTCTTCACCCAGTCCCTAGTCCTGTTCATGTCGTACCACATTGCCAATACGATCCTGCTGCCTGTGGTGAACATGACATGAACATCCCCTCTTGTCCTACAGATGAGAACTGATGCAGCTGACATAACTCTGCTAAATCAGAGAGCAATAGGTAAATAGCAGCATGACAACGAAAAGCTCAACTAGTCAACTCCTGGCTTTAAACTAATTCTGATTACATCATCATCTTTTTAAAAAAAATTTAAAAAATATCTTACAAAATTATCATAAAAATACATTTACAAGCAATTGTGAACCATTTGGTAAAACTGCTGCTTTATGTCACTCGCATCGCTGGGACCAGAATGCCAGCTGAGAATCTCCCTGCTGATGTCAAGTGGTTCCACCAGAAAACAGACTTCTTTTTCAAAGCCTCAGTGGAATGATGGCTCTTATCATGGAAAGAGAATTTCACAAGGCAGAAGAATAATGGCAAAATGCTTTGTGACTGGCAGAGTGAAATCCAGTCCCGCAGACAGTCAGGAAGGCAGCAACAGTAGGTGGTTATCAAGACAGTTTCATCAGACAGTCGAAGGCCATGCGAAGCTTTATAAATCAGTATGAAGAGTTTACAACTGACACACCACTGAACAGAGAACACTAAAGTCTTCCCCTGTTCTGAAAAGCTGATTTTTGGCATCAGCCTTCCTGCAGCTTTTAGGTTTTGCTTACAAGAGTTAAAGAGTGGAAGCAGATGGAATCAAATAACCCAGTCTCAAACTCAAGAAAGCATGAATTAAAATCTGTCTCCATGACTGAGGGAAATTATCTATTGCTGATAATATTCCTCAGATAACAGAAGTCGGGACATGAAACAGACTAAGTACTGCAGGAGAACCAAAACAATAAATCACAGCACTAGGCAAGTGTGACATCCTGTACTACCTGAGAGACAGTTTTGCCCACCTGAGGTTGGATGGACATCACTGTGTGGTGAGACACCAAGAGGGAAGATCTGGCCACAGATACAGAAACAGGAGGAACAGATGACAGTAGATGTCAGAGGGATTCTGACACCCACAGTGGCAGCACGCAGACAGAAGGAGTGTCCCCAAAACCAAATTTCAAATGGAGCAAAAAAACCACCTGCAAACTGCTGCTAAAGAAAAAAAAAATTAAGTCCTATAAGGAGACAAACATGGTATCTTCCTGTGGGCCCAAAACATGATTCTAGTGGCAACTGCAACAATTCAATAATCAATCTTTTAAGTTTGGAAAGGCAAGAATTGACAAGGGCATCCAAATAGCATTTACAATTATGCATTTCACTACTCTAATATTACTGAACAGTAATTGAAAGTGGAAAATCCAAAACAACTGATAGATGGCAAAGAATGCAGGAATAGCCATATTCTACACTACAAAAAAAGAAAAAAAAAAGAACAAAAAAAAGAACTGAACTTTAATCCCTCTGGCCCCTCACTACCTAACAACATACCATAGTCACTGAAGAAAACTTCCTCTCAATTACTATGAGATGGAGATAACAGAGGCACAAACAAGAAATCCACATGGATTAAGGATGCAGGAACTAGCGATGGACTCAAAGACCTTGCATATATATATATATCATTAGCTGAAATTGTCCCAGGTATGAAAAGGGGAAGACTTCACTCTCCAGCAGAAATACAATGAAGCAAGAGGAACAACTATCCAGACAACACACATATATCCATTTTATCTATATGAATAAAAATCTCTGTTAATAGACCCCAAAGAGAAAGGCACAGAATATTTTTTACCTATAATTCAAAAGCTATTCCTCTACTTCAAACAATATACCAGACTTTTCATGCCCTGTGTATTTTTTTTCTAGGGGAAGGGGAAAAAAAAAAAAAAACCCAATGAGAGAGAGAGAGACCAGAGAGACAGTCAGTTCTCATTTTAATAACCTGATTCTTGGAAAGACTGACCCTCCAGAGAAGATAATTAGCAGCCAGACCAGTAATTCTCTTCAGCCACACAAGCACAGCTGTTAACCCTTTCTCTAGAACACGGATAAAACAGTGATATATACATAAAGGGTAAAGCACAACGGCAGTGTGGCCCTTGTGTGTGACATTCCAACAGCCCAGCATTTTCTTATCGAGCTTGACTAGTCCTGAGAACCTTCTGCATCAAGCAGATGATGTGATGTAAGAATTTAAGATGCCATCTACAACCATGGAATTCCAAATGAAAAAAATAGTGCAGTAATTAAGAAAAAAAAATCCCATAAAATAAATAGAAGAAAGCTTATATAAGAAGAATAGCTTATAAGATGTTTTAAAGAAGGAATATTAAAGGTTTCCCTGTATAGCAAAACCTTAGGACAGTTTGGAAGCGAATCACGACAGATACCCAACTTAATGCACTAATCACATGACACCAAGAAACAGACATCACAGTACCAGATCTATGATCAAACCATGAGAAATCTGAAAGAAAACCTGAAATGGGACTGAGAGGACAACAAATGGCCAAAATTAAAAGAGGATTTATGGTGTCACAAGAAACAGTAATGTGTTCAAGAGACTTATTGTGAACTGAGTGTCAAATGGAACAGTTTAAAGAACAGAGAGACATAACAGAAGTGTTACCATTGTATCTAAGAAGCAGAGATTTATGGGCAGCACAGACATCAGTGGGAATATGGTTTTGGCTATTACAAATCACTACCTCTTCACCATTTTAAAAGCATTCTGGATTTCACAGTGATCCAAAACACTCGGATCACTGAGTGCCAGAGATCACTAGGGCTAGAGGAAGCTATGCCGATTTACATCTCTGAGGATAACGGTGTATGATGCTGATGAAGCGAGAGCAGCACTTTATGCCAGCAAAAGGCATAAACTCCTCCAGTGACTTTGGAGGACCTCTGGTAGGTCTGGGATACTTGAGGGGCTCCCTCCCCTCTCCACCCTCCCCCACTTAGTTTGCAGGTTTAGACCTTGGGAGTTGTTGAACACTGGGCAGCTCAGTGTCCAGCAGGACACCCTACAGACAGAATACTCACTAGAAGAAGAAAGTCAGACTTTTTTTTTTACTCAATCTGATCTCCACCTTCTCTGCCTGGGTGGGTCCCCATCAGGGTGCAAATTTTGTCCAGTGAAATAAAAACAGGCTTCCAGCATGAAAATAATTCCCATTAGACTCAAAAGAAGCAACTTGTAAAACACGCCAACAAAAGTAGCAGTAAGACAACGACACACGCTTTCACACAATCCAACCAAAAGAGTGGATGAGACACGCTGCACAGGACGCAGGGTGTCGCCCCCACAGCACACCTGCATATCCACGCAGAGATTGTCCCCCAGAAACAGGCACACTGACCCATCCCAGGTTGGTCAGGCATTAGCAACACTGTGGTCCTACCTTTACTGAGGTTAAGTTTGTGTCATGCAGCAGCTCTCTTTAGTGACTGGATGGTAGAACCACTTGTTATTAAGTGGCTACTCTAGACCCTAACACTTGGTTAAACTTCAGTGGCAATAGTCTAAACTCATTCCACCCAGGGAGTTTTGCGGCTCGTTAGCAAACCTTTTTATTTGAAGCCCTGTGAGAGCTACATGTCCCTTTCCAGTGATGTTTTGCTAGCAAAGACCATCTTGCCTAAATTGCTGGATCAAATCCAGAAAAAAAAACCCAGCACAGTAACTGAACGACATTACCATCTGGTGACTGTTCAACATCCTACGTGGACGCTAGCCTGTGTCCAGCACTGGCTGAACAGGTGTCCACATAATACCAAGCCATCACAGTTGTCACTGGTTTGTAATCCCATTTGCAGACTTGACACTCGGGCAGAATACTGAAAGCCTGACATCCTTCAGATGACTCCCTCCCCTGCGTGTTTGTGCGGAAACCTCCTTACTGCTCCTCTGCCTCACGCCATCGAGGGGCTGGCGGTCAATTCCGTGCTGGACTTACTCGGCTAATACTTCCATTCTCATCCCTTTGAAATGAACAAGCAAACAGCACTAACAAAAAGAAACACCCTTGGAAATCCAGTGTTGTGCAAATACACAGGGACTAAGACCTCTCTCTGCACCATTCAGGCTCCAGAAACACCAATACTCCCCACAAAATGGGACTCCGTCGCGTAAGCAGTACTGAAACCAGCTATTATGTAGGCCCAATAGAAAAAGCATTTGCTACCTATAACTTTAGAGAAAAGAGAAATTACAGACTCCTTCCCTGGGTTCAGTGAGTATCTAAGAAAAATAATAATTTTCTTTGAAAGATGCTGACCCAACCATAAAGTCGTCTTACTAACCTAAAAAGAACATACACATTTGAGTAATAGATGGATGTAAAATCAATTAAAATTTAAAATTAAAAAAAAAAACCAAACAAAACACAAAATCAAATCAATACACAGAATAAGGCAGGGTGCAGATTTCACTAGTGTCTATGAGTTCACAGAAGTAGCTAAGTTTACAAGCATAACAAATTACCTGGATTCAGATGAGCCACAGTAAGTAATTATTTGTGCATTCCTAGATCATAGCAAATATGAGGTAAAGGCTCATTAATTTACAACTTTCTCACTGAGGTATAGGCTAACACATTGTACAGGGTATTTTCTAAGAGCTTGCACATAACCACTTAACTGTTCAGCTGAGGCCAGGTAGCTCGTGAAGCCATGAATATCCCTGAAGCACAGGACCCCTGAGCTGAGTGTTAATAACTAACCCCATGTGTGCAGGCAAAAGCATCCTCCATGTGAAAATCCCACTTTGGTAGCCACCGCCGTGCAGCACGGCAGAGCAGTGAGGGCTACCTGCACAGCTCCATGCCAGCCAATTTTGTTACAGGCACCCGAACCCCCCCATTCCACCTAACGGAAGCACCCTGAACCTTTGACAGCCAAGCTGGTTGGAGCAGTCTGGAACAGAGGCTGAGTTAACACTGTCCTCCAACAAATTCTCAGAAGTGAATGTCCAGCTTCCAGCTCATTTAGTTCACTCCCTCAACAGTGTGCAGAGAACAAGAGCAAGGAAGAGCTGTGTTGAGCTTTTGATAACCAGCAAAATTATCTACAGGTACTACAGCCTCCTGTGGACTTCCAGCATTAACCTGCTCCACAGTTAACAAATTAGGAACATTCCTGGTGAGTTCCCAAGGAGCCTCCTCCAAGCAAAGGATGGGCATCCCAGATTCATGCCCTTTTTGGCAAGCGATCCATCCTATCTAAATATTTGCCATCCACCACGCCAATAACTCCGTCTTGCTCCTCAAGGCTAGTTACATACCTTGTTCTATATAGACTTGACCAAAGTTTCCATGTCCAGAAAAGCATAGCCGCTCTATACGATGATTAAAGTGAAGCTTTCTAATTAACAAAAAAAGCACTGTGAAGCTTGCTGGAAGGATAAAAAACGGTTACCTTCCAAATGCCAAGAAGAAACCAGCTTCAGAAATGCTTTGGCAAGGTCCAGAAAATGAGATTCTTAAAGTGAATCTGGAATGACCAAACTTGGTAATTACATCTTTTACCACAGAATGCACATATATAAATCGTAGTCTTTGTGTGCAAACAGATGGGGCTTTGCCATGCTGTTGCTCCAGCCCTGTAATGGAATTATTCCCTTCACATCATGAAAAGTTAATCACACCAACACCCAGCTACAGAAATACAGTAGAGAATCTGGATCGTTGGGGTTTTTTTGTCCTATGCCTGTCTACATATGTTAATATTATGTCTGTATGCACACATACCCATGAATATTCACATTACACTGAGATTAAACATGAACAGAACAATGAGGATTTTGTCATCTTTAATACAGTCCTGTTATATATAACTTTGCAGCTTAAATATAAGTTTAAACCTGAATCTCTCACACGCATAAAGAGATATACTTATTTATAGCTACAGCAATAGGGAGACCGCTCAGAAAAGTAGAACGTCTTTGGAAAAAGTGGGTGGTGATAAAGCAAAACAGAATCTGCTTTTCAACTTAACTGGCATTTCTGGTCTATGAAAATGGTGAACTTGAATCCTATTTTTTTCTGCCCAGTGGAATTCTTTAAATCATCCAACATAACCCTATTTTAAGGATTTCTAATCTGACCTATCCCCTCAATTGCGCTTCAGGAGCTTGGCTGAGTTCTGGCCACCAGAAAATTGTAGGAGGAGGAATGGAAATGGACTCCTCCACACTTTGTGTTCTCATACAAGCAAAAGAGCAATGGAAAGCAGACAGTGCTGGGGATGGACCTTGCCTTACACTGAGCAAAGATCTCTGAACTCCACTACAACTTCTGGAAGCACAGGGACACCCTCTCGGAGCTGAGCGTGCCTTACAAAACCCAGAACTGCCCAGCCTCCCCCACTGTTTGATAGCAGTGGCATAAATTTTGCTCTCATTTCACAATTCAGGGGAAGGGAACAAGTTCACTGTTGGGAAAGCCAGTCACTTGAAAAGCTAGTGACTCAAAGATTACTGCTTCACCGAAAGGGAAGCAAATGCTTGAGAACAGTCCTCATGCTGCTGGGCTGTACCCGGGAGCGCTGTGTGGTGTGTGGCAGCATCAGATAGAGCATGGGACATGCTCCATCTGCAATAAGGGTACACTCGACTGGAACTCTGTACAGCTTGATGGCAAACGCATTGCGGTTTGTGGCTTATTCAGCCCCATCTTCACCTCCATTCTTCTCCCTCTGGGCTTTTATCTGTAAGGGTCTTCAGGGGAAAGACATGTTCTACATTATAAGCAGTAGCAAAGAATAATTCAATATGTTTGTTATACACAGTTATGTAGTTTCTAGCAGCCAGTACCCCACCATAAGTTATGGTTTAATGTGTAAATCATGTGTCGGTCACGGGTATTTTGCATGTTATATCATATTTCTCTATGGAACTGCACAGACTATTTAGAGGCTCTTTTCATGTATCGCCAGCCCTCTATTGTTCCTCTCAGCACACAGGAACTGCAAGAAAAATGAAATTGCATCTGCCTCCTCGCAATGAAGGTGATGGGAAACAGGTAACAATGAAAAGCCCAGGCCTCAACTTGCTAAACACTGCAGGTAAAATCAGGTTTCGCTGCAGTCACTGCAAGCCCTCCCACTTTCTTCAGCGGCACCAGAATTTCAGCTATGCACGTGCTGTCTTGGCTTTATCCAGGCACTTGCATCATACCAGACCTGCTAGTTTTAACTACAGCTTTAAAATACTGCAAGCTAATTTCAATATTTAACTCTACATCAGAAAGGCTGAACATGGAGCAGGCCTCCTGTGTCTGCCTCGTGTAGGCAGAGACTCTGTAAAGGCAGCTTATACTTGGGGAGGTTGTGCAAACTGTTCAAGCTGGTAAGAAATTCCACTGACCTCTCGTTTAAGTTAAACTGCAGACTTACAGGGAGATTTGTAAAACATCACTGCTTCTAATATGTTCGGTTTGTAATCGAGCAGCTTGTTGATGGCTCACCCAACTCGGTCAGGCACAAAACGTTTTGTGTGGATAAGGCAGATAAAACAGTTGTATTCGCTCCTGCTCCTCTGACCTTAGCTGGGCTGATGGGATTTTGCATGTTGAGTCAGGCAGAGAAAGCACTTGAAGAATGGGGTTAAAACTAAGTCAGCCTTTCTGTTCTCTCTCAATGATTTTTGATCGATTCCAACCTCTGCTATTGTCAGCTCAGCACAGATCCACTGTGAAGTTTGCTTTTCTCTGCCTCTTACATTACTGCCACTACCAAGGACTTTGCAGTGCTCAAACCCACCTGACAGTTCTGTTCAGGAAAGAGAGACCCAACGTTGCCACTCCGCCGACATAGCAATGCTAATAGGAGTAACATCTTGGCTGTGTCATTGAAAGGAATAGTTATGACTTGCTGGATGTGCTGGGAAAAGATCTGCTGAAACAGAAGGAATCAACTAGATGGTTTCACCTTGGGAGTGGCTGTATTCCAGTCTGGAAACCTTGCGTGTTGCACTGATGCTCTGATGTGCTTGTCCATGGGCCTTTGCCACACATCCAGGAGAAGAAAAAGGCCCTTAAACGTAGAGATGGCACAACAAAGGTTAGCTTTCAGCAGAGCCAATATGGGAGGAGGCGTTCCCACATTCTCTGGAAGAAGTGGGAAGCCACAGAGAAGCACACTATGGGTCTAGTGCAACACGCAAACCACCAGCTGAAATGTTTCATCTGCAGTGGCAGACTGGCAGCATGATATATCATGTTATCGTGACTGTGATGATAAAAATATATCTGGGGATATATGAGTTATGTCCTACTGTCTGAAATCTCTGTAGGCCCAGTAACTAAGCAACCTCTAAACCTTTGCATTCCTAATTAGAGTAATGCAAGCCCATTAACTTTGTATGGACTGGTAAGGGTCAGAATTTAACCCAGTATTTCCGAGTTGGCTTTCTTTATCAAGTGCTGCCAGAAGTCACACGTGATTACCCCACAGCGTACCAACAGCCAAGTGAACACCCAAAGGAACCCAATATTAAAGGAAATCCACCTTTTCATGCCTCCCATCTATATGGGAACTGATGTAGTTGTGAGCTTTGCTTTGCTTGAATAAAAAAGAAAAGCCAGGAAACACTGATTTTCATTCACACCTCTGCCATTCCCCTATAGAATGGCCCTGGGTACATCACCTATACCAGTTTTTTGCTTCCTCTCTCTTCCCTATGCCACTGGTGCTATGTCTCCATGCCTCCATCAAACCCTGTCCAACCTACCAAATGATAAAAATAGCATCAATTAAAAGAAAGCAGATGAAGTGAAATGGAAGCAGCAAAATGCTTGCCAGGCGTCACCAGGTGTTTCACAAACACACTCCATACCTTGCCTTCACTTTTTCTATTTCAGCCCCATTCAACAAAGCATCCTTATTAGGATACAATCCAAACAAGTACTTAAATGCCTACTTAAATGCTATCATTAATACAGATGGTTTAAATACTTTTCTGAATGAAAACCTTTAACTGTAAGCTCTTCAGGACAGAAAGAATGCTTTAGTTTTGGCTTATACAGAATTGAAATATCAGATAGAAGAATGCTCTTCCTGGCTGCATCGGTTGCTTGCTGACAGCACGCACAAAAAAAAAAAGGAAGTATCTTCTCCCTTCCTCTCAACTTTGTGCTTTGGTTGTTAGAGAATGAGCAGACAACAGAAGACACTTACAAATCTCATCAGACAGACCACTAAGCATATGCTCAGAGAAAATCCATGGAGCTGCCATTTCTGGAACAGAATTACAATCATTCAACGTCAGAGTTTTCACTTGTACAAGAGGAAATGTGCTGCTCAATCCATCCCAAAAGACATTAATATGATTTGTTGCTTGCCCAGTGCTTTGATGTAAAGAGTCCTCTTTATGCCAACAGCCAAACTGCCAGAACCTCTTTTTCCTGAGTCTCCAAGTGTTGTTCATGGCCTCCTGCTGTGAGTGAACTACCTCCTCCCGACAACAGCTGAGTGTAACTTCCACCAATGCCTGTGAGCAGCACTCCTACGGAAGACCAAGGGACCACACCACAAAGCAACCACAGATGATCCAGAAGGGCTTCATGGACCCTTCAGTGCCCCCGAGCCTCGATGCCCTTAGGAGGGAGTGTGTTCAAGTCAGCATTTTTTGAGTTCGGAATTGCATTTTCCCCTCCCTTTCAATCATTTAATTAAATCTTTGGTAAAACAATAACAAACAATAAAAACACCCCCGCCCTCCCATCTTCCATTTCCACGGCAGAAAGTCCAAGCACGCGTTTTGGTTTAGGCAGCCTCCCTCCCAGCTGGGAACCCAGCAAACTGAAATCCCCGCATGCGGCGAGGCCGTGAAGAATCTGTGCGTGTTGCACAGTCTTAGGCACACACAGGACTCTGAGCGTGGTGGCATGTTCTGTGTCATTTTAATGACACACAGCCCTGCTGGCTTTCTCCCCCTGCTCCCCTCCCTCCCCCCCCAAAGCTTTCTGTAGGAGGCATAATTATGTAATAAAATTCCTGTTTCTGCAGCATTCACCCCGTACCAACACAGAAATGCAGGCTTTATTATTCTTCCCAGCTGGTAGGCACTGAATTACTAGTGTTTTAACCCTCTTTGCACTAAACCCTCAGTTTGATTTCTGACTCGCAGCAGCAGGAGAAACAGCCACTGATCATTTCTGGTCTCTCCACTTGTGAGGTTGATTCTCGGCCCTTGAGATCATTTTTATCAGCTCGTAAAACACCTGCTCGTTAAGGATCCAATCTATTTCCCAGGGAAACTTTTAGTCATTGCGGTTGAGTTGCTTCCAGGGCTGGTAATGCCTCAAACCTCGGGACAGAGCTATTTGACCCAGTTTTAGGCTGCGACTGGCGTGGGGAAGGATGGCACGCACGCTGCCAAAGGACAAAGGTCCAACGGGGTGGTATGGTACAGCTGCAAGGCTCCCATAAAGGTGAGACCCTCGGTGTGTGATTGATACTGAGCGGCTAACTTCCTCTGACACCTTGGTTTCCTTCCTTGAAAGAGCAAGGGGCCACAGGGCTGGCAGGACACATCTTCCCTTGCTGCAGGGAGCCTGGTTGTTAGGCAGTCTTTGGTTCTGAATGGCTGGGCATGGGTTTGCATTTCAGTACCCTGCTTGTTGCTACTCAGGGGTGCGGGTGTTGTGGAAGAGCTGTTAAGCAAAACATGGTCTGAAATCCTCACTGACATAGGAGCTAGTGGCCAACATGCCCTATTGGTGTCTCTTTGACCAAACGGAGTGCCCTCTCTGTAGTAGAGGGGCCATCCACACCCGGACAGCAAGGCAGTGATCACCCGGAAAGAAAAACATTCCCAGATTTATGCTCTTTCAGACACTTTTCGGTGAAGGTTTCTGAGCAAGACGCTGCCAAGCTTATGTCCAAATGGGCAAGCATTTACAGTTTATTACCAAATGACCCCTCTTGTGATACTGGAACTCCCACATATGATTTGGAAAGATATCAGGTACCTGGGAATGTGCACGCTACAGGAGCGACCTCAAGCAGGATCACATCTTGACATCTCCCTCTAGTGCCTAGCACCACAGACCCAAGCACATCCAGGACATCTGGGCAAGGAGGTGCAGGGGTGCTCACATGGCTCCTCTCCCCGTGATGCAGAGCAGAACCTATTCCAGCTTCAGTAAACGCTGCCCTGGAGCCCCAGTTCTTCCACACCTGGGAGAGTGAGCTGCCAGATGAGCTACACCACGTCTGACCCCCATACCTCCAACTGTTCTCCCTGCAGCTCAGCGACTCCCAGAGCCTTCCCCCTCCACCCTTCCTCACCGCCGTGATCCTGCCAGGTCAGCTAGCAAGAGGGGATAGGATTTGGTCCTTCAATGAGGTACACGTTTCAGAGAAAATTAGCCACCAGCAGGAGCATGCCCAGGAGCAGAACCTGAATTCTGCAGGCTTCAGAGCAGAGTTACACCCCAGCGTCATGCATCTGTATATCATTTCCACAATTACAATTCACAGCAGCTTTCTTACTAGAGAACATGGCTGTCGCCACTTTAACAATACTCGTTCATCAACCCTGACTGACCTTCAGTCGCAATCTCCCTGAGCAAGTATTTCCAGCTACCTGTCTGCAGCTGACTCGAAACACCCAGCAGCCTAATTCTGGGATACAGATACCTCTCTCACCGCTTATTCCCATGGAGCTGGGGTACACAATACATAATCTTCCCAATCATCTACACTAAGTAAGGCCAGCTGCGTCACTCGGTTCTTTCAGTTGGCATAAATTTTCACAGCCCACCACAAGCACAGTGCAAGCAGTTCCCCAGCAGCACAGACCAAAAGAATAGCCCTCCTTCCCTCATGTGGAAGTTCTCTGCTTTACCATCGGGGCCTGAATGCCTGAAAAACAACAAGCTGAGGACAAGACTACCTTCCCCCAACCCTGCCCCCTGCACGCTGGCTGATCTGGGCAAGCCTCACTGCTTCCACCAGCCCTCCTCCAGCAGGGCTAATGGGGAAGATGATCCCTTGTTGGGCTAGTGGTGTCCCGGGCCATGTTTGCTGATAGTTAATTTAGCCGTCATCTGCTTATCCTGGATCGGGTGCTATAAATACACTCTCGCTTTCATCAGCGACCTCAGTTAAAGTTCCCCACAGCACAGAACGCCAAAGAAATTCTGCATTCTTAAATAAAGTTATAGACAGAGTTGTGAAATCTATAGCTCACCTCCTCTTTCATTTCTGTGACCATTTGTTTTTGTTTTTGTTACGTAAAAATGTTTAACTGGGGAAGGAGGAAGAGGAAAGAAAACATTTTTTTTTTTAAATTAGGAAGACGAGTTCTGCCCTTTCTCATTCCCCTATAAACACACACTTGAACAAAAGGTGGGTTTTTTTTCCTGATCCGTGCCACAAGAGATAGTGTGAGACTAGGGAACAGGCAGCAGAAGAAAAGATGATCTGACCTTTGCCTATAAACAGCTTGGGAGGGCGGCAGGAGGGAGCTCAGGAAGGTTTTTTCTCCTGTGAAGCTCCAGGCAGCCACAGGAATGCATCTCTAGGAACAGGCTGGCTGCATAAACTGGATAGAACAAGTTCAGAGCAGTGTTGCAGCTTGCTCTGACACCGTGTCAGAGGGGGAGAGGGAGGGAGAGTTTCAGCTACAGGGGCAAGCAGCTGCCACAGGGCCACCGCTTGCACCCGGGGCAGCAGCAAGGGATGGTGCAAATTCTGGGGGGCCCCGCAGAAGAAAGAGGGGAGGGGACAGCTAAAAGAAAGCAGAACAGAGAAAGACTTTTGTTGCTGTAGCTGCTGCATCTTGAATCCGTGCACTGGAGCTGCGTTTGTTGCCAACGCTTGGCTATGGTCATGAAGATGCTTGGGTAGGGCTGGGATCAGGCTGAGACATGAAGCTGTGTCCCTCAATAAGCAGGGCTGGGATAGCAACATTTCCACTTTCTAATGATAAGTCTTATGAACTTTGTGTAACAGGAAGATCAGTGTGTGGGTGTATTTATGTTGAAATTAACTTAAGTTTAATCACATACAGCAAATAGTTGGTTTTCTGTCTACTTTAACAGAGTCTGTTTCCTCCAACAGAAGTACTTGCCTGAACTTGAATGTTAATTCAGATTAAGGTAGGATGTGAAACTAAAGCACAACTGTTGATCCTGAAGAACTGCAACTGTGGGTATCCCCCTGTGGAACAAGAATATCTTGATCCAGTTTGGTTTAGCTTACCTAAACCAGATGACAGCGTAAGTCACACTTCTGAGAGGACTCCTTGGCATGGCTGAAATCTTATTAACAGATATAATTTCTATTACATACAGTTAATGAAGTAGGATTTTTTTTCTTTTGAAGTGGAAAGAAAAAGAAGATTTTACTACTCTAATGTTTTACTGTAGAAATCCAGATTTACTTTGTTGGGGCAGGGAGGAGGGGAGGGTGTTGTCTGTGGTTTTTTTGGCTGAAGAACTGCCCACACTTGCGAGTGCAGTGAGCTGGTAAATGGGTACAGTCATTGCCAAATTTGGTCAGGGCTGGGACCACTGTGCAAGCATGGCAGCTGACACCCACGTCTCTGTTCGGGGATGGCTAACCTCATCAGCGCCTGTTGGCCAGGCCAAAGTGAAGGTAACATGCTGACAATAAGCTGTGTTTGATGGCAACCTAGTTTTATACTGCCATTGCTTGACTAGCTTCCATGGAGGTAACAGCGATAGGAAATAGAGACAGTGAAAGGTGAATCAAATCCAGTAGTTCTTGGGTGAAGCCCAGTGGAATGGCTTTTCCTCTCAGTCGCACTAGAGGAAATCTGGAGCACAACAGGCTCCTGCAGATATGGACTTACACCGGTACTAATGACTTTCAACTTGGTCCAGATATTTAGAACACCCTCCAGGAAGATAAATTTATATTAATTCTATAGATCCCATTGACGACATGACCTGATGCACCAAGAATCTAAATGGCATGCCCAAACCTATAAAAGCCAGTGGGGAGAAGGTAAGGAATACCAAGCCTCTTACAGAAGGCAAGAGAACTCTCTACACTGTTGGTTCTATGCATATTTCATATAAAAAAGCCAAACAAACCCACCATACTATTTATATTACTTAATTATTCCTAATCTGTAAAGCAAGTCTAGTAATTCAGTTATTTTTTCTTTCAAATCAAAAAAGTTAAAAATCTGTTTAAGCAGTATATATCTGCAGTTGTAAGCAATGCTTAGCTTTTTCATTAAACAGGACTATCATCAAAGTTTTTATATTGTATATATATTTGTGTGCAAATACATTTCTCCTCAATGGTTAATTTGCAGGAAAGAAGGGGGGAACATGCGTGATTAGCACAAATGTAATCAGCATAAAATGCTGGGAAGGGAAGACAAATGAAAGTGCTTTAGAAAGGCTGTTGGTAATGGTGCGCTCTTACAGATAAAGATTTTTTTCCCTGCCTCCCTTCCAGGTTAGATTGCAATTTCTCTCTCAGTAAGTTTAGAATGCCTGGGCCAAATTCTTCCTCAGCGTAATTCCACTTGGATTGATTATATCAGGATGAATTTAGCCTAGTGCTTCAAAATCATGCCTAATTTCTGAATATAAATTATGAAACCAAAAAAAAATGAGATTGAGCAGAGCTAAGTAACCGGAAAAAACAATGCATCTCATCTTTCTGGCTTTAATCAGGCAAAACTCTGACAGAGTTGTACCTAATTAGAGGTAGAGATTTTCTTTCATTTTTAAGGCCCACATTACAAGTTTCTTTTTTCTGTTTCACACTTGCTATTCTTACAATTAACATTTATAAGCATTATAATGGAAACACATTAGAGAAGGAAAAAAAAAATCCTTTTCTGAATGCCTTTTTGTGAATTGCCAGCTTCATGGTGGTACTACAGTCAGCTTCTGCTGTAACTGCAGACTCATTGCACAGGAACAGCCAGCTATAACATAGTGACACCATAATTATAAAACACCAACTGGAAGGCAAGTTTGGGCAAGTGCTGTCTCCAAAACAACTTTTACTACTTCTTATTACTCTTTTTCAAACTATAGTTCACAAGATTTCATGTCAACTATGAACTCTTAAAGACCACGGTTGTTAGCTTGTTTGTCTTCTCCTTTCATCTTATTTATTTTAGATGCCCTGGCTTCATATTTTCTGTAATGACCACTTACATAGCTAGAGTTTACTATGGTATCAGAACTGCCAAAATTTTAAAAGGCTTTGAGCATTAGAACTGAAATTTCTTGCTAGTTGTGTGAGGATATCCTGCTGACAGGCATATGTTTAAAAACAAAAAACGAAAACAACCAAACACACAAACAAAACCAAATCTGAAACAACCAAAACAAAACAAAAAAACAACCCAGAACCACTCATAAAAATATTTGCAGGCTTCAAAAAAACCTGTTCAACTGAGAATCGAAAGGTACCCCACCAACATGTCTAACTTTTTTTTTTTTAAAATTCTGGGTGATATGCAGCCAGATAATGAACAAACTTGAAATACCTAAGATAATAGCTATTAAGTTTTTTCAGGAACAATGCTGAAATAAAAAACTTCTGAAAACTTTTTTCTAAGTTATTTAAGTTTCTTGTCGGTGCTATGCAATATCTTCCCTTCCGCTACAAAAAAATATACACATGTACAGACTCACACGTGAGAAAGCGATCTCTGTAGGAATCGGGATGAAAACTGAGATTGCAGAAGGTGAGGCAGAAACACAGAGAAACGTACTGGGCTGATGATTGCCCTCTGCAACAATCCAAACAGGTGGCTCCTCACTCTGAGGCCACATTTGGTTTTTTGGGCTGAAGTGGATAAAGCCCATATGCAAACTTCTGCTGGGGCTACTACACACAGCAGTGGCAGGGAGGAACCATTTCCAGGGATGAGAAAGCCACAGTGGGGCAGAGAAGGGGAAGGGGAAGGGAAGGGGATTAAGTCCATAAAGCTTCTGCTAGGTAGAAGTACAGATCAGATTTCATCACTGCTCCAGTAAACAGAGCCTGTATTTGCCATTTCACCTAGACAGAAGCCTAAAATACAGAAGCTATATTCCATAGTCCCAGAGAAGGGCAGCGTGTGCCTTCCCCACCTTAATAACCAGGCCATATCATCATCAAAGGCCCTTCTGGAATGGGGCTGAAGTTGTTTAAACTATCGCTCCTTCTATCAGATTTACATTTCCCACACTAACCTCCACCTAGTTTATTGCCAGGTACCTTTCTGCAAAACGGGAAGCTTTGCTTTGAAGGCCCACTCTACGAAATCTAGAGGGGCAGTAAAGTTAAAGCAGAAGCCATGGCAACAAAGGGATAAACTGAAGTGACTGCTCCCACAGGAAGAAAAAAAAAATAGCCTGAGAGTAGCCATCCAATGAGGTTTGCTGTGTGAGCGTAAGGAACAGGCTGGGAAGCTGCAGAATATAAAGAATTCCTGCTGTGTTTCCCCCAATGTGTCTCCTTTATATTCAAGAGTGTTCACTAAAACAGTTTCTGAATGCATTAGCTTTTCACATCTGGAGACACGGGTTCAATCGTGCATTAGCCTGTACGTCTCCTTTTCTTCCCTAAAGAAAAAAAGTATATTCGTGGATGAGAAGGTATCCAAGGAACACCCGCAATAACAAGTCAGGGAAAAATAACACACCTTAACTTCCAAACAGAGAGAATCTTGCTACAGATTTTCAGCATCTCTCGTGTTTTCTTGTGAACCACACACAAGCTGTAAAAATCTTCTAGTTTTGGGAACAACTCTTTGGAATGTGAGAATGTACCATCATAAAGAAGTATGGATGGATATTTAGGAGACTTAAAGTCACACTTAGCACTTTGTGCCCTATCTTCAACCCTTTCAGAGAAGGTTTCAAACCAACAGGAAAAAAAGAAAAAGCCACAGTTTCCAGAACAAGGCTATTTTCCAAACATGGATCGAGTTAGGTATAGTCACTTTTGCATGAAAAGTCAGCAGCGGGTATTTCAGTCTTTCACCAAAGCCTCTTGAAAAGGCTTTCACATGACTATGTCACAAGTACTTGAACATATTGTCAAATATTTATTGTATGCCTGGTTTTGCTTTATCTTTGGGCACCAGCGTCAAAGTCCTTACACTTCAGTGGATGTTTCCCCACACTGAGGGTTCAGCCGGACTAAGAGCTTTGGAAACTCCTCTTGGAAGTTTTCCCAGTTCTTGTATACAGGCTTGATTGACAAAACAAATGTTGTATCTCTTTTAAGGGTTGGTAATCAGGCTGCTTAGCCCCTCTTCCAGATCATTAGTACTGTTATCATTCAGTACAATAGTATGACCACCAAGGTGCTCTGCTGTTAACATTTTCCCAGGAAGACAAACTGGTCTTTCCCCCAGTAATTTGCAATTTCATTGCTTCCTATCTAAAATAGCTTTTACACCTGTAGTAGGAATATAAGACTCTCTCTGTGATTACCAACTTTCCCAAATAGCCTCTTCTGATAAACTTTAACAACAACCTTTTCAGGGTGTATATGTTACAGTAGATCTAACATTTCTTCCATTATTCACTATTTTAACTATTTCAAAGAATTCTAATATATTAGACAAAGTTTACACTTTCAGAAAGCTATGGTGGTTTGTGCCTCAGGCACTTTATAATGACATCTATAATGACTGTCTCAACAATTTTCTTGGGCACTTAAACGAGGGTCATGAGTTTGTAATTCCCTGGATCACCCTTATCTTCTTTCCCACCTCAGTAAGAAGAACGCTGGCAATCTTCCAGATTCTTCTTATTATAGCTGTAATGATAAGTTAAATCACATTTATTTGGGGGTTGTTTTTTTCCTGGGAGGCGATTCAGCTAATAAAAGAAGTTACTACTAACTTCATAGATTAATGTAGTCCAAATATTAATAATATTAACTACTCTCTACTTGTACATACACACATCTGTCATTCTCAAACTGCTTTAAAAACAAAGCAGTATCTTGATCTCCACTTTGGAGACATGGAAAATGAAACATAAACCCAGGGCATTATAAGGCAAAGCTACAAGCAGAGTCCAAGTCTCATAGTTGTATCATTGTCTGCTAAATCATGTGTTTCAATGAGGTCTTATTAACAATAAAAGTACCTCTATTCCTGCCAACACTTTACCTTTACCAAAAGTAATACTAAGCTCAAGAGGTATCCCTCTGTATGGAAGACCATGTAAGAAGTATTTTACATTCTAATTTTCTCTTCTTAATTGTCCCTTGAGCCTCTTGAGTTATTCAGGCTCATCAGCTCTCCAGTGGATTTCTAATATAATTCTGGAAGAAATTACTCTCTTTTTTTTTTTATATAATATATTTGTCCTTTTAACTTCCTTTTATCCACCCTAGTCTCTCAGCATTCCTAGAAAAGCATTCTGTTCACTCTACTTGCATGACTGATGTTGAGTTTGTTTCCCCCTCACCAACCTATTTCTCTAGCCTCCATAAATATTGTCCTTTCTCATTTAAGCAATTTTTTTAATTTCTCTCCTTCTGCTCCATTCTCTCCAATTTCTCTATAAAGGTAAGTGTCATCATTCTGTGTGGCTCTTTCATTGATATAAACACCTAATCACATTCAGTAGCACGAAGCTGATGGATGCAGATAGCCCACAGCCATCACTTCCACAGAGTAAGCAATCAGGTCCTTAATTTTGTTTGCTGGGCCAGATCCTCAAAACGGGCTAAACCAGAGCTGTTCAGTGCAGCCAAAACTGAGAGAGAAGCTGCTCTTCCTCATATTAAGTCAACGGATTACTCCGCTTTGTTTCAGGTTTTTTTCATTTAGTGGTAATTCTGTTAATGGCAACCTGATATTCTTTCATTTCTTTCCTGAAAAAAACCCTTCTTGAAGCTAGGCATCACATTAACATTAATAAACTTCAGTGTACGTAGTATCTTTTATCTAGAAGGATCCCAAAGAGCTTTGGAAACTCTACCCAGTTTCATTCACTGAAGTGACTCATCCATGAACAGCAGCTGTTTATCAGCACATGGAAACACAGTGCCCAATAGCACTGGAGCTGCAAATTGACAATGGAGCGAGAAGTTAGGTGAACGAAACAGAATTATTCCACCTGGAATTGAGTTGGACCTTACTGTTAACACCCTTTTTCTAGGAAAATTGTCATGAGATAGCTGCTACTTATATAACATTTTTCAAACTCTTGAGTAGGCATTTAATCCAAAATACACAAGGTGAAATTGCAGCTCTTGCTCTCCAGTCCTCATGTACCAGGAGAAAAGGGGAGGGAGGCTCTCCTGCGTGAAGGCTCCCATGATGCAGCAACAGTAAAAATCAACTTTACTGCTCGCTTCACGGTCCTCCTTGGAGGAGTTTTCAAGCTGCGATATAAAATAAGCATCCCAAGAAATACACTTCAGTGGGCCCTTACCAAAAATGATTGCAGACCTTCTGGTAGTGCGGTGGTCTTGTGGCCAATGCGAAGGATCCCTGGGCACACACTGGCTCACTTGGGACAGGTTGATCAAGTCACTTACTAATTGGATGGCTGTGTGTCTTGTAGCCAATCCTGACTTGTAATAACCATCCCAATTTTAGGTACGTAGACACCAAATTCAATATGCCTAAAACATCAGGCTGCAAACCAGATTCAAAAGCTACCACAGATTCAAAAGCTACAGCAAAGTGCAGCAAATAGCTCAGGGTGATATCTTGGCCAGTTATCATAAGTATGGGATGACTTACATTAGGTGTCAGACCACCAGGATGTGTAAATAATGACAAAGTTGCTTCAAGTGGCAGATCAGCCCAAGATCAGGAGCATGCAAGAGCAGTTTTATTCTGCTCCAGCCTGCACCTTTCTTCAAAACAGACACTCCATGTAAGCTCTCCTTTATCCTTCATCACACAGTTAACACTACACCACCACCTGAACATGGACCCAAGGCATTTAAGCTGTAGGTTCAGGAGCGTTACACTTTACAAGAAGAGTGACATGTTTTTCAGTAAAATCATCACTTTTCCCTCTCCCCCTACAATTAGTCATACCAGTGTCTCCACCAAACAGTGACCTGCCCAGACTAACAATTTAAAGATGAGATGAGGCAGCATTTCACATAACCACATCCCTTTCTGAGGGTACCTACTGGAAGACACACAATAAGCCAATGAAACAGGTCAGCCATATTTACTTCTAGAATGAAAGCCTGTGTTAAAACTCAAGACAGCCTTTCTCTTGAATACTTCAGAAAACTAAACCCAACCCCATTCTAAAATGTTATTGTTTGGGGTCCTGACAGATTCTTTACCCACTCCTACAAGCTATGTCCTGTATCATTTACAACCTGTTTACATTAGTAGGCAGATGGAGCCATTATTGCCCTTCTGGCTGATTTTGCCGGCTCTTTAAACCCTTCTTGAGATGCTGCACTTGCTGTCACTGCTTTGATCCAGAGACTGACAGCACAACACTGCTTACTGCTGCAGCTTTACTGTCTGTCCTGGAATTTTTATCCCTGCCATTTCTCTACTTTACAGTCCTTCACGCTGAAACACTCCTGCAAGAAAGCTCCTGGAATCTTTTATGCAATGCATTGCTTTTCCTCAGGTAAAAACAACTTCAACCTGCATTTTCTATGGAGTTTGTTATGTGCCAGTATTACAATATTCATTCCCCACACCGTGAATCAGACATGCCAGTCCAGTCTGTTATGCGATAGCATCAGTCTCTCTTGCTCCCAGACTCTCTTCTACTCAGTCTTTAAAATTTAGTAAAGAAGGAAGTTTTGGTTGTTGCTTATGACCGTTACTGAACGAACCATTTTCACTTGTTTATACTGCAAGACAGGATGGAAACACACTGAGGAAGCCCACTCAGATTCAACTAGTGGTGCATCTCAAGCTGTAAAAATAATTTCCAAATTAAGGATAAATTATATATACACGGAAAAATAAACTACTCGGTAAAATAAACATGTATATCTTCTATTCCTTTAAGTTGTTGCTGCCAGAATTTTTCTTAAGATGTGAAGGAAATATGTCACCCTCTAAAGTGGTCAGCACAAACTGTACATTTTTCATTTGTAAGCATCAAGATCTACAGCTTATCAGGAATATTAAAACCTATTTCTAACTTGCAGCTGTTACTACATCTACCTTGTATTATTTTTCTCCTAACAGCGCCCATCTTAAAAAAAAAAAAAAAAAGGCAGCTAGTCAATCTTAGGAGACGACATGACAAATGACACATATTTCAATAGGCTTTAACAATAAACAGCCAACCTCAACAAAGAGAAGCCTTCCCCCACCTCCCCACTAAAGCAGAATCAGACAAGAAACTAAGTGAGACATGTTAACAGAGAAGCACTCCAATTAACGTGTTACAGCTCCTTTAAAGCAGAGACCAAAGGGGGCTGCTGCTCAGGATGCTGGAGGATGCAGAGCAGTAATTGTCACTTAGGCACTTAACTCCCCGCCGCCCGGGTCCCTCGCAGCCTGGTTTATCTCTCGCCAATTACTGCTGTCATTTGCATTTCAATGTGTGCCATCAGGAGCCAGGGCAGAAGCACCAGCCACAGGAAACGCGGCAAAGCCAACCTTTTCTTGAGCCAGGCTGATGCCAGGCCATGGGAGGTGGGTATGGTGGGTACGTGACCTCCTGGCAGCAGGCTTGGCCGGCTGGGGGGCTTGGGAAGCTGGCAGGGCACCTCCTGCCATGCCTGTGCCCACCCGGGGACTGGAAAGACCCCAGTGAAAACTGAGAGCCAGCAAGAGCCCCCAGAAGAAGTTTTCAGGAGTAGTTCACACACAAGACGCATGCTGGGTGCAAACTGGGCAAGTCTTGTTTCTGATGCATCTCCCAATGATGGCTTTTGCATTTTTTTACTCAAAATTTATTCACGCCGTAAAGCTGCATGACAAGGATTTGCGTACTTAATCATGGAATGGTTAGAGTTGGAAGGGACCGAGAAGATCAAGTTCCAACCCCCCTGACATGGGCAGGGACACCTCCCACCAGACCAGGTTGCTCAAAGCCCCATCCAGCCTGGCCTTGAACCCCTCCAGGGATGAGGCATCCACAGCTTCCCTGGGCAACCTGTTCCAGTACTTCACTGTACTATTCTTTAGCTACAAGCACTGCCCACACTTTGAGCCCCACGGTGCTTGGTGCTGTATAGAAGCACCCTGTGTTACACACCCCTGTATGAGAGGGGAGGTGTACAGGTAAGGGTCAGAAGGTGCTCTCCAAAAATGAGAGGGATAGGTTTGCTTTGCCCCCGGGAAAGAGATCTGCCTCAGAGGATGGCAATAAAAGGTCCTTTCTTGAAAACATAACAAGTGAGAAACGGAGCCTGCAATAGAGGGCCAGTAGACGTAGGAGACAATCTTTAAGGAAAATGACAAGAAGCATAAGGCTGAGAAGGACTTAGCCATCAAAGCAATTATTTTGTGCCAGATAAAAATAGCAAAGGGAGCACCCAGTGAGGGTATTCAAACAACATGGGTCACGTCCAAAGAAATGGGACAAAAAGAAAGAGGTATCAATCCTTGTTGCTGCATTTTTTATGAGAAGAGGCAAAGGCAGTAAAAAATATGTCACAGTAATTTAGAAGTGACATTATGAGTGCCTCAAGAGCCTGTTGAGATGTCCAGAAACAAAACTTCAGCAAGATGAAAGTGTATGAGCTCAGTTGTCTTGGAGAGGGAGCTACAGGCTGTGGCTAAGCCACTTCCATGAAAGATGCCAGAATTAAAAGCCAACATCTTAACTCGGAAGAAAAGGAGGTGGTGTATCACAAAGGAGCAGATGTGAAGGTCAGGTGCTATGGACAGTGGCTCAGGTTTTTTTCCTGCACATGTGATTGCCCTGATGAGAGGCACAGAAGGAGACAAAGGATACCTGCACAGACAGCTTGAGTGGAATGAAGAGGTTTCTTTAAAGCACAAATTCAAAAAAAAAAGCAATCACAGAGAGAGGTAGTGTCAAGGAGGACAAAGGAATCCCTACCAGGGAACAAACCTACTTGAGCAGATTGAAGGTACTGGATTGGTCAAGGATGGAACAAGGGTTCTCAGCTAGAGAACAGTCACGATACACATTGGTGGTGTGCTATTACTTGAATGCACAGGGCTGGGAGTGGACACAAGAGGGTCTAGGATGAGATGAGCTGAAAGCCCAGGAGGGCAACTGCTGACTGCATACTCAGGGGAGGAGAGGGGAAAACACACCACTTGCACCTATTCATACCCATTGCTTTGCTTCCTAGACAGTGTAGCTTAAGACAATGTCACATAAGTTTATCAATCCTTAATGGATCCCCTTCCCTAAAGCCTGCCTATTTGCAGAGTATCCCAACTGAAATTTACCACCCCTTTTTAGAGGAGTTTCAGCTCTTTAAACAATCCATATCCTTAATAGTATTTGGAGCTCAGGGATCAGTCTTCCGAGCTGACAGAAAAGTCAGTGCTGCTCCCATCTGTCAGCCAGCTCTGTGACATCTCATCACCACACGAGGTGCAGCAGAGAGACCTCAGAGGAGAGGGAAGAACCACTCCAGCTAGATCTAATTCAACATGGCCTCTGTAACTGAAATAGGATTTTTTTGATTTCTGCAGCCAAAAAGAATCAGATGCACAAAACCATCCCTTTTGTTTGCTGACAAGATGCATTTCCATGGGTTTTCCCCATGAGTGAGAGAATTTGAAAAAATTCTGTGGGCAACTCAGACTGTCCACCCACCACACAAACAGAGTGGGATACAAATAGCCAGCAAGTGCAGAAGAAATGCTTCCTCCTACTTGAGAGCGTGTTAAGAAAAGGTTATTTGTCACTGATGAGCTGCAATCATAAGGCTATAAACTCTCCAAAGCATATCCAAGAAGCATTTTGGTCCATACTAACCCAAGAACAACAGAGATGAAAATCTAAAATACACTGCAGGTCTTTTCTCCTTAACTAGCCACCAGAAAAGCAATGGAAGACTAAGGTTTTCTGTGACACCTAGATTGCTGCTCCCAATTAAGAAGACCACGTGCGTGTAAAGTTCGCACACACAGAGTTATTTTCCCCTGCCAGAAAGACCCCTTTCCTTGGAGAAAAAGGAGAGGGTATTTAAATAAATAAGCCAAAGCAGCTTCTAAAAAGTAAGTAGCCAGAGTGGGAACTATAGTTAACTGAAGGCCAACAAAAAGTAAATTTGCCCTTTCGTTTCTTTTTAAGTGTTTTTTAAATGCTTTTTTTTTTGGCTGACTGTATATTTGAAACCCTCTGTATTAATAAGCTGATCAGTTACTGGCTCCCTAACTGCTAAACTGAGCCAACAAACTGCTCTTTTCTCTTCTGTCTCCAAGCCAAAAGAAACTTTTATAGGGAATAAGTTGTCCCCCTTCCCCTGCGCTGAGGCGTAACACAATGGTGATTTGGAAACCTTCCATTTATCACCAGGAACAAAAATGCTAAGCCAGACAGCAAATATGGGTTTGAAACAGGGTCTCTGGAACAAAAAAAAACTCCCACTATCACATTCTGCACAACTCCTGACTCAGGCATTCTGCCTCTGAACACCACTGCTGCACGGAGGATGCTGTCCTTCGGTTTCACTTCATGTTGGCTTGGCTGACCTTATGTTCTCCCGCAATTCTATATTATTAAAGTATGGTTTATTCTGCTACAAAATGTAACACAGCCTTTTGTTTCTTGATTTACCAGTCCGGTTCTGCCAAACTCAAAATCTGCATTTGTGAAGTATGTGCATTTCCCCTGCACTTTTCAAAGTGGAACAGTGGTCTGATCCAGGCATCAAACCTGCTAGGTGGAGAAGAAGTTCCACAGAGGGAATTTCTTAAGACAAGTTGAATGACAGCTGGGGAAGAGGAGTCTGCTGGAATCATCTGGGATGAATGCACTGACTGCCACTGCTTCTCAAAGTAACACAGCAAGACAGTCTGGACAGTAGCTAAAGACTAAGGCTGGCTTCAGATGACTCTGCCCAAATGCTCCACTGCAGGCTTATCCTGTTAACCCTGCCTTTAACAACCAGTCCAGCCAGCTCTCAGATAGCTAAAAGATCTTGGCCATGGAGGGCTCAGCTCCCCATCAGCAGAGCAGCTGAATTAGTGCATGTTTATGGTAGCCTCTGTCACCTCCTATGGACCTTTGACAAAAACTTGCTGTTGCTCCCCGTTTTGGTGTGCTTACCATAGAAACTGAGGGATGGATGTACTACCATCCTACCCAGAGACAACAGCTTCCTTAAGAACACACAGCATCTACCCTACATGTATCAGCAGGTATGAAACACTCTCTACGTGTAGTTTTCTAGAAGGATGCTAGATCTTCTCTAAATCAGCCTAATTAATCGTTTTAGTATCCATGACCACCATCTGCACATACATAAAAACCCATCATACTGAATTCTCAGAGAATTAAGTTAAGTTATCTGAACACCAAACCGCATGAATGAGAGACAAAACAATAGGTTTGCGAGAGCTGTATATTGGGTCCTCCCAACTGAGACAGACTATGGCCTTGGCCGAGTGGCAGTAATTATTTAAATGTTAAACTACAAAAAGCAAGACAAATTCCACTGAAATCCTGGATCACTTTGAAGTCGTATGTACAATACAGCCAGTTTCCTTTCTGGAAAAGGCCTGCCCCACATCTCCAAACAAATACAATGAGTCAGACAGTATGAAAAATCCAGCTCTCGGATTAATATTGCATACAGTCTTCTAGAAGCCCGTAATAAGAAAAGCACAGGCAGAATCACAACAAGTAACTACTTCATTTTTTAACCCACACAGGACAAAACACTACTCTTTTCGGACTGTGATTTAGTGCTGCATCAGAGACAGAGCTCCTCATGCACCTATGTGCACATATCTGAAACAGCTGAGAACATATAAGTTTCAGTTTCCCTCCCACTGGTCAATCAATTTCATTAACAGCAATCATTAATTGCTACAGCAGGCAGAAGTAACCTGACTATAATTTACATCTTGACAGTAAGCAATCAGCCAGATTTCCAGAGGCAGACAGCACTCACCGATCTTAGAACTTAATTAAAGTTTGGGTGCTCGGCACTTACTGGGTTATATTTCAATTTCAGACTTGGACCATTTTCCAGGATCCTCCCCTCTGCCATCAGTCTCTTATTTTGTGGGTCATCAGTTGCTTCTTTTGCTTGAAGTTGCCCACTGCCATTTTCTGCTCTTCTACATCTATGGTTCATTTCCCCCACCTACATCTACTGTTGAAGCCCTTACAACTAATCCTCAATGCGGTGTAGCTCAAGCTGTAACTAAAAGAGCTTGATTGTAGACAACTGATGTAGGACTCTAGCACGAGCAGAACGTTGTCTTTACCCAAACTATCTGGAACAAAAATCACAGGCTAAAGTGTGCCTGTTACATACACTGACTGAACATACAATGAAGATCTAGTTATTTAGTGCTATTACTCTAAACGCTTCAAGTGACGAATAATATTTTACAAGGTAGCACTGACAAGAACTAGGCCACCCTTGGAGGAGATAGCAACTCAGAATATAGCTATCGTGACCTTCACTGCAGCAAAGACACAGTTTGAATATTGATCTCCATAATTAAACCCTTCTTCCACACATTATCCGAGTTCTGAAGAAATAGGATTAGATGGAGGTGGAAGATGCTGATACTTACAGAGTATATGCAGGGTGTGGAGGTAAAAGAGGCACTAAACACAAGTCTCTGCTATGTGCTTCAACTCCCTCATTGCCAATGTGCTCAGTTCAAGCAACACGTACTACACATAGTATAGAATCGTAAAATGCTCTGGGTTGAAAGCGACCTTGAAGATCATCCAGTTCCAACACCCTGCCATGGGCAGGGACACCTCTCACTAGACCAGGTTCCTCAAAGCCCCATCCAGCCTGGCCTTGAACATCTCCATGGGGCATCCACAACTTCCCTGGGCAACCTGATCCAGTGCCTCAACACCCTCACAGTAAAGAATTTCTTCCTAATTTCTAATCTGCATCTCTCCTCTTTCAGTTTAAAGCCATTATCCCTCATCCGATCACTACACTCCCTGATAAAGAGTCCCTCTCCATCTCTCCTGTAGGCGCCCTTTAGTTACTGGAAGGCTGCTATACTTTAAACATGCAACAGTTTCATAGTAGATTAAACATTTCTTCAATCCCAACACTTAATTCATACTCGTGAATGAAGAAGAGATGCCTCAATAACTCCAAATCCCATAAGCAAAGAAGCACTACACTGTAAACTCTATTAAAAGAAAATTGAGGATGGGAAGTCAGACCTTGGGAAAGACTCAATGTAATTTTTTGTCTGCACATACAGTACTTGGCTACCAAATCTGTAAAGTAGCAAGTGCATCAAATACAACCTTTTAAAGCTTCTCTTTTGTTGGTGGTGGTTTTGAGTTGTTTTCTTTTTTTTTTTGTTTCCTCCAAATGTACAGATCAGCAGAAAACACTCCTGCTTTTCATCATTTAGCTCCCTGTCACAAGAGAACTCAGGAAAGTTATTTTTTCCTAGCAAACAGAAATCTGTTGTAAGAATTTCCAGATCAACTGTATATGGTACATCAACTTGCTGGTATTATAGAAGAACAATCCTAGCATGGGTATTGTACTATAAAATACTTCATTCAGCAATTTCCAAACCTGGGTGCCTGAAGGTAGGCTTCCAGAAGTTCCTAGGAGTGCACTCCGGCACTTAAACAAAAGAATTTGCCCGGAAAAAGTACCCCGGACTGCTGGAGCAGGGAGAGGCAACAAAGTCCAACATTCTTTTCTTCTGCCTTCACAAACAATCCAGCCTCACTACACCCACACCAAATGCATTGCAAAGGGGTTCTATTAAGGTTTGTTTGTGGTCTTGGTGGTTTGAGATTTTTTCCAACCCCCACCGCGTCACAGAGCATGTTCGCTCTTCCCAAGCACTCCCTGCTCTAGGAAGCTACTTCTCTTCCTATTCAAGCTCTTCACAGCCTCTCTCTTCCTCCCAAATCACATTTAGACTTCCACCTCTCATCAGCCTGTGGCAGACACTGACCCCTCTCCTCCCATTATGCTGTCAAACAATCTTTTCAAGCTCTTTCATGTGGTCTTCCTTCATGCCTGTCAGACTCACTCCATAAACTCTTGTAATTCCTCAAATTCCTCCGGTGTTGAGATGGAGAATGTACCGAGACCATTGCTACCATGATGTTCAATATCCTGTCACCGTCACTTAGCTTTCTGCTTGCTCTCCATCTGTTGCCTCTCTTTATGTGTCGAACATAACTGTCTTTTTGTACAGCACCTAACTTAAGAGAGCCTTGGGCTTTGGCTAAGCTCTTCATACTCTGGTAATACAAGAACATTAAAAACAGCAGTAGCAGGGAAACCGCAGAAAGGTTTAATAGATTTGCCCACTTACAACACTAACCTGTGGGAGCACATACTAGTCCCATTACCTGTGCTGGTCTTCATCAAAAATAGTTGCACAAAAGCCTCAGAAATCATCATTATCATCATCACCTCCTCTACCACTTGGGCAGTGGCCTTTTCACCTTTCTTCCATTACTGCTAGAAGGAATGGAAAAGAACTCAGCTGCTGGAATTATTTACCCTGGTCCCTGAGGGCAGGTGCATTTTTTTCTTCTTCGGCATATTTAGTGTTTCTTCTACTGCACAGGGGTATTTCCAAACAGACAGAAAGAAAGAGTTGCTCTCCTTAGCAGATGTTAATCCAAAGGCATACGGAAGACCCATCAAGCTAGAATGAAAGCGATGGCCTACTAAAGCCCAAGCTTTGGTATGCACTTTTGAAGAGCACAGAAACCCTCAGACACACAGAATGTCTGTCAGTCCTGGGCATGGACTACGCAACTACTCCATCTTCATTGCAATCCTTACCCCTTGTTAGCTATATTAAAGCCAGGATAAATCACGCTGCCCTCTACCTCAACTACAGCTTCTTGTTAACATGTGAATAGTTTTGGCTTTCCTCTGGTTGGTCCAGGGCACAGGTTGACCAGTAGGATCACGCATGTGTAAAAAGCACACGCTCTGATCTCCTTTGTTTTGTGGCACAGCTGCACTCAAACTGACAGCGTGTCAGTGCTGGCATCACTGGCAGAACAAAGGAGACAAAGGCTGACACAGGAGAGGGAGACTTTGTTGGGCTCCTAAAGCAGCAATGTTTAAAAAAAATTAAAAAAAAAAAATCAAACTTTAGGCAAGCATGCATCTGGACTAGGAGCAGTTTTTAAAGGAGGAGGCTCTGCCCATCTAGCATCTGTGAAATTGAGGGCTCACCATCCATAAAAACCCATCTTTCCTTACAGTTTTGAGCAAGAGAACACAGAATTGGTGAACACAGACAGGTCCAATGGCTCGTTTCCTACAGCACTACAGCCCTAGCAATGCATGTATTTGTCTTATCTCTTTGTAAACTAGGCTGGGCTAAGTGCACAGGAAAGTACACTAACCATGCGTGGATTTAAGGCTCTTGGCACCAGACACAGTCACTTGGTTTAAGTGGCACATGTCTTGTGCCATGGCTCATGAGCTTAAGGCTCATGCTAAGCAGTTGCAGAGGGATGTGGCAGGCAAACTACACACAGCACTGAGTTTGATGCAGGAAATTGCATATGTTCCAATACAGCATCGTACTATATGATCTCAGTGGCTAAAAATGTATATTGGGGAATTAAATCTCTGATCAATTTCCCCTCCATCCCCAATTCAAGAGTGCCCAGAAGGGCCTTTGTACAGCCCCATCTTCAACATACCCTGATCTGCACATACTTCCAGTACTATCTAACATGCAAGGGGCAATTCCAGGCAGACAAAAGGCTGTATCTTCATCCCAAGAAGGTCACAAACTAAGGATGTGCAGAGAGGACCAATGTGCCGCTTCAGTCTCCCCCTTGGCACAGCATCAGAGCCCAAGCTTACTTCTACCCACGCAATTAAAAGAGGTACATTGCTGCATTTAGTGGGGTGTTAGTACAACAAGAAACATCTTCATCAGCTGCGCTGAAACAGTGCAAGTGACTTCTGCAAATGCCATTGTTCTTAGACATAGGATTTCATTACAGAAAGCCTGCCCACTGAGAAATATGTTGGGGGTGGAGTGTGGGGGGGACAGGAAGGAGGGGGAGGGAGGCTTTAAACAGGGGGTGGGGGGGGAAGAAACCCTCAGAGATCCAAAATAAATTATTCTTGATTCACAGGGAAGCAGGAAATACAGCTCACACCCAAACAGAGACTACTCCTCCATGGCAGACAAGCATCCTGATGATTGTTGGCTTTGTTGTTGGGGCAGGAAGCTCCCCCACCCGCTCCGCAGCGCGGGATTGTCCGCGGCAGCCACCGGGGCTGGGCTCCCCCCGCAGGAGCCAGGGGCTCTTTCAACGCACCCAACTAACACCTTCTTTAACTCCAAGGGTGAACAAAATATTAAAAAAAATATATATATATAAAAATTAAATATATTTCCTGCGGGTTAACACAGTGTAGCACAAAACTTAGGGTACGCCACCCTATGGCTTCTGCATTTTTACTAATAATGTAAACCAACATGTACTGTTGTAATGGCAACAACCACAACACTGATACGGCTTGTATGTGCTGGGACTAATGTTAAAGTGGTTTGTTATTAATTATTTAGGTCTAGCATTGTACCAAAAAACCCAAGGATGGAACAATAGTATTTTTATTTAGTTATTTTTGACCTAGAGGATGACTAAACTGTTCAAGAGCCAGGAGTCAAATTTTTCAGAAAAAACCTGGGATGTGAAAACACTGCTTACTTTCAAAACAGAAAGCAATCTAATAAAATACCTTTTAAAAGGTGTGGGTTCATACCCAACAACAGCTGCAGCCTCGATGATCTGAGCTGAAAAGATCAGACAGAACCAGAGAGATCTGTCCTGCTGCAATGAACTGCAAGCTTAATCAGGATCTATATCGGTTCGAAAAATGTAATCTGTATTGCCCTTCTCCCTCCTGCTCTGCGTGCGCACAGATGGTCAAAACCTTACAGCTAACCCTGAGCAATGGATAATGAGGTAATAACTCTGCCCAGCCTACAGCCTCTGTGGTTACTTCCAAATTAACATCCAAACTGCATTATCAGATTCACAACACCAGAAGCATGAGTTCAGTTCACCAGCCAGACCATCTCGTTAGTCAGGAAATGGTTATAGCAGCTACATTTCTGCACCTATTTTAGGTCTTTAAAGTTGTGTATGGCTACTGTAAACATACACATCAAACCATCTCTATGTTCCAGCTTCAAGAGAATAAGAACAACAACAACAAAAAAAAACACTAAAAAAAAAAACAAAAACAACCCCCTCCTACCCAGACTTTTCCTGAATACTAATGCTAAAACTATTACAAATGCTAATTTGGTAGCAACAACCTATGATTAAAAAAACAATGAAGCACCTCAAGCACATGAATTAAGACATCATCTTAAAACACGCTCTTTTCATCTTAAACTAGAAGACCCTCATATATACATCTGGGCCTTTTTTGCTCTCGATGATCTCAAACCTATATTAAAGACACACGTCTTTATGCAAGATAAACTCATGCATTTTGGGCCTGAACACAAGCTAAAGACAGTACAGTACTTTTGAAGAGAACCATAGACGAAGCCAAAAATCTCAGTTGAGATTTTTTCTATCAGTAAACGCAGAGCAAAGGCAATCTCATGGATTACTGGGATGTCTATTGAGTTACTCAAACACCATTACCTAGTATTCAGCACTTAGTAAAGCACATCACTACTTTACATCTGCTTTCAGTCCATAAAGTACTTAAGCAGTGGCAAGGATGCACTTTCACAATGCTTCCGAGGCAGGGATCTCAAAGTTTTAGTAACACTAACTCATCTTTACAGTTCTTGTTTTATCTCCTTTTTTTTTTTTTTAAAGTACAGGAAACCAAAGCTCAAAGGGCTGATTTCATTCCTCGTGTTGCGCTGCTCACCAACGGCAAAGCTTGAAATAGAAACCTTAGTATACTCAATTCCTTTTCATGTGCTCAAACTATCAGACACCTCTCCCTCGATACTATATCAAACTTTTCTATTCCGATCTCGTATTTGTGCATAATGTTTAACCTACCTACTGCCTTCCATCAATAGAGTGAAAAAATAGACACACACACCCCCCCCAAATATTGCAAACGTACAGGCAATTAGAAAGAAAGAACAGATTGCTTGCCCAGGGCCAACTGTTAAACTGCAGGACCTACCTTTCCCACCCCATCCTTCACTTCAGTCTAAAACACTCAAACATTTAGGACAGGAACAAAGCCCTAACCTTAGTCAAGTGTGCGGCATAAAAAAAACAGTTACCAAAAAAGGTAGGACCAAAAGATCCTCCACTCTCACCCAGATCAGAACTTTCCTTTACACAATGTGTCTTTGCCAGACCTTAGTTTTATTTTTGATAATTCATTCTAAATAGTAAATAACTCCCTACATCAATAATATCCTTGTCAGATTCATAAGTCAGTATTTGATTCTAGGTAAACACTCCATAGGGATCCTTTGGTGAAAAATAAAAGCTCCTCCTACTATCAATAAATTCATTTCTATCATCCAAAAAGCCAGAGCTACATCAAACCAAAACATGTAATGCTGGGTTGTGGAACATGGAGAAGCCAAATACTAAGTCAGAAAGCACTAAGCCAGGAATTTTAAAAAAAATAATTTTTTTCTTTTTCATTTGAAAATTGTAGCCATAGCAGATTTGTTGCACTTTTCAACTGATAAAACATTTGCATTACTTGGCTGCTGTTTTCCAATTCACAGTTCTATGCAATTAAGAATTCCGAGCAATTCCAGCTTCACTATTGACTGCTAGGCTTACACTAAAAACTCTTCTTCCTGATTACGCTTTGGTTTTAGTGCTTTTCTGTTTATGATCTTGCAAAATACGCCATGGTTCCAAAGGTGACGATACAAAACCCCACAATGTCTAGCCAATTGTCTAAACCCAAAACTAAATTCCCACAGACAAAGTATTTCATGAAACAAATGCTTGACATTTGACTAGAATAAAAGTTGTTTGGTTGGGGTTTTTTACCATAATTTTCATTATGCTCTTTGCAAAGAATTGGTCTCCATTAGAGAATGAAGGTAGGTCAATAGCTAGTACAAGGCAGTGATACTTAGCAAAATTACACAGATTAACTAATTTTAGTGTTAGGAACTATTGTAAATCTCAGCAGTTTGAAAGGTGCTTTCGGTTGGAAAGGGAAGGGGTAAGAGTCAGAACTTCATGGAATATAGACTACAAACCTATTAGGAAAGACAACTGCTCTGAAAAAGAAATTACTTTGTAGAAAATACCCATTAGACTTGCTATGAGATGTCTTGACTTTAAGATGCTATTTCACAGTTAAAGTTCTCATATCCCTTTAACATCTCTACTCTGGTTAACTTTCTACTAGCAATTGCATTCCAAGATACAGTCGTGAACACATCATATTTCCCTCAGTACCGAGGTTCTAGGGTCTGCTCCAGCTGTCAGCTAGAAGTATTTGCCTTTCTTCCCATTTATTTTCCCTATCAGCCTAACACCATCATCATCTTGAGTTTGAGAAAACAGAAGAGACATAATAAAGACATAGATTTGTATATATTTTCCCCTTTAAAACTGTTTTTGCTCATACGAAGGCATAAACACTGAAAAGAACCATCCCCGAGCCATCTACAGCTTTCACAAAAAGCTGTTTTTAAAGCTGCCTATCTCTCTTCCACCTGATCCTATAAACACTGCTGGCAATTTTTCCCCCATGCCTCTAACATATTTTCACTTAGCACCAGTTTGATGTATAAGATCTGACAGCCAGGCAGTTATAGGCCACCTGCATCACTGTCGCCATGACAACAGTGAAAGACAATCCATGATCCCATGCCCTGGTCACACGTTTCAATACAGCTTATCTGTCCAAAGCCACTGAGTCTAATGGAAGAGAGTAATTACAATCTTCCACTCATTGTCAAAATTCTCACCATATAATGCTCTTCAAAATTATTTTATTCCTCTCACATGGCTGCTTTGCAAAAAGAAAAAAAAGCCATCACAAAAAAAAAAAAAAAACAAACTGAAAAAAGAAAAAAACCAACCCCAAAAGAAACCTTAAGTGGGTTTGGGAAGGAGAGGAGGAGAGAAAAGCCAGGCTGTGACCGATACAAAAACATACCGGTGCGAGCAAGCTGCCTCTTCGCAGTGTTAAAGGACTAATCAGAAGGAGGGGAATGTACCAAGAACTAAGAAAGATAAATCAAAATTTCTCTGCTACTCGTAGAGCATCACATAAGATCCTTTCGGCTTTGCACTGAAGGTGAAAGAGAGGATATCAGCTGCCCTCTCCTCCCCTCCCCTTCCTGGAAAACTTCTTCCTATCAAAACGAACAAGCACCATACTGCACCGTGCGGCAGCAACAGCTTCACGGAGCAGCATGGCTCTCCAACGGTCATGTCACTAGAAACAGAGGGAACCCTGTGCCCCAGACAGTCGAGTGGCAGCTCCTCCTCTCTGCTTCACCCTCTTGAACAGAGTTTCAGGATACCCCTCGCTTTTTCATTCTTGAAGGAAAGGCACAGCGAACAGCTTAAGAATCGTATCCTCTCTGATCTCCGTCCCTAAAGGATCACTGTGTTCTCTCCGTTTCAGGCAGAAAATGCCAAAACGTTATTCCTTTGTTTATAGCCATAGCCACAATTAAGATGGACTGATTGAGTGCTTTGCCCCAGCCCAGGGGGTCAGGGGAAAATTAGACTCAGTTTGCACCTGTAAAACAGGGACATGACTTCCCTCACAGGGAACTGAGAGGACAGTCACACTAAAGAGAACACAAGTGACAAAGACCAGCAGCACCTATTCTGAACCACGGCAAGTGTTGGACAGCAAGTGCCCAGGACCCTCATCCTGCAGTAGATGCAAATACAATAACTTCTGGCACAGAGCTGAATACTGGAGGATCAGGTCAGAGGCATAATCAATGACAGAAGGTCCACTTTCCACTTGATACTCCCCGTCCCAACCTTTCCTTCTCCTCCAAGCACCTTAATGCAAATTGGTCAGAGTATCAAAGCTTGGATTCATCAGGCACGTAATACCTCTTGAATTAGTAAAATACGATAAATCAGAAACAGACAGACAAAAAAGATACAGTAATTTATTAGAATGTTTCATCCACCCATGTCCAAACCACACTAGTAAATAAAAATGTCAGATGACTGCCCATTTTAGAGACATATTTTTAGTTTGGCGCTTTAGGCCACGGTGTCAGCACCGGGAACTGAATGCCTCATTCACAGCCCGTTACTTGCATTTGCCATACACTGCTACCAAGGATCAGCTGACACACAGGGACTTGACTATACGCTCAGGCCCCAGAGTCCTGACTCTCAACTCCCAAACCACAAGATAAATAAAAAGCCAGTCTTTTTTGGTCTGTACTTACAGGAACACAAATAGGTCTAAGGACCCTCAGCTCTAGTTAGTTCAAGCGTGCATCTGAATATTTGTGTTACCTCCAGCGTTCATGGCAGAATCACTTTAAAAGGAAGCGATGCTGTGATTTAGCAAGTACCTTTTTAACACTTTAGCCAAATAAAATGTTATAACCAACGAAGGCAGGAGTATCTTTGAGCTTCTGTAGAGCTGCACCTCCCTCCCCAGTCATGATAAAAACTCAGTGCTTGTGCATAGGATGCTGCCCACCAGGGAAACACAGCCACCTCTGTGGCTGGGCACCAAAGAGTGCGAAAGCTGCCTACAGGGGCTGTGGGGATACTTCCAGAGGGGCAGCAGGCATGGCCTGGCATGGGGCTCAGCCTCCACAGTAGGTCCCAGAAAAGAAGAGTTGTGGAATCTCTACCGATGATGAGTAGACAAAGCTCCGCTTTCACCTGGTGTTTTTAAGACAGACGGACAGATTTTTCAGCTGGCGTAAATCGAGCACCCCAGCAGACCTGTGCGGATTGACACCAGCTGAGCATCTGGTCCAGGGCTCCTCTCTGCAGAAGGCCGCCTACCCCTTCCTTCTGGCACTGGTTCAGCACCATCTCAAAGGGAAGGGTGCCACCTACAGCACTGCGAACAACTCTTCCTCTAGCACCATGGCTTTTCTTGGACGTCTCCCAGTGAAGAATTAATCAGGTCCAGCTACCTTAAATGGAAGCTTGGCGATTCTTCCATGACAGAGGTAGACCATATTCACAAACTATATATTTATTTTTTTTTACTTTATGAATGCAGAGGTACAGTCTCTCAAATAGATTCCTTGCCTTTGTTTCCTCGGAGTCTTAGTATTGCAATGTATTGCCACTATACTTGCATGTCAGTACTATCAAAACCACTCTGCTATCTTAACCAAAAAACAAGTGGGAGTTATCTTAGAGTGTCAAGCATGCTTTACTTCAGAACTTCTTCAAAGAAGATTTTGTCCCTGTCCCTCATGCTTCTGCCCTTAATTCCTTTTTCTCCCTCTTCCATGGGAAAGATCAATTCAAACAACATATTTTCACTCTTGTATGAGTCCCACCTTTCAGAGTTCCTGCGTGTGCAACATCTGAACTCCGAAGAGGTATTAGCAGCGAGGTGCCACTTCCTGGTTTTAATCTTACTAAACCACTATTAATTCATACAGGAGATGCATAACCGATAGGTAGAGCCTGAAAACCAATTCTCACTCTTACGAAGGCACGCCAGCTCTATCTGTCAATGCTAATCCGAGATAAATATCCCTGTGCAGAATACATGACACACACACACACTGTCCAGAAGGAAGACAAAGAAGTTGAATTAGTCTGACAGAACCCACCTGCCACTGCTGATGAAACGGTCAGTAAGTGAATAGGTACCCATAGCCACTGCAAAAACTGAAAGCACAACTCAGTAAACCAGAATAACAGTTTAGTTAAATATGAGCACAAGATTCTCCTTTTTCTCTTCACGCTCCAGTTTTTATTATGCAAGAATTTTTTTTAATTATTGCAAATTTGCAATGAAAAGCAAGCTTTGGTCACAGTGTTGAGACTCTGCAAAGTCAGAAAACAGGAAAAATCAGAATTAATAACTGTTTAATTGCTCTAAAGGACAGACTGTTTCATCGGTAACTGTCTGAGCATTCTCCCTGCCTGGGGCGACTTTAGGAATGACCCCAATGAGCCAAGGGCCACAACAGCATGCTTCACTGAAGCTTGATGTGGTCAGAAAGCGTCTCATCTAGCAAATCCTGGATACAGTGAGGTGAAATCCACTGCTGATGCACCAGGCAGCGCATGTCCATGTCCAGGGGCCTGTGCTGGTGGACAGGCTAGAAAGTAACCACAGGGGGATAGCCACAGACCACCATCACTGTGTACAACTGGTCTAGAGTGAAAAAAAATCACACTGAAAACAAGCCAGGGAAAAGTCACAAGTCTACCTTTGGACTAATCCGGCCATTTTGGTGCTCTGTGTGTCTGCTGCAGTTCAGCTGCTGGAATGAACAGAAGCCGGGAAGCTCCTTTACCAGCTTCCCTGGCTTCCACATACCCACGGTCCAAACACTGGATTTCTACACGGTGACATGGATCTTTTGGTCCCCAAGTCTCACTCACATCTACACCTGCTGCGAGGTTCTAACTCCTTAGCAAGGAGGGACACGGCGGGGGAGCGGGAGAGCAGAAGGCACTGCTTTGGCTGGGATCTGACACGTGCACAGGATCACTGAAGACTTTACACTGCAGCTTATTGGCAATGAGCCAGCTGGAAAGGACCAGATGAAGAAGCAAAGTCTGGTGGCCTGATATCTGAAACCCACTGCAGAAACAGGAGGGCAGAAAAACAAACTTCCAGTACCGGAACTCGGATGTTCTGCTCCTCTTGCACTGTTCAGAGGCATCATTTGGTCTGTTAATACTCTTAACTCCTGTGGCTAAGGGCCATCAAAGACTTTAAACCTCACTACGACCCAATAAGTCTTCAGAAGAGCAAAATCCTACCACTGAAAGTACCACAGGTCAGAAAAATCTTACATAACCTCTTGTCTATCTGGATTTATATGTATTTATATATAATATTTATTTATATTTATAGCTACTTATATCTAAATAGACTACTGGAAGCCAAAATGTGATGAGCACAGCAGGCAGGAGAAGAAAACAGAAGCGTGAATCATGCTCAGAAGCGAGGGGAAGCATCAGAGAAACAGCAAAATCAGTGACCAAAGAGACCTGTGTAGCTATGCATCACGTGCTTCCACATCTATCATGCATCTTCTCCATAAGTACAGGTGTCCTCAGGGGCAGTTCAAAGCAGCTGAAGCTGCGGGCTGGTGCTGTAGCTGCAAGCACTCTGAAGAGGAGAGGTTTCATACTTAATACCTGCTTTGCCAGATGAGGTGTTTTCAGACAGACATACCAGATATGGAGGTAGCTGCACATTCGGTACTTGCAAACAGTGACTGCTTCTATACTAATGAGCCACCATGCCCGCAAACAGCAAGTCGTATATTCAACTGGACATGTCAGCTAGACATTTCCAGCTTCACTGTCACTGCACATGTTAATAAGTATCTAACCGCATTTTTGTTCTGGTATTTATCTATTCTCTCATGCTTGACTTGTTTTCATACAGATGCAGAATCCTGCAGTCATAACCACAGAATCATATGGGGTTGGAAGGGACCTCTGGAGATCATCTAGTCCAACCCCCAAACAACCCTTGTTTGCTAGGCTTTACATCAACCCAAAGACATGCCTAACTTGTGCTGCCTAAGAGCTATTGTTAATAAATAAATATATAAATAAACCCACCACAAAACCGACCCTAAACTAAGTTTAAAATCTTATTGTGCAGGTTTCTGTGTGTTTCAAAATCTCACCTGAAGTCCAAGGGCTAGCCAGTTTGATGCAGTACAGAGAACAGAAGCTTTACAGCAGTTGGGACCAAGACTTTCCTAGTTTATTTCACAACCAGCATGTGCTTTTCACACCGCTGACCTCCCGCTGAAACCAAAAGCTTAGCTGATAATGACAACTGTTGCAATAAGGCTTCATTCATAGTTGACTAGTAGATACCGACTTATAGGTGTGAAATCCCCTTTTACTACTTTCTCAAATTTGTAAGAAGGATGATTTTGCTAACAGTAAGAGAAAAAAAAAAGTGTATTCATTAAAATACTGTTTTGGAAATCTAGTACTTGTACAGAGTCTGGTGAGCATCCAACCCACATAACTTCAAATCAATGATCGGTCTTTCCTTGGGAATAAACACAAGAAATTCTCTAACAGATCTTCACCTTCCTGAAAGGCAAGCCACAGCATTCCTCCCCTAGCATTATTTCCCTATCTCCCTACAGCAGACATCAGGCTAATCCTAAAGAATATATGCAGCAGAGAAGGGTTAATAAAAACCATTTATTTTCCTAATATATGACAATTAACAGATTTGCAAGATGAAAACAGAAACTATGTCATGATCAAAAACTCTCAGCAGTGACCATTCCTGTACGTCAACAAGTAAACTAAAATTAGTTGCAAAGAAAGCCACACATCACAATCAACTGCGTCTTCTAAAGAGAAGCCTGACTAAAAGGAAACACCTACAATGTGAACCTGGATGCCTTTGCTAATGAGTAATGAGAGGTATTAAATTACAGGCTGCCACAGACACCTCCCCTGAAAAAGCCCAGCTTTTAGGGAAGGTAAAGACTTACGCAAGAAACTGCTAACTATGCAGAAACCAACAGAACCCTCTCTATCACTCAGTAATACTGCAAACTCATCTAGAAACATGTGCTGCATTTTTATTCTTACCTAGTGAGCCATAATTTGTAAAGCTATGACCATAATTTTTCATAAATAAATCTGTTTAATTTCTCTTTCCACCCTGGCTTAATGAACAGTTAGACACTATTGACATTGGAGCCATTACCACCTTCTTCTCCTTCCCTTCTCTAATAGATCGCCTTCTCCACGAGTTTTCATATTTCTCATTAACATTTATTATATTAAACCCTAAACCTGCCTACAGGTGTGAGAGTACTGGATCTAATCTCTGTCTGGAATGCACTGTAGCCACCCATACAGTCTGCTCCAGGCCCTTGCTGGATCAGGTCCTCAGACCAGACTATCTGGCAGTAACTTTGCCTACCAGTATCTAGAGAAAATGTTATGCTTAACCAAAGTTTCAAACTGCAGGAAAAGCATTTTCTAGCAAATATTGCGATAATTTCTCACCAAGGCGGGAGGGTGCGAGGGGACTTCTCAGCTACAGCAATTAAGGAAAAATAATTAAGATAAGAGCCTAGATTATTTACTTGAGCATAACCAAAGGGGGGGTGAGGTGGAGGAATCTGGTGTGAATTTCATAGAAAAGTAAGAACTTTGAACTAGTTGTGAATGCCAGTTAGACTTAGGCTGAGCATTCCAGCTATCATTAAATGCAGACATAAATAAATACCTGTAGAGTTTATTAACAACTGTGATGCATGGCAGACCATTTCTACTCTTGTGCTACTCTGTTAGGTATCCATTTTTATTCCTACAAAATAATGAATGATGACTCATTTTTCAAGATTTCACTTTATACAGAAGTTTTGTGCCATGTGGATCTGCAAAGAAATGGCCTGGATGTATCTGTCTACACTCTAACACAAAGGGAACCGGGAAAAGGAGATCAAGCCACGTTGATCTGTTGCATGTCATCATTTTCCCATTTTTTCCCACAGCCCAATTTTAGAAATTCTATATTTAGTCTATCAAAATTTGATCTTTTTCCATGGTCAGAAAGGAAAGGTTGGTCACAGCTGAGATTTGCTAATGTTTTTCTAATCACAGAATCGGGGCGGGGGGGAGATATGTATGCAAATATATTTTATTACTTTGCACTCAGTATCTAACTACAAAGAGAAAAGCGTTCTCTCTTACATACATGTCTACAAATTAAAAATGATCAAGGTGTTCCAGCAATCTCCAGCTAAACACTATCCAATATGGTCCACCAGGTTACAGTTAGCAAACTTCACCTGAATAGAAAGATAGGAAATTCTGTCTTTTTCTACAGGAAGTTGCATTTATTGCATTTGTTAGAAGATCTCTATGGACTGCTGAATTGGTAACAGTATCAATTATATTTTCATCAGGTAAACATTAACTTACATTTTTGGCAAAACCGCCTGTCATGCTATATATTATTACATAATCTTTAAACGAACTGTTCATTTCAGTCACTTCTAATAACCGCAACCTCCGATTTTGTTTCTTGCCTCTGTGCATCTCCATACACTGCGATGAAGCAAACTTACTAATCAAAACCACTGTGAACCGTGCTTCTTATTCACTCTGACCCGTGCTGCATCCCAGGTGTGCAAGGTATTTCCCAAACACAGGCTCCTCGTTCCAGGAACTACTGAGAAAAGCAAAAAACTGGTAACTTCCCCTTTGCTTCCTACTACAACAAGATCTGTACAATCAGAAAAGTAAAACATCTAACCATCAATTTCTTTCCTTCAATCCCCACATATCCCCTTTTCCTCAAGGAATTCTACTATCAAGCCCCCTCATATTTCCCACCTATGCCCTTCTAAGGGTAAAGAGCTATCAGACTCGGGTCTCCAGCAAATCCAACACAGGCTTAAAACTCACTGGTGATGGAAACATGTCTCAATCTGTACTGATTTTATTGTAATCTATGCAACTAAATAATCACGATGAGGAGACTAGATAAAAAGATGCATTCCAACAAGACAGGCCAACATATGCTGAACAGCACCTGAACTTGGAAACTTGAACTCACCTCTACTAGTACTTTAAACTTTCTTGATTCCATTTGACTTTTTCTCCTTGAAGAACATGAAAAGTAGCCATTTAACAGTCTAGGCACTGAAACTAAGACTCCGGAGAGGATATCAGCATTTCACAACCCTCAAGCCCATCTGCTAATTAACTCTAAACTAAACATTGTGGAACAAGATCTGGGGCATTACTCTTGAATTTAAGCGCAAATATTTTTTTTTGTCACAATGTCTGAATGCTAGTTATTCAACAGTGGGGAAAAGTGCTTTTCAGAATTCTCCAAAGCAACTTTGCATTTCTAACACCTACTAAAATAGCAGATCACCAGTTTACAAATCAATTTCTACAAAAACAACTTCTGTGTTTTACTTCAACATTTTGTCTGTCTTCATTGTTTTTGACACTTGAAATGACAAATGATTCTGAAATCACAGTTGTCAAGTAAGAAAACTTCCCATTATGGCATCTCATAAAACACAGTTAACTTAGGTAAATAAAAGTAATCAATTCCCCCTCGTTAGCAGAACAGTACATTCATTAGGTCTGTTTGCTCTGAAGACCACAACACACACCTTCACCACCTGGCAGCTAAGCGTGGACAAAGCCCATCTGATCTGGAGGCTGGAGTGGAAAAAGCACCGTTTTCCCCTATGATTTCAAGCTAAAGGAAAAGGGACAGGGAAGACCAGAGCTCGATGTCTTTAGTTAATTAAAAATAAAAATCTCAAGTTCTCACTGAATTTTAGCCGAGTAAAAATTAAAACGACAGAACTGAAAATGGTAAAAACTTAAAAGAAATTAACTGTATATAAACAAATTTCACTAAGATATAAAACATTTACTGGTCATGGACATCTGTAGAAATTACACATTTGTGCCGCATTGTCATCAAATTATATTGTTAAACTGCTCGACCCCTTCCTTATTCTGATACAAGATTCGTGTTAAAAGAAAGACAAAGGAAGATGTTTGAACTGATGAGCACAGCAAAGGAAGTGCAGATGGGTATCAGACAGACTGTGTAAATGACTTAAAATAGGAGGATGGAGTAAGTGTCGTGCTAAATGGTAGAGTCTAAAGCCGCAGCCTGTTCCCACTTAGTTTGAAGGCAGAATGGCTGACATAAATCAAAGTGATTTAAATTGCTGATTTTAATCAGGATTTAAATTATCAGGCAGGAAACCTCGATCAGAATAAAACTGTTTGGGGCCATTTTTGTTTTTATAGTTGTTTTTCTAGGGAAGGGTCAATTCTTCTTGGTTGGTAACTATTAAAACATGTTACTTGGCAAATTTCCCTACATTAAATCTGATATTTTTTTCTTGAAATGTGGAAGGACTCTCTCATTATACGAAGACTATATTTCTTGCAAGACAACTTCTTTCTTTTGCAAACTTTCTGTTTGAGATTGCTACAAAGCCACATTTAGATGCAGAATGAAATTATAATACAGCAAAACAAAACACTATTTTTAAATTAATTTTTAAAAATACTTTCAGTGTACCTGTTATGCAAGAATAAAAGGATCTCAAACTGGGGATTTTGTGTATTTAAAAAATATTTAAAAATTAGTAGATACCTTGTCTTTTGCCCTACTGGAAGCAGAAATCTCTTCCTGCTCTCTCAACATTCAGCTTACAGCCTTAAATGAACTAATTCAACTTATTAAACCGATGAAGACATTGTACGAATATAAGCACAAAAGGCTGCTATTGCCTTGCGTAGACTTTTAGGATCCCCTTGTTCAAGATTATTTCCTAAATATTAACTTCTATTTGTTTGATTTCCTTTAAAACTTCAGTACAAATATGGCTCAGTTGCTTTTATATGGTTGGAGTATTTTAACACATGACAGCAAGTTTAGGCATAAATGATCCTATTTTAACATCTAAATTGTGCTAAAAAATTAATTTTAAATTTATTAATTGAGCTCACAAATCTGAATTATTAAGAACTGGGTAAAAAAAAGGATTTTCAGGTTAGTGACTTTTATCCACCCTCATTTGCGGGGAAGGGTAATTAAAAAAAATAATTAAAAAAACAAACAACCCTCCATGCACCAAACAAGGGCCTAAGCAGAGAAATGGAAATGAACCTCTATGAGAAACAACTCATGAAAGAGTAACTGCAGTTGATATATGAAACAAAACCCCCTCCATCCATCAGTTTATTCCAGTCAATTTTGAATTATCCTTTTGTAATGTAGGCTGCAACTAACCAGAGGGACAACAGCATAACCTCAAAAATTGGGGAAGGAAGAGTGCTTATTGGGCCTGAAGAAAAGGAACATTAGGATAAGACATTCTAAATCTCAAGATCTTGTTTCAAGTTTTCTTGTCTTACTATTCTAATTCCTTCTAAGTAGGTGGGTTATATGAAAATCCATACAGAAAGTGCATACAAAGGGCAGCAATGCTGATATTACTGTTTCTTCACTATGACAGGGTCTATGGTACTGGAAATGAGAAAGAATCCCTACAGACAGCTCTGTAGTGATCAACAGATATGGCTTAATTTTAGTCTGCCTGTATCCTTCCTTCAGCTTGCAAGGAACAGGATCACTCACGTCTGCAGAAAATAAAGGGGCAGATTTTTCCTTTATCTGGTCTGATCTATTTTACTAACTATGGCAGCAGTTCTTCAGGAAAAAAAAAAAAAAAGACACAGAGTAATTGCTACTATTACCAGCACCATCCACCTTGTGTTTCTTCTGCCTTAGTGAATTATTCTTCACTCACTGCCTCTGTCTGTCTACTTTCTGGAGCAGAAGCTGAGTGAACAGGGTGGTCAGCAACACCATGCATATAAAGGTGACCAAAGGCTGAAGTATGCAGTGAATCTGCAAGCCTCTCTCACATATCTGTCCGTGACAAAATAGGAAAAACAAATGCAGAAATACTATATGATATCTATTTTAAAGCTGTTGTCAAATCTTTCTCCCACTGCAGAAAGCGAGAGAGAAAGACTGCACAAAGCGCATTGAAAGAAACCACTGCAGAAAAATTACTAAATGAAAGAATACAATAAAATCAAAGTGTGCCAGGTGGAATATGAAAGGGACACACATTTCATACAGTACCCCTTTTGAAGCGTTTTCTCCCCTACTGCAAAACAGTTCACTGACCAGCTGAATTTTAGTCCCAGGAGGAAACACTAGTACTTTGGCCATTACTTTGATTGAATAAATTACATTTCAACACCCAGAGCAGATCTCAGTGGGATGATCACCAACAGCATGTACTATTTTACGAAATAATAATTTTAAAATAGGAACCATTTCAAACATAACCCCCAGGGTAAAAAAAGTTAGGCATTACCAACCATCTTGGAAAGGCTCTATAGAAACACGCAAAACCAAGACAATTTGAATTAAAACCATCACGCTCTTAGAGAGAGGGTGAAGTTGGAAACAACTTCAGGGCACATAAGTTAAGTGTGACAGCCCACGCTGGGCTGCAGCCACGCTCCCCTCACACAACTGCATCAGGGGCAGCGATGGGGCATGCAGGGGAGAAGTCCAGGCTAAAGCCAAACAGATCTGCCTGGTGGCCACTTGGACAGGTGCCTACATGGCTATGCACAGGATTCCCCACAAGCTGGAAGGACCCAGAAATGGTCTCCCCACCATTCTTTGTTTCCTTCAGCTTTCTGAGAAGTTTGTGCTTTTTCTCTTGTCTGACTCCATTTCCAGCAGTGGGTAAAGATTAAATAAATACCCAAGCTAAAGAACAAACAGAGGCAATATAAAACCTTCCTTCAATCTAAAATTACTTCCTTTTACGTAAAACCCATCTCTGACCAGGACATCAAGCAATGAATAACAAAGAGCGCACATCTCCTCCTGCCTCCTAAGCCTCCTCCCAGCCCTGCCGTAGCCTGGACAGCTGGCTATTTTTATGTCCAGGATGGCGTGCGAGCTTAGGGTTTATTACCAAGGTTTTTGCCTGCACACAGTAGTAATCCCAAAGATCTTTTTTTATGTTTTTAATTGTGGGAATGGGCTCCAGATATTATACAACAATAACATCTTACACTTTCTGAGACATCTAAGTAACTGATTTATTTCCCTTAACTTGTATTTGAAGAATAGACTTAAATTCAGCGTTTATAACTGGTTTGGTTAATTCTTTAAAGTACCTAATGTATTTGCTCATATGAATGTATTGAACTAGTAAGTGCTTCTTTTAATATTAAATGTGAAATAAAACAGCTTTTTGATGCTCTTATTTGTCCTACAGGAAAAAAAAAAACAAAACCAAAAGCCTGGAAACACACAAGTGAGTAGATCAACCTAGAGCTCAGCACATGCTGCTCAGGGACCAGTGGGATTCTGCCTCTCCACATCTTCCTTCTCTAGCTTGGCCAGCAAACTGGGGTGCTGGGATGGATGCGACCAGACAACAGGGAACAACAAGCCAACAGTACAGCCTTCTCCTTCCTTTTTATCTTGTGCTGCTGCTGGCTTGAAGGGGCAGATTAATGCCCTTTTCCTAGTACAGACAAGTGTTTCTGCTCAAAAAAAAAATACACAGATCTGGCAGCACCTTGAGAAGAGGCAGTCAAATGAAAAAGCCTGCTATTTTTGCCCATCAGGGTCTCCACGCCATGACAGGCTATGCAGAATTAGCCCTTCCAAGTCAGCATCCATTTGCAACACAAATTCAAGACGTGTATTTTTATTTTTATTTTGGTTGTCCTGAAGAAAAACTGCAGCCTTCTTTACTGTATGGGTCAGAACACATCGCTCCTAACAACACACCAAATGAAAACAGCTTCACATACCACTGCTGGGAAAGAGATTGCTACTTCTCCATTTCCACACATTCTGCTCCGTGAGATGGACTAGATTACAATCCAGTTTTCACAAAAGCAATGGTCTACCTCACACAAGTTTCAGCCAGAAAGAATAAAGCCAACACTAAACAAATTTTTAAATATAGCCTAGTTCTGAAACTTCATCTCCCGTATGTGTCCGGGCCATTATTGAGATAAATCCGTACGCCAGTAATAGGGGGGAATGAAGTGAAGCAGCCAGTTAAACCCTCCCTGCTGCAGAAACAGAGAGAGTTGTGTTGCGGGTTCCCCCCACACACACTTCCTTTGGAGGAATTAAAGGAACTTAGCAGTGCCAGGATGAAAGGTCTTTGCAGAAAAATGATTTTGGAGGAAATGAAGACTTTTTCCAATCACATAATTTTCTTGAAGTGTCAGAGCCCTCCAATTCTTCAAACTTCCACCTTACAAACGGAAATTAAAAGTATGGTCCCAGTTGTCAAAACACACATTTACCATAAATAAACGCATTAGTCACTGCAAGGTTCTCTCTCTATGAATTATACTGTCTTATGAGCAATTTTGGCGTGAGGCTACTGAACTGTAAAGACTAGCTGCACGTCTCTTCTCCAGTACTTACAAACTGAATGCAACATCCTCTGCTACAAAGAATGATAGCCTTAGAGCAGTGTGACATATTTATTATTATAAAGCACTTGTGAACGTATGTTTTCTTAATAAAAACCAAGCCATCAGTGGACATCATCTATGCTGAATGAAACCAATCACATAGTGACAGCACGTAAATATAAACACATATATGAAATGAATGTACAGGGTTACTGCAAGGAATTAGAAACACTGTGTTTATGTGCTTTTAAATCAGTTATACCACCTGACAAATAACATTTACACACAAACACTGAGAAGTCTGAAGATTTGGGTTTCTTCCCCTTGAAGGACAGACACAGGCCCCTGCCACTGGCAGTAAAGGAAGTGCTCTGGTTTGTACTCATAAATCCTTTATCCTCTTTGCTTCCAGTCAGAGCCCAGCCCCCACACCTCAACAATCACTTGAATCCAATCTCTCCCAAACTTGCAATAGTACCTTGCATTTGACACGTGGCTTTTAATGTCTGTATTAGTTTTTAATAGCTCACAATTTGTGGATGCTTAGCTTTCAGGGAGGGAGAGGGGGTTTCCCAGCAGAGACACGGGTAACTTTCAGAAATTCCAAATACACAAATCACTTTTCTGAACTGCCATTTGCAGAGCATTGCACGATCCCACAAGCGTGCAGACTGCATGTGAGAAATGACAGCTCAGGATTTCTAAATTCTAGAGTTTAGAAACAAAAACTATACACAGGGAGTATTGCAAAAGAAAGCCAGGAAGTGGTGACATCTGACAGGAAAAGTTATGAATAAAATAGTCTTTATACATGGCTTAAATATAAGCAATGAACCTGTATTGTGTGTGTGTGTGCGGTTTGCCAAAACTCAGTTTATTACAAGATTTGTATAGTTCTTTGTGCAAGTATTGGGTTTTGCCTGTCAGTAGTAACTTTCCAAGATATCCCCCCCCAAATTGTTCTAAATATTCCTACAAATCTCCCACTTCTGTCTCCACAGATATCTTCTACTTTGTTTCTTTTCTTACATGTGTTCTGCATTTCAGAGATGAGCTAAATGAAGTTAAATGACCCCTTTAATACCTCATTATATAAACAATCTCTTCACAACATACCAAAGAATAAGAGATTGATTTATATTGATATTTACAGAACAACAAAAGGAACAGAAGCAATACATAAAAACACAGCTGTCGATAAGCAGAGAGGAAAATAAGCACATTATTACTTAATATTACCAAAACACACGAGACCTTCCATTCAGTTCTGCCGTCTTAGGGGAAAGAAAAAGGTCTGTCTCACAGTCTGGTGCATCCTATCTCCTAGGTGTGAAACTCGATGGATTTTCCCCTTGCAACAGTGAGTGTCCATATCATTCTTTGTCTTTACCTCAAGGACAAACTCAAACTTCTTGTGATGAAGGCAAGTTAAATTGCCTGAACTAAGTGCAGATACTTCTCAGACGGGCAACACATTTTGCTGAAAATACAGTCAGCTACATACGTCCTTCTGCCACCCCTCTCAGATAGAAGAGGACAGCTCTGTGACATAAGGTCCCTTTACTGAAATCTCAGTATTATGAATGTTTACTGATCGAGGAATGTTGCCACCTCAGTATAATGAAGGAAACATGAAATACAGCAGACAAAACCTAGTTCTGTCAACTACCCAAATCACCCCTCTAAGTCTGCAAAAGGCATACTTTTGGATCATACAAACCCTATTACAAGGGACTCTGAAGAGAGTTTTTAAGACCTTTGTATGAAAAAAGCTCAGTTCTTTTGCCTGAGACAGTAATGGCCCAAGTTATGCAGGTCCAAGCAGGTCTGATGAAACACAGGCATTAATTTTCAAGCTCACCTGTTTAACAGTATGCAACTCAATTAACCACCTCAATGATATGAAGTGCTAGCCACCCGCTTCACACACTACAGCAGAGACAGGATTGCTCAGCCAACAAGAGGACATGATTATAACTATGGTTTATTGCATTATCAAGTCTGTAAATCTTTCTGAAAACGCTGCCTGTTTGGTGGTGTAGTTTGACCTCAGGGACAGAAGCTCATTCCTTCCCCTCCAAAAAACGAGACTCTATCACTCAAGGGAAAGGAAATCTCTCACAGCTGTTCAGTAACACAGGGACTGTGCTACACTCCACAGCATTTCTCTCCATACCCATCTGAAAACAGGAATACAGCCAGCCACTGACCCACTGTACCTGAAATACCTAAAATACTTTCCACTGGTTCTACTGGTTTGAGAAATACACATTGCCTTCTACCCGCCACAGCAATCAAGTTTGTAAACTTGTAAATATTAGCAGTGAATGTAACACAGAACGGGGAAGAAAGTATCAAAATGTAGCGTGTTTTAGCAAAACAAGGCTACTCCATCAGGAGAAAAAAACCCACACCACTTAGTTAACCAACTTTAGAAATGTGCAAATAGGATTTGGACATAAAGGACTTAAAATACACACATCTATCTACTACTGACATGTAAGAGGTCACTTGAGCAATGGCTTTCATGTAAACCACTGCAGTCTGATGGTGACTTCCAAGGAATATGCAGCAGGTAACTAAGAAAAGCAAGCCTGCTGGCTGCAGGCTCACATTTGCTGGACAGTTGTCATATAAATTCATTATCTGTACCACTGGAAAGTGCTTAGAATTCCTCAAATCTCAACAAAACTGGAAAAAAGAAAAAAAAAAGGGTCACCACCTAATTTAACAAGAGTGCAGAAAATCAGATAGCATAATACACTGTAGCGCTCTGATGGTCTTAAGATCTGGAAAAGCAAGAAAACCCAACCCCAGAACCATTGATTTGCCTGATATTTGCTGCCAACCATGAGTATGGCCCTGTTAAAAGCCCCAGCATCAAGCCCCAGCTGCTCAAGCTGGAAAAAGCCGAGTTCATTACAAGCACCTCATTGACCAGCTGTGGCCAGCACTTGGTGAAGCCCAAGTACACAAGCAGAAGCAAAATTCTGCTCTCCAGCCTGGTTCAACAAGCCTAATGCCCTCTTCTGTATTTCTGCCCTGCTCCACTTTGCCTACCCCTGTCTGGGATCTGTCCATCTCCTGACCCACACTGTCTTCCTCAGGTCCTCCCATCCTCTCCCTCAGGTCTCCGCATTTCTCATGCAGCACCTTCTTGTTTCTTCTTCCCAGCTGGGAGGAGCTGACAGAGCAGAGAAGGCAAACCCTCTGATCTGCCACTCCTTGGACAAAAGCTGGGAGGAGACACTGGGGGAAAGACCTACCAAGTTCCTTCTAGAGTGGATGGGAATATGCTCTGAGCCCACATGGGCACCTTCCAGTTGGTCTATCAGGGCTACAAGGAGGCAGATTATAGTTGATGCAGACAAAATCTTCAGCACATGTTGGCAAGCAAATACTACGTGCACTGAAAGTATATTTTTCCCCCACAAATAATGAAGTAGCTAATGTCCCTCTCCTCTCTATTCCTACTGCTGCTAGAGGTACCACAAATGGTAGACCATAAGGTGTAATTCAGACGTACTACAGCTACTCATTGTTACAGTTTCAAGAACTTAGTAAAAGAGCAGGGGAAAACAGTGTATTTTCCCCTAATCTGATTCTCAGATTAAACAAGTAAACTAGTTCTCCCGAAGATGCCAACTAAGAAAAAAAACAGCTTTGAAAATATAAGCAACTGAAAACAGGATTTTAATTTTTTTTTAAAATGTACTACAAGGCAGCCTTACGGTGATCTACATGCGAGTGTAACTGCTGCAACACACAACCTCTGAGGATAATATCCAGACAGTAACAAAACACTGTAATAAATTGCAATAACATATACATTTGACTTTCTCATCTGCACTCGAGCTACTAATCCATCTCCACTAGCAAAACTGTAGAGACAGCTATAGTTGGCATACTGTCTTTTTAAGCAGAAACAGGCAAAAACAACCAACCAAACCAAGAACAAAAAAATCCCACTCCACTAAATAACCAACCAAGGCCAAAATAAAGAAAAAGATCCTATCCAAAGTGAATTCTTGCATAAATTCTATATACGTGCAATATGAAATTAATAGTAAATGGATCTTGTCTAGTAAAAAAAAATTAAAACATTATATTTGATATCTCACTGATAGATGTTTTATACAGTTATAGGCATCTAGTTTCCTCCCTTCACAACAGGAAAGACGTTTAATTCTCAGCTTAATTGTTGAATCTTAGAACATGTAAGAACTCTATATGTTCAAAAAAATGCATCTCTGAATAACATGAAATATTTTGTATGAGTTTGTTTATGCTATGTTTCTCTAAAAATCCCTGTGTTTATTACTTAATCATTGTTTTTCACTTACTGGCCTCAGTTATCTTCCTATGTTTACAAACATCTAAGTTGGTAGATGAGTAGCTCAGAAAAGCTTCTATTAACTTAAAAAAAAAAAAAAAAAAAAAGGAAGGTGCATTCTAAAAAGAAGACAAAGAATACTAAGTACTTCACTTAAAATTTTTTACTTATTCTACTGTTACTCAAGATGACCAGCACAATTTGCTCTTGCCACTATCTTTACAGGCAAGCTAGCTGGCCCAAATCTGTTCTGATAAACTCTTTATGTGACTTCACAACATATGCTCACCATGTGTTCACCATCCACAACAGATAAGTCACCAGATTTGGGAAGTAAATAATATTGAAACCAGAAACGTCTTCTTAAGTAACCACAAGTGAAACTTGACATACGGAACACGCTGCATTAGAAATACCAATA
>JAOTQQ010000032.1:13337048-13347785 GCA_026546715.1 Gallinago undulata
TGAAACCAGAAACGTCTTCTTAAGTAACCACAAGTGAAACTTGACATACGGAACACGCTGCATTAGAAATACCAATAGTGTTGTTTACCTGTTGTGCTAACAGGTTGGATTCTTACAAGTGAGCTAATTCTGAAACAAAACAACTGAGAAAGGAGGAAAAACAGACAAACAACACCCCAACTGAACCTCCCATCATCAACTCACTTAAAAATTAATTAAATCACCTACACTAATCAGAACAGTACAATTTCATGGAAAAAAAACCAAACCAACATTGAAAGAATGATAATTTACATCATCTTTAATAAGTCTCATATTACAAAGCAAACTTGGCAGAAGCTATCATCTGTGATTATTTTTTTCCTGGACTACATTAATAGAAATTCTTATCATATTGCCCAGAGTTGGATTCAGACAGAAGGAAGATAAAACTACGTGCAAGCGTCTTTACCTTGGCCACAGCAGCTCACTTGAGTATTACTTCAAGTCCTGTATGTAAGTCAAGGCATCACATTCCATCAACGGTGATACCTTTTATGTAGGCCTTTCACAATTACTTTACCTACTTTATTATTTTACATAGAATTAAAATGAGCATAAACACACCTGGGTAGCTTGGAAAAAAATTGCAGTTACCATAATGTAAAGATCAAGCAAAATCATCTTTTTCCTTGTTTTATCAGAGAAACCTAAACAAAGTTTATTGATTTTCAGAAGGAAATGAAGGAACAAAAGAAATATGAGCACGAGCACTTTTTTTTTCCTCATAGGAAGGACAGCAGTCACCTACCTGATATAAGTCCTGACTGTGGCCAGCACTGGGTCTCCTTTGGACTAGACTGGGGTGAAACAATATTCTCAGCCTTCTTTACACTTCGGATCATCACCTCATCCTTACAAGTAACCATATCAGTATTTCCAAAGATACTTCCAACAATGCTTTGTCCAGTGTGCCATAAACTGCCTAAGTATTTCACTCCCAAATTAACTACAGCGATGCACTGCAACTACCAGGCTTTCAGCTGGGAGCTGAACAGAGGACAAGGGCACAGGCGAGAAGCAGGGCTTGTTTCCCAGCCTTGCTGACATGGGACCTTCTGCTTCCCCTTTTCTTTAGTCCCTCTTCCCCGGTACCACACCATGCAGTTTCCCCTTCCACCAAGAAATAAATACCGGGTTTTCTCCTAGACAGGCAATTTTCTCACTGGCTTAGTACCACAGGTGAGCTCACCAGGTCAGTGCCAGCACAAGTATAGGACTGCAACAGGGGAGAAAAAAAAGGAGGACATCAACCTATTTAATGGCAGCAAACCGTTAACTTGCTTCAGCTGCCTCATCTAACTAACCCTAAAGCAGTAACATGTGAAGAGATCATAGAAAGGTTAACTAGCTAGATTTTTCCAGAGACTGTGATGTTTTCAGTACCTGCATAATAAAGTTCTTGTCTTTTACGCAGATATTTCATTTGGATCAACTACTTAAAAGACATGTAAACATAATGCATTCTTACTGCTGGCTTTAAGTAACAGGAAGTTTTACAGTGAAAAGAGAGTAAGAGACAAGTTTTCCATTCCTGAGGAATCACTTTTTCAAGATACTTGGTATTTTGACACAAAATGAAGAGAAAAAAATGCCATGTTTCTTGTATTCAAATATCATAGAAACTATAAAGAAAGATGGTCTATGTCAACTTCCCAGAACTTCTCTGGCTGTAACTAGACTGCCATACACTTTATCACAATAATAGGTGAAGGAGAGGTGAAGCTTTTAACACCACTAGTCAAGATCAATTTTAGTTTTGCTATTCTACATTGACAAATCTCCATTATCCCTACCCACTGCTGGCATTTCCCACAACAAAAACATTGCTGAGAAGGGCAGTAAACCCTAGTGTGAACATAAAGGTTTTTGGTTTGTTTTGTTGTAAATGAAACAAAGGAGAGAAAATAAATTATTTTGGTTTGCATGATGTAGAATACGTATTAAAATGGGTTCCAAAAAATAAGCCCAAGGCAACTCCCCTGGGGTGAAAAAATATAAAGCCAAATTCTCTCAGGTCAATTTTCAAAACTGCAGCCACCCAGCCTTTAAATAATCTTTCAGCCTACAAACTAGTTAACACAAATTAGGAAAAAAAAAAAAAGAGAGAGATAAAAAAAAGATAGCACTGCAACCTCAGCATGGTATCTCCACTGTTACTGGAATGCAAAGACTGCAAGCTCAGCCCAGAAATGCACTGTAATAGAGGGACCTACAGATTATTTTGAACCATTACTTCATATCCAGGCGGGGGTTACATGCCAGAACGCTTCAGCCAATTTGGAGCTCAAACAATGTGGCTGCCGTTCAGTTACAGTCTTCTGCATGGGTCCGCTAAAGTCTTCAAAGCTACATTACCTGCCTCAATGACAAGCAAAAATATGGTTAACGAATAGAGATACTGCTTGCCAAAAACATCATTAAAAATCAGTTATTTAATGTCAGTAGCAATTTTCCCTGGACTGCCTCAGTTATGCACTGGAATGCAACCCAGAGAAATCAGAACAACAGCCACCAGCTTCAGAGACAAAAATGAACAGCAGCAAAACTCACAGCTGAAACATAACAATCTTTTTAGCAGTCTAAAGACAACTATTGCCAGCTAAGGCAGTCAGATTTTAAAGTAATTTTCTCAAATACTAGAGAGTCAGTAACCACAATATTCTGCATAAACAGAAATGGTAGGAGATACTACAATTTCTCTTTAGTGAGAAAGTGCTGGTCTATCCTCCTTAATGTAAGGAAATATCTTAAACGATTAAAAAAAAAACAAAACAAACTCTAATACTTTCCAGAACTGTTGCAGTGCCTCATCTGCCATAACCACCTCCCTTCCTCCTATAGATTAAACACAATGAAGAAGTGCCAAAACATCACAGTGGATTAGATATGAGCTAAAGGAAAGAGGCTGAAAATATAGAAAACGGATGCCTATCAGCAGTTCTTAAACATATCAGACTAGTACATCCCCTTCCACTCACTACCAAAACTGATCACTGAAAGACAAAGTGAAAGGATATATGCAGTTTAAAAATGAATGTATACGTATACATGTACTAGCTTATACAAATACATATACATAGGTACTTTGGCTTCTTGTTATGATAATGCCCAGGGTCAGAGTAAGATTAAGGACCAATTCTCTGCTCTTCACCTGGCCTCACATTATCCAAGGACTTTCTGAACAGGCCTTAGATTTTCACAAACAGCAGGATGGTGATGCAGGAATGCTACACCATCACTGCAGCACTTGACAGCTGTTTGCCTGAATCTAAAGACCAGAGGAAAATGAAGTTGAGTTGTTTTATTAAACCTGAAACGCTCCTGTGTGGCATATAGTCAAAGCACCGCAGGGAGGAGTCTGAAGTGTGAAGAAGGGAGGAGGAGAAGAGGCACGACCCAACAGCCCCACCTTCAATCAGTTAAAATGCAACTCCACTAAACCTCAAGTGTTGAGAGCTTACAGAACACCATAGAGCCCTATATGAAAACCTTACAGAAAGCAGCCTTGGTAAAAAAGAAATACAGGAAAGATAATCATTGGTCTTTCTGCTTATTAGCTTAGTTATTCTGAAAGTCATAAATTCAAATCTCCTTTCTACTTTGCATACGCTGTGGTTGTGCAGAACTGACAGCAAGCAAACAGCAATAGATCATCTATGCTACCAACAGCACTGCAGGGTCAGCCTCAGCAGTTGCACAAACGTACAGAAAACACAAAGTTCCTATAAGCGGACACATTTCTCTCAGGTCAAATAAACATTAAAGTATTCTTATCTCCTTGACAATTTTAACTGTGTGTGGTGGCAAACAAAATCAATACGAAAGAGGGAAGTCTTGAAAGACAACAGCTCAACCCCTTCCTGTAAGCACAAAATTTCAGCAGCTGCTATCTTATTAATTACTCCAAGTTGAAAAAGACACTTTTTCTTAACCCCTATGAAACTGGATTTCAAGTATTCAAAAAGCAAACAGGAGCAGCCTATGATGACTTTTGAGCTACAAACATTGTGAAAGTGAAGCATGTGAGAGACCGCAAAACAGTAATCAGTTATATGACTTAGTGATTCACCATCTTAGAAAAACTAGGAAAATAAATACTTCACATTGCTAAGGCTCCCAAATCCCTACTGACCATACAAGTATGCTGCTGCTTATCTGAACAGCCTGTGAGATCCCAGGCTAGAAAACTGATTACAGGTTCATAACTTCAGGCAGAGATTGTACCTCACATTTCAATTCACAAAACAATACACTCGAAGGATTCCAGCCAGCAGTTCATGGCTGTCAGACCTGTCCTTAAACCTTTGCTAATCCAAGCACATCTCTCACATTAATTATACATACTGGAGTAATATGCAACTAAATGCCATATACATACAAGCATTTAAGTAAAAATAAACTCTGACTCTTTGCTACTTACAGCCTTTCTTGTGTTGGTGTCTGTATTCAGGAAGAGAATCATGTGCACTGACACCAGGTGTTACTTAGCTCAGGTAAAATGTATGCTACCAGCTGAGCACGTTTTAACTAATAGGTCCCAGCTGTTTATCCTGGAATAAGGGTGAAGTTTCACAAGAGGATTAAGGTGTTGTAAGATTGTGCTGCACACAGGAGGGACCGTCAAACAAATCATGGATCTGATCCAGCTGAAAACTAACCCAGAAGAAAAGCAAGAAAGGTGTCTGCCCTCCCTAGCTGCTCGGTGAACCAGCTGCTAGTGGAGGTACAAGAGCAAGGGCTACCATTAGCAAAAGGAGGCAGCATGAAAATACGGCCACTGACAAGAGCATGAAAGACAAGACTTCCTCAAAGGCGGCAGCTCAGTTTTACACCAGCTTGTGAAGCCTTAAGCTTTAGGTCAAGTCACTGTAAATTTAGGTTAACCTAAATGCAACCAATTATCCGAGCACAATCACGTAATAATGTTTTTGGCTCTGTGTTGGCAGAATGAGTTTTGGCCACATTTCAGCCAAAGTTGTTCTTCCTGAACTTGATGATGCCTTGAACTTCACTGCAGGACTTGCACCGTGTGCTATTTGGTCAAGCTGAAGCTTAGATTTCACTACGACTGGCTGCCATGTGCCAAAATACAACTTGCCCTGCTCCAGCTATGGCTCATAATAACCCAACCCACTATCTTTTAAAGGGACGCACTTTCTATCAGAGCATATAAAGGTCATGAGAGGCTGGTAGTGCTTGAAGTGAAGAGTGTCTCCATTCCTTTCAGTTTGCTAAACTGAAACCTGTTGTGCTGACTGGCTGTAAAAGGAGGTCAACACAAAAACTTGTTCTAAAGGACAGTAATCACACGGGAGCATCAAGCATGAGTTGGTATGAAAAGGAGAAGAAAAATGGGAGAGGCTGTGGAATAAGAAAGACATAGAGATCCACCCTTAGAGGAAGAGTGAAATAAAAAGGGTTACACAGTGACTCTTTCTATGATGCATATGAAAGAGAAGGAGAATTGCTGGCCTGGGATTTAATTCTGGTATCATCCTAGTTTTGCATTTACTACTGACTTTACCCCAGTGTGAGCAAGATTACACATAGCTTATTAACTGAAGAGATGCTTAATCCTACTTAGTCATCAGGCATGAGTAAGGGCTACAGTATTTGACCTCTTGGGGAGAATAAAAAGAAACATCTGAAAAATCATCTTTCTTTTTCATCTTTGCAATGCTAGAGAAATAGGTATTTCCTATAGTGTAATTGATAAACTCCTGAGCACCTCTAAAGTCAGTTAAACAGCAATATTACATGAAAAAGAGCATGAGATATGCACACAGGTTTATGAACATACACACAGGTACGCACTAAACACAGCAGGTGTAAGCTTTAAGAAACTACTCACAAGACTGACAGCATTCTTTGGCACTCAATTTCATTAATGACATTATCCATGAATCATTAAGACAAATTAAGAAGTTACACTTTTCACTCCAGATACCTTTTTCAACAAAAGGTTGAAAGGTTTCAGAGAGGAAACCTTTTCAGAGAGGTTTCAGAGAGGAGGGGGGAACTACTTTTCTGTGGTGGAATATTTGCCAACAAGGATGAGATATAATCAGATTTCTGTAATTTTGAACATGTCATTCTGACCGTATACAAAGTAAGTGAAAGGGTTAGCCTGCCCATCTCCCTTCCCTCAGGTAGAAGGGCAATGTGATCATTATCTTCCATGAGGCAGCGCCCAGAGTGGTAAAAAGCAGTACTGGAAAATACTGTATTTGCCAGCCGTGTTTTCTCTAAAGTAATTCTGAATTGGCATACTATGCTTTGGCAGGGGAACAGAAAAGATGATCTAATAGGTCATTTGACTTCCGTCACTGATTTCTGTGATCTAAATAACATTTTATGTTTATGGTGTTTAAAACTCAATTTCCTAAGGACTGGATTTGGGTTAGAAATGGTCAGTATGACAGTAGCTACCAAGCCCATAATGATGCTACATGAGAAAAGTCTTGAAGAGTTTTTAAAATAGGAAAAAGTAGCTTCAACCTTTTTATACTTCACAGCAGAGCTTAGACACAAATAAACACGCATTAGAAGATTAATATGGTAATTAATGATGTAATTGAACAAAAAAAAATTACAATAAAAGCACAATAAGAATAACTGTGTCAGGTATAAGAAACCGAGATGATATAACCTGCAGTATTTATTACATTTTTCGCTATTTATTACATACTAAGTATACATTATTTACTATTTATTTTATATATAATGTGTGTATGTGTATACATGCACACACAAAATATCTCCGAACCACACACAACACAATACAGATGCAGAGCCAGAAGACTCTTGCACTTAAAGGAGAAAACAAGAGGCATATTAGCTCGTAAAGAACCAACAAACTGTGTTGATATTTCCTGGAATGGGCCCAATGATGAGCAGCAGAGTTTTGGATGGGCTGCAAACTTTCCCAATAGTTCCTTTGAAAACCAAGTTGGTACAGCATTCTATTAATCCAACTCAAAGGCATGGAAAACAACTTTGGCTTTTGCTAGGTTGAACTGGGGTGGGGTGGGGAGGGTTCTCTCAAACAGGGAGCAAACTAGTTCTGAAACCCACTGTTCTCCTTAAGTAGAAGAGGCTGAAGTCGTTATATGCCCAGATATCACAAAATCAGCAAGTGAAAACTCGGTCTATAACAAGACACAAATTCAGAGTAGATCAGCAATTTGTGAAATACAGCCAAGCCCATGCTCCTACATCCCTTTCTGAAAAAAGGCTCCCATTAATAACTGCTTGTCAGTTGACATAGAGTCCTAAACAGTGGAAACTGCATAATCCCTTTCATGAACTCGGAGTGAGGGTGTAAACTGTGGGGGTGGAGACAAGGAGCATCGTACAGACTGGAGAGTTTGTACTCCATCAAACCAGGGAAATCAGAGTGCACATCTAAATGATAATCATCTTCTAAAGACCCAGCATCTCTGTCTGCACCAGAATCTGGAAGGATTTGTTGGGTGACACTTCTCCCCTCCCTTCTCATAACCTCTCCATGTGGAGATGGACACACACACATACACTGATAATACTGTCCTTAAATTTGCCTTGATTAAAAAAAAAAAAAAAAGAAGAAGAAAAAAAGAGAAAGAATCAAGAACAGTATTTCTTGCTGCCCTCCTTGTATTTGTCATTTAATCCAAACTGGCTGCTTCATTTACAAATTGTGTGCTTTAACAACCTGAGGGAAGACTTTAATAATGATTTCGTGTGAAGAGCAAAGCCGTAGCAGATCCATACAATTGGTCCACTGTAAACCACTCAGGTGGAGTTTACCAAGAAATAAAGAAAGGGAGAAATTCCCAAGATGCAGTTTACTGTTTTCTCATGCCAAAAGAAAATGTTAAACAAAGTCGAACTGTTTTGGTAAATAAAAATCGTGATGTAAAAAAAAAACAAACATGAAACTTACCAAACTGTTATAACTGCTAGAAAGTAAGTTGTTTCTTTCCTTTTTTTTTTTTTGTACTATAAATGCACCAATGACTCAAAGAAAATACTCTCTAATTGCTTTAAAAGAAGCTTTCTCTCAGTTTTTAAGTACTACCTTCATGTACCATGAACGTTCCCTAACTTTCTTAGATGTTAGACAAAAATCCTAACTAAATTCTGCGAGTGAAACAAAGCAGACAATGTTTCTAAATTTTTCGGCAACATTTGTGTATACAAAAAAGGTTGATGGGAATGGAACATTTTTTTTAATAAAGTATTAGAATGTCTCTTCTTAAGATGAAAAGCATAGGGCAGATCGAATACATTTAAACAGCATGAAGACTGTAACACAAAAACTCAGTTACGATCAATTTCATAGCAAACTACCACTTAATTAGGCACTCTTAGGTCTTCAAATGTCCCAACCTGAAACAAATTAGTAACAGTGAGAGCTGTAACTACATTTCCTCCTTTTGTTACTTTGTTTCCACAACTTTCACGTTATAGCATGGCTCTGTGTCTCTGCCCTGGATCTTCAAAGGAAGGCCAACAATTAAGCTACTTCACTTAAAATCCTGGTCTTTAATGCTTGAGTATGGGGTTTGGGAAGGAGAGGAAAGGACAACTCACCGCTAGCAAGGGCCTAGAAGGCTGGATGGGGCTTTGAGCAACTTGCTCTAGTGGGAGGTGTCCTGCCCATGACAGGGGGGTTGGAACTTGATGATCTTTAAGGTGACTTCCAACTCTAATTATTTCATGATTCTAGAAGCACAGGAGCTCCTCTGGAGCTGGATGAGCACCCAGCGCACCACAACGCTTCCCTGGAGCAAAGTAATTCTCAGGTCTCCCTGAGCCTCCACAGCCCCTTTCCTGTATCTTGTGGCAATGACACGGGATGTGAAAAGGGATTTGAGGACGGTTTTGCTGACGAAAGACAGTCCCTGCTGATGGATTTTGATTAGCGACTCGGTCACTGCCCTAGGAGCTGCTGTAAACCAAGGCAAAGTGCCGTGGTGCGGGGAGCACGGCGTTATAAGCGCGTATTTAAAAGCCTCAGCCCTGGGGAAAGGCGCCAGGAGGGAGAGGAACATGGTTGTGCCTCGCTGGTAACATCAGGAAAGCAACAAGATGTCAGTGAGGTTTTTCTGCTTCCTGTTTGCGAAGCAACCTCCTCCTCCTCCCTCCCCACCCCCCCCACATACACACCAGCAGCACCACCCCGCCGCTTTGTGCGGCTCTTTGCCGGCTCTCCCTCCGGCTCCCCGGGGCCCGCGGGAGCCGTTCCCCCGCCTCCTGCCCGGGAGCTGTGCGGGGCCGCCGGGGCTGCTCTCCCGGCTGGGAGAAGGCGGGATGTTCCTCGGCGACGGGGCGGGAGATGGGGAGGGGGTGCTGCCCTCAGCGCTGAGCTTTTGTTTGCCGCTGGCGAAGCCATCCCCACCTCCTCGCCCCCCAAAAGCGGGGCTGGAGGGAAGGAGTGGGGGGAGAGGGGGTTGCCTAGACAAAGCCCCCAGCAGGCCAGCGAAGGGGCAAGCCGGGGAAGGGTGCTGCCCGCCGTCGGGGCAGAGGAGGAGCAGGCAGGCACCCAGCCGGCATCACGGCCAGGGGGAGGAGATAAACACATTGCTCCCTGCTTTCGCATATCGGGGGGAAGAGGGGGGGGGAAAGAGCCGCCACCGCCGCCGGGACGGCCGCCTCCCCACCGCTTTGTCACAGAGACACCCCCCCAACACCGGGCGGGGGCCGGCGGCAGCTGCCGCCCCGGCGGACCCTCCCGCTCAGCGGGGGAGGGCGAGAGGGAGGGGAGGGCGAGAGGGAGGGACGTGCGAGGCTTGTAAACCACACGCTGCCATCGCACCTCCCTCCTTCCCTCCCTCCCTCCTCCCCACCGCCCATTGTGCGCCCGGCAGACGGCGAAGACCTGGCGGCCCTGTGCCCGCCCCCCCAGCGCCGGCGGGCACCCCCGGCACGGCACGGCACGGGGGGGGGGGACACGGACGCACATCAGGACACACAGAGTCGCTCGCCCCCCGCCGGCTGAGGCAAACCGAGACGACGACGACGCCCCCCCTAAGCAGAACGGGTGCCGGGCGGCCGCGACCTGCCATCAATAAGGCCCGAGGGGGGGTGGGGGTGGTGGAGGGAGGATCGCGGGGGCCCCGGCTCCCCCCGCACCTCCTTTTATTATTCATCATCGGTGCAGCCTGGGAGTGGGGAAACTCCGCTTCCTACTCGCTGCTACGCTCCTACCGGCTCAGCCTCCGCCCCCTTCCCACCCCCCCTTCACTCCTCTCTAAGCTCCTTAAAACCCAAGGAAACTTTAGGAAGCGAATCAGCTCGCGTGGGGAGCCGGGCTCCTGCCAACGCCGGGGCAACCGAGGCGAGAAACCTGCCCCCAACTTTTTCCTCCGGGTGCCGGCTTCCACCCTTCCTCCGCGGCGGGATTTAAAAAAAAAAAGGCGGATGGGCCGCCCAAAGCCACACTCACGCACACACACACCCCACACACCCCCTTTCGTGGAAAAGCCGCGGGGAAACACGCAGGAACACACAACCCTCCTCCGGGCTTTCTTTAGCCCACGGCGCACGCCCCGCACCGCTCCTCCCTTCTTCCCCCCCCTCCCCGGGGCAGTTCGTTCCCTTCTGAAAGAGACGGGGGGGCGGAAAAAGTTTGTCCGCTCCCCGCCCCCCCTTTCACCCCCCCGCTGCCCGTGAGAAGTTGCGAAGCCAGCCGGTAGCCCACCCCCCCCCGCT
>JAOTQQ010000032.1:13347868-13374142 GCA_026546715.1 Gallinago undulata
ACAGCGACACCCCCAGCCCACCCCACCCCCTCTCCCCCGCGGCCCGCATCCCCTCACCATTATCAGAGTGTGGTTCCTCTGCTCCGCCGCGGCCGGCTCGGCATCTTGCTGCTGTTTGCTCTGCTGCTGCTGCTTGCTGCCGCCGGTGCCGGTGCCCGTTTTCTTGGCCCTCTGCTCCAGGGTCCGCTGGTAGAGGCTCACCGTGTCCCTGCGCTCCAGCTCCAGCTGCTCCGCCTGGGCTTGCTGGTACCTGCTCTCGCAGTTGACATGGTGCCGCCGGCAGCCCTCGATGCGCTGCCTCAGCCGCTCCACCACCGTGCTGTGCTTGGGAATGCCGCCGCTATTAGCGTTATTGTTACCGGGAGCGGCGGCAGGAGGACCGTGGGGAGTGCTGTTAACCCCGATACCGGCACCGCCGGCCCCGCTGAGGCTGCTGTTCAGGTTATTGTTGATGCAGATACTGCTGCCATTCGCGGCGGCAGCGGGGGCTGCAAAATCCCCCATCCTCTTCCCCGGGCACACTATTTTGGAAGAACTTTTTTTATCCTACCCTTCACACACACACAGTCTCCTCCGGGGTCCTGATGGGATACTTTTTAGAGAAACTAGGGGGGGTGGGGGGAGGAGGGGGCACCACCATGTATCAGGGAAACAGCGATCCCAAGCAAATGTTTCTCTTTCCCCCCAGCCAATCCCTCTCGAGAAGCTCCAAAACATTAAAAAGAGGAGGAGGGGGGGGGGGAGAGCTGGGGGGGGAATAAAGGGAGAAGGTGCTAAAAGGTTATCACCAGCAACACAACCAACAAGCACACGAGAAAAAAAAAAAAAAAAAAAAAAGAAGCACAACAAACTAAGCAGCAGCAATTCGGGTAGCAAACTCCAGGAGATTATCAGACCAGTTCCTTTCCTCCTTTTTCTTTTTTATAATCCATCATTTCCAAACAGATTCCGTGAGATTTCCGGAGGTTTTGCCAAAAGCCTTCTCTCCCCATGGATAAAGAGAAACACACGCGCCCCTCCACATGCACCCACATACACTCACACACACACACCCGTTCACACGCACGTTCGCACACGCACACACATCCAAGCAGAAGCGCACGCCGGGCACACACCGCACACTCACTCGCACTCCCCGGCATCAAAAGACAGGCCAAGCCGCTTTCTTATTGTATTTTCCTTCTAGAAAAAAGTTTGGGTGTTTATGCCGCACCGCGTTCGCAAAGTACTTTGGCTGCTCGGTTGCATTTCAACAGGAACCTAAATAGCAAATCCTCGGGCTGGGGGAAGTAAACACATGAACAATCCGGGCCGAGCTGAAGAGGGAAAAAAAAAAAAAGAAAAGAAAAAAAAAAGTCGAGCTCTGAAGTCTTTGCAAAAAAAACAAACAAACAAAAAAAAAACCCCGCCGAGCTGATAGAGCCTAACGCTTTGCTCCGCTTTGCTGGCTGCTGCTGCTGCTCCTCCTGCCACCATCACAATGATCAAATGCTCTCCTCCTCCACCTCCTCCTCCTCCATGCCAGCGGAGTGATATCAGGACAGGAGCGCTGGGTAAACACCGCAGCGGCGGCGGCAGCGGCGGCGGCGGCGGCAGCTCCTCCAGGCCGTGAGGCAGACCCGGGGACAAGGTGCAAAACCCGGCACGGACGTCGCCCAGCAGGAGCGGACATGGCGTTTCCCTCCACCCCCACCCCCCCCCCCGCCCCAACCACCACCGGGCACGGCGGGGCGGAGCGGCGGCCGCCCCCGGGGCTCACTCACACACTCACACACACACCTCCCCGGGATGCAGGCGGGGCGGACGGCCGCCTTCACCCGACCGGGCACCGGGGAAGGGAAGCAAGGGCTGTCCGGAGTCCCCCGCCCCCCCCATAAGTCTGTCGGGGGAAGGGGGGGGTGGTGGAGGAACCGGAGGAGCCGGGAGGGGGGGAGCAGCACCGGAGCGGCGTGTGCCGTGTTTGCCTCCCCGTGTAAACTGTTGCATAATTGAAGGGGAAGGGAGCGCGGAGCCCGGTGCCTCCCGGAGACGGGGCTGAACTTTCTATTTTAAACAAGGAGGAGAAACATGACACGTCGGGCAAGGAACATTTTTCCGAGCCAAGGGTGGCTGCCTCCATAGAGAGCGCGGGTGATTAATGGATCGAGAATAACATCCCGGGAACCCGGGTTTTAAACCGTTTTTGCAGACAAAGCTATCGCCCGCAGGATTTTAATTGATCGTTATTTTCTAACTAGCGCCATGAGATACGGGCTTCCAATTCTTTCTTTTTTTTTTTTTTTTAGTACACCTCTACAAACCAGAATTATCTCGAAGAGGCACCCTCCTCTAACGTGCAGCTGGAAATAAAGAAAATTGGGAACTCATACATTAGTCATGAGATCTGATTTAAACCATCTTCATTTCTGCCGTGGCCGATTAGCATAGGATACTATTTCTAAGCTACTGACAGTGGTAAAGAGCTGTCTTTGTCTTCTTTAAGTGCTCAGCGATATGAAATTTGGTTTTAATTTCACTCCTTTTGCAACAATTCCTGACTGAGATGGAAAATAATTGCGGACAAACAAAATTCGTAATGAGTACCTTGCCAGCCTTGGAACTAATGAGCATGTCTTTCTGCCTCCCCCCTTCCCCTTAAAACTTTTCTTTAGTACCAGTTTGAGAACTGGAGTGAAGCTGCTTGCTGTTTTTCAGGATCACTGCTTACTGCTCCATCACAAAACAAACAGGGAAAAAACTATATCTCTGCTCAGAAGTGGCCTAATAGAGAGGGGGAAACTGCAAAACCCTACCTCGTTTACCAAGGTCGATATCTCTGCTCATTTGTAGCCGGGGGGATGCGTTCTAAACTCTTCAGCAAGTATCCCTCTCTGACTCCAGGAGACAAGAGTCTCATCTGGTTCTGTAGGAACATATATACACGAAAAGATTGAATGTAAGAACTGAGAGGGTAGGGAAAAGGAGGAGGGGGCTTTCTTGTTTGTTTGGTTTTTTTTTTTTGATTGTTTGTTTGTTTTGGAATTAAAATGGAAAGTGCCAGCAGGCCAGAAAGGGAGGCAGCTGTGCATTACGTTTAACTTTTTAAAAAAGTATTTTTTGGCTTCCTCCGCAGCGCCCCCTGCAGCCCGGCAGCGTGCGGGCACCCTCGCTCAGAGCCACGGGGGGAAGAACGCACTGAAGTTCGCAAAAAGATAGAAACGGTTCTTACACCCATGGAGTCAGAAATACACGTAAAAGCAGTGGTTTGGGGTTTTGGTGGTTTGTTGTTTTTTTGTTTGTTTGTTTGTTTTTCTACAGACTGCTTTTCTGGTACATTTTACAGAAGTTGTGCTCTTTTCCTACCACTAGGATAAACACCATGTGTCAATCTATAGAGAACCACACAAACACACCTTAACTTTCAGCATATCACTTTGGCAGCAAACATGCTCTTTTTAAAGTGCATCCTGGATTGTTATAGAATTAAATTCCAGCCCATTACAAATTCAGGAATGTTTTGGTCCCTTGGTTCTGCCAGACTGCACAGCCCAGGGACAATGATTTGAGTAACAAAGTTTTGTCATAACTAGTGCTTATTGTTAGAAGTTTTGCAAATGTATCAATCACCAGTTTTGTGGGAAAAAAAATAAACAAACAAAAAACCCAAACACAACAAAAGTAACATCTGAATACATACTAAAACCAGTTGATTCGGATCAAAAGGTATCTTTTAATTGGCTGAGGTTAAAACAAAGCTGAGCACATATGTCTCCATCTATTTCCCTACTCACTTTAACAGCAACAGTGGTGAAACTTGCATTATTTTATAGTGCAAGCTTTTATAAGATAAAACACTACCCCCTAAATCTAAAAACAACCAGCAGAATCAGCATTTCATAAAAATGTCATGTTACAGCTATCATCCAGCACCTAAGAGCTAACTAGAAATTTTCAATCGAGAGGAGAGTTTTCGTTTAAAGCCAAATAGAGAGAAGTTCATTATTGCATCACTTATTTTAAGGATACTTACACAAACAGTTGCCAGCTTCTGAAAAACTAAGGACAAAATGAGCTATTTAGGGAACTATTTAAATTCAATTTTTGTGAAGGACAACAATTCTGTGACACCACTGACTCTGAATAAATAAAAACAGGAAAAAGCCCTCAGATTACAGCAATACAAGAAATAGATCTCAGCATTGCTCTACTACTGATTATTGTCATTAAAACAGATATTCTTCACAGCCCTGACCAAACAACTCTGTTCTGTAATCAGAATATTTACATTTAGTCTCCATTTATGACCATGGACTTAGGCACACTCACCTTTTATGTAGTAATTTACTTCGCATGCACAAATGTGTATATTTGCTATAGACCTTTCCCCCCCCCCCTGCACATCAGCTTTAGAAAACTATCTTCAGAACTGGAATTTCAAAAGAATCAAATATATCAGAATTCTAAGTGATGTAAGATGAACTTGCTGATGCCAGCAGTTGAACGCTAATGCTTACCGATATCAGCTGACAGGACACTAATTACTAGTTACAGGAGATGATTGCTTGGTAAAGGATCTATTCAGTGAGTTACGATTTTGAAAAATTATAAAGCACAGGCCTGATCTGTGAAAAGATACGCAGTATGAAAATACAGCATACGTTCTCAAGATGATTATCATGACAGAGATCTGTCTAATTAGGAAGAATCTATTTTAATGCTAAGATATGAAAGAGCCCAGCTGGGAGAGGAATTTAGAGGAAGACACAGAAACATGACTGTTAAGCTGACAGCAAGTGCAGCCTAAGCATGTTCCAATGACAGCTTCTAAAAAAAAATTTCATCTCAGCATTTAATCAATAGTGGCTTCAGAACAAGTACAGCCTTACAGATAATCTAGCTAGTCATATTAGTGGGAGGAGCTCCCTAAATAATATAGAAAACATGCCTTTGCAGAGCAGCACACTGAAACCATTTTCCTTTTGTCAGCTGAGTTAGGGGTTATCCAGTAGGTGGGCAACATGAAAAATGCCACCATGAGATAAATATGAATCCCGCTCTCTTAGAAACCACACTTTAGTTCCCGACACTGCCAGTCAGGCTGGAAACTGCAATCATCGTGGCAGCAAGTTTCAAACCATCTTGGGCAACAGATTAACCTTCAAAGTGGCCGTCTGGGTAGAAATCTTTCTGAAAGCTCCTACTATAATTAAATGGTTTATGTCTAAGTCGATGGATGACATGGTGACACAGGCATCTGCTGGAAGGTGAACCTAGAGTCAACCATGCAGTGCATTTCACTGATATAACTTTGAAAACCAGCTAACAGACACTTTTGGGGTCTGCAAGAAGCAGCTTTCTTACACAGTGAAAAAGGTTTCAGAAGATTTCTGCTGAAGGTTCTCTTGGATACAGTGCTATCCAACTGGCCAAATCAGATGTACTTCAGTTACTACCAGAAGCTATTTAAGTGCGTGTTGCCTAACTCATCCATAGTCAAAAAAGAACAATAATGTCATTTGGAAAGTAGTTAAAGCACAGGCATGTAGTTGAGGGTTGACTGAAAACAAAAAACCCTAAAACCTCCATGAATGTGTCTGTGAAATCCAACTACAGCATGGCAAAAATTCTCGTGACAGCTGGGGTGGCCACGAGCCACAGCTGTCAGAACATCCAGAGCTGTAGAAATTCTTCAAGGGATGAACCCAGACTGAAACAAACAAAATTGCTCTAAATAGGTAAGGAAAAAGTCATCAAGGCTGCAAAGAAATAGAAGAACAAAACAATGAAGGTAGGAAGGGGAAGCAACAAAGAAAATCAGAAAGTGAGTTAAAATTGCAGAAGTCAGAGCTTTAAGGCATTGCAGGAAATGATCACTATATGGAAATGCAAGCAAAAACCAAAACACCCTCAAAACTGCACGCTTTCCAGCCTATACATTTCAATTTGTAGAACATGGGGGATCCAAGTCAGAATTTTTACAAAATCTTCCCAGTTGTGAACAACACTGCAGGCTCTGATTCAGCGAAGTATTGTAAGCAGGACAGGCACATGGACTGAGATACACACAAACCAAAGTAACTCTGCTGAATCAGGGCTGGAAAAAATATGGGGAAGGAAAGAAAAATATGTACTTTTTCCCTCCTGTCCTGATTACAGATAGTCACAACAAGAATCCTTGCTTGGGCACAGGCCCCATCTAAGCCTTTGATCTGTCACGCTGATCTCAAGAGAATAACAAGGTTGGAATGGAGGAGCCAGGGGGATCTAAGAGGGGGGAGAAAGAGAGAGAAGAAAGGACATAAGGAAAAATCCCAGAGAGATGCTTCTGGGGGTTCATCACAGCTCGCACTAGAAATATACATGAAGATAAATTTAAATTTAAATTTATTTAGCCATTCTTGTACTGAGTCTGCTCAGTAAAGACTGCCCCATTTCCATTTAGCTTGAATTAACAGGCCAACAAACAAAAAATCCCTCATCAATAAAATGGGATGCAGGCTGGGGGAATTTTTTTCTCTCCAAGGCAATCGCTGTTTAGATGTCAGCCATTTATAAGAATTTCAGAGTGGACATGATCACTTTGAATTTACTGAGTCAGAAGAGAGCCTGAACCTATTGAAAACTATCGTTCATCCTCCTTCATACGAGAGAGTGATGATTGTTCTACAATCCTTGGCATAACGCATCAAGTTCTTAAATTGCAGGGAAACAGAAATAAAGGGTCATTTCCCACAGTGGTAATTTTTTGTAAGTTCAGTCTTCAAGACAGAGAAATACTGTATTTCCTCCCTGTGCCAATGTGCTGACCAACATCACTGTTGTTTCATCAAAACTGCTATAATTTATGTTCTACAAATATACCTGTCTATAGCATGCATTTAAGAACCTATATTAAAAGTACATCGCTGAGATTGCAGTCTTGCAGTCAATGAGTTTAAAACCACCAAAATCAAAGTGCTTGTGCAATCTTTATTTGGCTTCCTTGCGCAATCCACAGTATGATGAAGTCTTCAAATACACCCTTACACACTATTTTTCCACAGGATGTTTGCTTCATTCTGTACAGAGAATTGTCAGGGCTCACCAGTGAACAGCTTTTTAGTACATTTTTTTTTCCTTTTTGTTCCACATATCACCTCACATCTATTTATTAATTCAAAGCCCGTTCACAGACATTCAGTTCCTCAGAACGGCCACCGCTACTACTCCTGAGTGTTTCACACATACCAATAAACTGATTTTCACAATTCATTGCAAGTGAGAGGACAGTGCTCTTACTCATGTTAGAGATGGGAAACCAAAACCAAGAAATTAAGATTATAAGGTTTTGCTAAAATGCCTCACTTAAGCTGATTTTTTTAAAAAGACTTAAACTGGAAGTACACTGCGTTTTATAAGGGCAGCCCACATCAACTTCAGTTGAATCTGTAGGTGCTTTAGCATTTCTGCAGGGCAGGAGCCCTGTCTCAAGTCAGGCACCTGGAAAACGAGGAACGCAATTAGTGATCATCTGCAAGAAGCAGAGTTTACATGAACCGAGTAGAATCACTTATGACAGCTCAAACATTTCAACCCAAAAACATATAGTTCAGTAAATTAGAGGCAAAACTGGAAATTAGACCTTATTAAGAAAATTAAGAAAGAAAATATTACATGCTGTTTCTTCAGTAATATTTTAAAAGAAATCTTTTTGTCCCACTTTTTCTGCAGTGGGACTGCAAAATCTTTTTGTCCCACTTTTTCTTTCAAATATCCTTTGCTGAAGCAAAATCAAAATATGCTCAATTTAGACGGCTCAGGGAAAGTTTACCTGAAGACAGAAAATGCTAAAGGGGTAAGACATTAAAATAACAAGAAAATCCCTAAAAGGATACAGAAAAGATCCCTGTTCATGTTCGGTCATATTAACCAAAACACAAGACCCAGTAACTACTAGCTACATTACAAACCAAGCCTGTGTTCAGGCTATTTCCAGAGTCACTAAAGTTACTAGACAACATTCATCAGAAGTCTAGGACGCCTCCCATCTTAGCTCAGGCTTGCAGTTAACTAATGGTTTACAGCCAACAACAGCTGATTAGATTCCAGTTAGACAGGAAAAAAAAAAAATCCCTCCCATAGTATGAATAGTGAGACTTTAAATAGATTACTTATGGAGGCTGTTGAGCCTCCATCATTGAAAGCTTTAGGAACAAGTTAGACAAACATGTCAGTACGGACACAAATGTAATTAATTTTGCCATGGAACCGTGCAACACATTAAGTGACTTCTTAAGGTTCCTTTTGATTATTTAAGCAGTTAGTAACTTCTTTTATTTACTTTTGACTTTGGTGTATAATTAGAACGTTACATAGGAACTTATGTGTTGGTTCAGACCACAGGTCCATCTAGCACAGAGCTGTATCTCTCTCAGCAATCCATGGAACACATACTGCCTCCCAGCCTTTGAACATTTTCAAGTTAGGTTATGTGATTTAGATTTATGTGATCATTCTGTGATTCTGTGATTTGTCTAGTTAGTAGTCTCTACAGCATCTTTTCCAAGGTTCTTTCCGGTCTCCCCTTCCATGTCTATAAACTCTTTGATTATTCTTCCCCAAATGTATCACTTTACAACTGTCTACACTGAGTTGCACCTCTCATTTTATTGTACAGTCAGTCTTTCTGCAAGCTATGCAGTCTCCTTGTCCTTACCACCTTGCAAAGCCTCCTATCATCAGCAAAGCTCTGTCACTTCACTGATTAACTTCCCTTCTCCAGGTCATTTAAGGATATATTGAACACTACAGGTCCCAAGATAGACACCGTGTGGAATTTCACTAGTGATCTCCCTCCTGTGCAAGAAATGACCATCTACTTCCATCCAGTGATGGTCTACCCACTGTTCACTTCTTCCAAACCATATTCTCATCCGTTCCAGCGCCTGCCTTCTTACACCAGCGACATTCTTGTGTTGCTTGGTTTTCCTAAAACACTTTAATAAAAAGTTTTGGCAAAAGCATTTTTTCAAATCCAAGTTGACTGTATCAGTCAGATGATCCTACGTATCACTGAGCCCTTCAAAGAACTCGGAGAGCTTTGTTAACTCTCACTGATTAGGTAATATTTATTCCGGTAGATGCTAATTCTTTCTCTTATTACAATATCTACTCACTCGCCTGGAACACATTGCAAATTTTAGTTTGCTGGATACCCTTGAAACCTTTCTTAATCACTGACGTCACATTCTTATTTTCATGTACTTGGGAATATTGAAGAGAGAGGTTATTGCATGCTGCTGTTAGTAAATATTTCACCCCTGAGTTTTCTTTGAATTCTTGGGTGAATCCTTCAGATCCTGGAGATTCTTCTGTATTCAACTGCCTTTTGTACCATTACCTCTTCCAAATACTTATATTTCAGAGGCCTTCTCTGCAGACTTCCCTGAATGCCACAAAGGGCTCTGGAAGGACAACTTCCCTGATTTCTTCCACAGCAAACAAGGATGCAAATGGTTCACCTTCTCTCCAGTGACTTTGTCCTCCCTGAGAGTTCATTTCATAACCCTGTCATCTTCAGGCTCACTGACAATGCATTGGAAGAAGGATGTTGAACTATTTTTTATGTTCTTAGCTAGTTAAGTATCTGACTAATCTTTTGTCTGCCTAATAATAACTATAATAGTATATCTCTCAGTGTTCACGATACTTTGGGGTTTTTTTTTCATTTGGATGTGTCTTTAGCTCTTGGAAGGACACCTTCTTCTTTCTAATAGACTCTCTTCACTGTTTGGCCACAGCCACTTCTTTCTCAGGGATGACCAGTAAATTTTGTCTGCTTCCTCTTTGGTGTCCTTCTGTAGCCATCATGTCTCCTTCATGGATTTAATTGCCTTGGGTGCTACTCTTTGTTTATTCTTGGTAAACTTTCTCATTTTCACATAGCTCCCCATGTTGAAATGAACACAACAGTAGCAGGCATTTTGGCCTCTACTGCTCCCCAAAGGTATTGAATCCAAGAGCGTTACATCATTCTAAAAGAGCAGTCTTAATGTTCAGCAAGATATATATGCATATATGGAGATATATATATGTGTGTGTGTATGTATTCATCATATATAATTGTGCAAATTGCAATATAGGACAGATGTGGCTGGTAAACTGGGAAGCAACTGTGAAAGGAGTTCTGGTTCTTCCTGGATGTAACCAGACATGAGTGAGGGTTCATTTGGATCTGATCCCATTTCTGAGTTTGCCTGAAATATACACTGATAATAATTAGCATTTGTTGCATGTAGCTTTCAAACCCTTCTAAGCATCATTATTCCTCTTTGCAGAGCAATTACGAGCCACAGAACAGTGAAGTACCACAAGGCAGTACCTACGAGTCTTCATTTCAGTCTGCTATCTGTATTTGCATCTCCCTTATTTACTTGGAACCAGTAACTTTGCAAACTATTGGGGGCATTGCTTTCAAATCATGCTATTATAATTATAGCTGATTTTATAGGGTAAACATGCCCAGATAAGGTATTTACATCCTTATTTTCTGTCCAACTTTTGTCTGCATATAACAAATACTTGTGTTGTAACAATGTAACATAGCATGATTTTCATGCAACAGATATTTTAAGGCAACTTTATTAGCTTATTAAGCTTGGGTTGCATTTCATGGCTCAACAAAGCATTCTGTTTGAATAAGGCAATATAGACAAAAACCCAGTGTTGTTGGGGCTTTGAGCTCATGGGTGTTCCCATGATTCACATGGTACCTACTCCAGGTAGTCTAGCCCTACAGACCAAGAATATCAAAGCACTATCTTCACATAAGAACACAATCTATAAAGAGTATTCATAAAATAGGAAATAAATATCAACATTTTTCCATGTTGTAGAAGCAAACCCTACATGTATAGATTTTTTTTTTTTGCCTAATTCCTGTCCTATGAGATGTACACTCCTTCCTTTTCCTCTTCACCCTTCTGACTCTTTTTTTTTTTTTTTTAATCTGTTAATAAAAACACAACTCAGTAAAAAAGTGTCTTAGCTTTGTATGTCCCACTCACAGGGAGATGACAGTAATTTTGTATATTGTTCTACACTGATCTAGGGTCTCCACCATTTTTTCACAGTGTAACTTGGACATTGGTATTTTGATTTCTAGGCCAGTACGCTGACCACAGTTTAGTTTTGGGGGGCAGAGTTACTTGCTTCACTAGACAACCAATTTGTCTTGTCAAGACCTGCAAATGGTAGAATATAGGAAGGTAGTACTTTCTTATTACAGGTTTAGTGGGGTTTTATTTTGAATCTACATTTCCTTTCTAGAAAAGGAAACACATGCTGCCTCGGCTAGTACGGCACCAGAAGCTTGACACTTTTTTCTCTGAATTGACCTCTATCAGCCATTGGTAAATATCAGTTCAAGCAGGGTCACAGACTTTCCTTCCATAGAGAAGATAAAGCTGAATTGTATACTACGCAGTGGGTAATATTTATCAGCCCTTCCAGACTCTCACATACTTGATGTGGTTTTATTTAGCAGTGCTTTGATGCTAAGTCAAGATCTGTGTCGCATATCATCTAAAGCTGGAATACCCAGTAGTTACTCCCTTTAACCCCATCTTACCAGTTTTGTCCCAAGTGTAGCTGCCAAAAAAAAAAAAAGGGCTGTTTTGGTGGGGGTTCTTTGGTGCTTAATAGCATACTTTCTCTTCAATTTCTATGTCAGCATCCCACCATTCAGTTGCTGTATGGGTTAGGTACCTTTGTGTGCATAAAGGTATCTCATGATCCATGAAAACTAATCAAGTTGAATATTGTATGTGTAAAAGCATCCAACTTTGTGCAGATAGGAAAAAAAACCAAGAAAAGACCTGAAAAGCATAGAGTATCATTCCATAAACAGCAAAGATACTGAACTGGCAGAATAAATTATTCTTCAGCTGTCCATATAATTTTTTTACTAAATGAACAGTCCATTAGAATATGTACTAGCTCTATAGCCTTACTTGTCTGCATGTGGTTCTTCAAGATAATTTTATAGTAGTGACACTGAGAAGCCGAAAACTGGATACACAGTTTCCCCATTTTTCTCAGTCCCCAGAAAGAGGACTGTCACCTCTCCCACGCTGCCTGGTACAGTAACTTAATTGGAATTTCATCTCCAAGACACAATAATAATAGAAGTTTGGTACTCTACCAATATTCAGAATTCCCTTACAGTCCTGCTAATTTACTGATTCTTAGCTTTGCTGAATCAGCATCACTGAAAGCAATGTCTCCCCTTAATCACTGATGGAAAGCAGTGCTTCTGCAAGGGCAGAGTCAACAAAGAACAGGATTAGGGTAGACTGACAGTAGCTGTATCAACTCCTGTACAATCGTTTTAAAATTATCTAAAATCACTAACCTTTCACTTCTGGAGCATGAAGTTCAATTCTGTGTTTAGCCACGCATGAAAACGAGTTCAGCAATCTTCCACAGAATCATTCCTGCAATTTGCCGTGATTGGCAGATTTTGCTGTGGAGAAAAAGCAAATATGAATTAGAAAATAAAAGTGAGGTTTTGTCAGGTTGAAGAATTAAACATCAATAAATCTGAATCTCAGAATCACAGAGAGCAAATTTAGGTCTGAAAGCTCAGACCTCCATGCAACCCTCACATGGGCAGAGTGAAAAATGGAATAGAGGGCAGGATCACCATGGCATCAACGGAGCAGTCACTGAAACACTACCGTGAGTAGGATAGTTGCACACCAATGGACTACTCCTGAACTCTACTCCTCAAAATCCACAGAGATGCTCTCAGTACTGCCCGCTCGAGTATAGCAGGCAGCTTTGTGTCTCAAACACACTCTACATTTCGCAAAGGCCTGCAGCCCTGCTTCACCTGTCACCATGAATTCCGGGGTGCTGCTTAGAATCAAAAAGTTAACAGTTTGTTTCCAGACAGTGAAGAAGACCGCGAGTCCCTCTTTTCCATGAGGGAGCACTTCCTGAACAATAAAGAAATACAAATTAAAACCTATAAATACACATGAAAGAGGAAAAATTAGAAAAGGATAAATATAAGAGTGAGAAAGAAGTGAAGAATGACAACCCCTCATCTGTCATAATCCTCTTCTCACTCCCTTTGGGTGACTAACTCTTAGATCCAAACCCAAGCCTCCCATATGAAATGAACCCAGGTGACCTCAGGAAGGGTAGTGGATAGCCCTTTGACTCAGGCTGTGCGTACAACTGCTCCGTCACTAACTTTTTCTCCTTACGTATATTTTTTTTTTCTTTGACAAATACTAAATTTTGCATAGTTAGAATTCTTTGAAAGTAACCGTACAAAGGTGCACTCTCATTGCAAAGTTGAAATGGAACTGAAAAAAGATGGCATCTTTTCTCTTATGACCCAAACCAAGACGCAGGTCTGATGATGATGATTCTTATATTATACACACTTTCAAGAAGGAAAACAATGTTCTTGTATTTGTTTACACAACATCTGGATATGTTCTTATATTTGTTTACACAACATCAAGGATATGAATTCTGACTGGAGCCCCGTGCATTAGTGTAGTATAAATACTGTAAAACTCCTCTATACCTTTCACTCACTGCTCCGTCTAGAAAAAAGAGCCAACGTGAAATGGAGAAACACAAGAAGTTGATTGGTTTAACGTAAATAGTAGCTGCAATTCCTTCTGTAAGGTTTAACTGTTTTACTTTAATAAAAACAGTAACAGCATGTGTACAACAGACATTAACAAAGGGGATGTCTGAAGCACCCACCACCTCTGTGGCTCTTCAGATTATATTTAGGACTCCACAGTCATTGTGTTAATGTAAATAAACCCGAGCAAACCCAAGCATCTTTGTCACTCAGCAAGGAAACTGCTTCTGTTTCCATCCAAAACCTTGCATGAAGACCTGTCAGATTCACAGCGTAATTCAACCTGTCGCATACTAACTTTAATGTACAACAACTTTCTGCCTTGCACAATGGTAGTTAAATCTCTAATAGTCAAATCTATAGTTAAAAACTATCGTTGAATCTGTAGTTAAATCTCTAATAAAGATATTCTGAGCTGTGGTTTGTTGTAGAAAAATTTTCAGTTGTAGAAATTCTTTAATTATTCTTTTCCCTCCTTTTGGACGTGTCTTCTGCATCCAAAACCATACACTTGGGCTGATGTTAATATATTTTTGCCTCACTGGGTTCCCTGACAATGTGGTCTGCATTTGGGAAGAGCCAGTGCCACTAACACCAGGAGGGAAATGCCCTGTCATACTCCTAATTTGTAACACAAAGACAGTCTTCTAGCCTACCTCTCATTTTCTTAATAATACTTCAAGGACTATCATTTAACAACAAAAAATAAACAAAACAAAAGAATGACAGCAAAATCTAATTTAACCATCCTTTGGCTAAATCCACCAGGCACGTTAGAACCTAGTCCGCCATAGTCTTATTTAAAAATGGGTGGCTGAAAGGTGCCATAGGATTTATAAAAAGGAAACAGATTGTCTCAGAGTCTGATGCCAAATAACTCATTGCCTGAGTTATCACTCTTCAATCAAAAAGTATATGGAGAAACTACATAAGTCATTTAGACAGCAATCACCATGGAGTTATGCTGGCCTCTCATGTCAGTGATGAAACAGCCAAACTTCCTGACAGTGGTGAGTTATTTCTTTTATCACTGGCAGAGCTGCCAAAAGAATCATCAAGGCTACAGGCATGGAAAACATGAGGCTTCTCCAAATTCGAGTGATAAAATTACAATGTGTTTTATTACTTTACTTTAATCCTTATAATTTAAGTTTTCAAAATAATTACAACAACATCAACTATAGTTAGGCAACAAAGTGATTAATTTATATTATTTAATTCCTGCAAGAAAGCTTTCTTCCAGACTATGATCTTTAGGATTCTATTCCTGCCTCCCTTTGCCCCCAGTCTTTCTCATAACTAAACACGTATCTTTCAGCCCTGACAAAGCCAGTACAAAATATTGGGTGTTTTATTACAAATTGCAATTCAGCCACTTTGGAGGTAGATATTCTTCCTCCAGTTACAGTAATGACTTAGTATAGGAAGTTGATAAATTTTTGTTGCACGGTAACATTTCTAGAGAGGTCACATACTGTAAGCAAGAGTATAGGTGTTTAGAAATAGTTCTGTGCCTGACCTGATTGCCTTTAAAAATCCTAAAAAAAAAAGTAAAAATATACTCTTTCTCTCGTACAGTTTTAAATACTTGTTTTAAAAAGCTAGCACGTACTATAGAAAAGCAAGTTCGTGGGTCTGATTTCAATTTGAGCAGAATTTCAGTTAATAATGTTGCACACATAAACCCTCTTTTAACAGTCCATAATATTAAACTGAGGACAGGATTGCTAATGAACTTTGTTATTTTTTCCCCCTATTAAATCAGCGCTACAGACTTTCAGCAGATGTCTTTAATAGACATTGTTATTAAAAAAAAAGTATTACATCAAATAAATTCAGACCATCTCTTCAGTATTACTTATCATTAAGAGCAGATTTTCTCCTGTATCTTCAAATTATTACATTTAAGCCTAATGCATGCAAACAAAAACTCATCATCTCCAGACACTATAAACTTCTGTCAGCATCCATATTATTCCTATTGTTAAAAAACTGTCACTGCTTCCATTTACTACAACCCCCTATTTTTACAGGTTTAAAAGTTGGCCTTAGGAATGCATTCTAGTAGAAAAGTTTCAGCCCATAAGAATTTTATTATTTAAATATCTACCTTCTTTTTAAGCTCTTGGCTGCCAAAGAGGTTATGTAGTGTCAGGTATTTTTCTAAGTTTTCATAATTCAAAAATAATGTCATTTTTGAGTTAATGTCTTGCAATGTATCAGCTAATGACTATGTATCTTCATATTCTTACTGTTTGGGAAATGTTATTAAATAAAATCATTTTTCACGGCAAAAAACCCACCACAGGTGATGTCTCTGGATCAAATTGTCAATAATACTATATGCCTGAGACAGGTACATGAAGTGATATTTATACTCCTACCATAAAAAAAGCCTTGTTGCTCTGATGTGAACATACAGTTCTTTATCTCCAACAATTAAGCTATTTATTCACCTAAGTATGAGCTCTGGATCTCCTCTCTTCACATCTGCACAGGTAACCTGACTATATATACGCTGAGAGTGATGTCTGAGTACTCCTGAGTTCCCACAGGAGTACTTGAGGTTCTGACCAAATCTTGTCTTCATATTAGTATCAACCTTCTCCCTTTCCAGCCTAATTTCCACAGAAACCCAATGCATGATCAGATGGGAACAGCAGCAAGCTCTGGGTCTGGATGAGTAAGAGACAGGATCTAGCTCAACCTTGAGAAACATCTGGAGCCACAATGGGCTTTGGAGTTCGGATTCTCTGGAGTAATTCTACTGAAAGCAGTGAAGTTATTATTGTGTATTTTTTTAATATTTAAAATTATGTATTTTTAAACTGGGTATATTAAAGTAGACTTTGGTCCATCAGCAGTGCATACTACTCTTTCTTACATATTTTTTGTATGAGTGAGAGATAGAAACAATGGCATAATTGTTAGGCGCTACTTTGGTTAAATTCACCTCCCCATCACAGACTCCTAAATGCTCAACTCTTAATTCTACACTTGTATCAACAAGTGGCTTGTACGGATAAATGCATTGAACACTGAGGCATGCAATGACTTTGAACTAGAAATACCCCTGATGAATAGTTTTGTATATTTCCTTGGTGCTGGAATACAAGAAGATGCCTGAAAGCACATCCAGAAATTCTTAGTACTTTGCCTTAAAGGTCTGAGGACACTTTAGCTTTGAAGAGCATCGTGGCTCTATGAATCTGATCTCAAGTGCTGCATGGATTGTTCATGTAATACAGGTGCTTTAAAAGGTTGGTCACTGTTTGCTCTGCAAATCTTTACAGAGCTGTTCACAATACCTATTTTCCCAGCAGCAGGCTTTTCTAGCCATTGAAAAGAACAGTTTAAGGCAATCATTAAGGGTTGTAGGATGAAAATGGAGTGATTGAGTTTGTTTCATAGAATAGAATATTTCAGTTGGAAGGGACCTACAATCATCATCTAGTCTAACTGACTGATCACTTCAGGGCTGACCAAAAGTTAAAGCATGGGGCATTGTCCAAATACCTTTTAAACACTGACAGGCTTGGGGCATCGACCACCTCCCTGGGAAGCCTGTATAAATAGAGGTACTTCCACACAAGCATCACCTTAGCTTTGTGGTTGAAGGGTCACCAGCTCAGGGTCATAACTACACCACAGTCACTGGTTTTAGGCAAGTCCTTAGATTTTCAGGCTTCAGAAAAATAGTCTTCATTCAACAGTAATCATTATTTATGTTAAAATTTCAAGGTCTTTAAAGAAATTTTAAAGAAAATGAAAGCTATTTTCTTTATCCTCATAATTCTGCTTGATGAAAATATCAGTGAGAATTTGGGAAGTCAATTGGCGTATAAAAAATAAAAGCTACCACAAAGCTATGATTGCCACTGCAGCATACTCAAATTCACACTATGAATTCTGGTACTCTTTCAAGGTGTTAGATACTGTTGAATGAAAAAAACTTGTCTTTTAAACAGGAAAGTGCATCTGAGAAGCTTGTCCAAAGCATCCTAGTTCTAATATCCTCTAGTATCCTCTGGTAGTAAAGCAGCCATAATAACCTTGAGTTGTCCCTGACACTCAAGTCAGCTGTAGCTGCCAAGCTACATGTAGTATCCACATACAGCATTAAAGTGTGAGGTATGAAGCACAGAAATTTTTTGAAAGAACTGCTGATGTGATTAGACAACACCTGAATTAATCCGACACTTCATGACATAAGATAACTCATCTGGATGGCCCCAAGAAGTGTCTACATCTGAGAAACAGAGTAAAAGAAAAAACAAACAAACAACCCCACACTAAAGTCACAGTTCTTCTGTACCCCCAAATATAATCCAGCACAGCAGATAATCTTGCCTACCTTTACATCTTTTCTCTTGGCTGCTTCATCAGCTAAAGACATAAATCTCAGTTGCCTGGAGGGGTCAAAATTTAGAAGGATGCAGCCACTGACCAGGGAGTTGATGACTGACTCTGACATCTGAGAATAGCTCTGAGTAAGCTGCTGCTTTTCTATCAAGAGTGTGATCATTTTTTTTCCCCTCTAGGTATACACATTTCACAGCAATACTTTCTGTTGCTATTTAGGATTCACTGGCCACTTCCATTACAAATATTTTTTTCCTGAGATTTATAACCAGAGCTTTTGTTACAACGTCCAATGCCAGAGAAAACTTGCCTCATTTTGGGTTCAATTGCAAAACCAGGACTATAACCACCTTCACAGAAATTTCCACAATTCTTTTCATGAGCTTGGGACAATTACTAGGTGATGTTAGAGCAATACATGCCTTAAGGTCAAGAGTCAGCAAAACCTCTTCAACTCCAAATTGATTTAACTGTTTAAAAATCAAAAATATGGAATCCTCTGCATTCAAAGCAGAATCAGCATTGAGTGGAGGGCTGAATCCAATGATTGAAACCAAAGAATGTTTGTGTGAACCCCAGTGAGAATCAAAATAGCTGCATTTTGCACTGCTCTATTTATAACTCTATAATTTTAAATGGTAAGACCAAAAATAGTCATTGCAATATGTCAGCTCAATGTAATTTTTCTTTCCAAGAGACATAAATCAGTCTTTTTTTTTGAGAGAGAGAGTATTAAAATAAATAATAAATAGTTTTCCAGATAGCTTTAGAGGGTTTTTTGTTACTAAAGTTTTAGTCCTTTGTGGCAGGAGTTCCTGGCATCTGGGCTGCCTTTCCCTCATCTGACTTCATTTAGGATATACATCTATCAAGGGACTTTCAGAAATATGTAACGATTTAACAAGGCAGCTAGCTCAAGTGGGGGATAATTGGACTTTCATCCTCCACTTCACTCTGTGCCACTGTTTTTACCTCTATCTCCATCCTCATCTCCATTGTACCCTTAAAAGCAGTGGATCTGCGGCCAAGCATCGCACACTCCCCACAGCCAGTGACTTCCTCTGAAGCTGCAGCATATAATTACAACCAGCTGCCAAGGGCTGCCGAGAGCAGGACAAGTAGCACCTTCCTGCCCAGAACGTAACCCCCAGGCTTTGCTTTGTGGACACCCCCAAGGTGCATTCTTGTAATAAAAGTTATGAGAGAGCAACAATCTTCACACACACACACTCTTCCCTGTACAAGTTGCCAAACGGTGGTTTGCAGTTATGTAGCACTAATGTGACAGAACACTTAGGCACTGATGAACTCTTATCTCTTAAAAGCAAACTTATACCTAAAGAAAGAAATACTAGATGCACTCATGCTCAAAACAAATAGGGACAACAGAACTTGCATTCTTACCCTTACATCGTGTTAGGATTACAAAATTAATAGCATCCAGATATTAAAACATATGGAACTGTAGACTCAACCTTTTAAACAGGTAGATACAGCCCATGTGAAAGAATCCTACACCAAACAAAGTCACCCTAGGTTTTCTCTTACAGGATGCTGAGCTTCACATGGGTACGGGAGGGAGCTCTCGTGAGGCTTCACAAACAGAAGTTTCTGCAAAAGGAGAATACAAGCATCCCAGAAACCTATGGCATATACAAACAGTCATCTTGGGTAGAGCAACAGAATTGGCTGCTTCCAGGTGCAATGGCTAATAACTGTAAATGAAAGTATCAGAAATGCCCATGTGATTTAAAAGCACAGCACATATGATCAGAACAGATTTTAAACCCTGAGAATATAAAAATTTGATAATAGCGTTTGGTGTTTATATCTCTCCTTTTTTTTTTCCCCTTCCTTCCTTGGTGGAGGAGCACATTCAGAACAGCAAATTCAATTGTCATTCCAAAGTCATGATGGTTTTGTGCCGTAGTATGTAGCTGTATGGGAATCCTGTCAGGTTCACTGTTTGCACCTTCCTCGTGAGTGTAAACACTCCTCAAACACTGCAGCTTTCACACTGTATTTTCTTTGGCACTAGCATTGCCTGTACAGCACACATACAGACCTTTCTCTGCCTCTTATTGCACCACCAGGGCAGCATTGCATCCTCATCACTTCTCAGGGCTATACTTTTGCATTTAGTGCTTAAGAAATTGCCCTCCGCTGTTTGCCCTGATTCATTCTACTGATCCCATTCCAGCTGATCCCATTAACACCAGCAAAAGAGGGAAGCAAAAGGTGGCAAATGGTGGTAAAAAGAGGGATGAATAAGCAATGAGCAGATGGATGGAAAGTGGTAAACATTAAACTATCATTGCTATTGGAGAACGTACAAGGAAAAAGTGTTCTCAAAGAGCTTGGTTATTGGTAAATCAACTTTACTCCTTTGAATGCTTCTCTCTGTCACATGTATTTCATGTTCCATCAGAACACTTGGAGTGGGATCTCAGAGCCTTAAACAGGCTGTGTAAATTTCACTTTAAGGCAACTGGGAGAGGAAAGAATAATGGAGGCACAAGAAATGCACACCACAGCAGGGAACAAGGACAGGAAGGGCGCATATATATTTTATAGCAAAGCGGAGTGGGGGTGCAGGGTGGGGAGAGAATAATGCAAACCCAAACCCAGGAGCTTAAAGTACACAAAGGTTTCCACAAAGAAACATACTCGGAAGAGAACTGGAGGAAGATGTGCTCTGCCCAATACAGTAGCCAGATTCTGACGGCTCTAAAGGTGGCTGTAGATTACGAAAGTCGTACAGGCAGCACAGGGGAAAGGGCACATGTGAACAATCCCACCTGGGTAGCATTTTGCACTCACCGTCACCTGGTGTCAAAGTAAGCAAGGGGGGGAAGTAGCAGGAGAAGCATATAGGCATAGACATGCACAGTTAGAGTGCCTACTTCTTTGCTCTGCCTTTTCAATTTCTGATAACCTTCTGAAACTTAATTCCTTATTGGTCTTCTTTAAGATTAATCCAAATTTCCATTTTTTCCACCTTCAAGGATGGGCTCACACACCTCAAATAAATTCTTAATCTTGACTGTTCATTCTGAATGTTTTCTTCAGCAAGAGTGAGCTCAGCTGACCTTCTCACTCTGGGCAATTTGCAGCTTCCAGTGACGTAGCTATAGGATTTGCTAAAGTAACATTTGCAGGCTCCTAACTATATGAAGCTTAACAAGCTTAACAAGCTTCATATGAACAAAAATGTTTAGGCTCTCATACACCTAATGTTACACAGCACTGACAATTGAGGACTCAACTCAGAGGATGTGTTATTGTGTAATTACTGTTCTGTTGGTGCCAGATCGGTACTTTTCCAATTAAATCACAGAATCTCAGAATAGTTGAGGTCAGGAGATACCCCTGGAGATCATCCACTCCAAGCCCCCTACACCAAACCGGTGGCTCAGAGGTATGTTCAGTTGGGTTTTGAGTATCTACAAGGATGGAGACTTCACAACCTCTCTGGGCACCCTGAAATGGAATTTCTTGTATTTCAATTTGAGCCCATTGCCTCTCATCCTGTCACTATATACTACTGACAAGTGTCTGGCTCTATCTTCTTTCACCCTTCCATCAGATATTTAGGTAATTTATGTAGGAGAAAACATAGAGTAGGAAAAGGTCTACAAACACAAGCCTAAAACATAAAACATCTTCACTTCAAAACCCACCTGGACAAGTTCCGGTGTAATGTGCTCTAGGTAGACCCACTGTGGCAGAGGGGTTGGACTAGCTAACCTCTAGAGGTTCCTTCCAACCCCATATGATTCTATGATTCACTTCAGCCTTGACACGCAAAAATATGCCCCACTCCCATTTCAATACATCAATATAATTAAAGTTGGAAATTCATCATCTAGCTGTTTCAGTGAGCATTCTGTTTATCTGCTTTACTTGCATATTCTTCATATTCCTCCACCTGCTCAGTAAACACGGATTATTTGATAGCAACTAAGTGTCTACAAACACACCAGCTGGGTTCCAGTTAGAAATTTATCTGGTTTTATTTGTGTGTGTAAAACAAGAGTCCAACCCTGACTAAAGGCATACTGCAAAACTCTTACCGGTCAGCAACCTATCAGTCAGCAAACTATTTTTGAGCTCTTGGTGAAAGCAACAAAGTCCTTTAATCTTAGATTTTTTTAAGTGCAATACAAATCAGGAAGTTTTTCATTTTTAGCAAAGGAACAAAAGCTAAATTTCTAACAAGATTTATACATGTACCAGCACGACTTTCCAGACAGTCTAGGAAAAATCGTTAACAGTGTTGTCAGACTTCAGAAAAATAACCAGTATCTTATTTCATCAAATGCCATTTGATCACTAAGTCCAACCTTCATGAAAGAGAAACACAGTTGCAGGTTTGGGGTCTCTTACCCTTCCCCTCCCCAAAAGCTGACAGCTAAAAGCTTGTAAAAGCAGTTTTAAAATTGAAAATTTGCAACCCTTCGTCTCCAATGCCCCTCCCCCATCCTCTCCCTTCTCCCAAGTAAATTCTGGAGAAAATGTCCCAGTGGTGATCATGACCAGGATTTATGCTTGAAAGCATGGTTTTCCTTGTTACCTTTAAGTTCTACAAAACTGTTCAGCATTCACTGAAAATTTGGTCTTGGCCAACTATTTTCCTCTGTTAGGTTTTGCTCTTAGCAAAGTAAAACAACTATTGCAGTTTTGGCACAGCAGAGTAGGAAAGATTTTTTTTTATTATTTATTTTTTACACTCTTTTTGCATCAGGAACAGTTATTAACTTGCCCTGAAATCAGAATGTATTAGTATGGTGTGGGAGACAGTTTCTGGCTGAATTTGCAGGCCTGGTAATTAGAGATAATCTTTTATTTCTATCTGTACATCTTTGAAAGATAATAACCATAGTGCCCAATGACAGCATTTTTACAATTTTCCTTCAGAGGAAAACTGCAATTTCAGGCATGTTAATCATGAAAAAGTCACTCTCGTAAAAGTCACTGTCAAGAAAATGAACATAAGATGGAAGTGCAACGAATATAGTAAAAATCCTTATTAGCCTACAGGCTGAAGTGGAGGTGGTGTAAGGCTGTAAAGACACAGGCTAGGCATAGATAGCTGTTCTGATTAAGGGACAAAGCATTAAGAAAGAACACAGCTTGTTAGAGATGTCAATATCAAAGAGTGACTGGAATTACTTAGAATGATTCAAGGTAATAAATCTTCAGCAAATGGAATGTACTTAAGTAAGGAGAAATTTAGGTCAAATCTCAGGAAAAGATTTCTAACGGTGAAGTACAGAAGGTTATGGAATATTTGCCTGAAGGAAGAGACACAAGGCGTATCCCTGGAGACTTTTAAAACTACACTGGAAAAAAGCACTGAAGTATCTGGTACACAATAATCCTACATCAGGAAGGAGAAAGGCTAGATGATCTAACTGGGCTTTTCCATCTCTGCTTTTTGTGATTCAGTGGTAATTCCACTAGCCAGTTCTAGTTTCTAGTTCTAGTACCTCCTGTTGAATGCAAACGCCGTAGAATAACTTACCTCTTCACCCCAACACAGAACACAAACGCTCTTCAGAGATGAAAACAGATCCCATGTTTTAAGTTACTTTTATTTGAATGTGTCTACATTATGATGAGAAGAAAATATGTTAAAAACGTGAACAGTCATTGTGTTTGTACTTACAGCAGGGATCAGATGTGCTCAACCTGGGTACCCACATTAAAATTTTCAAATTTTGAATGGAAATTGTACAGACACGGTTTAATTGAGGCAGATTGTGCAGGTAGTATTATAATGTTGCTCAGTATGAGGAACAGTGATAGAATGAGATTTTGTGAACTTTCAAAGGCAGGCTTACACCTTTCTTACTTTCTGCTCTTTTTTTGAGCTGACGCTGAAGGAATAAAGAAAAAAAAAAAAGGTGGTATATTTTACATAGAGTCCTCTGAAAATCTTACTTTTTCCACTTAAAATAACCACTACCCGGTCTTGATCTTAGGTTTGGAAAAAGCTCCAGTTATTCACCCTTCTGAAATCCACGAAGATACATGCTGTTCTTTGAAAGCTCTTGCTCTATCACAGTTGATCACAGGTAAGTAGCAAGGACTGGGAAAGCAGTCCCTCTAAACTTTATGGAATAGCTGAATTACATAAATTATACTAGAAATGAGTAACAGTTGTAGGACCGGATGAAGATATATCAACACAAAACAGAGAACACAATGCAGAAAGTGCATCTGCATTACCATTTCAGTTTGTGTGAGTGTGCTTTTGAAGAGATTTCTCCTGATTGTTTCATCCTGGCTGGTTCATGTCGTGGCACAGTTTGAAGCTGGATTACTTTCAAATAAAACTAAACTGGAAGCTGTGTTTCAGCCACTACTGGACATGCAGTCCACTGCTTCAGACCAGAGCTAGTACAAACCAAACCATCCTGAAAGGCATATAGTGTTGTCCTCAGCACCAGCTAGATTCACTGTACAGATCCACTGCATCACACTATTTCTTAATGCAGATGTAGCCATAACCCCTCTAACAGCCCCCTTCCCAAAACTGATGGGACTAGCAAGATTTTTAGGGAATTAATGGAGAACCTGGAGCAATACCATGCATGCTAGAAGCCTGGCTCAGCACTGACTTCTCCTTTTCGATCTCCTTCCTAAGTCAGGTTCTTCAGATTTTTTTCAGCACTTGTATTAACTCAAGTTGAAATCCTATCGGATGTGTTTACACCCATTCAGAGCATTGGGAAAAGGGATACAGATGCTTCCAGGTGCTGGAAGGCTCCTGCAAGTCAGCCAGGCACTGCCACCACTGAGGGAACTACCCACGCTGCTGCCCAAAATCAAAGCATCCTTTAAACACACCGATGGGACACTGCATCACAAAGTGCTTCAGCACACACACGCCTCTGAACACAAGAAATAAAACTCGAGAACACCTGATCCTGCAGCATCAAGTCCGGCACCAGAGACTGCCTGTCCAGCTCAGGCCAAGAACAAGCCGTTTTATCATTTAATCTAGTGAAGAATGCCACTGGCCAGCAGCCGTAGGGGATTTTTAAGAGAAAAGTCTATAAAGGTGTCTGTGTTTCACATCCCAGCTCTGAAAACCTGCAAGCTTGTACTTGGATCAGTGAACTCCAGCGTACTCACACAGCTACAGCTATCGCCTACCTGCTACAAACTTAGGGTGGAAACTCTCTTATCTTTTTTATCATGCTTCTGAGGCATGCTGCCAGTGCGTTAGAGGCACGATGCCCAGCACAGGAAGCAGCCCACGGCTGGCGTCAGGAAAACTCCCTGTCACAGACTGTGCTTCATCTGCAGGCCAGGCCTGGAAGCTCAAGACCTGGACAGTCACCACCTGAAGCCTCCCTTCGCTTCAGCCTGCAGGAGGGTCACAACACTGAACTGCAAAAGAGCTGCAAAACGCCCATCGCTTTCAATTCCTGCCCCCGCCATCCCCCGTCCCCAACCGCAGACGCTATTCCCCTCTGTCCCCCTCAGACCCCTGCAATCCCCGCTTCCCGGCCTCCAGCGACAGTAGCCCAGGCTCGCCCGGCTCTGCTCGCCGCCTCCCTGCACACAGCCGCGGCTACCACCCGTCCTCGGCACCGCTGCCGCCCGGAGGAGCCGGACAGGCTCCTCCCGCTAGGCCGGAGCCACCGCCGCCTCCTCCTCCTCCTCCCCGGGAGAGCTCCCTGCACCGCGGGGCCACCGGCGCCGCCTCCCGCCCGCCGCGGCCTGCGGCAGGCCCGCCACCTAGGGGCCGGTCCGGCGGCACTGCGCGGGGCCCGCCCGGCGCCATGACAGGAGGTGGAAAAGCCTGGAGCTGCACAGGGCCCGGGCGGAGGGGGCTGCGCTTTGCAGAGATATCACCGCCACGGAGAACAAGTGAATACAGATAAACTGGAGCTGAGGGCGAGTGCTTGGACCACTGGAGGTGGGCGAGGTCCTGGAATCATCTTCCCATCGACACGGCAGTTCCTAAAAGTCATTGCTTCAATGTGCTGTCTGCAGTACTAAGGGCGGGGATGGCCTCTCAGTTTCACACCCTGATACCTGTGATGGATCCAGCTGCAGTCCCTTTGGCTGGGGTAGAGTTAGTTTTCTTCATAGTAGCTGGTATGGCGCTATAGAATAGTTAGAGTTGGAAGGGTCCTTAAAGATCATCCAGTTTCAACCCCTTGCCATGGGGCAGGGACATCTCCCACCAGACCAGGCTGCTCAAAGCCCCATCCAGCCTGGCCTTGAACCCCTCCAGGAATGGGGCAGCCACAGCTTCTCTGGGCAACCTGTTC
>JAOTQQ010000032.1:13383447-13416475 GCA_026546715.1 Gallinago undulata
CAGCCATTCTCCGCCCAACCTGTATTTGTGCCTGGGATTGCCACGTCCCAGGTGCAGGACCCTGCACTTGGCTTGGTGGAACTTCATGCGATTTGCACAAGCCCACCTTTCCAGCCTGTCCAGGTCCCTCTGGATGGCATCCCTTCCCTCCAGTGTGTCAACTGCGCCACCGATCTTGGTGCATCAGCAAACTTGCTGAGGGTGCACTCTATCCCACTGTCCGTGTCGCCAACAAAGATGTTAAATAGTAAGTACTGGTCCCAGTACAGACCCCTGAGGAACACCACTTGTTACTGGCCACCACTTGGACATATATAAATATAGTTGTGATTCTCTGAATGCACTGGGAACAAAAAGCAGCCATTCAGAAATCCTAGCCTGCGTTTTAATCAACACTGTAGTCTCACAAGCTGTCTCTCTTGCCTTTCAAATAACCTACACTTCATTGGTTTTCCCACTCTCTGCTTCTGAAATACAGTCACTCACACCCCTAGTTCAGTGCCTTAGACCCTAACATTAACAATCATCAGCAACAGGGAAATCCCTCATCTCCTGCGTTGGCTTTTCCACAGTTCTTCGCCATGAAGATCATGCTACCACAGGTAACAACTTCTGGCATTTGACTTCTCCTACTTTGAAAAGAACTAATTCCATATGGCCCAAGCAAAACATGCCCAGTAATTTCTTCCGTGACTGGTTGGGATATCAGACACACTCCCCAGATGGATCCCAATTGTCAGTTCTGAGAGTGACTTAGCCCAGCAAGAAAAAAATGACTTAAGGAATGATTTACTCAATTTGTATCAGAACATTTTCATGACAAAAACTAAAATTGATTTCATCTTGCCCAATTCACTCCAGAGTTGTTTTTTTTTTCTTCTCTCCCTATTTTCGTTTAGCAAATCAGGAGAGAGTGTTTCTAGTTCATCCCTGATGTGGAGGGGCTGGACTAGAATATGAACACTTTGTTCTAATTCATTACGAGAAACTAAAATTGCAAATCATACATTATTCTTGTATCATGGAAGCCTTTAACTGCACTAGAAAGTAATTCTGGTCTCTGTGTTCCTCCTTCCAGGGGACTAAAATATTTCCACATCTGACAAGCAAGGAGGAAAACCGAGAACCATGTTTTTATCAAGCAGCCACATTTTTCACTGAACAGCCAATTCCCCACTCTCCTGCATGGGAAGATAACAAGCCACTTGCAAGACTGTCTACAGACACCAGCAACATGATTTTGCTTATGCCTCAGCTTAGACGCAACAGCAACATCACAATACTAATTTTTCCAGTCATGTGACAGCATGTACTGAGAACTCCTGAATCCAAAGTGTGCTTCTAATCAATGCTTCATCTCCCGCCTACAAACTTTCTTTCATACAGCTACTGCTGGAAAAGTTCTTGTAGGTTCAGTCACTGCCGTAAATTTCAGATAGTGCAAGTAATTTCTCCGTGGAAAGTTTCGATCTCTCCAGTAGCAGCCCAGCACCATCATTTGTGTCCTGTGTCAGCCAGTAGGTTCTAAAAGTGAAGTCCAACATCAAAAGGACTCTGAAACATGGGTGAGCTGAAAGAGCCACAAACTGCCTTTTCAGTTCTGAAAAATGTTAAATCATGCTGTTGACTCCTGGAATGGTTTCCCTTTTTCATCCAGCCCATGCAGTGGTTTTGAAATATAGGTAAGCTTACAGATAAACCTTCTGTAATGGCAATGGAGCCCTTTAAAAATCTGCAGACCTGTGAGTTTTGGGGGAGTTAGATAGTTCTGCAGAATTTCCCCCCTCCTGACATCCCCTTCCTCCAAGCAAATTCTTGTCTTGCTGGTTATGCCTATGGTAGTTTCTCTCTTTACAGAACAACTGCCATTTCTTTTGCTTTAGTTACAGATTGGTAGCCTTCAGGTTATTCTAAATCACGAGAGTATTGATTCCTCTTCAGAGGTGTGGTAAGTGGCAAGACATCTTCTAGGTGTAAAAAGGCTCCTTCTGAGTCTCTGTATCATGTCTCAAGAAAAAACAACAAATCCCATTCGTATTGCCACAGGCCATATCCTGCTGTGAAAGAATCTATTTCCTCGTCTTTTAAAATGATTTTATTTTCAAATTGTCTACAGAGGATCTAATGCTGATAATTTTTCCCAAGTATGTGCAAGACTCAAGAAATGGCCAAGAGAGCAGTTAGATTATTCTGCCAGATTTCCACAGTGATCTGAAAAGCTTCTGCGCTCTTTGAAACTGCTAAATTAGCCAGCCCCTACTCTACACATCCATTTTGTGCAGGACCAGTATAATAGAAATTGTGTCTTTGTTATGCTGGGGAAAAACATTCCGATTCCTAAGGAGAAGATCTCAGACCATTCTGTTCCACCTCATTTGAACATACAGTATAGTGCTGAAATACAATAAGCAGAACCTTGGCTATCCCCTGATGAGCATTTTCCTATCCACTGGTACTAGCTCTGCTCGCTCACACTTTGTGAAGTCAACAACCGCAGTTATTTCTTGCAGGGCAAGCAACTGAACATGATCCCATTGTTGGTCAGATGCACACAAGCTTCAGCAGGTGCAATCCCTTTGGGATTTTTCTTTTAAAATAAATCTTTCTCTCACTATGAAGCTAGTGTAACTTCTGAGCTTTGAGCTTTTACCTGTCAGATCAGGAAAAAACATCCCACCCTAGCAATCAAAGTATCTACTGTGGGCAACCTTGTATATTTAAGAAATCTCCTTCTCCCCTTCTTTCTTTTATCATCCAATTATCAACATTTTTTTCTGCTACACTGCATTTTTTCTGCAATTCCCATTTTAAAGAATAAATTTCCCTATCTGCACTATTTTCAAAACTGCCATACATGAGATTAAAACCTGCTTCCACCTTTCCCTAAAACTGTATTTAGAAGGATTGCAGCAGTGTAATTCCATCTCCCACGGCAGCAGCTCCTGCCTCAGTTGGTTGCCAACCCCTCTGGAGTGGCGTGGCCATCCTGTCACTCACTTCAGCCAAGGACAGCTCGAGGACTTTACCTTTCAAGCTGTGTTCAGCAAAGGATACATCAGCTTCCACTCTCCTAGGTATGAGAAGATAGGCACTGAAGGAGAGATGCCTAGCTTTGGACCTGATCCCAGGAGACACAGAGCTAAATGCTTAGAGCCAAGGAATCTCTCAGTGCTTTGTTAAGTTGGAGTAAAACATTTCATTCCAAGTGCATTTTGATAAACAAATACATGCTGTATTTGCCCTTTAGAGGCTTCTCTAATATTGTGTTTTAGTTCTATGTTCTTAAATACAGTTTTCCTTAATTTTAGTATAAAGATGTTAAGAATCCTTCTTCTGGCTTTGGAGAGGGTATTACACATTTTTTTCAAGTTTAAAGAACTACACTGTTCAGTACATTTAGCTCTTCATATTCCAAAATTACAAGGATAAGTGAAGTTACATCATGTGAATTATGAAGTGATAATGTCTTTAGTTCTGCCCCAATCAGAAGTGTAACTGTTTAAGGCTTGTAATAATCATGTTCAAACATATTCAGATTATAATTACTTTTCTTCTGATAATGATAGACTGTCTGATTGGATGATTACCTATTTGACTTTGATAAGTCTCGAAGGTCAAAGAAGATAATTACAGACATCTGTTTTCTAAGAAAAATAAACCCTTGGAAAATAATATTTAAAGTGACATCTGCAAATAAGCATTTTAGAGGCATGCTTCTCATGTGAAAGTCACAGGCAGGCAAATAAAATAACAAAAGCAAATTGTAAAGTTACTAAGTTATTACACTTCATTTGTAAATATGCAAGCTTTCTCTTGTTACTTACATAAGCATAAATAACTTCAGTCTGATCAGAATATATTTGAGTAGGCATTAAGAATAAAATTAATGCATGTTCCACACATGCTTAAACCATTCTCATTTGAAAAATAAAACTGATTGTTTAATCAAAGTGGGTAGCAGATTATGTACCCCACCCCAATATCATTATTTCCAAGGAAACAAGAGGAATATTATTCACAGAAAACAAGCCAAAGTACTTCAGTGCCCTAGCAGACAGTAATCAGAATGAACTCACTTCTTTGATTTGAGCTGTCATGCTCTCCGGTAGCCAACGGTGTGCCGATCAACAGTTAATACCAAGGCTATGGACTACGGAAGCATTAATAATTGGTAAACAAACAAATCTAGAGCAAAACTCATATGCATTTCTCTCCAGAAGAGGAGGCAGGAAAAGAGCCATAGGACCTAAGACAAATTTTCTATAAAGCAAAAATTCTTCATTCAGATGCTTTCCTTTGCCTTTTACCCTCTACAGCAGGTTTCTCTTCAGGCAAGTGAGCACAAAAAATGCTGATAAACTAAAATTTTCTGCTCAAACTAACAATAACATCTGCATTCCCAATCTTCACCCATTTCTTTTGTGTTCCCAATCTTCACCCATTCCTTCTGCACCAACAAAATCCTGTAGTTTAAATAGCTTTTCTCCTCAGCAGGCACTCAAAATGACATTTTGATAGAAACTTCTGTACTGCTCACCTTGCTCATCTGCCTCTACAGAATGTAGATTTTAATTTTTTTTTTTCATAAAGGTAAACCAATGAAGACCTTATTTAGTAGTTCAACAAAAAACAGAAGTCACCATACCCTACTAAAGCTAACAGCTGACCATACACACATACTCCTGTTGTTGTTTGTAATACCAAGCCATATTACAATTAGCTTCAATATAGCTACTTTAAATATTCTATTAGGTTGGTACACACAATCATCCAGTTATGTTGATCTGTAACCTTTCCAGTTTTGCAAAACTTCACCTAAAACTTCCTAAATTCTGCTGCTTAGAATAGTGAAAAGAAATCAAGATACCATCACTTGTCTTCCAAACTAGTCTCCAGAGGTAGATTGAAATCAAGTTAGAGTCACCTCTTGAACAATGCAGCTATTTGGGTTGCATGATTACAAGGAGATTAGAAAAAAAAATGAGAAACATCCATTCTAAAAGAGATCATATTGAGAAAGAAAAAAAGACTATGCAAAAGAATGAGGAAAAACCACAAATTATTGGATGGTGAAAACATACTGGTGAGCATTGTGTCTTACTCAGGAGGGAATGCGGAAGATAATTAGAATCATAGAATCGTTTAGGTTGGAAAGACCTTTTCGATCAAGTCCAACCGTTAACCTTGGACTGCCAAGTCTACCAGTAAACACATCGTCCACCACATCAAGGTGCTGGAGCAGGTCCAGAGGAGGGCAACGAAACTGGTGAGGGGTCTGGAGAGTTAAATCTTATGAGGAGAGGTTGAGAGAGATGGGGTTGTTCAGCATAGAAAAAAGGAGGATGAGGGGAGACCTTATCGCTCTCTACAACTACCTGAAAGGAGGCTGTAGGGGAGGGGGTATCAGTCTCTTCTTCCAAGTCACAGGTGATAGGACAAGAGAAAATGGCCTCAGGTTGCACCAAGGAAGGTTCAGATTGGATATTAGGAAAAATTTTACACCGAAAGAGTTATTAAAGATTGGAATGGGCTCCCTGGGGAAGTGCATGAGGCACCATCCCTGGAGGTATTTAAAAGACAGGTTGACATACTGCTTAGAGACATGTTTTAGTGATGGTTTTTTTGTCAGAGTAGGGTTGGTGGTTGGACTAGATATCTTAAAGATCCTTTCCAACCTAGACAATTCTATGATTCTGTGATTCCAAACCATGTCCCTAAACTCCACCTAATTAGGAAAGTCATTGGCAACATTACATTCAGGATGCAAGCAGCTGGCCCACATCTTTGGAAAAGCAGCTAAATAGGCTTATATTTTATATTTTGAAATACTAATCAAAAGATCAGGGACCTGAAAATTTACAATTCATTCCCAAAAAGAAAAACCACACAGTTGAATTTAATTTTAAAGCAGAAAAAGGTCTTAATCTAAACATAAGCAAATGGAAAATACGGGAAAGTTGGTGGCTTTTTCTGTTTCTTGCAAGTCTGAGTACCTGAAAATCTGACACTCACACAATAATGGATACATCTTTTCCTTTTCAGTTAAAGTCTGATTTAGAGTATTTTGTTATAGCCCTCAAAATTAAAATAGACACCTGTCTTTTAAAACAAAGCTTATTATCTATTGACAAGGAAATGAGAAGCTGAAGAAAAGTGTATTCAAACTTTGTCAATATATGATAATCAAAACTTAAGATATTCTCTTGAAAATGTAAAGATTTTTTTTTAAACAAATGCAAGTGAGTATTTGGTAAGTACTGGAACAGGAAAAGCAACTGAACATTAAATGAGAACAGAGATGAGTACTGGCATAGATTAACCCCAACTAAAATTGATATTGTACAAATATGCAATAACAAACAGTTCTTCAGAGAAGGACTAACATTCTAAACAGATGAGCCATATAGATGATAGGAGAAAAGAAAGTGCATAGGACCCATTAATGACTTTGGCCAAACTTATACTAGTCATGTTCCTCAGTGATAGTCTGAATTTTTGTCTTCTGATTTCCTAGTTTCTCAACCTCTAGGAAACATTCCTGTCTTCCTGTTTCCACAGTAGCAGATTAAAAAAAAAAAAAAGAAACAAAAACATTTGCTACCACAACCCTAATATAGCAAGACAAGAAAGACCTTAACGCAGTCAGCAGTAGGCTAACGCTACAGTTTACACCAGCAGACGTACTACTGCTAAAATAGATACCAAGTGTCTTTGCACAAAGTAGGAAAGTTCTTATTCTCCTTGCCCATTTTTTGATCTCACAAGCTTTGATCTATCTAGATCATGACTTTGGGTTGGTTTAAAAAAGCACTCAAGGGGCTGGCCAACCACAGACTTGGGGGAAAAAATCTCGAGCTATTCCTTATTTGCCAGGATGGAGGTGGGAAGAGAGAAGCAGAAACTACTTTTCTCATTTGTTGCTTAAATCACAATAAGACTAATGAACAACTGCTCTTGCTTTGAACAGCTTGACAGCAGAGGAAATAACGCTGAGGCTTCAGGGTGTACTCTCTGTTTTCTGGCACAAGTACTGCCTTTAAGTCAGGTGGGATTCGGGAGAAGAACTGACCCCTCCGGAATTTTGCTACTTGCCCAGGCTCCAGACCTTTCTTCTCTGTTCATTCATCTTCACTCAACAGCATGGTCTTCAAGCTCCTTTTATTCTGTTGCATACATCAATTAAAGCATGGAAACTGAAGACAAAAACTCAAGAAAGTGCTATGAACCAGAACTATTGTTAAGAAGTGAACATTGGGCACCTGAAAGGCAAGCAATGCTGCTCCTCTCCCTAAATGTCTTTGCCACAGAAGATGGGAGAGATGAGGTGTCCTAAGTGTTCCCCCTGCCTGACACGGGTCTTAAAGTAATTAATTATATTACTATATAATTAGCTTTATTATGTTATGTCAATCAGAGCAAGCCATGAACAAAAATAATTCATCTGGCATACTCATGTTTGTGGAAGGTTATCAGCTGTGACAATGTCCCCCTCAATGCAGAACACTTAAACTCAGGGAACATTTCAACAAACACACACACTGATGATTTTGCTTATTTGTAATAGCTCTTAAGAACCTGAACACATGCTTTTCCAGTATCTGTAAAATGTTCCATATTTCCAGCCAGGACACCAAAAGAACATGTATATAACAAATTCAGAGATCCACATTATGTGTATCTATTGAAAAGCTGCACCCAAATAATTGTTTTGTGAATATCAGCATTACTCTATCCTATGATCACTACTGGAAAAAACAGAAAAACCACCAATGCACCTCTTTAAATCTTCCTCTTTTAAAAATAAATAAATAAATAAAATCACAGGTCACTATTGACCATAAAAAAAATAATATCATTTTTCAATGGGTTAAATGTCATTCAGTGCAAGAGATTGCTCTTCTCTGGAAACAGACTTTGAGCTGAGTCTATTATCTCAGAGCAGGGAAAGGAATTATTTTATAACCAAACTGTATTTTTAGAGCACAGACCAGGTAGTGGAAGGGAGACCCCTGAAACTGTTTTGAGACTTCTGGCAAAAAACCCAAATCCTACAGACATGAGAAAGGATAATTAAGTTCAAACTGGATTTTCAGAAGTGCTCAACATTGGTCCAACCTATGTTTTGACACACAGACCTGACTATATAGTCAGTAATGACAATCACATTTGTACTATATTTCTGTAGGCAAATAATTGTACTGCAGCAATATATGCTAAGTATTTTAACTGGTAATAAAAGAAACATGTTTACAAGATATGTGTAAGAAAGTTTTGAATTTCTTTGGGTAAAAGAGGAACAGCTCTCTGGTAATGAGTAACAAACGGCAAATCCTTGTTCCTGAGGTAGATGACTGTTGCAGTAACTTCACAAAGGGGAAGCTGTAATTCGAGTACATTTGTAATTGCTATTCCTATTGAAATTTTTATTGAAATATGAGACCCAGGTATAAAATGACCCCAAGATAACATAAAAGTTAAATGTTATTCAAGTCTCTCAAGTAGTGTTGGAACTATGGGTGAAATTAATGTGCCAGTCAAGAAGCAATGGATTATATTAACCAAACAAATATTTTTTCACCTGATGAATGTCTAAGTTTTTTTCTTCTATAAGATACCTTAGGTAAGGTATAGAATCCTAAGATTCTGGAAGATAATCCAGAACAGCACATTCTTCTGTTGTAACACAATTAACAGGAAAGGAATTTTAATTTCTTTAATGATTACAGAAGACCTCATCTGCCTCCTTGGATTGTGAAATCTTAACCAGATAGTGTTAATAGAAAAGAGGTATTATGTCATCTATAACCTTGCATGGCAGGTTAGATGATTTTTGAGCATCCTAAGCAGAGAAAAAGTTATAAATCTTTAAGCAGGACACCACGTTATTGCAGCTTATACGAATTTTGAAATTTTGAATTTTGAAAGCCAGTGTTCTGCAGATAGTGACTGACTAGTCCCTCTACCCAAAAGGTTCCCAGGTCTGGGCATTGTTTCCTTGAATTTCTAAAACCTCACTACGTGCAACTACAACTTTTGTGAATTAAGAACTTATTTTCAGCACCCACCCAAGTAAGAGGAGTAGCTATCAAAATAGTGTCTCATTTGGAGCAGCCAGAGTCGTTCCCTCACATTAACTCTCAAGATTTCATGGGGGAAATATTAAATAAAAGTTCTCTGAGCTACAAGCTAGCCTTCACATGAAGTAACATTTCATTCCATAGAAAAGATTCCTCGGACAACATAAGAGAGAGATCCCCAATAAAAGAACAGGGTAATGACTCAGCCAGGATCTAATTATCTTATCTGTTAAGTATAATACTGAGTCAGAATCATGGATCTTTTTAACTCTGTAACTTCATTTACAATAAAGCTTTATTCCAGAGACTGAACATCAGAAGAAGAAAAGGTCCAATTGTTACCCTTACAATTTCCAGAGAGTAGCCAATTCCGTCATCACTTGTTCGCCAGATTCTGTCTGTAATCTCAACTCTAACAAACAGATTTACTTGTACAAGAACTGGAAGAAAATTATAAACTTGTTACTCCAATAGAATCTTTCAGCAAATAACACCTGAAGACCCAAATGATAGCAACTAAGGAAGGAGAATCAAGTCAAACTTGACTTGTAAGTCATTACTATCAGCGCAACACAGGGCTGGTGAAAACCCATAAATCAGTAAACAGGGCTTGATTAATAATTTAAACCCAGTCAGCTGCTCTGCTGAGGCTTGAGACAGTGGTGTATTTATTGAGGCCTGCAGTCCCTTATGTTTCAATTTAGCTTATGAGAATCATCACATGTAAGGGTGGACACACAATACTTATGCAAGGTTACAGTACCAATGCTGCTGATTTGAGAAACACTGAAACAGTGAAGAAAAAGACCAACTTTGACCTTATAATCAGATGTATGCAGACAGACTGGCTGCAGTGTGCTGCCATATGAAAGCAGTGCTTTGAAAAACCTCGTTACAGTTTACCTCTTTCATCTGTCTTTTCACCCTTCCTCCCACTTCCTCTCAAATGAACAGTTTGATAACTGCTTTAAGAAACACCTGCTTGAGATAGATGACCTGCACATCCCATTAGAAGTTAATTTGTTCAGCACAGACTACCTGTGTATCTTACACATTCCTGCTGTACAGCATATCTAAGCCATGACTTTTCTTATCCATCCACACAGCTGAAACTCTGATTCCCATCTTGATTACCACAACATCCTTCTCTTTGGCCTTGACAGATGCAATCTTGTCTGTCTTATTTCATTCAAAATACTACTGCAAAGGATGGTTTCTCTTAGTTCATTCTTCCGACTGGGACATATCTCTCCTTGTAGTTTTCAAATAGCAACTGCTTCTCTACTGCTAACTCAACTCACTCATTTTGATTCCTAAGGCTTCCCAGTTCTCTTCCACCCTCATCTTTTTGTGCCGTACCAAGATGCCCCACTCTGATCACACTGCGATGCAGCCTCGCACACCTCATCGTTACATTCCCAAGCTTTCTGCCACGTTTCCCCAGGTGATTAGGAGATCCCTAAAGATAGTTGGAACATATTGGCAATATCGCCCTATTGTCTTTCTCCACAATTCCCTTCAGAACCTTCTTTACCTTCATGCCCTAAAGAAAAAGCTTTGACAATAGTCAGGCTGTTGGTGTGCTGAAAACACTGCCTGGCATATTGCCAATGTCACCCCACTGTTTCCTCATGTTTCCTCCTCTTTTTTAGTTTGTCTTAATTGCGGCCTCTTTGGAGCGGTGATCTTTTTGTTCTGTATTTGTACAGCACAAAACACAGTGAAATCCCCATCTGTGGCTAAGGATCAGGTCCACAACATAAATGTAAACAATAATGAAACTAAAGAGGTTCACCATTTCTTTAAGAAAATACTGCAGGGCAGAGCCCGAGGAGCTGCCAGTAAGCTCAAGTCATATTTGTAAAAAGGACTACATTTATGTAAATTATGCTGGTACACTTTCTCATTTCTAAAGGACATCACCATATTTCTATGTAGCATTTCTGCCAAAATGTTCTTTAAAAATATATTTTAGTGGAAATCAAAAATATTTTAGAGATAAAAATCAGGAAAAAGCATTTTGTTCAGGGTTGTTGGCACAGTTGTAAGCAAGAACCTCACAAATTACTGCACTCTAGACTAAATCCAGAGGTAGGTTTTATTATGAAGGCAACTATGATTACAGAGCATTATAAACCTTTTTTTTCTCCCACGTGTCTCATGAGTTCAAGTATTTGAGGTAAACATCTCACCTGTCCATCTGCAGAGCTTTTCTTTATTCTTTGTTCCACATGAATGAATACAGCCAGTTATGGAACACAGTCCAGCTCTCCCCAAAAGCATGTTTCCTATCACTTTATCCAGCCTGGTTCCCAGAGTTTGTGGTGATTGAGCAGGTTTTCACACCTGGCTACAGTTGTCCTGTAGTCAAAATAGCCTGATCTAGAATAAATTTTACCACTTTAAATTTCACCCCTTTACTTCTAGCATACCACTCCGTGTAACTGTCCGCCATCCTTGCTATTTACCTAGCCCAAATATCCAGAAGCACGTGGCTTTGCTAAAGTAAAGCCATAAAATTCCTCTAATATCTCCTCATAAATAGTATTTCTTCTCAGAATGTGTTTCATAATGAATCTAGTACTGACCAGGACATGGGGAACTCACGGTAAGTTCCCAGTTCTGCTGCCAGACTTCCACTTAAGGAGGCATTCTCTATATCCCTTTCTGTTAAACAGGGATCACAGTATCCGCCTGTTTTGTAAAGTGCCTTATACAATAAGATGAAATCTGAATAAAACCAGTAGAGGTTTTTGAAGGGACCTTCAAGATCACCTAGTCCAACCATCAACCCCACTCTGACAAAAAAAAAAATAAACCATGTCAACCCATCTTTTGAACACCTCCAGGAACGGAGTGTCAACCACTTCCCTGGGCAGCCCATTCCAATGCTTGATAACCCTTTCAGGGTAAATTTTTTTCCTAATATCCAACCTGAACCTCCCCTGGTGCCACTTGACAATTTATTGCCACATTACATGCAATACCTAGTTAGTGAACCTCCATACAGTGTAACTGTCAGCATACACAGCAGAAACTGCATGGTCTCCTAAAAGAGGTCACATGAAAAATCTGTTAAAATCCTGGTATTTATTTATCTCCATATTTAACAAATGGTCACATGCTTGAGCTACTGAAAAATAACTGGAAGAACAGTGATGACCTACATGCAACTCTAATAGTCTTACAGGGAACGTGGATATAAAGACAATGAGTTGTTGGATGTTGAATGCTTTGCCTCAATATATACACTGAGACGGAAAGAAGGAGAAACCGTGTGCATCTCCACTAAATTACCTCCCATGAATAATCCATGCTCCTGATGTGACTCACTGACCCTAGTGCACTACAACAAGTAAACCACCATGGCTTTACACAGAAACTCAGCTTTTTGTGTCCTATCATCATTAGAGTAACACCTTCTTAGTTGCTATGCTTATTGCTTAGCCACCGGAAGAGCTTGAATTCCTATTATTTATTCATCTATCCCAAGGCCTAACTTTCCAGTTAGGCAATTGCACTGTTTACTTGAGCCTCATCACACAAAACCGATTTAAATTAGCTAAATGTGCTGTGGGTATTAGATTCACAGCATAAAAGGGCTAAAATTAGGGGTGAACAACAAAAAGCAGAAGTCGAAATGCTGAGGTTTGACTTCCTTGGCCTGCACATGTAAGAATTCTGTTGATCTTTATTACTCTGGCACTCCTAGAATCGAGCAAACATTCCCTCCAAACCCAGGAGCTTTTATAGATGTCCTGGTTCAAGGTAAAGCGGAACCAATTTTCTCTTTTGTAATTTTACTTTTTAGCTGGGCCTCTTCTAATTAACTAAACTCTGAAATTAACAGCATATTGTTCAGAAACTGTTCACTCTCACAGTAATAAGACCTGATGATACCAAGGAATGCTATGCAGAGAGGCCCTTGCGTATGCTTATTGCTATAACAAAATTAGCTGACCGTGGTTGTTATTTGCCCCTTTAGAGGGTTATAAATGGAAAAGCATAGAGGGGTCCCACCTGTGAGGGGGAGCGGACAGGACAGGTGACCCAAAACTGACCAACAGGGTATTCCATACCATCCGCTCAGTATAGAAGCTGGGGAATCAAAGGGTCAAGTCTCTTTCTTTAATAGCCAATGTCCAAGGAGGACCCTGTTCATCTGCCTTTGATCTCAATCTGAGCATTCCGAATTCCAGATCCGGAATCCAGCTCCTATCTGTCACCAAGCCCAGTCTGGGACTCTTCCCTGTGCCTTCTGGTGATGTGATCATCATCATCCTGGGAGCTTGGTTTTGTATCTCTTGTATACTTTAAAAAATTCTTTATTATTAACAATAATTATTATTTCAATATTTATAATTTCATTAAGGTAGTTCAGTTCTTTTTCTAAACTCAAATCTTTTTATCTCTTCCTCTCCTCTCTTTGGACAGAGATGGGGGAAGGGGACATTTGACATTCTGATTGGCCAATTCAGCCAAAACCACGACAATAGGTTTGTTTAGTTCCACTTTCTATTCTACTCAGAAATGTGTTTTGTAAAAATATAAATTTAATAATACTTACAAAAACTTTACATAAACATTAGGTGCATTTAGCAAAGCAAAACGCAACTGTACTACCCTTGGAGTTTCCAAACTATTCTGTAGTAACTGATAGTAGATGCGTTCCTAGCACACCACAACTATGTTACACAATGTGTTAGCTTAATTCACCTTTGTGAACTGCTCTGTGAGCATATGAAAATACTCACTGCCTCATCCATAATTTAAAATCAATGACACTATATCAGGGTAATGATTTAGTAAAACGTATTTCTCCATTAGCTGCTGGTAATTGGAGGCTGACCATGCTCTCTGCTGACCCAAGCAACAACTGTCACAGCAACTTCAATTAAAAAAAAAAGAAGTTGAAAAGTCTCTCAATCAGACTTCTTTTTCAAACAAGCTGAAAGAAATGCTTCCCTTTTAAAAAAAGAAAACACTGCCCTCCTTTGGATCAGACATCAACACTCTTCAGTTTAGAATATAGCAGGAAAATCTCTTCTGGAGGACAGAAGCCTGGTATCTCACCCTTTAGCTGATTCCTATGTAAGATACATTGTGGAAGAAACTTTGCAAACCACAGGTCACATTTTGTTCTAAAATACCAGAGTACAATTGTACTGTAGTTTAAAGCAAAATGTGAGAAAGCTTGCTGGTTTGCTTTTATAAGTGACAGAATCGTTTTAATAATTTTTACAAGGCTATAGATATACCTGAAGGGAAAAGTAAGTGGCATAGCAAAACAGAATTTTTGCCTGCTATTTCCAGATGTAAATGAATACAGCTTATGTAAAGTCATTAAAAATCAGGTGAAAGATGGAAACTAGATAAACAACAATTAACCAAATTAGAAATCACAGCAACTACCAGTGATCAAAATTTAGCAAAAAAATTAAGGTTTAAAATATTATCTAAAAGATATCACCCTCAAAACCCACACATCATGCTACATTTGGGAATATTTATTAAATTATTAAATTTAACGCTTTATGCAGTAGTCCCTGCATTCAGTCCCAATGTGAATGACAATGGGCACATTTCTAGACACTTGTTCAGGGACATTACAAAATGGATTGGCAATGTCTTCCCTACTTTCAGTGTAGAGGATAATTTGCATACAAAGCAACAGATTTTAGGAAACATCGATAGCACTCTCAGCTAATGAAACAAAATATCTGGTTGTCACACACATGCGAAGTATACAAAACACAGAGCATGAATAATTAGCATTAATGAATGTCAAACTCATCACTGAAGACTGGGTGTTGATTCATAACACTGCTGGAGTATGGAACTACCACTCTACCGGGAACTAATTCAAGGAAAGGGACTGAAGTCTGTTGGAGAAGTCGAAGATGAAGGGGACCTTCTGTGAAAAGAGTATTATGATAAGACATGGGAATTTTTTCTGTTTGTAAGGCAAATACACCCAGTTTTATCTGACTAAGGAGAAAAGTACTGTGAAGAGTCACATTCTGAGAGGTTGCTTAGATGGGACTGAGTAGGCATCTTCGGATCTAGCTCTTCGTACACTAGCTGGCTGTACAGAACTAATAAGTCTTTTTTACAAAGAATCCATGGAGCTTAGGAAAGCTGCTTATTGCTTGTACAAGCTGACTCAATCTTCACTTTCTGTCTGAAATTGTTCCACTAGATGCCAGCTCTGAAGTCACTGCACTCCATTCTAAAGGACAAATCTCCTGATAACATAATTATAAAGCAACTCTTCCTTTTCCACTGGGAAGGCATAATTTCATGTTAAGTCATTCATTATAATTTCCCTAAAAGCAAGGCCAGATTTCCTACCTATCCCTCTCCACTGGACTCTTGCCTTATCTTTATGATCAAAGAGTAGGGAGCTGCGAACCACAATACAAAGGTGAGCTACTGCCCATCAAATAATAATAATTTGCCTCTGTGGGAGGCAGCCTACTATGCTGGGCCTGCCAGCACACAGCAGGAGTCAGGACTTGCACTAAGCAACTCACAACAGAAACAGGGTCAAGTAGAGGGCTGAGAAGGCAAGAGAAGGTAAAGGCACACAGAAAGAGGGATGGAGCAGGAGCAGGGCTGGGGAGGAACCATGAAGCTGGCACACTGAAGAGAAAAGTGTGCACTAGAATGAGGCAAGGAGGGGAAAAAATGCATTTCTGCTTTGGTCTGCACAAATATTCTTCCCTAAGATACAAAAAACCGTTCAGGGCTGCTTTATATTTTAGTAGATACAAAGCTCTTCAGCAATTAATCCTGTGAAACCGCATTAAAGATCAGATTCCCCTCAGTGGCTAAAACTGCATCTCCAAGTGAAACAGAGGAGACCCGACACCATGGGAAGCTAACAGATGTGTTGCTGCCATTGTCCCTGCCTTTTCTCTATGACAGAACGGCTTTCTGGCTTTCTGGTCCATCCCATGTTATACAAAAACTATACAAAAAAAGCTGGGGCAGATAGAGGAAGACTTCTTGCTGCTGCCTCACCTGGTCCATTTTTGGCCTGTACGATGATAATTCCATCACTAGACTTGCAATGTCTGAGAGCAACTTTTCTGGTTTTTGGCTTTTGATGAATTTTTTGATAACACACATTCACATGCACTATGTACTGTAAGTATTGCATGGGTCTTTCAGCTGGTTTTCACTAAATGAGATAATGTTACAACTCTTGCAATTTTATCCTAGACTGTATTAACATTATGGTGTATTTTTTCCAGTCTCAGCTCTTGAAGTGATAAACTTTCATAACATCTTAGCTTTGATGCTCTCTAAAAAAGAAAAGAGATTTGCTTGGGCCTGAAGAGATGTTAGAAACATTAATGCTCATGGCTAAAGAATGCAAAGGCTAATAAAATAATCCCAATATTTATTATTTTTTAAGGCTGAACGATTTACAGAGTAGCATTTTTGAATCTTTGGGTTTGGCATTACTGTCACAGCTTCATTCTTTCCTTCTTAAATAGCTTACTTGGCTTGGAAATTGAGTTTGTTCACTACACACTTACTGTTTTCTCTTTTCTCCTTCTACTTTCAGCTTTCCCAAACCCAAACTGGAAACCTTCAGTCCAATGTGACATGAATCCCACTTGGAAAGTTGGCAAGGAAAGGCACTCAAAAACAAATGTAAGAGATAATACCTTGTAACAACCACTTCCACAGTCTCAAAAAAAATATTAAGCTCCTAAATAAAAAAAAACCCACCTTGATGAAATATTTTCATAAAGCGAGATACAGGAACAAAGTCCTCCACCACTTAAGTGTTGTGATTCAAGGAATTAGATTAAAGTAATAGAATTCTTCCTTAATACATTCAGATACTCCTCATTTGAGTTCAGCTTCTGCCATGGTTCATAGGTATCATTCTTTCAAGCTTTCATTCCTTTTCACAAGTTTTGCACTTTAAAATAATAAAAAAAGATTCTCACATGATTTCAGATAATTTTTTTTAAAGAAACACCAACTATTCTCATGATAAGACTCATGATAAAACGAAGATCTGGGCACAATTCTATTAAAGTCACTGGAAACCAGCCCATTTTATAGGGGGAAAAATGTGCTCAAAGATCCCTTCTGCCTCCGAGAAAGTATTTTTTCATACATGAGGTCTCTCAATTGAGATTTCTCTGCTATTGTATTATTATTATAAGCATTATTGATCAAGTCCATTAAAAGCATTAGTCACCTTAAATAATTCAACTCTCTAGACTAGCTTCAGCCACAGATGCCATCAACAATAACCTTCCAGGAGACTTGTACTACAGACAAGCCAACATAGCTGCAACTTAAATAGACAATGTCCAAGAATAAGGAAGACAAAAATGATTGAGCAAACATGTCACATGATTACATTCCACAGGGGTTTTCTGTGAGTATAATATAATAACCTCAGAGTTTTAGAAACCAGGAATGTGACAACAGGACACGGGGCATCCGTATTTGTTTAAGTATGGGACTTTGAAAAAGTGTGTATGTACACGTATGGACTTTGTCCTTCTTGTTATCAACCTTTTAGTATCTGACTACTGACTGAGTGACACCTTATTCTGCAGAGTGCTCCCCTGGCAGTTCAGCAGGCGCAGTGCAGCAGCCTGTTCAGGCACTTTGGAGAATGTTTCGGAAAGGTGACAGACCACGAGGAAGGCAGCAGCAGAGAAACTGACAGAACACCACATTTGTTTTAACTAATAAATCCTCAAGGTTTTGGAATCCTGCCCGGTACTCTGGACCCAGTCCTCTTTACCAGTTGCATATTACAGAGCTGTGAACAAGCCAAAATACCCTGTGAAAGAAAAAGTCCCTTGGTGCCCAGCATATGCTGTTCTAGATGAGCCTCTTCCAGAGCTGCAGCAACAGCAGATAGCCCAGAGTACTGGCAACATAGCTGATCAAGCCCAAGTTAGGCACAACTCAGGCCATGAAAAGATCATATTTGATTTTTCACAAAAGGTTTGACATGGCAAAAGACTTAAAAATATCTCCCCTATTTTCCTTCCCTGTGAAGTGCTAAGATTCAGAGAGAAGATATGAAAGATTTGGTAGGCTGACACACAGTTAGACCGTGTGCCAGTGTCTGCTGTGCCACTGCAGCACAGGGCTCATGAAAGCCAACTTACTCTGCTGCTGAAGCTAGCAGTAATTCTGAAGCCAGCACTGAAACCTGTGTTGCTAGAGCTACACTGTTTAAGTAGTCAAACTAGCTATCTCAGCACCTGAACTCTCCTGCAGGAAGTTTCTATGGCTGCTTTGAGATCCACCTGTCCTTGAAATCCTCTTGCAAAGCAACATCTATTGGTATTGTATGAATTTAATTGTTGGTTAATCAACAAACTTTGATTGGATTAAATCTCCCCCATCTATTTGACAATGACAATTTTAATGACTACATATTTAAAATCTGAAGTGTTTTGCACTTAACTTCACCGTGGAACAGAAGAAACACACAGGTTAGCTGGTTACAGACCTGGAGGGCTCTAGGAAGGACCAAGGAGGAGAAATTCTTATGTTCTGATGGGTCACACTCACTTTAGAAGGATATTAGTGATCAGGCACACTAGGGAACAGTCAAAAGCATAAGGAACACATACACTGGGATAGGGTATGCACTGCCAAACTCTCTGTATCTTTGTATTACAAAGAGGTGGAGGAAACCTTTAGCAAGGAGGAAACCTTTATGGCTATAGAGTAATGAAAGAAAAACTGTCTTCTCAGTTTCTACACTGGTACACTCCAGTGAGACAACCAATAACCTCCTAGTATCTCTAATGAACACAATGAAAAATTACTAGAGATGTAGAAAATACTTGAGCCAACGCCATTCCTGAATTACTGCCATCTCTAGAATTATAGATCAATGGAGTGGAAGTAGAACAGACTTCATTCAAAGGGAAAAAGAAGATTGATCATTCCAAAGTCCAGTGAAGAGTCCTGCTTTGCTGCATGCTGCGCGTGCCGAGTCAACTAGCTAAGAATTAGGAGATGTAGGAGATGAAAGAAAAAGGAACAGGAAACGGAAGAGGACACGTTAGTAAAATATAGATAGGCTCATTCATTGCCCAGTCACTGCCTGGTTTTACAGGAATCATAACAGAATTAAACTTTAAGGAGTAATTGAAGTCATCTGGAGCAGTAGATTTATTTTATTTTTTTTTAATTTAGCGGGCAAATGTTCTCCAAATCTAGACAAGCGCATGACAGGAAATCTGAGAGTAGAATGGACAAGTGTGAAGCAAAGTGGGTCTATTTTAAGACGCACATACCAGATGTTATGAACAAGTCACTCATTTTCAGACAGCAGATCCAAATTTTAAAAAAATTACTCATGCAGAAAACAACATGTATGCATTTATCAAAATTAAATGTAGTGAGCGAGTGGATATGAATGCAAGTGGGCAGTTGTTGTGGGTGGTTTCCAGGTGACTGATTTCGGATGCAGCTTCAGAAGTATCATTTGCAAATAACGATGCTCGTTTGCATAGCATACCCTCGAAGTGTATCTCAAAATTTGCAAGATTATCTCAGCCACAACATAGCCTGTAAGTATCTTAAACTGGCAAGTGGTGAGTGAGGAGGGAAGCAGGGGGAAGTGGGGGGAGAGTATACACCTAAGAGACTTACTGACAAGTATAAATACACCTCAGTTTACAGGTTAAATCTGTGAATGACACATTTAATACACTTCTGTCACCACCTTAGTAAACTGTTGTTCTGCAAGTAGGTTACTGTCATACACTGTCAGTCAGACGAGCTTTGAATATCTTGTGAATTTACTAATACTATTACTGCTTTATTAGCATTCTCTAAACATGCGCCACAGTTCCTTTCTGTCAAAGTTCATTAAAACAGAAATGCACTGGCAGCTGTCATTCCCTAACAAGGCACATATTTTTAAAATGCTGTGTTTTATATACAGTGTGAAACTGACACATTGGATGCATTTTTATAATGTTTTGTGTAAGAAAAATAATTCCGAACACTTTGTTGTATGCTAGAAAGTACCGACAAATTTATCCAAATGCATATTACCCAATTGTACAGTCAGAGCTGGGTTCCACTCTTTATTCAGAGGTAATCGTCTTACTTGAAAAAAATACAACTCAAAAGGAATATTTTCTATTTTGTTTTTAAATGTGCTGAGTAAAATCAGGAGGATACAGTATCTCCTAAGGATGCCAAACATAGTTTTCCTATTTCAGAATCCTTTAGCAGCTTACTTCGTATACTCCTTTGCTTACATCATATACATCTGTGTTCACAAAACCTGTCTTCAAATTGGACTCTTCATCAAGCCACTGTGTAACAAAATCAGATGGATGCATTAATATTGTACAGTGCAACCTGATGAAGATCAGCCGTTACACCCGTGTTGCAGCAAGGACCTAACCTACCCAGAGTACTCTGACTCCGTCCCAGTATTCTCTGAAATCAACAGAAACCTTCTTTTACTTGATAGTTTTTTTCTGAATTAAAAAAAAATAAATAGTATGTTTTCTATTCTTGATACTCAGTATCAAAGCAACAGCAGGTTGTCTCTATACAATTACACCTTTAGAACAAGGGGTCAGTGAGGTTTTGACGGGTGGTGGACAGCAAAAATGTCTCTCAACTGACTAACCTCCTGTCTCTGACCCCGCTCCTCCCCCTTGCCTTTCCAAGTTAGAAAAATATTTGAAATAGAGCTACTCAAAATTGCTTCCAAAAGGCACTGCAGCTGTGGACTCCCAAAGATAACAAATTAGCACTGTAACAGGAAACAAGGGAAGCAGGTGAAAAGGGCTGGTGAATGTTTTGATGTTGTAGCTCAGTTCATAAGAGCAAAGCTGAAACCTGCAGAAAATGAGTGGTACTGAAGTCTGCCTCAACCGCGCTGTAAGCACTGTTAACACTCTTAGTATAAATAGGAGTCACAGCACACGTTGTGGTTTAGCTAAAACGTTCCATACATCTGTACTTAACTCTGACCCAACTTCCTTTTCAGGTCACCATTAAATCATTTTAATTAGGAAATAGTTACATGGTACTTACAGTAATAAAAATGTGAACCTTCTACCAGGCAGGTTTAGCTACGGTGTTTTAAATCTAAGGACCTAAACCCTCCTGCAATTGTGTACTTGGGACAAAGTTGCCTGATCAGCTACAAAATCCTGAGCTTTGAGAATCATTTCACCACCAAACCCGAAGACATTCTTGGGTATTTATCTACTGCTTTTGTGTCCTTCATATCCAGGCAGCAATTTGCTAATGGTCTTTTTATCAATACTCATCAGAACTGGGCTAGCATGTGACTACATCAACTGATGCTATTGCTATAAAGTCAAACAAAAGGCTCAGAGGAGTGGCTGGCTGTAGGAGAGGTTGTCCCCACACTTCCCCTACCCTCAACCTCCTCTGACAGTTTATGCCACTGATTTTAAAAGGCAGCTGGGTACGAGGTGCTAGGTACTCCACAACCTCCATTCAACTTATTAACAAAACCCTCAGAAAGATAAGCTGACTTTTTATAACCAAATTAACTTTTACATTAATGGCCATTACTGCAGTGAAAATAATTCACACGTGGACACAGCTAAATTCATTGTGCTCTGACAGTTAATTCCATTACACAGCCTGCTTTTAAGCTGGTCACAGTTCCTCTGACTGCTGCTGCTCCTTTATGTTCTTCCTTATAAAACAAACATGGTGACAGCAAGAAATGGGTACTTCTACTTTATATTTAAATGGTATCTCCTATCCAAAGACATTATTTCACTAACAAAATGAACCACCAAAAAAAATGTTTCTCACTACAGCACTCACAAAAACAAGCAAGCTACAGATACAGTTCTACAGCACCTTTAAAATTATAAAATACAGGTATATGTTTAAATATGAAAAATGTTCTGAGTAAGAAACAAGATCATGTCTGTAAAACCCTCTTAGTTAAACCCCATCCCTATCTGTTGGTAAACGAGTCTCCATTTCCACGAACAAGCTGTGTAGGTCTCCCAAAAACCTAACTAATTCCCAGGCCTTCATGAAAGGCAAAGCCCATTTGTAAAACAGTGCAGCTCCAGAATCCCACACTGGTCTTTGGTTATACGCACGTGCATACAACTAGATACACCCACCCAAACACATGTTCCTACACTTTCTGCTCTTTCTTCCTTCAGAGGTAGAGGCACTGATTGAGGAAACAACGCAAGCAATCTGTCCAAAGGCCTTTCTTTTAAAGGGAGCTTTAATGAGCTCTGAAACACTTGCAGAGCAGCCTTACTTTTGAGCCTTGGAGTCTTGACTCTGTAGGGAAGGAAGAATAACTCCTCAGGTAACCTGCTCTTTGGTGCCACATCGAGTGGAACGCACTTGGCAAAAGGCAAGAGCCTGACTCCAGAAGTTGCAGGGATCAGTCCATCTCACACGAGGCAGCCAAACTCCTCCCTGACTCATATTCTCCTTCACCCTGAGGAGTCTTTCTTACTTGCTCTTATTAAAATACAGCTTTTACTCTGCATCACTTTCACTAATGGCTTTGATACAGACACAAGTAACAACTGCACAACATCCGTATTCACTAGGCTACTGTGAAAATCTGTCTAAAACCAGCTAATAATTTACATAGAAATTGTATCTACCAGAGGGAGCCTGCATGGCCAATAGAATAGAACAATATTGACACAGGCAAGAAAAGTTAATTAAAGCTTTTAGATGAGGGCTACACAGGTCAGACAAGATAAAAACCTTAGTTCCACAGGCGTATGATTTTATAAAATTCAGAGGAAACAGATTATATAATTCCATGTGTTTTTAGGATCTGCCCTTCCAAACTGAGACTTTGAAACATTTGTACTTACATAACATGTCTGTGAACAGTAGAAGACATAATAAAGACAAAAGACCAAAATGTTTTCTAACTCTATTATTATCATCATGAGAGCTTTGAAGTATGCTGTTGCATCACTGAAAGAAGAAGAAAAAAAAGAAACAACTGATCCAGTGACGTGACATTCAAGGATTTGGAATAAAACCAGTAAGTCTCTTTACATAGACTACTCAGGACCAATAAGGTAATTTTTGAACTGGTTCTGATCAATGTGAAGCATAAATGAGTAGTAACTTTCAACACAATTCTGAAAATGCAAGATGTGCTTGGTTTTCAGTAATCTCTGAAGGCAGCTGTTGGTAACTTCACTGACACTGACAGAAAAGCTGAAGTAAAAATTAAGCAGTTAAAGAATCAGAAGAAAAAACTATATAGCAGCATTACATTTATCATTTCTGTAAGCTGCACCAACGCTTAGTGTCTTTGCCCCTTTGTACTACCAAGATATACATTTAGCTTTGTATATAGAAGCTGTCTCCAGAGTCCAAATCAAGACCATGTCGAAAGTGTGAAAAGCAAACTGTACATTCTGAAAACTATCTCATTCTTTATTTGGACAGTGCTTCACAAAACTAAGATTCAATTTTTAGTGAGACTTCAGAAACATTCCCAATTACAATTAAGAAAAAAAACCTCTTTGTCAAAACTTACAGCCTTTTTCTGAATACAAATTAAAAAATGGGTAGATTCTGAATGTGCAACCCCCTGAAAATGAAGTAGTTCCACTATTCACTGTCTTTAATCAAGACCAGGGCAATATAAATGGCCCCATGTAAAAACTATAAAGTTTTAAATTAATTGCAAGAAAATTTGCTATTCCAGGAGTACAAAAGAAAGTTATTTCCAAAGAGGTAAGTAGTTTGTAGTGAATTTCTAGTTCATATGTTCAAACTATGTCAATTTTTCTTTAAGAAGCAAAACAAGAAGACTTGTGGGGTTTTCTTTGATCTTGATTTCTCTTCCTTCTGCCCATCTGCTACCACAGAATGTCACATGCTTGTTTATGCAGCTTCACTTGTTCACATTACCTGATTGTTTTTGATGCAACTGTTCATGTAAGCAAAATTACTCACATTCATAAGTATTTGAAGGATTTTAACTTTGCTGCTCCCAAATCTGTCCATTGCATTTGCTCGGACTGTAACATTTTTTTGAACGCTTTAAGTTTCTTTCCCTTTTTTCTCTATAAAAATAAACTCCAACAAAAACAAACAAAAAAACCCAAAACACACACAGCCCCAGAGAAAAATCAAGAACAAAAAAATGCAGCTAGGGTGACTACACAGCTCTTTCACAGAAAGAGCCCGCAATAACAGTGTTTGTTCAGCACTGTATCTGACATTTGTATCTGACAAAGCACTTAGAACTCAAAAACCTTCTAGCTTAACAATTTCCGGAAAAGAGCTCAAGGTTCAGATGAGATACCACACCGAGTAAGATGTGAGTAGTTGCCAACAGTATCCGGTAACACCTGTGTGTTGGACTCATTAAAGATTTAACCAGAGAAGTCACGTGCACACTGAAAAATGGCTGACAACTGCCATGCCTAATGCACGTCTCAAAAACTTTGGAAAAAGGAAGGAAAATGGAGTTACCTCTGGATGAGGAAGATGGCACTTTTACCAACATTTCTTTGGCAGATGATTCAGGTAAGAAACTACAGTAATCTACTGATATAATAGAAATTCCACGGGCTGAATAATAGCACCGGGTGAGCACACGAATCTGTAGATCCCAATTACCAGGTATAATGTATTTTTAGCGAATGCCCTCAAGTAAACTTTTCTAGTCATGTAGTTGAATGAACCTTGTGATTAGTGAGGAATTGGGATTTTGGGGGTATGGAACCTACGACAGTTTTAACATAATAGCATATGGGAATATATATTCGTCATCCGAGCACACGTAGCCTGTCACTGTTTAGAAAGAAAAGGTTACAGAAATGTTAATTCAGTAGTTACTACTATCAAGACAATACAGATAATGCTGGCCTTTCCTCCGGAATATGGAACAATAATCCCTTTGACATAGACATATTCTAGTGAGAGCTCACATGAAGTGATGCAAATTAATTGGTAATGGAAATAAGATGATCCATTTAAATCCCCACTATTAAGCATTTAATTGTTTTAAAAGAAATTACAAAAGCAAAGCCTGCCTTCTTCCCCCCTTCCCTCTCCGCCACCCGCCCCCCTTCCTCGTCTAGCTTATGGAATAAAAAAACATTTGGAATGGGAAGTAGGATAGTTCTACGTATGGGAAAAATTGGGTTAATACAAATTGACAATAAATGATTTATAGAAAGGTGTAGCTAGAGTACCAACTTGATCATGTCAGCATGGCTGCTGTAGAGCTGTGGTAGTTTACACTAGCTAAGACCCTGGATTGCTTATTTACACAAGTCCTATGTAAAAAAAACTCCACATGTCATTAATCTTATTTTTAGAACATCATTTTATAGGAATTTCATATTTGTGTGATGGTGCTGAACTGGATGTTTGCGTACACTTCGTTTATACAGCATATAGCCTAATGACATCAAGATGTGGTTGACCCGAACTATTTACAATAAGATCAAATTGGCAGACCTTGATCCAAGTTGTGCACTAATGGAGGGGTCTCCTGACACTGAATATCACTCTTTCCCTGTAGCAAAGTGTAGAACAGTACAGAAAAGGTATCCTATGTCCCTGTTTCATGACTGGCTGCACAGCTGATACCATGGCAAGAATAGATGAGGGGCAGCCACACAGGGGCAAGATTGTCTAGTTTTTGCAAGGCATCCAAAAGTAGCTGAATTAGGGATTACTCCACAATACTGGATGGTGTGTTTTGCCAATTTGCTTGTTTATTCTTTTGGAAGATGTCAAGTTGCTTTCTTTAGAAGGCAAACACCTGTTAGCCTCCTTTATTACTCTAACCTCAGCAGCCTTGCAGCTTGGAAAATGTTAATACACATGAGAAAACAGAGGCACAAAGTTAAAAGTGCTCACATTCAAGCACCAACTGACACTAGATACCAAAGTACACTCACCAATGCCAAGCCCTGACAGATGTCACCAACATAAAAGTAGCTGCTGAGCAACAGAGTAAATAAGACTCTACCATACCTCAGAAGATGAGCACTTCACATTTACTGGACTCGACTGCAGTAGCACACCCAATGTCAGAGAAAGCTCATGTTCACAACACAAAGAGGACCATAAACAGGACTCCTTTACACAAGATCTGCAACCAATGTCACAGCTTTTTGCCTAGTGGTGAAGAGCTGGGGACAGCCACTCGGAAGTAGAGACAGACATTCAGAGTAACTGAAAATAAGTGACATTTTCAGGCAAGTTTTAACTTGAAGGCATAGAGGGAGAATACAGTAAAATTCACAGTGAACATGATACGGTCCATTTCTTCTGCTGGATGGCAACACTGGAGGCTAAAGAGAAAGGTATAAGAAAATTCCTAACCTATAATAGGAAGAGACTATCATACCCTTTGTAGGAAACAGTCTTCCTTATCTCTCCCAGTTGAAGTTAAGACTAATTACAGTAACTCGAGCACAGAAGCTAACAGAGTGGGCCTTATAGCTGTAACCGTAAGGCTGGAGAACATCAGTTCCAGAAGAGCAGGGAGCATAACATAGGGAAAACTTTTACAAGGTGAGAGAGAAAAAGATTCCTGAGGATGGGTAACAGCAAGTTCACGTGAGGAATAAGGAAACTAGACAGATCGTAAGTGGACTTTGCCTGAGGATGACCCAATGTTTTAGAAGCAAGTGTCCCATAATTAAATTTTAAATAGGATCAAAAAACCACACTGCTTTTAATGAACTCTAGTATGTTTGTAATTGCATAAGGCTTTCCCCTCATTTCTTAAAATATACTAGAAAGGATACTAAACAGATGAGTAGAACAACATGGTATATGTATGTACAACCTAAAGCATAATCAGAATACAGCCTTCATACCGAAGTTTCTTTAGTACAGTGAAAAGCCATTGTGATAAAGCAACAGGGGTTACTGAGCCTGATTAACTGAGCGCAATGAATGAATATTTAATAGCTATAGCTCTTTCAAACCAGCAGCATTTCTCTATTTGTTAAGTATACAGCTATTTAAAATAGATCACTTCCATGTAAATCAAGATGAACACAAAATGGTAGCAAGACAGAAACTTCTTGATAAGTATTTTAATAGCAATATCAAAAGTGTATGAAATCAAGAAAGCATTTGTGAATATATTTTCAGCATTTGTGAGAATATTTTCACTTTTAATGAAAGAAATACCTTTTTGTTTAGAAACTCATAGCAATTGATAAAATTCTCTCAAAATTACCTGCTCAAACAAAAATACAGAGGAAATTAAGCAAAAATTAAACAAATCAGTGAGATGATGCCTAACAGCTGCAAAAACTTCCATATTGTTCTTCTGATCACTGCTCTATTAGTAAATCAAGGCGCTCTTTCTTCATTGTAAAGAACCTAGAAATTCTCTTAATCTTTTTTCTAATACACTTTCGAAAAAGCCAAGATTAAGGACTACATTTCTCTCATAAACCCCTCCTTTTAAAAAGCAGATACAAACCTCTAAATTTTTAGGTCTAACTTACAGAAAGGCAAAGGAGTTTTTCATCTCGTTAAGTTATTAGTAAAGCTTTACGGAACCTTGCTAAAAAGTCCTTCTACAAAATTTAGTGGCAAATCTACAGTTGATGATTACAAGGAGGATCGAACTGTTAACAGGCCAACGTTATGTCATATATGTTGGTATTCACACTTTAAATCTGCAAAGACTTCACTTGCTCTATTTAAAAACGCATTTTTGTGGAATCACAGTAGAAATGAGAACATTTGCACTCCTGCACAACCTTGCAAAAGATAGGACACAGTTATGTTAGAAGGCAGGCCTCTTTAGGGTTAAAGAGAAGATATGACTTGCTTTGTGTAGACTTTCTGAAGAGACTGGATTTTTTTCCCCCAACTGTATGCTCACAGGTTAAGTCATCTGATGAGGCCCTTTTCTCATTCAGGACCCAAGGCACCAAAAAACGCACAATAAGTAAGGACACAAATGACAGTTAAACCAATGTAAGCCAAAATAGCTGCTCATTTTGTTTAATTTGGTTGAAAAAAAATGCAAACTAAGAACTATTTGCATTCTGCACTTGACAGAAGCCTGTAATTGTCAATTTACACAAGGATGTGCACAAGGCCACAAAAGCCTTTTGAGGTTACTTGGAAGGAGTAACAAGAATTGCAAAGAATTCTGGTGTAAAGCAACATCACTTGGAAAAAAGTCCTCTCAGAGTCTGTCATTTCCAGAGAGAAACAGAATTATGATTTAATGTAAAGGGTCTTGTGAGTTAGCATTGCAAGGAAAAAGAATTAAGCCATTTGTGTTCCTTTTTGTCTTTTTCTTTGTGGCAATAATTAGTTAAAGGAGAAAACAGGACAGTTCAAATAGCAATCTCATCTCAGAAATATGTACAATACCTTCTTCTGTTAGTGAAAAGCAGAATACATTTCTATTCTAGTGGTGGACAGTGAACCCTCTGTCATCAGTGAGCTTACGCAGGCGCCTCTAGCGCCTGTAATGTTGCCAAAAAGGAAGTGAAAGGCTTGTTGGTTTGTACTGTGTACCAGGGAAAAAACAGGATGTACATCAGAGCTCGAGAAATAGAACATCTGAAAACGTTTGTCATTAGAATCAAAGTCCAGAGCAACAAAATTATCCCCTGTAATTTTGTAACTGTGTACATACATACATTCAGGTAAACAAACTATTAAGGAGTCTTTATATCCTAGGGAGATTGTTGCTATTTTAAGCAAAAACACTCTTTCAGTAAAGCTGAATAAATGAATTCCTTTTGCCAGCAACATTAGTTTTAGGAAAGCTTAATTGGAACTTAGTATACAAGTAAGTATAGATAACTGCATTTCTAAAGTTAAAACGTGTTCCTATACATTTAATATACATGACAACATTATGAAATCCCTCCTCTGCTTTAACCAAATGCCTTAGAAAATATAAAATGAATTAGTAAGAAAGGAATTAGCACCTGTTCTTAGTTACATCCAAGTCAAGTTTTGACTTCAGGATCTCTGACACGCTGCTAAAAATTACAAGCTCTCTTTGTAAATCTTCAGTCAGAAAATCTACTTACCTGAAGTGACTAATCTAGTTTGTAGTGTAAAAACAGTTTAATAAACCAAACAGCGGAACATTACTTAGGGCAGCATCCAAGCATTTCTAGTAACAAATAGAATCCTCTTATTTCTTCTTTTAAATTGCAGAGTTGTTACGCTGCTCCCCAGGAGAAAGCAATTAATTCCAGCATTTGTGAATATTATTTAATTTTCTTGATAAGGTATACGTTCTCTAAAGTAGGGAGCAGTAGGTTTGTAAACAAAGCTAACAAAAAAAAAGCTCTGTCAACACAGGTCATGCCCAGCCTTTCAGCCTTGTGCTGCATATTCCAAATACTCAAAGTAAACTTGACCAATTGGCTCACGATTACACATAAGTACTATTTACCACATTAATTTTGCCCCTCCTAGTGAGTGGGGAAACCACAGATAACCAAATACTGCCAGATCCCTGCAGAAGGATTGTTTCAGGTTCTTCTAGGAACAGACAAGACCTTCCCTGCTAACAACTTAAAGAACAGACGCTTTCTAACACGAGAGTTAACAAAATACTGCAGGCTGATAGAAGCAAGAATTCTTATACAAGGGCTTGAATTGCCCTCCTCCAGTCAAAGGGGACATAAAGCACATCCCTGAAATGCTAGGGACTATTGGTACCCCCCCCCACACACATATAGGTATCCTTTCCCTGGGACACATTCTGCATTATAAAAGAAATCTTATTGTTTGGGATATACTCTAAATCCCTAAAGCTTCAAATTTAAAGTGCAGAAGTTGAATCAATGATGTATTACCCAGTGCAAGACAGGTGAGGTAAGGAATTTGAAAAGCAAATAGGTAAGGCATCATATTCTAAGCTCATGTGGGTTTTGTTGATTTCTCATTAAAAAATACTTCAGGCTGTGGGCTTTTTTCTCTGGCGTGTTGGGTTTGGCTTTTTGTTTGTTTGTTTAAATCTGGTAATGCACCAGATATTTAGAATCCTGAGGTTGACTTGTTTGCATGGCGAAAATAGAGGGAGGGTGAGGAAGGAAAACCTTTTTAAGGGAAAGCAAGATAAGCTAGGCGTTCTCTCTCTGTGGAATTTGCCCCCAGCAGCATCAAACCAGCAGCCTTCCTCCCTAGTCTGCAGTCCGCAGCCAGGTCCCACACAAACAGTTTCTAAGTGTTGGGGCCCCAGAGCACAGACCAACCTTGCACAATTTCAGATACCAGGGTAAAGGGATTCATATTAAGCACTTACAGTTGGAAGACGCATTGCGTGAGACCCAGTATGGCTGAGTGCACTGCAGTGCAAACCTAAGGAAACATTTGTGCCACTCTTTTAACACTAATCTAGTCACACACAGCACTATGTAAACTAAATACACCATCTGTTCCCTGCTGACAGCCCTTCCGCCACGCTAACAGTGGAGGCTTAGATAAAGACAATTTTCTCTAAAGGAAATCCAAAAACCTTTCACACAGGGGTAACTTCTGAAAAGGAGTTTCAGCCTGGTGCTCAAGCTAGAACTTCAGAGTTAAGAATTATAAGAAAATACAGCCAGAAACCACAACCATGCAAAGCAGAATGAACCCTCAACAGTATACATACAAAAATTGGAAACAATAGGTAAGCCACCAACTCTTGGAATTACTACTCCGGTTTGACTACGACAGCATAGCAGCCAATACGTCTGGATCCCATTTTGTCCCATAACTTAATGTGAAGGATTTTCCCACTGCTCATTTTGGGACGGTTTAGACAACAAACTGCAAATGCAATAAGCAGAGTAGAATTTCTACTTTGCAGAGAGGTGCATTTCCCCAAGACTTGCCTGCATAATTTTTTTCTTCCTCTTCTAGTATAAAACACAGCAAGTTCTTCACTGGGTAAACAAGCTCTCCGCCCATCTGTATCCACCTGCAGACTCTGGCCACGTTTTTCCTTGTTAATCAAAGTGCTGGAGGCTGTCTTGCTAGAAAGAAATTAGGAGAACCTGTTGATTGCCAGGCTTGCCACATAACAAATGCAGCAAACAAGATCATAACAAGGCAAGAAGCACCTGTCATTTTAAAAACAGCAATCGAGGAAAGTTACTAACAAGCTCCTAAAGCCCAGCTACCACCTGAGAGGACTACTTGCAAGAATTACTGGGTTAAAAATGCCTTTTGTAGAGAAGGTGTTACACTTTTAAGTAAAACAGCTAACAGAACTGAAATTAACAGACTCATTTTCCAGTACAAACAGACTGCAGGCCTCGAAAATATGTTCATAACTTGAACAGCATTCAGTCTGATCTGCATTTGTGTGATTGAGAGGTTAAAAAAAGGTATTAACACAATGTTAATAATATTGCGGAGGCACAATATCTACAGAAGATGTAGATATCAGAAATACATACCTTGTGAAGTGCATTAAAAAGACAGTAGAGGGCACACTTCTTAAATGCCTTTATCTTCCTGAGTATCTCTGCAGCACCAAATTATTTATTTATAACTGGACATATTCCTGCAACATACGGATATGATATGAATATAATTCACTGCAACATAAGATTCAAACATATAAAGATACTACAATTTATGCAGTACGGTCATTTCAGTGAAGCTACTAAAATTAGCTCGGGTCCTGCATGTTGTCTTTCCTGTAGCTCATTGACTGTCCTGCGAGGTCCAAAGGGAGTAAGCACCCTGTGCAGCAAAGGTTATTCCCTCTGGAGAACCAGGGAAAGACCACAAAAAGAGGAGTGGTGGTCTGGAGCTACTGAGCTACTAGGTGAGATCAACTATGCAAAGTTACTTCGGTTTCTGTGTGATGTGATCTCTCATGCTGTAAGATGGAGAAGCAAGGAGCTAAATCATAGGTTTCTTAGCCTGGTCACTGCTGTGCGGAAGGCTTATCGATCTGCCAGAGCGGAAGCAATGCGGCCAGGTTTATGCACTGCTGAACCAGAGCAGGGGAAGTCTGCTGGGTTTTGGTAGGGAGACTTCTGAGAGCTCCCCACATTAGAGGGTCACCTGCAACCACAGGCACACTCAGGCTTCGCTGAGCTTAGAATCATTGAGGCTGGAAGGGACCTTTAAGATCATTGAGTCCAACTATTAACACTGCCAAAACACCACTAAACCATGTCCCTCAGCACTACATCTACCTGTCTTTTAAATATCTCCAGGGATGATGATCAGAGGGCTGGAGCACCTCTCCTATGAAGACAAGCTGAGAGTTGGGGTTGTTCAGCCTGGAAAAGAGAAGGCTCGGGGGAAACCTCCTTCAAGTATCTAAAGGGGGCCTACATGGAGAGATGGGGAAGGACTCTTTATCAGGGGGTGGAGAGATAGGACAAGGGGTAACCATTTTAAACCGAAAGAGGGGAGATTTAGATTAGATACTAGGAAGAAATTATTTTCCTGTGATGGTGTTGAGACACTGGAACAGGTTACCCAGGGAAGTTGTGGCTGCCCCATCCCTGGAGGGGTTCAAGGCCAGGCTGGTTTGGGCTTTGAGCAACCTGGTCTGGTGGGAGGTGTCCCTGCCCATAGCAGGGCAGTTAAAAATTGATGATGTTTAAGGTCCCTTCCAACTCTAACCATTCTATAGTGATTCCACCACTTACCTCGGCAGCCTGTTCCACCCTTTCAGTGAAAAAAGAGGTTTCTCAGGCTTTGCCAACCTTCCTAAACCCGAAGGAGCTAGGCAATGAGGAACACACGCCCTGCTCCTAACTTCCCCTCGTGACACCACACAAAGGCTGAGGGCTCCCCACCCTCCCGGGGTGGGGTGGGGTGGGGGGAAACCAGCACCGAATTCACGGGCCAAAACGTCGCTCGTTCGCTTGATCGAGGAGTTACTAATTACTCCCATCGTTTCGCGCCCGCAACTCGGCGGTGTTTAAGGCGATTAAAACCACCTGCGGGGGGTGGGGGTGGGCGGGCGG
>JAOTQQ010000032.1:13416575-13456351 GCA_026546715.1 Gallinago undulata
CCGGCCACGGGCCCGTGGCCGGGGAGGTCGGCGCAGGCGCAGAGCGGCGGGCGGGCCGGGGCCGGGACCGGCGGCAGGTGAGGCGGAGAGGATGCTGTAAGTTCGCAGCTAACGGGCCCACCGGAGGGGTGGCGGAGTTACCGGAGGGTCCTGCGGTTCGGCGCTCCTACGGTGGGGGGATGCGGAGGCGGGGGAGGTGGGAAGGTGAGGTGGGAGGGGAGCCGGAGCGGACAGGGCCTCGGCCCTGACAGGCCCCTGACAGGCCCCTGACAGCAGCGGGGGTGGGTAGGGAGACACGACTATGAGGAGAAAGGGGGGGGGGTGTCTATGAGGGAAAAGTGGGGACCTTTAAGAGGCATTTCCAGAAGAATCGGTGGGCAGGAGGCAGCAGTCGCATCACCAAAACGCAGGGTTACGTTATCCCTGAGAGAGCGACATGGATCAGCCGTCTCTGGACTGACAGGATGGTGTTTACAGGCCAAGGATAATCGATGAACATCAAAAAACACGTTGTTCAGGCTTAGGCCTCAGTGCTAGCTTTTCCACAGCAGTTAAAAATAAATAATAAAAAAAAGCAAACCTAAAAATCCAAACATAAAGGCAGCTTCGTTAACAGTAGCCTCAGCCTCCCCTCTCTCTCTGTTTTTGTTTTTCTCCTTAAGCAGAGCGTCTCTCACGAGCACTCTCTTCGAAAGTGGAAAGAGCCCATCCTGCCATGATGAATTCCGACATGGATGGTATAAGTTCTTAATGTTCTTGTTCTTTGTTGTTATTTATTTCTACTTAATATATTAATTTCCAGCTGTGGCAGAGGTTGCATTAAAATTCATATGATTTATTGCAGCTGTTGAGGCTGAGAATCAGGTGGAATTAGAAGAGAAAACACGGCTTATTAATCAAGTTTTGGAACTGCAGCACACACTTGAAGGTTAGCAGTTTGACACATCAGATTTTTTACACACACAGTCATTAGCAAAATAAGAGAACGTCGCTTTTCTACCCTACCTTAGTCAAAGTGTCCAGATGTTTGTCATTTATGCAGTTGAAGGCACCTAAGCAAGATCTCAGAACTATTATTTTTTTCGTCTTTATGCAATATAATGTTTCCTCAACTCCTGTAACACACATCAAGCAGAAGGGGCAATACAGTTAACGTTCCCAGGCTCATTAATTGACACACATCTTTGAGTCTGCTCATCACTGACCTCTCGTTTCCAAATAGTTTAGTTTGCAATAGTTTAATTCAAAAATTCAATAAAAGTATAAAGGACTAACAGTAAGTTTGTATAACAAGTTTGTCTCAATACTGTACTACAAAATAATATAGGAAAAATGGGCTTTAGGTAAAACGTGAGTATCACAGAGTTCTATAAGGTAATACCTTCTGGCGGTATTTCCTGCATTAAAAGTGTGAATAGTTCGATGTAGGCACATAGAACATATTTATTATTGCATGCAGTACTGTCTAATATTTTTCTTATACTATCACCTTCGCAGATCTCTCAGCACGAGTAGATGCTGTTAAGGAAGAAAACTTGAAACTGAAATCAGAAAACCAAGTTCTCGGACAGTATATAGAAAATCTGATGTCAGCGTCTAGTGTTTTCCAAACAACTGACACAAAAAGCAAAAGGAAGTAAGGGTTGACTCTCAGATGATGTAGTTGTGTTGCTGCTGTCTTTTTTTGTTTTAATTGGCATAGGCTACATGAGCTAAAATACCTTAGTTTGTGGCTTTACCAGATACCTGAAGAGTATAAACTTTGGTGGTAAAAAGAATTAAGAACATTATCATGAAAAGGATACATAAGTTTGTGTATTGTCAAGATTAAGCAATGTGCAAATGTAGTGTAGAGACTTACTAAACTTTCATACTTGTTTTAAAAATGGGCATATCTTTGTTAAAAACTGGATTCAGTTTGTCAGGTTAAACGAAAGTCTGTTGGCACTCTGAGGTCTTAGGGCAGCATTCTCTGCAAATTAATAGTTACAATAGTGTGTTGAAACCTCATTTGATAAAAATAATCCATCTAATATCATCACTTTTTTCACTTCCAATATATTTAGATTACTGTATAGTTCTGTCCATAGCTCTGCAAAGCAACTTCAAACAAAAGCCTATAAACCAGTTAAGAATTTCTATGAAGTAATAACAGTATGACATTATTTGGAGGGTTTGCATACAGAAAAACAGTTAAAGTTTTTTGGGAATGGGGAAGCTAAGGGAAAAGGAACAAATATAACCAACTTGCATCAGGGAAAATACCTGAAATTGATGCAGTATCAGAGTGTAGTTTGTAAGATGTACACTTCAGACCATTTTCACTTTCCAGTTTCCTCAGAGAATCATCAGGCACAGCATCATGATGTATCATCTTCCTGAAGTTTTTCAGTTGTGTGATGAAGAGGTTTTATTTACAAAAACCTGAGTAATAAGCTTTACAGAAACAGGTGGTCAGCCCACGTTCCTCACGCTCCTTGTGAACAACCTGCAGTGAGGAACTGAGAACAGGTCTTTCCTCGCCACCTTTTCATTTTCCTCTTGAAGTGCCAAACTTGTTTTTGCTTCAGGCCTTAGAACAACTGTTTTCCTGCCCCAGAGCCTGAGCTTGTGAAGTACCTCTCGAGGTCCTGCACGGAAACATCTAAGGCAGAAGACTGCAGTGGAACAAAGGTGGCTTTTGCCTCGCCAATCTCTGCTGCTCTGAGCAACGCCTAGCATCAAGGTGCCCTGTTTTTTACTTCCTTGGCTGTTTGTGAGCAGGTTTTGTCAAGGAACTCAGCCCAGATTATGGGTCTGAGCACTTCCTGCAGCGGCAGGAGGTATGTCTAAGTAATCAGTATTAAGGGAGAGCAGAAGGTGAAACACAAACGGCATTAGTTTTAGCAGTACTCAGTTGCATCTGTTTCATCTTGCCATAACAGCAGCATTGCAGACTTATTTATGGATGTTACCTGGAAGTGAGCTCTGTCTCTTCAGTAATGAAGCCATTGTATACTTTACATTTTAACAAATGGAAACTGCTAGTTCAAGAATCTCTTTCAAACTTGCTGTGATGAATTCCATAAAATATAGCTGCAGGAACTGGACGTAACAGTAGAACAAATCCCTCTCAAACCCCAGGTGTCTCGGCAGTTAAGCGCTGCTGTGTCCTCAGAATCAGCTGGCATTGTGAGGGCTCCCATGTCTCCCCATTTATGCTGACGGGGAGAATTTGCTCACTGGAGCCTCAGCAAAGAAAGCACCAATAGTTCTGTCTCAAGGGCTGTTTACAAGCTTGAGTCAAGAAACCCAATGATGACAAAAGTTTTACCCACCAAAGCATAAATGGCTGATACCATTTGTGCCATGGTGTCCTGTAAACATTCAAATTTATTTTTAATCTATGAACTATACTCTCACTGCCTATCTGGAACCCTAAATTCATCCAAGAAGTGCTAGCAGGTAGAGTAGATCACATGGTTAGTCCAGGGTTTGAGCATTAAAAAGAAAAAACAATCACACTAAGCACTTGACTTCTAAAGACTGCATTGCATTACAGCCATCCTAGCTTTAAAGCCACGTCACCACACATCTCCATCTGCACTGGAGGAGACCAAGTGGTAACAGAGCATGCGCTTGTTAGACGTCAGCAATTCCCCGAGATCAAGTAACCTTAAAATCATGGTTTTGTATTGTAAGACTGGATAGTGATATTTTAATCCATTGGTGTGTATATAGTAGCCATTTCACTTACAAAGCGTTTTACATCCCACTACTGTGGCCTTCATTTAACTTATGAACATTTTAAAGATGTTGTATTTCTGACTTTACACTAAATAAAAACTTTTGATTTGTCTCGATTAGTCTGGTTCAACATTCTTAAGCCCTAAACCATCTCATCTGTAGTCAAAAGGTAGAAAAGTAGTCAGGTTTGCCATCATCTTAATTGTTTCTACAAAGCTGAAGTGTCTGAAAAACTAGAGGTAATTATCAAGTATTAAGATTAAAACTGGGTTAATTAATTTGTTTTCAACAAGCTTCCAGTTCCTGACCCACTTGGTATTTTCACCCATGAATCTTATGATTCTGTATACCTTTCTCTTCTGGCTAAAGGAACAGGATTGGTAGACTGCATTGAGTACCATCAAAGCTGAAACTTGCACCTCTTCACCCAGGAGAACTTTAAGCCGAGTTAAAATAGATGAGACTTTACCTTTTGCTACACAGGTAATGAGCACTCCATTAGACAGAAAGCAGAATTATTACTTTGTCCTACCTTCCTGAAGGTGGAGCCTAACGGAGGAGTAGCTTCAGTTGTAATTAAATAAAAAGGCCTCGGTTGTACTTAGCCTTCCCCGAATAATGAAAGTTCTCCATCTGGGATTTGGTGTCCTCAGTATGACCGCCTTTATGAAGCTACGATGTAGCTGGTGGGAGTACAGGCTGTGGAGTTTGGATGCTCATGGAGTTCCACAGGTGACTGACAAGTCTTAATAGAAAGGCACCCTGGAACTGGATTACCATTAGTTTGCTAATTTCAAAGCACTTTCAAGCAGCCACAATAACAAGATCAAGTATTTTTCCTGAAATACCTGTTCAGATATAAACGGACTATGTGCAGGAACTGCAGGTGAAATCCGAATCGAGCGGCAATGGAAGGGGATTCCCTCTGGCTTTCTAGATCCAGAGCCTGAAATCCACAAAGCCCTGATATTTCTCCCCTAATTACCAGTATAAGGCTAGATCCAAGTAAGCTGATGTGCAGAAGGATGTCTTCTACCTCCAGGTTCCAGGTAATGGGAGTCATTAATCAGTATTGAAGTGAGATGAGCCTTGCAGAGCCAGTATTACTGCAAACAGCACCCTTCAGTCACGGCCTCACAAGACCATTTTACCCATAACAAATGGCTCCTTATTTACTGAAGTGAGGTACAAGCAAAGATGTTGATGGTGCATTCACCAAGACTTTACAGGACCCTTAAGTTCAAAACCATAAGGGAGGACTAGCATCCCCTGTGGGGTGACCCTGGAGTAACTATATCACACCAAACAAACAAAAAAAAACACCACCAACCCCAAACAAACCAAAACCATCCCCAAAACCAAATGCTGTAACAATTCTAAAGGACTTTTACCAGGCTCAGACAATATTCATTCAAAAAGAGTGCCAAAGTGCTTCCTGACAGCTCTCAGTAGCTCTTACTGGCAAGATACTGCATGGGTAAAAACTTCTATCTATTCCTTGGAAAGTCACAGGCAGGAGGAGCAACCTGGAGTCTTCACTTCTTATGTTTTGCCTGTAGACCCTAAATAAAGAAGAGGGAACTTACATTTAACTTCAAAAAAAATACTAACAAACTCCCAAAAACTAAACAAAGAGGCCTTTGCATGTAGGTCACACAAAACAGTCCTATATAATTAACTTTTGAAGGCTTCAACACAAGCACTTCAAGAGACTGGCTTCTTCATTAGGGTTAATTAAGCATTAATTTGTTAGAGACTTCCACAGAATCTTTGCTGACCTGATTTGCTGTGAAGATATTTCTTCTTTAAACAAACTAACATCTTGTCAGGCACAAGGAAATCTGTTGTTAGGTACCATATGAATTAATGTATTTCTACTTGTAGTTAATGTATCACTGCTTTTACTAGCATTTTGCATCCTACTAATATTATAAGCAGCAAGAGGTTTCTGGTGACTGCAGTTTTATTGTTTCTTTTAAAATACAACTGAACTTTAACAAAACAAAGTTTCTTTTACAATATGCATTTTATTTAAACTATATTATGAGAATGCCCAGTTACTCACATCTGTAAAAAACTTAATCCATCAAAAATTCTTATCTATATTAATAAATTTCATGTTAAGCAAGAATTATTAAATATTTTTAGGAGGCAATGTACACTTAGCAAGTATTCTATAAACAGAGGTCATACCACTCTGGCTTGGAACATGAGAACTATAAAAGTTTGAAAAAGTCATCTGTATCTCACTTCCACAGATTTGAAACCTGCATTCAAAAGTAAAACAAGTCACATCAATTACCACTTGTTCTATGCACATTCTATTTTAAAATATCTCTTAAAAATAAATTATCGTAACCGATGTCTAAAGTGAACAGGTGACCATCCATGTAACAAGATGAACTAAAATAAATAATTTACAATAGAAATTGTTGCTAGCACTAAAATCATCTTACAAAAACAATTATTGCATTTAGCTCCGCACAGAAAAAAATACCTTTTCTCTCAGCAATGTGAACTGCTATAGATGCTACATCTTTACTATCATCCTCTTTTAGCTGAAAAGTATAAACAGCTAACTTTGTGCTAGAGCTGCAAAAATATTATAATTTACTCATGTTTTTAAAAAATATTTAGAGTAAGTTTATCTCCAACTAATACTAACTTCTAGGAATCTTCACCTTAAAATCAGTTGGCCAACTTGTAGTTTCACTTTTACTCTGAATTCAAAACATCACCTAGCTCCTCACAGATAGTATTTCTCCTTTAAAAAAGGGAATCAAGGAAGTTTGGGAGGGTTAAAAGAGGTTAGAGAATTACAATAGGAGGTTGAGGAGCAATGAGTCCCCCTTTTCTCTTCAAATCTCAGGAACTTGCATGCTGACAGGTCCACTGAAGTGGCATCCCAAAAGTTACTATTATCTAGAACTACAAATACAGCACAAAGTAACTCAGTCCTTTCGTACTCTTCTTTTGCGCACTGATTTCAGTGGGCCATCTCCAGAACCTGTGCTTTCATCAGCTTCTTTCATCTGAAAAAAATTTAAAAAGAAATTTAAAAAAATATTTCAGCATTACAATTTTAAACCCATTTTAATTTAATTATTGAAGCTGGTATGTGACTTTAATCCCCCTCCTGACCCTCCCAATCATATTATCACTGAATGCAACACTTAAGCAATAAGATATTGATTTATTGTTAGATTAATATTGTGGGGAAAAAAATAAATGGGTAAAAGACCTTTCCTTTCTATATTGAGAAGGAAGAGAACAGTACATCTAAACTGATATCAGAAATTTGAGTTTGCACATTTACTCACTGGTTTAAAAGCAGTGACTTTTTAATGAATCTAGGACTTCCTTAAAGTGCATCTTATGTGAATTTTAATTTCTCCTTCTTAAGCAAGAAGCATTTAAAACATTTTAACTGCCATCTTTGGACAGCTACAAGTAGAACAAACTGGTCTTAAATCATATGTGTTCTTCTCCATTTAAAAGCAATTAGCTGAGAGGCACATGCCAAGCCTTTCCATGAAGTCTGTCAGACAAGGCACTGCTTCCTCCCTCGTGCAAGGTACATGCTCCTGGAGGAGCTTTACATGTAAAGGAGTTAACATCACATTAAACAACTCCCCGAATCTGGGAAGGGACTCATTTAGGGAGTGACAAGCACAAGATGATCAACACAAATAATGTGGGCCGATCTAAAGCGTTTCAGAGGTAGCAGAGTTTCTCACTGATAGGATAATGAGTAGTTGATGAGCAAGAAAAGCACATGCAAATTCCATTTTACAATGTTATTTTCTGAAAAACATTTTGTAGATTATCTGGTGACTAGATTAATCTGCACAAAAAAAAAATATGAAAGTGCAGGTGCCAAAATCAAAACCAGTATGGTCATTTAGCTTAAAATGTATTTTGGAATTTAAAAAAAAAAAAATTGAAAGCTTAATGTTTTAGTATGTCTTACTGATAAGCTGTTTGGTTAGAAGCACTTAGAATCATAGAATGGTTAGAGTTGGAAGGAACCTTAAAGATCATCCAGTTCCGCCCCCCCTGCCATGGGCAGGGACACCTCCCACCAGACCAGGTTGCTCAAAGCCCCATCCAGCCTGGCCTTGAACACCTCCAGGGATGAGGCTTCCACAGCTTCTCTGGGCAACCTGTTCCATCAATTAAGTAGCATCATAAAAAGAGACTGACCTCTACTGCACCATTCAAATTTTCAAGACTTGCAATTCATTTAACAATCTGTTAAAAACTACACTCCTGAAAAAACGTTTCATTTTTAGAGACCTGCATGATCACTTCTAAACTATTCTTTCCTGTATTTTACAATAAATATCACCACCTAGCCAAAATTACACAGGAAGAGACATGTTTCATAAACCTACACAGAACATTTGAGGTGTCAAACTCAAAAACACATCCCCACTTTGTGATTCGTTTTTATGGCTCAACAGAAGAAAAACTCTTGCAGGTAACTGGGCTTAGTTCGAAGTGCCATGTTGGACAAGGGCAAGGAGAAAATAGGAAAAAAAACCAACCCAAACTTACCTCATCTTCTGAACCAGATTTATTTGACTTATCACCTTCTTCTAGACTTTCATCTGCAACTTCATTTTCATCATCTTCATCATCATCAATATCTTCACCACCTTCACGCTCATCTTCTGTGTAAGAAATGAATTTTACTTTTGTAAACAGAATTATATTAGAAATGCACTATATCTAGACACACTAGTAAGGAAAAGAAGCCAATTTTCAGTTTTCGAATGAACTACTTGTTTATAGTAACCCATGAAAACATCTCTGTGATTGAGTGTAAAATTCTCATGAATTAGTATAAATTGAGCACTGTTGGATTTTATAACCAATTTTAACAGGTTCAGCCTAGCTTATTTTTACGATAACATGTAAGCTCTTCAGACTTGTAAGTGACCAACTAAAATGACAACATGGGCTTCCTTTAGGAAAGTCCTTAAATCCAAGTATTGTATTAAGACTGTTTTGATACCAGAGTCCAAAACTGAACAACTTGGGTATCCCAAATCTACTAAGTCAGAATTTAGTCAAAGTACGTTATTGTAGTAATGAGTCATCCACCATGGGGGACACCTACAGGCTCAGGGAACTCCCCTTTTCAGCAGTTTTAGGTTGAGGGGTAAGTAGCTCTTGTGCTTACCCCCTTTTTTGCATTGTTGCAACACAGAAACTAGTCAGAAAAGCACTGTACTCCCCTCAGCTCACTTGCAGTACAGCCACCTCACACTACACTAAGATAAAATTATTCACAAAAAGCAGTAAGCTTTCTGTGAGACCTGGTGTCAGATAGACCTTTGAGCTAACAGGGTCTGGAGAGGGAAAAAAAAAAGAAGTAAAAAAATAAAATAACTTTTAACTCCCCAGAATTCCCTGGACAAACAATAGGCTAAGCAACAAAGAGGCAGTTTCTACTTTCTTACTGAGGCTGTGCCACTGCACTGAAGAGCAGCACATGGGTTGCCCTTCTAAGGTAACCATGCACCCAGCTGTTTTGATTTCCACTTTTAGGTTTCTGTGTACACCAACAATGCACTCGATTCCATAAGTACTGGCGTGGGATCATCATTTGTATCAGAGTAAGCTTTTCGATCATACAGGCAGACGCCATCATCACTCATGGAACATAGTTCAGACACAGACAAAATCACAAAGTTTCAGTCAGTAATACAAAGTGATGTCAGTACTAAGGAAAAAACCAACACCCAAACCACCAAAACATGCAGACTGTGAATATCTGCTACTTTTCTAACTTTCCGTGCCAGTCACTTGTCACTTTCGTTGTTCCTACCAAGAAAAATGAAGTAAGAGGCAGAATCTTGTGAAGGTCTGAGAATCAGGATTTTCTCATGGAAGTGAAGATAATGCACTACAAGTTAAGCGATTTGCTTTTTGTTCATTACTATAGACTCGGGGAAAATGCTAACAGAACAAAGCCATAGTTCAACAGTACCAGTAATCTTTGGTACAGTAACACAAGATGATTTTATCCTTGGATGCCAAAGTACAGTTGACCTACTGAATCATTGATTCCACCCTTGGGGCAGCAGGACAGACCTGTGTGGGCACACAATGCATTGCTAGAAAGCAACACAGAGGCAGGCTTCAGTATTTATTTCAAGTCTACTGTATCTTCAAGCTTTAACAAGAATTACTAAAATCAGTGATCAATTAAGGTCAAGGTACAACCCTCCCACATAAGACTTATGTTAAAGACTTAAAACTATTCCAGACACATATTAAAGACAACAATGTGACTTTAACCACTTCAGGTACATGTATCTGAACCATTCATATGTGTTCAATAGATGAAATATTTAGAAGAGAGAAAATATACATCACTGTCTACAAACATAAAAAGACCGTCAGAAGCATGTAAGTTTCTTAAAAGTGAAAAAAATAGCAAGTAGAGCCTTGTTTTCTGCTTGTATTTATCAAAGAGCTATTATCCATGGGATGTCATGCACTGGAGAGTGTCAAAGAAAAAAAGATACAGAGCAAGACAAGTTTTGCATATTCTAATACAACTGGTTGTAATTATTGACAATGCAATCCATGAATTACTCCTATTGATCTCTTCCTGTTTAATCAAACCGCAGGCTGGCTCGCTCATCTTACCATCTTCAGCAGTATCTTCGTTTTCTTTTTCTTCTTCCAATTCTATTTCATCATCTTCTAACTCTTCTCTCTCTTGTTTTAGTTCTCCCTTCATAATTGGCTTAGATATATCAGTTTTTTTGAAGTCAGTATCTTCATCTGTTTTCTACAACAAATTAAAAATCTATTTACACACAACAGCCACTGTAAGATAAGTAATATCAATGGCACATTGTAAGTGCCTATTGTTGCACAGATGCTACGAGTTTTCAAATAAAGTATTAAAAATAAACCCAAATAAAAGTATAGGAAATTTCTCTAACCTTTGCTGGCCAGCAGAACAACACACCTAGACCAACAGGGAGAGCTAAAGTCAAGATGTAAAGAACCCAGAGCCATGGGTGGTCTTCTGCAGCAGTCATCAGTTGCCGGAACATACCAGGCTATATTAAAAACAATTGAAAAAAAAAAAAAGATATTTGCATTTACATCCCCCTCAATACATCATTAAGTTCATAAAGTGTACTGTATATATTTTAAGCTTCATGTTGCCCAAAAAAACCCTTTCTTTACCTTTGCTCAGCTGAAAGCTCCTCAGAGCTCATCAACAGCCTCAGAGCAGCAGCCAGCCTCCTGAAGAGCAATGTCTTGCTCCATCTGTACTACCAGGTTCTCTCCTTTGCAGCCAATTATTCAGGGAGTAAATTGTCCTCCCAGCCTAGTCCTGACTTATACTGTAGAGGTAAGCAGGCAAATGCCTGGTCCAGTCAGACCTCTGGAAACTGTGTATCAGCAACTAAGGTAGGAAGTCTGAGAGACATGGTAGAGTGAGGGGACTCAGGGGAGTATTTTTTGCTATTGTGTGTACAAATACAAACATCAGTCCAGACATAAACCCAAACATTTCTGAAAAGGGCAAGGTTGTAGGAGGAGGCGGCTTTCCAAATTGCATGGGCAAATATATGCTGTTGCTACTTGCTCATACTGTGACAAACAGCAGCTGTCAGGAATTGGCCACATTTGCCACCAACCCATCATTTCTTTCCCACAACTGAAGGCATGCGCTTCCCACTCAAAAAAACCCAAAAAGACTGTCAGAAAGGAACTGTAGTCAGTAAAGACAGCCACTAGAGGGGCCCACGATCCCGTATGTCAGGATAAGTTCATCCTACAACATAAACCCCACATAACTACTTATCCATTCCTCATCAGAAGGAAACAACTAAAGAACAGGGAAAGGAAAAAAAGAGGTCTTAGTGTGTAATTAACTCAGTTTCCATTTGCTGTAGGAGTCCTAAAGTTCTAATAACCCTGTGGACAGTGGAAGACTCACTAACTTCAATGAAGCCAATTCCTTGGCTAGGTGTTTAAGTAACATGTTGTACCATTTAATATCAAGAAGTTATTGATGTAAGGTAAAAAGCCAAAACTACGAGGAAAAAAACCCAAACTATCATAGTTACTCAGCAAAACTATTAATTGCAGACAAATTAATGTTCTGTCAGCATTAATTGACAGAAAATTCTTCCAACAGCACATCGTCCTCACTTTTGGCTTTCAAGAATACAGTAAAGTTTGTACCTCGTTAGCACTTGCTACTAATTTCTTCAAGCCCCAGCCATCTGCTGCCCAACGATCTGCTACTTCTTTTTCTGAGCATATAATGAAGTTATCAAAGTAGATATCAGATGTCATAGACCAGAGTTCTAAACCAATGGCACTGACAGTAGTCATCTTGAATGGGTGAATATCTTCAAAATAGTCTGGGTTCGGTATTTTCCGAGGGCTCCAGATCCCCTTTTAAGGAAAAAAAAAAAATTTAAAAAATCACACAAAACATTACTTATACCTCACTAAAAAACAAGCCGTGAAACAAATTTTAAAATAATTAGAACTTCCCAACTATTTTAAATGCATTATTTAAAAAAAACAAGCAGTAGAGTTTAACCTACATAAAATCAAAACTGGAAATAGCGTATCAGATTTTGGCACACGGGTCTCACTTTTCTGGCTTAGGGCAGACCTCTTAAAATTAATTTTTTGTCCATATAGGGTTACAGTAATAACTGACTGTGCAAAGTAACCCTGGTCTTCCTGGTACTGGTGATTCTAAGCACAGTCTTTGTAAGTTTCTTAGAGTAAATCTAGGAAAAAAATTTCCTAATACTGCAGGAAAATAAACACTGGTACTAATTCTTCCTCCTGTCTTTCTTTATGTAACATACAGTTTTGGCTTTTGTTCAACAGTAGCATATACATTTTTGTAAGGGAGCAGTCAGTATTTTATGGTCAGTGATGGAATCTTCTGAGATAAGCATCTATTGTCTGGTGGCCTGTGACTGCAAGGGAACTACATCCCATCATCCACACGGTCCCTTTCAGTGTGTGTGCACGTAGAAAAATTGTTCATTTTTAAGACCCACGTTTAAAACCCCAACAAAGAAGTATTTCATTAGATGATAACGTAACTCAGAATACAATTCTACAGAGCATATTAAATAAGCAGTACCAATGCAAAGCATTGCAAAGCCAACTTTTAACTGAGAAATTGTTTTAATACAGAAAGTCTTTCTACTTTTTCCAGTATTTATTGAAGGGAAAAAGGCAAATTAATTAAAAAAATGTTTAGTGATGGTATTCAGACTCCCGCTAAAATATACATGTACTGTAAAAAAGCCTAAATACCTACACTACTCTGACTTGCCTGTTCTGTTGAACTTTGTACCTTTTAACGACTTACAATATTGCTATTACCTGATAATTAGGATTATCTATCATAGGTGCTTTCCATTTTCCTTTATACTTTGGGTTATTCTTCATGGGACGCACCCACTGTCCACAACCAGGTGCAGCCTCACACTTTGGATTAGGGATCTGAGGAGCTTCCCACTCCCCATCCATTTCTTCATCCCTACAGAAAAATAAAAAAAAATATAAGCAACTGATTTGAGATTGGACTGGTCTGAGCACTAGCAGTCAACCTGAAGTTAGGTTCCACATACATTTTCCTGAAACAACATCAGAATTTTAACCCACTCACAAAACTTTATCCAGCAGGATAAACACTTTTTTGACTTTTTTTTTTTTGTTGGTTGTGGTTTGGTTTTTTTAAGTGCTATACTTTTTTTTTTTAAAAGGTCACATGTTCATGACTACCACAGCATGACTTAATGCAATTATACTGCATCTGCAGACAGCTTGAAACACTTTTCCGTAAGATGCTTAGAGATCCCTTTGAGACTATCATATGATGATTTCAAGTTATCAACTATTCTATGGTTTAACAGTGTAGAAAACTCTTTCACAGGAGTCCTTCATATTCTGTTTTTTTTTTTATATAGTCAGAAAACAGAACGCAACTGACATGTTCATATCTTTCTAAAAGCAACACCCAAAACAAGTATTTACCCATACCATATACATGCCAACTTACTACCTCAAAAGACAGTGAGATTTGGATTGGCCTCTGATCCACAACTCACAACTTGCCACAGAGAATAGGCAGGCTTGTTTACAAGACACGCTAACAACCTGCACTTATTGATCAAGTTCTTACCAGTCCTTTGGTTTTTTTGCATTAGGGTCAGGAACATACTGTGGTTCATCATCAAGCCATCCCTCGGGCTTAACAGCATCAAGATCTTCTATTTTGGAAGGCTCATCTTCGTCCCTTCAAATACAGATTTTCTTTAGAAAATACAGTAGCCTGACACTGAATCAATGTTCTGTTCAGAGAACTGTAACTGCCATGAAAGGGATGATTTTCAAAGGTAGAACACAATTAGACACACTGATCTTAAGATTTAGACGTCCAATTATCTGTTTATAAATATTTGAATTGTATTTACATTGTTTCAAAGTACTGCAGAGCCCAGAAATTGCTGACATAAACTGACAGGTTTCAGTCAAGTCTTTCCATTAAGTTTTTCCCTCCTCTTCCTGAGCTCCAGTATAACAGTAGTTCACACAGGAGGAAGTAGAAGTCACTGAATATAACTTAACAGTGTATGGTGAAAGAAAACCCCCTTCTTCCCAGTCTTTCAGGTATAGCAATCTCAGTCATTCATTGCAAACACGGAGGATACAAATCAACAAAAAGCACAATTATTAGAGGATGACCAGATCCTTGTACCCACCTTAATTATGTTGACAGAATTCAGCACTTTTAGTAGTGAAACATTTGTCATTAGCAAAAAACAAAATAAAACCAGTCAAATCTTTCAAATCAATGACCTGTGTGTAAAAGGTATTGTACAGATACAAATGTTCTTCTTACCAGTCATCTGGTTTAACAGCATTTGGATCGGGTATTTTGGGTCTCTCATCCCAATCGTCAGGCTTCTTCTCACTAGGATCCTCTATTTCTCTGGGAGGGTTTACTGCAGGAACCATATCTTCAAGAAGACTTCCTTTACTGACAACTGTCTGGTCAATTAACATTTCAAATGTATCATCTGGTTTTAGCACTGAATTGAAGAGATTTGTATTGAAGACATAAGGGAAACATTAATTTCACAAATATTTTTAACAAAAAAAAAATCTACATATTAAGCACAGACTTAGACAGGTAAGAGCAGGAGATGGACTCCCCACCCAGGTACTGGATATGGACACAAAACTTTACATTTGCTACTGTGGGGATATTGGACCAGCATCAGGCCCCAAAAATGAAACCTCTAGCAAACTGCTGTAACACATCCAAGCACATTCTAAGAGGTATTTTTCAAAAACCTACGGCTTGGCCAAAATTCAGCTTTACTTATTTATTCAAAACCACAGACAATGAAAGACAAAAGGCATCTCTGCTACCAAATTACAATTTCACACCTGAAAGTATGGAAACCCAAGAACTGTGTCAGTAACACAGCTGAAGGATCATCAAAGCAGTATTGCTGCTGATTGAAATCTGACGGCCATTTCCCTCAAACAGCAGACTGAGATTACAGAAAATTATATCGAAACGTTTAAATATTTTAGCAAGTGTGAGTACCTGAGAAGGCAGGGTCACAGAACTGAGCAGTGTGACAGAGGTTGTATCCAAATTCATTTCTAATAACCAGTGAGCACATTTATGGGTCCTTAACAAGTGCCATTCAAATATCCATTCACCACAATGAAGATTGTTAATTCAAACTAATTGCTATTCCACTTTTTTGACAGTTTTATAAAAATAGGTGATGAAAACCACAGTAACAGTCTTACCCTGAGGGACTGATACTATCTAATGATGCTCTTTCATCCTAAATTTTCAACATTCAAAATATGCAAAAAAATTAACCTCCTGTATCACTTCAAATACAATACAAAAAAAAACACTTCTTAAACTTATGTTACCAGTCACATAATGCATCAGAACTATACAGCTCCATGGAGTCTATTTGAACAATTATAAACAGAGTAAATGCAACCTGAGCTTAAATATCTTTAATCATAATTTCTAATGAACAGTCCAAATAGAGGAACACAGGCATTCCTTTACCGCAAGAACAGTGTTTTGTTTCACTTATTACTATTATCTAAAAGCAAAAGTTTGTTATGGCACACTACTGGAAATTATTTTAAAGAACAGTAAGTTTGCCCAAGGCACAGCAGTTGAACATGAACATTATTATTCAGTGGAAGTTCAAAAGTGTAGTCAATGTCGCTGGATTTGCAGCATGGCACAGATGAGTCCACTCTTCTCTAATTATTTACTCTTCAACAGATGTTAGAAAAAGGGGGGGTAAGAACTAAGAAATTAAATTTTCATGTCTGTTATATTGCTTACTGGTACGGGAAGAGATGTCACATGAATTAAAACCAGCCCCTATTCATTCATCTTCAGGGAACAGGGTAACACATCTGTTCCTGCACACTGCAGCAGATGCAGGCGTCAGTGAGAATTCTTCATAAGTGGAGGAGAGTTGTGTGTGGCATCCTGCAGATTTAACTGAATTCCTGTGAACTCTGATGCCTTCCTGCAATATTGGATCGTTTGGTTTTTGTTTTCTTTTGTTTTTTATATCTTAACAAAAATATTTTTAATGCTTTCAGTGCTTACTATGATAATCAATTCCTCATGCTAAAGGCTGGCCAGGGCTGATGTTTTTTCCTGTAATTGAGTATTAAACAGCAACATTTCAAAGCCACTTCTATGTCCTGCAATTAAGCTCAGTCATTAAATCATTTAAGACCTGTCCTTAAACAATTTAAGCTCAAATCATTAAGCACACCCCCCCCGCATCCGAATTAACTATTGCACACAAAAAAGCAGACTCCTTTCCAATTTAATTTATAAGAATTAAACAATACCAAGAGTATATAGATGTGTCTTCTTGTCCAAATAGAATTTTTTTAGGTCTACGTCAGGACGTTTTGCATGTTTTTCATCATATTCTCCAGTTTTAGGATTCTTATGTCTGAAGATAAAGTGCAGTTTGTAATCTTCTCCACATTTATCTGGTCCAAACATAATAGTATAAGGTGTTTTGTCAAAAAAGTATTCCTGTAGAAGCAAGAAAGGTGAGCATGTGTTATACTGTACATTTCATGAAGTCATTTTGGGTAGTACTTTTCCCTGATGCTGTGGCATACAGCATAGTTACCTTTTTATAAAAAGTAACAGAAAACTGGTAGAGTAAGTCATGAAAGGAATTAAACAGTTCATTTGAGTTGCTGGGTGCTCTCTGTTCTCAGGGAATGATCTAACTGTAGAAACCACTTAAGCCTCTTAAAGGGAAGATGAATATATTTATTTAGACCTTACCCTTACACTAAGTGGAAATACCTGAGAGAAATCAAAAAACCCAGATAACTATAAACTTCTACAAACATTACACTAAAAGATAGAAGGGAACTAGTTACTGTTCTTCATACCAGTAAAGATAAAACCCAGTAAAGATATTTTTCAGTAAAGATAAAACCCAGGATATTATTACTCAGTATTTTATCAGTCTTCTTGCTCCACGTTAAGTGACAAACAACGCTGAAACCATCAGATACTCTGCTGAGTACTGATCAGGTACTCTCCTTCAGAGCACGTTGCAGTAAGCTGTTTAGATATATCAGTATTTTTCAACTATTTATATGATTTTTGTATTTGGAACATGCAGTAACATGCTGCCTTATATTCTTAAGCAATCGCTTGAAGAAAAAAGTCCACTTGATTCCTGGAAGTTTTCTTCTCGAAAGATATATTCTGACATCAATATATTATTTGAAACAAGCCTGTACTTTCGAAATTTTTGAATGTGGAGTATAACATTTTCACTTTGTGCACCACAGAAGTGAACATATTCTAAGTCCGGCCCCTTTCACAACATTCAACAGTCTTAGGAAAATGTCATCACTAAGAATTAAGAATAATTAATTGACTGCTCTAATAGCAATAAGCATATATACAGCATTGAGGCATGTCCAATTTTAAAGTTAAAAAAAAAAAAAAGATGAAAGAGAGAACACTGATTCTTTTAAGTTACCTCATCACACAGCCAGTAGAACTCCAAAAAAAATTCAGGATGAATTGTGAGCCAGGCCATAAACAGGCAGATTTTGCATTTGCTGTCTTCTGGTTTACCTTCTAGTAAGATGACAGATACCGGAAGATTACAGTTTCATGTGTAATTGAGCTGAATATTGTGATCTCAAACCTTCTTCTAAGATGTAAAACTTTTCAGTTCTACTATCATTTACGCATCTTTCCACCAGGAAAGACGCCATGCCTCTACTTGCTTTTTTCATCTGTATTTTTAATACTTATCTATTGGGACTCAAGTTGAGCATAAAACACCCACTGGCATATAAACTTTAGGAAAAGAGAAGAGCATTAGGAAGTTGCACTAAAGTTTTTATTAGTACATCTTAGAAATGCTTACAAGCAACTTCTTATGTGTGTTGCCATATCCTAGATCCTAGACTCTTTCAGAGGTACATATTATCCCTTGTATCTCATGAAGAGTCCCACTGTTAAGTGGTTTGCAGATCAGGTCAAGCCATGTCTCAAGCCTGTCCTGAGCAATCTCCTCTTCGTTTTGCACATACACAGGGCACCACACATCACTGCTGTTCTCCTCAGTACTTGAAAGTCAAGGTTATGGCCTCATGAGTCAAGGCAGCTGCAGCAGCAGGCACAGACCCACCCCCAGGGATAAAAGCACAGATGAAAAATCTTGCCCAAAGAGGAAGTCATGAATTCTGCCCACACTCTTATCACAAGTTTTTTTTCCAGACCGTTCCCTGTTGTTTTTTGCATGAGCTTGCCTTTCTAGTTTACCAAATCTTGGTGAGCAAATGGTATAGCCTGATCCATCTCAAACCAAGCAACTTTTACAACCTGTAGAGGTTATAACTGTGATTGCCTTGCAAACTTTTGTCACTGTACTACTGAATGTGGGGCTCAACAACACCAGTTACCCACAAACCTGTAACAGAACAGCCAGCCGTTAAGTGGCAACCTACTTCAGGACTGAAAGTACCCTTATCACTTCATGCCTGTACTGACAAATCAGCACAAGTTCCTTCTAGCTCATGATGTAACATTTTTAAATCTACACTGGCCATTCCAAGTCTGTTCAAATGAAAATCCTATCTTATAACTGCTGCCACCTACCAAAAACACTGGCTCCCATCAAAGCAGCTGCAGCAATCGTATCAGCCATCCCTACTCTGTCAATACAATATTTGCATTGTATGAGCCCCTATGCCACCATTCACTGCTAGTTGTTAATTAAAGAAAAAAATTGCTAATATATCCCTCATCACAGGCTAGACAGCTTATATCAACACCCCAGCCTAGTGGCAGAAATAACATGTTCATATTCCAGAAGTGAGACCTGGCTGGAATATGCAGCATTTTAAGCGAGAAATACCTGATGGCATTGGCATAATAATAAAGAGTTTTGCAGGCCAGTCTGGAAAGAACAGGCAAGTTCACATCAATATATTGAGAAACAACCTACAAAACAGTCTAATATACTAAGGCTCTTAATTTTTCACACCTGAGTATTCAGACCTTTCCTGGGAACAGAGATTCTCCAATGCTTTCAGTTTCTAAATCCAAGTCATGGCTCTTTCTAATATGCCATTTAGTAAAAAAAAAACAAAACAAACCTATTCCACGACTTACAAATTGAGATTCTACAGCTTCTATGATTGCAGAAAGTCAGACTAAATAGATACAAGAGTTCTTTGTCCTGGATATAAGACATCACTCGTGCAGAACTAAAAGGACTATGTTATTCACAGCAAACTGAGCATTCTAACCTTCTGAAATTCAGATTTTTAGATTTCTTGTGTGAATATAGATCTTAATAGCTTTCTTTTAGTTTTAGACTACCTATAGGCTTTATTAAAATAAATTTTATATAATTATTTATAATTATAATTTATAATAATAAAGTCATCAATATTCCATCAGTACAATATGCCCAACTCAGAAGGTTTTGTATATATATGATCTATTATATGTATATTATTATCTTGCCCAACCTTCTACTTATGCATTTCAGAAGATTTTAAGAATTTAGGATGCATTAGGAATTAATTTCTTATTGACATTTCACAGTAACAATCTGGTGTTTCTCAAATGAACAACTGATGGCAATTATTAAGTAAGAGGACATACCAGATTCAAGTCATCACTGCTGGAGAGAAGTTTAATATATGCACCACCACAGTCAATGCCTTCTTGAAAATTCACTTCATATCTGGACAAAGAGCAAGTTAAAAAAAAGTTCAAGTATCAGACAAACACAGATTAATTTATGATCTGCAATTCTAATTATGAATACATTAAGACCGTGTATTAGTCACTACTGTCAAAACACTTCTACATGACCAAAAGGTTTTAATTGCCACACAAGCTAATATAGCAGTGACATCAGTCAAAAAACACCATGGTAGCACTTGCTACAGCTGGTATCACCAGTAAGAAAACATTCAAGGTGGCACCAACTAACATGCAAACATAAAAGTGAAGCTGAAATGGGCAAGAGTTCTAGAAAGTTTGTGTCATCTTTGAAACTGCCCATACGACAGGGTGAATTTAACCAGAGGAATTATCTGGATACATCTGTAAGTACACCAAAGCAAGTCTGAGTATCAGAAAAAAGTAATCACATTACTATGGTGCTCATCATCACTAATATTACTATCCTACATTCAAGATTCAAGTTGCTTTTATGGAGCTACACAGAGGTATTCTGTAAATGGAAAAACACTACTCAAACCACATATGATTTAGATCTTTTAGAGGAAGACTGAAAATCAATTAGCTTTTTTGGCAATCTTGTAAAAGATCAGATTTCTGTCCAAAAGTATTTCAAAAGAGTTTAAATATCACTTAATAAGAATTGTACTGCAATCTTACTTGATTATTAAATCATTCATACTTATGGTTTTGATAGCTCTGGATATGACAGGGCAATGCAATATGGAAATCAGTATTCTACAGGGATTCACATTACATTCTCGACTTAAAAGATTGTAAAAGGTAATAAATATTAAGTAAAAAGATCTGAGGGATTACTTACTGAACAATCAAAGGTTTATCATTGAAAATAAATGCCTTTCTTAGCATAGCTGATATTGCATGATGCTTTGCAACTGATTTTAACACTAATCCTCTGTCTCCAGGCACTGTGTTTTCTTTCAGCTCTTCTACTTCCCATCTTCCTAAAACACACACACAGAGTCTTTGAAAAAAAATGTAGGCACCAAAGTAGGGAAGAAATCTTGACATCCAAAGTCAATGATGTTAAACAATAGTCATCCAATTCTTTATTGATAATTCTACTGTGAACGCAAAACATTACTCAAGTCCAGCTTACACTTCCCCAAACTAACACTGTACAGCACTCAAATACATTAAAAAAATTTTAAAATAATGGTATACAAATTTGCTTCTCACATCTTTCTATCAAATCAGTGACAAAATGTTTTAACCAGCACTTTTCAAGAATTAGAAACCATTAGAATTCCATTTCCACAGTTAGATGATAAAATAAGAACTGCGTCATGCCGAAGATCCATCTAACCCAATGTTCTGGTTCAGACAGCAAAAAGGAAAGAAACCTTAGGGAAAAAGACTGCACATAATTGTAACAATAAGAAGTGACAAGCTATTTCTTTTTTCTTTCCCCAAGTAGCTGTCTCCACAGCAGAAAAAAAAAGTTAAAAAAATAAAATCAAATCACATTTTCATAACTGTTACAGGCAAAAGAAAGAAAATTATCAAAGTCTCAGTTTTATGTGTAAAACAGAATTTTCCAACTAAAAAAGTCAGCCATGGACTCCAAAGAAGGAAAGAACCCCATCCTTATCATAATCCACCCTAAACCAATAAAATTGACTAGTCAAACATACACATTTAACAAAAAATGTTTTTACATCACAGAGTTTAATTAAGTTTATTGCACAAACCTGTACCAAGTGTGAATATCCACTAGATTCCTGTGTAATTGCAATATTGTATGAAAGAATCAATACATTTTAGATATGACATTTTATTCAAGCCTAATGCTTGCACTGCTAATGTTTCAAAGCTCTGGTTTATATTTAATTAGTTTGATTGTAAAAATCTAGTTCAGCCTTAAGAAATAGGCACATAGTTGAAGAGATGCCTACACTTTGGGTATGCGCAGCTCTACACAGAAAAGCCTGCTCTCTCATTTCACCAAAAAGGTATTTGTTCTAGTTAATTAAGATAATGCTAGCTTTTAATATTTGAAAGATAGCACGTGTAAAGTACACATTCCTTTCTCTTCTCCAATTTACAGAGATCTGCAAGAAAACTTTAATATTGTAGATCTGCATCTTTAGATAGCGGTATACCCCAGTGCCTAAAGGAACATAAAATACTTGTCCAGATTTTAGATTTGTTCCTACCATCACCACATAAAAAGCATGAGTCACAAGGCATTGGGTAAGCTAGATACCTGCACAATTCTTCCCCTCCTGCTGATATAGGAGGAGAATCTTTCAGGCCAAATCTAATCACACAGGAGATGGAGCTTCCCCAACTCCACCCTAATCTTTCCAATTTCCAAGAATTATCAGATTTGATCTTAAAGACAAATAAACAGGCCTATGGCTTCAAAAATAAAGACTTTATAATTATAAATTCTCCAAGTTTGGAAAAAATACAGTTGATTACACATGCAGGCAATAGACAATGAACAAGATTTCTAGAAGGGCACTTGTATTTTCTCAGAGATTAGCAGTATAAGATTCACTTAGGGTTTTTTTTTCCAGGAATGAACACAGCACAAATGAAAGACTACTTTTACAATTCACTGCAATGTGTGAAAAAAAGCCTGTGTAAACATAAACAAGAGCAAGAAAACATACTGACTTCTACAACATGTGCTTTAGAGAAGATTCATAAACTGTGAAATCCGAATGAAACAGCTGTTTACTTTTAATTCAACTGAAGTGCAATTTGTGAAAGGTCATTAAGGAATGACAGATATGTATGTCAACAACAAATCCCTAGTTTCTTCTAGTCTGCTAAACAGGAGGGAGGAAAATTCCCTCATCTTCAACAGTGTTCTTTCCTAGAAGCTAAGACCAAGCAATAACAGCAGGCAAAAACAATACCAAAAAAAACAGATTGGAAAATAATTCAAAAAAGTCTTTTCACCACAGTCTGTTAAATGTTGAATTGTCTGGGTGTCTTTAAGCAAATATGACTGTTTTGACATTAGAGACAATTTCTACCTAATATGAGGCCAAGTAATCAGAGATGTCAGTTCTTCTAAGCATCTCATTTGTACCGCTATCTCCTCTGCAACGTCTTTATTTTTACCAGTTATTTCTGGTAACTGCTAAACCTAAAAACATCTGTTCTGTACTGTCTTGCACACCAAAGTCCTACAAGATACATTCACTTACCACTTTCTATTAACATTAATTGGTTTCATCTGAGAGAAGAGCAATAGCAAATACTTTTCTGTTGCAGAAGAAACTTCTTCTGTTCTCCCCACTTTGTTTTGAATTAAATAAACTCACTTTGCAAAATTATTGCCACAGATCACAGAACTGTCAACAATATAAAAATCACATTCGGGCAGTCAATTCTAGCCTAGGAATTTATAAGTTGAGTGCGAACCCCAATGATATAAACTATCAAAACTTTTTTTTTTTCATTATTACTTTCCAAATTTATTTTTTTTTTTTTAGACTACTGTAGAATAAACTATACAGGAACCACTAGAGAACTCTACATTCCAGCACAGACAATCTGAAAAAAGTATTTTAAAGAAAAATATTATTCAGCTTAACTTTTTTGTTTCAGATGCTAGACTGGGAGATCAACTCACAAATCAGTAGGACAGATGCAGCAACACAGAGCACGTTGCTTTAGAAACGTGTTTAACAATTGAAATTCAAGTGGTGAATCTCTCTGACATGATTTCAGAGAAGGTAGCTCTCAAGAAGCACTATGCAATACTGAATAGTCAAGTGCCAGAGAATACTCTAGTATCAGTCATTGCAGTAGATTGTTGGGAAGATTAAAAAAAAAATTAATCTTCACACTTAAGTAACCCAATGAGCAACATTTCACACCTCAGTTTCAGGGTAACAGACATAAATCAAAAATATGCTATTTTGTATAATGTTACCTGTTTTTCAAAGTTCATTCCAGTGTAAGGGGTAGGTTTTTTCCTCAAAGATCAACAGAACATCAGAAACTATAGAGTGGAAGCAAACATTAAAACTGCTTACCATCATATTTAGCAATGTTATCATCTGTGTCTTCTTTCTTGGTTTTAGACAACACCCACCTAAAACAAGAAGCATACTAGTTAGTTAACTATCTATGCAAAGCTGTATTACTCAACAAGGCTGTGAGGCTGTGATAATGATTTTGCCAGTCATGGAACTTTGTGTAGTTAAAGAACGTGAAAAGAAAAATTAAAATAGCTTAGTTTAATGGAGCATTTTAAAATACTCCCTAAGAATGTAAATGAATATTCAATTTAACTATCCTGAATAAACTTCAGTTATATATACAACCTGAGTTTGGCAGAACGTTAGACTATTAGATAAGCACAGAATGTCAAAGATACATGGAAAATAGCAAGGTTCAAGTGTAAAACCTGCAATATGATAAGGAAAGGGAAAAAATCACCCAAAGAAGCCTTAACAGTATCTGACAGCAACAGTACACACAGATAGCAGGGGATGAAGGGGAAAAGGTACAAGTACCCAAATGACAAATGCAATCATGCACTGAACAGATTCCAAATGGATCACACAGGGGATCCCAGCAGGGCAAACAAACTCCAGATCTCTTTGATACTTGGAGCAAGGCAAATTCAGCTTATCAAATTGAGGTTACCAAAAAAAAACTAAAAAAAAAATGATACGTACATACTCTATGCACAAAGTGTTCATCTGAATGAGAGGGGAAGGAAAAAAAAACAAAGAAGGACAAGCAGGCCAGACCACCCTCATCTGGTCATACAGTGGTTCTAGCCTGAGCCATGCACAGGAATATCTTAAGCCAACAGTGTCACTGAACTCTTCATTGTATCAAACACAATACTACATTCTCATTATTAATTCTGTAAAGAACTATTTGCATTCATTCTGAACTATACTCTGCTTGGAGTATTTCAGGGATGAATGCTTTATATTTTCTGCTTGAATTTCAGCCAGATTTGTCCACTGTTAACAAAGATGCTGGAAAAGCTTCACAGTATCAGTGGCAAACCAGATCCTTCATCTACCAGGAGAAAGACCAGTGAGGAAATAACACATCTCTACAAGTCACGCACAAGATTTTCAAGGCTGATTCTCAAAAAAGCAACTCTATTCTGGTGATTTACCAATTCACATAGTATGTACTCTTTCTTCTGATTTTAAGGAAGAAAAGCAACATGCTGTTTACTTTCTCATACATCTTAGATTTTATTCCGTCAACTTCAGTGGCATATGAAATCACCTTTTTTTGTAATCCTTCACAAATCAAGAGATACCTCTTTTATTTAACAGAATCAAAGCGTACAGAGGGGAAAAAAACCCCAACAGTAACAAGATCTGATTTGTAATTAAAAAACAGAGACTTAGCTTCACATTTTAAAAGCTTCTCTCACAGCAAGAAAGTACTCTAACAACTCATCACACCAGCTCTTACTAATGAGATTTCTACTGCGCTCACAGATTCTACCTGGGTGCACACTCACTGGACTTGAGCTAGTGACAATAAGCTAGCCCAGCTTGATTCCAAAAAGAAAAGTCAGTGATCATAAAGACCATGTTTACCTGGTACTCATTTGTTTCCTTTTTACACCCTTTATATCTGAGCTAGAAAGACAACTGAAAGCCAAGTTGTTTTCCAACTAAAAGTAGGAAGTCCACTCCAGAAATAGAAAGTAATATATTATATTCACTCTTATTGACAGTGCATTGCTGGCAACTGACTACAGCTCAGAATACACAGCTTTTCATTGAGCAACACAAGTCACCCAGTAGCAGTTACACCTCCCCTTGCCATACTGATGGCAGAAAACTTACAAGATACAGACAAAACAAATTTCTGACTTAAGAATTGTTGAGATAAACCTGAAAAACTACCTAGGGACACTTCAGCAGTCTCATAAATATCTAATTCTTATTGAGTATGGCAAACAATACAATAAATCAAAAAAATCTGCTGAAAAAAGGCTTCCCCAATAGAGATTTTATCTATAATGCTGAAGGCACTGCCTTCTTACACATACCTAGATGCATGTGAAGAGGAAGAAAGTTTGCTATTGCAGTGTAGTGGCTATGCACTTCACCTTGCAGCTAGTTAAACTCAACTGGCTAAATCTTTAAACTGTATTATTTTTCTTAATGTCCACAAACCCAGAGTTTTATTAAAAACTTCCATAAAACAGAAAAAATAGCAACATACCTGAAATGTCAACTCTCCAGCTTAACATTATGATGTATTTGGAGCAAGCATTACCAGCCTTCCCAATTCTAACCCCTGTAAAAATTAATTTTTATAAAGATACTGGAAGAAAAATTAATACAAAGTCCTGCCACCATGTGTTAAACTGCTGAAAGTAAAAGTTCAGCATTTTAAGGCATAAACTTACCCAGAAAATTTTCCATCAAAGGTTTCTGTAAAATACACTTCCCCAGTTGGCTTTGGAGTCTGGTACACAACCTAAAAGACATGTACAGACACACACTCAACATAAATTACACTTTTTCATTTGAAATGCACTATCATACCTCCAAGAAGCAGCCCATCCAGACAGACCACCAGATTTTGTTCATTAGAAACATCTAGCAGCATAAAACACCTTTCCCTGCTCCCCAAGCCCCTCTTCTTTCTACAGTTTGGGTGCACCCCTCTAACAGTGAGCAATTCCACATCTGCGAATTTTAAAAACTGTTTCCTGTGTTCAAAGCTCATAATTAAAGTACTGTTATACATCTCATGTGTAACAAAACCCCAGAAAATTTACTGAACTTGCACCAGTTCTCTGCTTTCCCTACATGTTTTCCACTCTTCTGTTTTCCTGTATCCTTGGCACATGACAGCTGTGCTACACACTAAAAAGACAAAGTTGAAAAAATAATTTGTGAATATTGCCCACATCTATTACGTAGCACAGCATAATGAATACAAAAACATTCTGGGAATAAAGACAGTGTGAAAAGCAGCTGTGACTGATGAAATCAAGAAACTGGTCTGAAGTCAAAATTCAGTATGACCAAAACACTTTCTGCTTAGAAATGGCACATTAGGACTTACAACAAAAGGTTCTTTACCTAGATAGAAGCACTAACTAGTAAAATCTTCTTCATGACTATCCACTACAGGCAGGAGACCTAATTTTACACTTTGGCATAGCAGAATCATTCATTAAGGTTGTCCTACATGTCACATACAGCAACTGAAAGAGTCAGACTGATGGGTCTGACACTCACTCAGCTGTCAGCTGCCTGTTAACTTGCTCTTCTTTAAATGCATTTGTCCACCAGTTTCTGTACTACATGTAACTACGTGTCTTATAATTAAACAAGCTTTAACTGCAGACTTCTGTAACCTTACCTCTAAGGAAGATTTATCTCTGACAACATCAGCTTCTTGAGACTGCTTGTCAAAATCCTCCACTTCAACATCTGCATCCAGAGTTTCTTCATTTTCGATTTCTGCAGTCACTGAGTTAATTATCAGGACACCCAAGCACAGCCAGTCCCAGTGGAAATGCATCTTGGTTATCTGAAGAACTGAAAGTTTTAAATTTTAAATATTGTTGCAAGGATACCTCCAATACTATTTCAATTTTACCCCACACTTTATCTGCAAGAGATAATAACATTAAAATAATAACAAATAAGATCAGAAAGTATCATCACTACAGTACTTTACTAAAGTGCTATATCTTAATTTGAAAAATTTCTTATTACACAGCCTTGACTCACTCTTTTTCTCTCCTGTTGTCCCTACAGAAGGCTTGTAGCCTGTTCCCTTATCATGCCAGGCCACAAATCTGGTAAGAATTTGACTGTGGTATGTACACGTTCTTAAAAGCAGTCTTACTTCTTATTTTTCTCATTCCTTAATGATTTGAACAGGTAATCAAACTCAGTCAGTCTCTACAGTGTAGCAAAAAGTAACATCCCTTTCATTAGGGAAAATTAATTTGATAGATTTAGGATATATTATTATCCACTGCCAGAATTACTCAATTTTATTTGGCTCTTCTTCTACTGTATGCTTTTAGGTGAGTGCAAAGTTTATATCAACTCCAGCTATAAGTGCCCAAAGAAAGTATAACACCGTTTGAGAAAACATTTTCTGCTCCAAATTATCCAATAAACACAAAAATTTAATCCTAAATGCAAATACCTTTCTAACTCCAGGGAAACACGAAAATTTTTAGTCTCTGTAAGTATAAATGTCAATAGCAGATAACTACCCCAGCCTCTCAACCTCATCTGCTGCAAAAAAGAAAAGATTGTTGCCCAGGATTTTTTGCTTCACGTCTGTCATACATACAAACCCAGTTTTATATTAGAGTATGCGGTGCTTTGGAGCCCAGTGTAGAATCAAGCACGTGTTTACACAAGTCCCCTCAGCAAAAATGCTTCTTTCTGAATTTGTTTATGTCTGAATTTGTAAATAGAAGAAAGACAGACTCTAGATACCACTGCACGGGTATTTTTCCTTTGGTTCTTATTAATTTCTATCCATAGCTAAGTTTAAAAAGCTAGACAAGTACTGATATTTAGTTTGCTATTGTAAGACCTTTTCAAGCTTTGACATTACTTTTAGCCACTACTAGCATAATAAATATTCTGCTACTGAGGAGCTTTCTGTGCTTAAGAAAGCAGTCACCCTCATAGTTATATCATCACTCTTTAGAGATTCAATTGTTTCCCACTACAACCCTAAATATCCCAGCAATTCAAGATACCATCTTAAACTGGAAGTGAGAGTCTCATTCTTTCTCCCTGGCTTTATCAGATTTGCTAAGCATTTGAATGTTAGAATTGCACCAATAACTATTTATCATTCAATTCATAATATCTGCAAGTTTATCAACCAACACATATAGCGATCAAACAGTATCAGAGCTAAAAAACCCCACATCCCAGTATGACTGGACTACAAATGTCCAAAAAAAAAACCTAATTTTTTTTCTTTATTCCTTTTAAGATCTATTAATTTAATATTGACTGCATTGATTATATTTAAAGCCAAAACCCAGTATCAGAAAGAAGTGTTTCACACACTAGTACTACATCAATATCAGGAAATCATCAAAAGGCTCCCTTCTTACGACAAACAACTATTTTCCATAAAACTACATTAATTATGTTGCCATTCTTTTTTTCTCACCCACTATTAGCCACAATCCATGCCACCCTTTGTGGGACCTTTCACCCTGCTGTGTATTTTGCTTGGGGATGGCAAGTGTATGGTTCCCTCTTTTCTCAGTTATTAACACAGCGACACATTTCAAAAGTTATCTGCAAATTTCACTAGGTTTTCTGGCTTTTTTTTTAAATTTTAGTGAAAAACTATGAATATTTTTCATTCATAGACCTCCTTGGCAAATTCTAGACCTTAAAATAATCTTGCCCTGAAGATTTAAAATAATTCAGTTTATCATACTGTCCTGGCTTAGGCTGGGCTGGCCACTAAATGAATGACAGTTGTTTTCTATTAACCCTCTTCCTTCCTAGAAGGGGAAAGGAGAGAGAATGAAGGAAAGACTTACAGGTTGAAAAAAATACCCTTAAACACCTTTAATGAAATATTAATAATAAAAAGAAAAGAAAATAATATTAATAAGAAGATAATGCAATGCACACAGATATATACAAAACCAATATCAAGCTCCCAGGATGACAGTCACATCCCTGGCCAGCACAGCAGCAGATGGGAACCGGATTCAGGAATGCACAGATCAGGATCGAAAGCACACAAATGGAGAGAGTCCTCCTAAGACACCAGCCATTGAAGAAAGAGGCTGACCTCTCTGATCCCTCAACTTTTATGCTGAGCACAATGCAGATGGGATGGAACATCTCGCTGGTCTGCTTTGGGTCACCTGTCCTGTCCACTCCTCCCCATAGGTACGACCCCTCTATGCTTTTTCACTTCTAACCCTCCAACCTGGTACATAACGAAGTTAGCTGACATCGGCTGTTATAGCAGTAATTATAAGCAAGAGTCTCCCTGCATACCATGCCTTGGTTTGAACTTTAAACATCAGACATTATCGCTGCCAGAAGCTGATGCTGTCTGAAAACCATACCATTAATTTCAGAGAGTACAGTCAGATAGAAGAGACTTAACTGAAAAGTAAAATGACTGAAAATTTGTTTTGTTCTACCTCAAATCAGGACACATACATGAACATTCTATGAATCATAGAATTGTCTAGGTTGAAAGGCACCTTTAAGATCACCTACTCCAACCATCAACCTAACTCTGATTAAAAAAAACACATCACTAAACCATGTCTCTGAGCACTATGTCAACCCATCTTTTAAATACCTTCAGGGATGGCATGTCAATGACTTCCCTGGGCAGCCCATTCCAAGGCTTAATAACCCTTTCTGTGTAATAATTTTCCCTAATACCCAATCTGAACCTCCCCTGGTGCAACTTGAGGCCATTTCCTCTTGTCCTATCATCCTTTTAGGTAGTTGGAGAGAGTGATAAGGTCTGAATCAATCTTATGGTGTTTGAACATCTTTGTCTGGAGGCTACCACACTCAGTTTTACCATCCCGATCTTAATCGTAAATCACGGAATGGTTAGAGTTGGAAGGGACCTTAAAGATCATCGAGTTCCAACCCCCCTGCCATGGGCCAGGGACACCTCCCACTAGACCAGGTTGCTCAAAGCCCCATCCAGCCTGGTCTGGCTGGACATCATCTCATGTTCTTAATCTCATCATCTGACGCGGCACACATTAATCAGGTATTAAGACTTGCTTTTTTAGTATAAAAGTTGCCTACCTTTAACTAGTTTGTCATGCTGTCTTCTCCTAAAACTGATGAGGAGACACATCTTTCTCTGTCAACACATTTCAAGTGTTTTGCACGTGATCCAAAATGCCTTACCCTTATATAACTGTTAAGTTTACTGTACTTAACCCCATCCACTTTTGTTCCACACACTAGCAAGGACATCCAAGAAAACAGACTAATACACACCTTGCCACGCAATTCCCTTCTAAAACTCCTGATGGTTTCAACATGTTAAGCTTTTCCCCTTCATTCACGCTAAGTCTTTTCACTACTCCCTGATCCTAGCCTAGAACATTCCTAATTTCCTTCAGTCTTCACTGATTTTTTTTTTTACTTTTCCCTTCAAGAAGGGAACGCACACTTTTTTAAACTTTTAAAATAATCCCAGAAACACTGAAATACGTTGCCATGAACAATTACAGTTATTGCTCAACTGCCAGACAAAGACGGTTTTAAACAAGACCACTACATCTTTTGCTTTTGTGAACTCTGCCAGAACTATAATCTTAGAACGTAAAATAAATCTTTCAATTAAGTCAGAGTTTCTGGTCTCAGAACTTCACACAATGCATTTAATTGTCTTTAAAACCTACTGAACTTTCCCAATTAACACATCAAAACTTTTCTTACTCTTTCCTCAAGGCGACCATAAGAACGGGCCAAAAGGATCCCTGCTGTTAAAAGATCCTCAGCAGAACAAAACCAATTATCCCAGACTATGGCACTCACAAAAACACAGAACACGTTTATGAGCAGTCTTGGCCTAAACACCAAAGGGACCAGTGACTTCCAAACCACCTTTCAGGGAGCAACAGCAAATAGGCAATTTCAAAACCATACATGTTGACAGTAGTTTCAATTAGGAATGTGATATAGCTGCAGTATGACACACGAGAGAACTGGATAGTCATTTTTCAGTATGAAAAGCTGTAATCATAGAAGCTGAGTCACAGAAATTTATCCAATAATAATTACATCTCCAAAACGGGATTCCAAATCATTCCTTTTGGGATGGGCAGGTTACACTCAGTTTTCTCTACACGACAGAAAAGTCAACAAGTCTAACATATGTAACTTCAGACCTGCAATTTTAAACTGAACTTTTGCATAGCTTGGTCACTCTTTACCATGGAAGCATGGGTAACCACAGCACATCTACACATCAGAAGAGACATTTGAGCCAGCAGTGCTATTGTAAAGCAGGCTCTTGGGATCAGCAACAGTGCCGCAACATCGGCATAATATTGCACATAAAGTAACAAGCCAGTATTTCTAAGACACATACTAGTATTTAGGAAAGACAAAAGGCATAAACTGAAAAAAATATTCTGACCAGATATCAGAAATATTTTTTCCCCCAGGAGGACCGGCAAGCAGTGGTACAGGCTGCCTGATCTCAGTCCTTGGGGTTTTCCAAGACCAACCCAATAAAGCTCTGAGCAACCTGAACTGGCCTCAGAGCTGACTCTGCCGTGAGCAGCAGGCTGGAGTGGGTCCCTTGGGGTCCCTTGCCACCTGAACAATTCAATTTCTACAGACGGTTGCACAGAGCAGTCAGTCTTCAGACCACTGCACCATGGTCTTTTGCATATTCTACACCCACCATTAAATTAATGGCATTACGATTCTATCTGATGCAGAATTAAACAGAGATCAGGATCTTCTAGATTATCAACCATCCTCTGCTAACCAACAATGTTTTGGTGGAGCCCTTTTAGCCACGAGGAACGGTGGAGAGCTCGACAGCGGCCCAGAGGGTTCAGAGGTTTGAGTCCCACCAACGTCTTGCAGGAGGGTTGGACTAGATGATCTCTGCAGGTCCCTTCCAACCCTTACGATTCTGCGATGACTAACTTTTCCCTGGACTTCAATGGGGGTCATGCCTTTTTCATGAAACTCTCAACAGTTCTGCATTCTCAAGCAGAAGTAGAGTAGGACTGCCGCTAACAGCCTTTCTCACTCCGAGGCCTAAAGCTCCTGCAATCCGGTACCAACACATGGGCTTCTCCTAGGGCCAAATGCCAGTTCCATCTGGGGCAACAGAAAGCGGCGTTTTTCCCCCCCATCCCTTCCTCCATCCATCACCACACGCTGCCTTACACCCACACAGAGCTGCACACCATCACCCTGACCACAGCCAGCATCCAGCTCCCTGTAAAGCACCCAGGGAGCTCTTATACAACGACCACCGCAGGAGCGACCTCAGCTACCTCCCCCCCCCGGCCTGACAACTGCCTCACAGCCGCGGGGGGCACGCTCCTCAGGCGAGGCGGCCCTTCTGCCCTCTCTCCCCCTCAGGAGAGGCGGCCCTTCTCCCCTTCTCCTCAGGCGAGGCGGCCCTTCTCCCCTCTCTCCTCCTCAGGCGAGGCGGCCCTTCTCCCCCCCTTCTCCTCAGGCGAGGCGCTTCCCTCCCCTCCCCTCCCCTCCCCTCCCCTCAGGCGCAGGGGCTCAGTTTCCCTCAAGCGCGGGGCCGGGCCCCACAACCCACCCCCGCGGCAGCTCACCCCCTCGAAATCCACCCCCAGGAGCCACCCCGGCGCCGGCCCGGAGGGGCTGACCTTCCCCCCCCGCCGCCACATACCGACCGCCGGAGAGAGGACGGGCGCTGCGGGGGACAGACACGCACCCTCCCGCCGCCTCTCCCTCTCCTCTCCCCACCACAGCGCAGAGAGCGGCCCCCGGCCCAGCACACCCCTTCCCCGCGGCGGGCGGATTTACCGGCGGCGCGATCACCGCTAGCCCAGCCCGGCCGCCGTTCCCCGGGCATCACCGGCCGCGCATGCGCGCCGCCACCGCCCCCCGGGGCATGCGGGAGCCGAGGAGCAGGTGCCGCCGCTCCGCCCCAGCCAATCCAGGCGCAGCAGGCGCGACCCTGCCCAATCCTCACCCGAAAGGCCACCTCCGCCAGCTGCCGCCGGCAGGTAGTCCCACCAATCCAGGAGCTCCCTGCCGCCCGGCGTGGGCCAATGGCGGTTCGGCCCGCGGGAGCCCGAGCCAATGGCGAGGCAGCACCTTCCCAGCTTGCCCCTCGGCTTCGCCGCCGCGACGCCATTCTGCGCCCAAGGAAAGGGGGAATGGAAGCGCTGCGGTGTCGGCCTTTTCCCTGAGGAGAAGTTGTCAGGAGAGACGGTGAATCCAGCGGCGTTGGGTGGGAGATGCGTCGGTGCGTGCCGCGGCGTGGAGTTTCCAAAGAGAGGCTTTGCTGTCGTGGCCACAATCAGCCGGGCCTGCAGTGGGTGGTTGGTTGGGACGGGTAGAATCATAGAATGGTTAGAGTTGGAAGGGACCTTGAAGATCATCCAGTTCCAACCCCCCTGCCATGGGCAGGGACACCTCCCACCAGACCAGGTTGCTCAAAGCCCCATCCAGCCTGGCCTTAAACCCCTCCAGGGATGGGGCAGCCACAGCTTCTCTGGGCAACCTGTTCCAGTGCCTCACCACCCTCACAGTTGGTGACTCAGTCTAAGCTTCCCCCTTCTCCCTTGAAACTTCAGATAATTTTTATAGATTTTTCCATTTCATTTATGCCTACCACATCTTAATTCATTGACTCAGCACTGTTTGGACTCGCCATTAGAACGCCTTATACAAATTGTAAATCCAAATGGTATTTTCATGGTGTTCTGCCTTTCAAGTGCCATAAGGTCATTGTAAACTAATGCACAGGCTTCAAACTTAAATTGATTATGTTTCTCTTTTGGTAGTGTCATTAAAAGTTAAGATTGCCGTAGATTATTACAATACAAGCTCCAAAAAGCAATGTAAACTTTGCAGCCTAAACACAGCACATGTTTTTGTCATAGAAACACAACACAATTTTTTCTCTTGTCAAGGCTTAGCAGGGGATGTCTAAAGATTTAATTATTTCCTGTAGGACTATGGCACCATTCTATGATTCTAATGCAGATCAGAAAGACCTGTTACACCTTAATTCAAATCCATATTTAATGTACTTTTGAGAAATGGTACCGTAGTCCTATAGAAATTTCAATCTTTAGTCATCTCTAGCTAAAAAAAAAGATTAAGAATCTTTTTGAGCAATCATGAAATAAAGACAGATGAAAAGGTATCACAGCTTGAAATAGGCATACATCCTTTTAGAAGTGATTACAGAATTAAAGATTTCTGCTTCCTGCAGAATTAATTGTTAATATTCCTGCTGTTCGTGGTAAGGAAAGATTTATCTGGATTTATCTGGAATCTTACATTCATGCAAATAAATAATAGTTAAAAAAAACCCAAGAACAAACCCACAACCCAACGCACTCACAGACAAAACAATTAGTTTGTGCAATCAGTAATACAGCTAACGTGTGTGACTTCTGAGTAATAAAAAAAGTAAATGTTGGGGAAAATTTGGATGATCGTTTTTGGGATGCTCCCCACTTACTTCCTCCAACGTGAGAGAGATGTTCAACTTTGGATTAAACATCTATTAATTAATTTTAATAGATACTCCTGTTTAGTCTCTCCTCAGTGTACGTTTAGCAGCCATCAGCATTTCCAGTAGACGTGTGTTTCTGTTAAGCTGTGGAAAAAGTCAGAGCAACACTGATGAGATCAGGGGCCCATGTCATTTATAGAAATAAAAAAAATGTTAAAAAATTGGTAGAGCCAAGTTCATAACCACCTTCTGTATTGAAGACAAATGTTGGCATTGCCCTTTCAGAAGAACTCCCTCAAAAGATCTAAGGCAAAAACAGAGACACAGTGTTCAGAGAATGAATAACTGCGCTCCAGCGAAAGTCAAAATTGCTTGAACAAATAATCATTACTATTGAATTAGTTTGAAAAATGGGCTTTCTTCCCACAGAAGCATTGAACCTGATTAGGTACATGTCCAATGAGCCCGAGGTAGTCAATATTTTCTAGGTTATGTTTTAAACCACGTGTCCAGAGCAGAGCCACCAAGCTGGTGAGGGGTCTAGAGAACAAGTCCTGTGAGGAGAGGCTGAGGGAACTGGGCATGTTTAGTTTGGAGAAGAGGAGGCTGAGGGGAGACCTCATTGCCCCCTACAACGCCCTGAAAGGAGGTTGTAGAGGTGGGTGTTGGCCTCTTCTCCCAAAAGAATAATGACAGGACCAGAGGAAATGGTCTGAAGTTGCAGCAGGGGAGGTTTATATTAGATATCAGGAAGAATTACTTTACTGGGAGGGTGGTCAGGCACTGGAACAGTCTGCCCAGGGAGGTGGTGGAGTCACCAACCCTGTGTAGACATGGCACTTCAGGGCATGCTCTAGTGCCCAAGATTGATGGGTTGGGTCTTTTTGGGGTGTGGGTTTTTTTTTTGGTTTTTTTTTTTTTTTTTTGTGGTTGGACTTGATGATCTCAAAGGTCCCTTCCAACCATGAAGATTCTGTGAAAGTACTGAAGTAAAATTTCCTGCTGAAGGAGCTTGGTGATCTGGCAGGGAATCTGAAACTCCATTCAAAGTTGTTTTTTGACTTGGGCTTACTCCCTTTGCGTTTGTAAGACAGAATCACAGTGCCTACCCTGCAAAAACCCATCACCCCTAAAGCCAGAAGGAAAGCAATTTTGGTTTTCCATTTTTCCACTGGTGTTTTGTGAAAGAGCTAGAAGTGCTAATTGTAACAGTTTCAAGAGATTAGGGGTGTGATAAAACACCTTTGTCCAATCTAGAGTACTAGTTAGCGACTTCTGTATATTGTAATTCCAGTTTTGTTGGGCTGGTGCAGTATCTATCTTTCTGATTCTTTTTTACTCCGTAAATAATACTAATGTCAACAAGTGGCTCTGCAACAAAGGTAGAAATTTCTAGATCTTTTATCACTAATGCCTGAAAAAGTAAATTTTCTGTAAGCTAGAGATGAAGCTGTAGCTTTTCCATCTGTATCTAGGCTAACTGAACTAGTTAATTGGAGTAGAGAGAAGTATAATAATGATAGCATACGAGATGGGCTGTTTAAGTTAGCTCTGGACCTGGGATATTGGGTACTTGGTTTGAAATAAGAGCAGGTGCTGCCCCTATGCCATCAGGGTACCCCAGCTGTGTAGCATAAATCTATCTGGGCACTATTTAGGAGAGTTGCAGGTTGGGAGGAGAAGAATATCAATGATAAGAAAAAAAAAAAAAAGCAGAAAGGAAGCTGCCTCACGTGTTCTGTAACCTCCCCCCTTGCCCAACAGCAGCTGTTGGGAACAAACCCATCCAACTCACTTGCCAGTGGGGGTTCTTGCTATTAATGCGACACAAAAAGGACGTGAGCGTGATTCTGTTACACACTCCCTTGTCTTCAAATTCCTGGGGCTGCAACCCTCACTATTCCGCTCTTGCTGCTTCTGTGAAAACCCTGCGTTCCTCCCAGGAGGTTCCATCAGTTTTGTGAAGAACCCAGCTGTGGGTTCTGCAGGGCGTGCGAGAAACCTCTGCGCTTCACAAAGCACGGGGGAGAATCGGGAAGAAGCAAAAAATTTTCACTTGAACAGTGCCTATGCAAGCGTTCGTTATTTGCTGTGTCAACAGTTAAAACCTCGTTGACGTCAAACTGATGGGAAGCGTGCTCTCTGATGGCAATGGTTATGTAAAATATGTAAAACCAGAAACAGGATGAATGAAGCACAAAGCTGGCAGTGCAGAATGAAAAAAAAAGATATATTTACAAAAAGCGCAGTCACTTCCTGGTTTCCGGTATTCTCATGAGCTTTTTGAAATTGTGCTTCAACGGGTCAAGTGAAATCTCATTTTGCTGTGAAAATAAGAGGTTTTGGTAACAAAATCTATTACCTTAATATTTTCCGTGTTTTCACTGATTAATAATTGCTCTGAAATTTTCTCCTTAGAACAACTCTTTCCTGTAACAAGTGAGGGTAAGGCAGCCTGAATGCAGACACTGCTCCCAGCCTGTGGCTCTGTTGCAGTGAAAGCAATGGCAAAAGAAGATTTTTAAGTTTTTACTAGATCACACGCTTAATTAGTAAAATGTGCTACAAGAAACGCCCCTTCTACTTTAATTTCTGCTGTTTTCATCTCTTGATTGCAGGTGAAAAAGGCCCTATAAGAGGGCAATTCAGCCTATAGAGTTACAGCACATTTACTTACCGTTCTGAAGTGTTTCGACGAGATCCCGAAGATGAAGCTAATCCCCGTGACACCGTGCGATTTCACCGGCAGCACTAAAAGCCATGACGTGCAAAGAACTGAACCGAGGCGTCAAGAGAAGTCCCACACTTTTTATCATTTCCATACCCATACACGTTCCTAAAGCTCTGCAGGAAAAAACCAACCACCACATGTTCTGTAAGTTATCTGTTGTTTTGCCTGCTTTTTTGGGTGGAGGGCCCTGTTGATTTCGACGGTAAAGCACTTCAGGTTAAGAAAGAGACTGACTTTGGAGAACTCAATTTTATCTTCCCTTCATGTGATCTAAGTTGTGTTTTATTCCCTAGTACAATTTTTTGTGACTAAATGTCTGGGACTCCTGTATCAGCAGAGAAAAACCTGATCTGGAGGGCGATTCTCAGCAGGGTCAGGGGGAGGCTGCCCTGCCCGTCCCCTGCTGGTAGTTCGATGCGGAGCCACTCTCTTCCCTTCCCTAGTTGCAGTTAAAGCCACTGCTTTTTAATGATCCACTGGTCTCAGTTTCACTGGTCCCTTCTTTTTACTGGAAGTGCTGATGGATAAAGGTGTCCCTCTGTGTATCTCTAAGCGCTCTGGATTACTGCATTAATTCTTAACCTGCATTAAACTCTTAACCTAATGAAGACTGCAATATTTGGTCCAAGAAATACATGCATACATACATATGTGTATATATCTCTCTCTACATGCACATATATATAGCACCACAGTACACAATCAATACTGTAAATTATCAAAAATATTATTAGAGGTGGTATTTGAAAAAACACCCTTCTGAACTGTTTTAATGTAAGAAAATGAATTTCATCTTATTCTAGAAACACTCTTGCATTAAGAATACAATTCAACGGTAATTTAACACATTTAATACAAACCCGTGCAAAAGGGTACGGCGCAGCTTATTTCTCACCATCTGCTGTTTGGATGCAATGCTTGTGCAGGAGAATGGGGGAGCAGTTGTGCTTCAAGTGATACAGGAATTCTGCACATTAACAGGTGGATGCCCAAGGTGGATTGTCAGTTCCCAAAACCACTTCAAATGAAACCACTGCGGTTTACCTTTTATTTTCAAATTTTTATTGAGTTTTGCCTTGTCAGCAAGCTTTCAGTATCTACATACTGATTATCTAATTACAAGATACAAAATTTTATTTAAATAGATTTTCTTTCTACAAAAATATAGTTACACATAATACCCTTATTATTTCCTGTACTTAATTAAATGTAAAATTCACTGAAAAGTTTTACAATCATCTGAACGATATCTGTTTCAGTTTCAAGTTATTCAAATGGTAACTTGTAGGCACTTCCCATTAAAAGAAATATTAACCATAACTTATGCTACATTAATGCTGAAACACATTTCTTCTGTTAAGTTTGAGATCCGTTTTCATATTGTTAAGTGGTTCCTATCTCTATGGACTGCTCAAAATCTTGCAATGAATATTGACAACTTTCCTTCCATTCTGCTTTCCATCCAAAATTGACCAGCGTTCTTAGTGGAGTTGCAAACTGTATCCTTAATATTTTTCAAAAATATCTGTATTTTTAGTTCCGGTGAAACCATACTTTTATGCTTTAGTCCCTGAGACAGCCTGTGATGCTTTATCAATTCTTCATAATAACATATATTAAACATTGCCAAGCAAAGGTGAGATTTTTATATATGACACCTTACTCAAGAATATTTGGCTGAAAGACAGAGCTCAGAGGGTTGTGATTAGGGGCACAGAATCCAGCTGGAGGTCTGTAACAAGTGTTGTCCCCTAGGGGTCAGTACTGGGTCCAGTCCTCTTCAATATATTCATCAATGACCTGGACAAAGGGATGGAATGTACCCTCAGC
>JAOTQQ010000032.1:13456451-13495159 GCA_026546715.1 Gallinago undulata
TGACCATGAGCCAGCAATGTGCCCTTGTGGCCAAGAAGGCCAATGGCATCCTGGGGTGCATCAAGAAGAGTGTGGCCTGCCAGTTGAGGGAGGTCATCCTGCCCCTCTACTCTGCCCTGGTGAGGCCCCATCTGGAGTACTGCGTCCAGTTCTGGGCTCCCCAGTTCAAGAAGGACACGGAACTGCTGGAGAGGGTGCAAAGGGCCACAAAGATGATTAAGGGCCTGGAGCATCTCTCCTATGAGGAGAGGCTGAGGAACTTGGTCTTTTTAGTCTGGAGAAGAGAAGGCTGAGGGGAGATCTAATTAATGCGTACAAATACTTAAAGGGAAGGTGTCAGGAGGACAGGGCTGTTTTTTCTCAGTGGTGCCCAGTGACAGGACAAGAAGAAATGGGCACAAACTTGAGTATAAGAAGTTCCACCTAAATGGGAGGAGGAACTTCTTTACTGTGAGAGTGGTAGAGCACTGGAACAGGCTGCCCAGGGAGGTGGTGGAGTCTCCTTTGGAAACATTCAGAACCCGCCTGGACAAGTTCCTGAGCAACATGCTCTAGGTAGACCCGCTCTGGCGGGGGAGTTTGACTAGATGATCTCTAGAGGTCCCTTCTAACCCCATATGATTCTATGATTTTCTAGAAATTACTAAAATAATCAGGTTCCTTATAGCTTTTAATATTCTTTATATAAAGATTTAATAGTTATCACAACTCTTTCCTAATACACAGTATTAAGAATGAAATGGGTTTGGATTTGTTCTTTTTACCCAAGCAGTGTTTTGTTGCTGTTAGCCTTGAGTTCAAACAATCTATAACAAGCAACATGTCAAAAAAATATTTTGTTTTCAGTTTTCAGATGTCTTGATAAGTACCTGAAAAAAACAAAATATATTCTTTTATAAAAATCTGCAGAAGCATTGCCTAAGACATTAGCTTTTCCCTCTCTCCAACTAGGCTATAATTTAAGACTGTGGTCATTCTCTTCAGTAACTGCTGCTGAATATTTTCTACTTGTGGGTTCACACACATTCAGAAACTTGGGAGAAATTTGAAGAATACAAAAATCATATTTTAATCTGAAAATGCTGGCATATTATAACTGATATCCAAAATTAATATAATTAATATCTGAGATTACTATAATTTACATCTAATATGGTGACTGACAAAAGCTAGAAAAGCCTCCCTGTCTCCTTTGGTTGCTTTGTTTATCATGACATAAATTCTAATGGCTCTACTTACTGCACTGCAAAACTGGAGAATCCCACGTGAGCATTTCCAGCACTTTTTCTATGAAGTAAATTTAACTTCTCCCCTGAATAATTAATATCATTGTCCACTTGTGTGAGTTTTTCCACACAAAATCCCATTCAAAATGAAATAAAAATTAATTATTATCAATACTATATGATAGGAAGAACAAACTCATTTAATAAAGCTTTAATTAAAATAATTTAATAACATGCTTACCTCACTAAGTATTGCCCACACAGGAGAATCAGAATTGACTGATAAACGAATAGCCTGTATTTTTCCTATTGACTGATTGATGCTGCCTTCTGCAACTCCATTTTCAAAAGCTCCTAAATATAAAATAAAACAAGATCCGCACAAACACGTTAGAACAAAATACACTTCCAACCGAACTTAAGCAAAAGCTCTAAAACACAAATTATAAATTAACTCCAGGAATACAACATTAGTGAAAGAAATCTTTTGGAAAAAGTCAAACAAATATAACTGAAAGATAAAGCTATAAACAAGAAGGATTCATTCCTTCAGTTACAGTAACTAGGAGCTGGAAAAGAACACAAGAAAATAAAGAACCTATAAGCTAAAAATGTTATGAAATAAATTTAAATATGTTAGCAGTGACCATATACACGCAGCACACATGGTCACATTAAATAATCTAAAAGAGCTTTTGTGACAAGTATGATAATTTTAAAAAAGCTATATTAGGAATCACAGCCTGATTCTGATCCATTTCTTCACTAGTTCAGTGCTTTTTAACAAACCTTGTTAAGCTGGCATAAAATCACTGCAGCCAAATGAAAAACACTCATCCCATGTATGATATTCATTTCCTATCAACTTCCATGTGCAACTGTGAGTTGACAGCATTTCGGTTCGGATCTCTAATTAGAGGAAAAAAGCCAGGAGGAGGCGGGAGAGAGGTGCAAATCCAACCAGAAGCGTTGGTGAGGTGAAAGTGGTTCATTGGGAGAAAAGAGCAATTCTGTGGTAGAAGAGGCAGAAGAAAGTGGCAAGCAAAGCAGATCTCCCAATGGTCCATTTTTTGTTCACATGATGGCACCTACTGTTACCTAGTTTAGGTAACAGTAACAGTACCTAGTTTAGGTAACAGTAGAAACCAGGCCTGGGCAAGCGTGTGGAGAACCTGCAGGTCACTGAAGAGAAGTCACACACCACCCTGAGGTGGGAAGAAGGGGACACAGGGCTAGGGGCAAAAATGGGGAGGGCGCATTTGTGTGATGCTTCGTTTCAGGTGGGAGCCCTCTCATAATTGTAAGAAATCCTAGTCTTCACCTAAGGCTGCAAAATCCAAACCAAAATCAATTATCCTATTGAGACCTTGTGGAACACATTTTATACGTAATTATAAAATTTCTGGTTTTGAAGTGACAATAAACAATTTACCTATTTTTAAATATCCGTCTTTGGTTGCTGGGTAGTTAAATTTACTTCCATTGTCAACCAGTTCTTTTCTTAGCATTTCCTGAAAAAAAAACCAAACCAAACAACAATAAAATCTCCAGAAATATTTTTTAGGGCCTGATATTTTATGCTGATCTTCATTCTGAAGATGAAATAGCACTGTGTATTAATTACAGTTGGAAATGAGAGACTTACATCAGCTGGCAACACTTCCACAGTAGTGTTAAACAGCTTATCACCAGGGTGCTCCATGTTTCCACTTCTGAAGGAGTACCTGATGATAAATGTATATTATTTCCAGGTATTTTATACTTTAGAAATACTACTTTCTAGAGAAGTAATTCTTTTCAGTTTTAAAAGAAAGCTTCAAATACCTTTTCTTTAATTAGTTGTGGGCTATAGAGAACAAAAATAGGCATTGAAATTTTCCAGTGTGTCACAAACCATACTAGAGGCTTTTTATTTTAAACAGGACAAGTGTTAAAACCATCTTTCTCTGGAACCAAGTGTCCCCCCGCCTTTTCAAGTGCTCAAGTTCCAAATAAATTAACTTGAAATGGCTAAGATCTGCCCTCTGATGTGTTCCTATCATCCTAAGACTGAGGTGAGATGGGTTTCTGGAATGCAATGAAAAAAAAAGCCCCAGTTTCTATTAGACCATATGCTATGTGCCAAGAGAATCACTCTTTTTATCAATACTGATCAATGCAGATGCTTTTAAATAATTTCCTTTATAGCCAGTGAGCAGCAGAACTGGCAAAGCAGGAATCGAAGCAAAAATACCATCCTTTTTTTTTTTAATATCTCTGTTTGGTTTTAAATTTCTGGCATTGGAATTCTTAAGTTTTTTAGATCAAAAAAAAATTTTGCAGCATCAACCTCCCTCTTCTGATATCAAACACTCAAGACCTAAGAAGACCACCAAATATTGTCGGATTAACTATACATATTCACTGGTTAGCAGTGGGATGGGGCTGGCACCAGCCATCAAGCAATCCCACATGTAAGTTACGTTCATCCAGTACAGCTTCCCACTAACAGGAAAATGCAAAAATAGAGGCTACCCACGTTTCCCAAAGCATAAAACAGTTAATTAACAGTGTTGATCACAGAACACCAGTGCTTGTTACAACAACTCTCATTTAGTGTAGCTCACAAGATGGAGATATCGACTTGCTTTCTTAGATTTTTTTTTTTTTTAATAAACAAGAAATCTACAATCTTTGCAGAAATGGAATTCTCTTAGTTTTGTGACCAATTTTGGGAGGAAGTGTAACAACAGCAAAGGAGTTTTCTCTCTCTGAATATCATTACAAAGATACGGTAATTGGTGTCAGCGACACTCTTCTGGAACTATATTTCTTGCTTGGTTAGTTTTAACTCAGATCTGTTCTCCAGTCTGCCAGAGTGAAGAAGAAACTTTGCTGAACCAGCAGGGGCTGCTTCTTTTGGTGCCAATCTCAATTTGTATTGTTCATAAAGTCCTTCAGAAAAACACTCTATCTTCACCTAGAGGTGTCTCTGCCTTTCAAAGAAACCCAAGTTGAACGATAAGAGAACAGGGAAGATAGTTTCATCTTCTAGAATGAGAAAGACATTCAAGGTGGGACTTGGCTGTAGATCCAAACATGTGAAGTTAGCAGGACAGCTGTGTCCCCGGTCTTCAAGCTCTCATTACAGGCAATGGAGATATTCTCAAGAGAGGCAATGAAACAGCAGTTGGCTCAGGTGACCAGAGGATGAGATGAATAGCTCTCTCACTTCCTCTGGCTGTATCAAGTGGATCTCTATCTGCCCTGTACAGAAGGAGCTTACACACCAACCTTACGTAGACACCTCTACTGTAAATACCTACATGTAATACCTACTGCAATACCTACATGTATCTTCAACTGAATCCCACCTTTATTAATTCACTCTTCATTATTTCCCCACAATACCAATATTTTCTCTTCACTTTCACCTACACTGGAAAGTGTCTGGTCCGGGACATGGACTTTGACTTGATTGACATCATGCAAACAGCCTTTCTGTTGATAACTATAGAAATACACCTTTCAGACTCCATTGATGAAATTCACTAGTTAAAAACAAACTCCTTTGAGAATGATCATAAGAGAACGCAAAATATTTAATCAAAGAAATAAAAGGAAAAAAATTTAAGCATCTTCCTAATTACCAAGGAAGAAATATATTTCAGGGGGGGAATTAAAGGAGTGGAGCAGACAAATAGCAAGTAATGGATTTTTTTGGTCAGTAACAAGGCTATGGTTTATGGGAAGAGTTGAGCATTGGTGATTTTGAAGACTCCAAACTGGATATATGTAGGCTTCCATATTCCGTATGAAGTAATACTTACTTTTCAATTTTTAGTGGATTTAAAAAGGTGAAGCGGATGTAGTCCCCTGCCACTGGAGCTGAAGCCCAAAAACAGTCTTCTCCTTTATAAATTTTTTCCAAGGTATATTGCTGGTATGTTCGTAGGCTTGTATCCACTTTTGCAGGTGGGTTATTATGTGCTTTATGTAGCACATTTTTGCCAAAATCTTTGTCCTGTTGGATATAAAGAAGTGTAATTTCACTCATACAATGAAAAAAAAAGTGCTCCAATATCTCAACTTACTACAGGAAGCTATTCCAGAAAATAATAGATTTTCTAACAGATTTAGAAAAATTTCCTAATGGACTTTCTAATAGAAAATAAATATTCATTTCCATGTACTCAATGTTACAGTTTGTAGACAGAGCTGAAATGATTATTTCTCAGTTGCCTAGATTTAAAAATAAACTTCTCCACAGTAGGCCATTTCATAGTTTTCTACTATGCCTTCTGCCCGGATATCTGATATGGGTCTCTGCTAAAGGCTACATGAACCTCCAGTCTGATCCAATACAGCACTTCAAATGACCTCATGACTAGTCTAAATTGCGCCATCAGGACATCCCTGAAGTCTGGTCCTTCATTGCTCTTGTCCTTATGAGTTATATGGTAGATCCACTGTTTGCCCTCCAAACTCTCCCTAAAAATCTAAGGCCGTCACGATAGCCAGAGCCTTGTCCTGCCAGTATACCTTCTTCTTAATATTAATAGTCTCTCGTATAGGGATTGTGCACTATCATAGAATCATTTTGGTTGGAAGAGACCTTTAATATCATCAAGTCCAACCGCTAACCTAGCACTGCCAAGTCCACCACTAAACCATGTCCTTATTCAGCCAAAACAAGTCATCATAGCCATTTGTGTTTGTACAGTGCAGAGCACATGGAACCTTGTGCTGTGAAGTGGGTTCCTACATCCCGTGAAATGCTGTTATGATTGGTACAAAGTGTTCAGATCAGAGATTCCAAGATGTTTGTGCAGAAGCAGTGTGCCCAACCTGCAGTGTAGATGCCAGATCAACATCCTCCCCCAAATTTGTAAACCAGCACTCCTGGGTATGAAAATGCCATCTAATGCCAAAGATCCAAGGCTTGAAACTGATTTGTAAAACAAGTCAGAACAACAAGGAAACAATTTAGAAATATGGCATTCATTTCTTATCCTTACTTTCAAATTCTGTATCTTCCCAGCCAATGATGAATAAATTCCCATGTGCTGGAAGAGAGATGGTTTAGCACGGATTCGTAACTTCGCCTTTTCCTTTTCACAGTGTATCTGGAAAGAAAGTAAGAGGGAATGAAGTTTTATTTAAATACAGGAGAGACAAACTAAGTTCCATATGGCAATTTCATTATGTAGTTGAGGGTATGGGTCCAGGGTTTTTATCCATTTTTAAATGAGTAAATCTTAGATTAACCGTCACCTTATTTCAAATACAGTTTTTACAGACCCTTACAGACAGTTTTAGGTCTAGTTTCTAGACCTAAACTCGTAATTCCACTCGTGATGCTATGTAGGTTTCAAGGCTCAACCAGCACTCATTCAGGGATCTCTGCACTGTATAGCATCAACCATACCTCGGAGTGACAAAAATGGCCCTCAAATCTGAAACAGACTGATTTTTTTAACTGTTTCTTACAAATTTCATTTCAACTCTTGGCCTTGCCGTATCAGTCTAAAAAAAGCATTTTGACCAAAACTGACATCTAGAGATAAATTCTGGTTACATTTCAATCTTCAGCATTTTGGGTCTTTTTGCTTGAGATGCTTATAATGTAGCTTACTATACTACAAGTTACGTACCTTTTATCTTATAATTTCATAAAGCCCTTAGATACTGTATTTCAATCCTGATTTTCCAGTTTAGTACACTTTGTGGCATGACGTATACCAGGGAATTAAGTAACTGTAATTGGCACTAATTTCTGAGGTTTTTGATTTTTGAATCATAGCATATTAATTCTTTAAATGTAATTTTTGCTCTATATGGAGCATCATAGTTTGATACAACGAAGGAATAATTACAATAATTAATGAGACATAATGAAGCATAAGGGCATAGAACAGAGCAAAGAGCTAAAATGAGACTCTCCGGGTTCTAGTCTCAATTCTGCCACAGAATTACTGTATGAGTTTGGAAGATCATTTAACTTCTCTGTGTCTCAGGTCTCGCATGTTTAGATTTGAGAGGCTAATGTGTTTACCTCTTCAGCCAAGTGCTTTCAATTCTGGAAAAAAAAAAAAGCTATATAAACTATATCAATGCCTTCTAAAACTAGAAGTGATTAAGTCTTCATTCAGCTGGTTTAAACACCAAAACTCATGGGGGATTTATAGTTTCTGCAGAAGTACTAATTAAAAGTTCAAAATGACCTGGAAGGCTATAAAAATAACTAAGTGTTATTTTTTATGTTTGTTCAGATGTCAGCAGATGTTCAGCAAAACGACTTAAAAACAAAATACATGCAAATTGATTTACTGGAAGCTGTTTCTTTGAAAAGCACGTTATATTTTTGCTAGATAACAGATCATTATAAGAAAATTTGTGATCTTTCTGCTGACAGGGTGTGCAGTTCATCCCCTATAATAATGTAGTCTCTAGCATGTCTCCTTTCATGCTATGGTAGCACTTCCAAAATTACTACTTACAGTAGCAGCTGAGAATAATCAGTAGCACAGGACTGGTGTGGTCACTTGTGCAGAAGCTGAGATAAGGCTCCCCGTTGGGTCAGGGCTCCCATCTTTGCAGCCTGCTAGTCCCCACTACGCCTGACAGATACATACCACTGCATGTGATCGCAGAAGCGTACCATGTTTTGGGTTCAAAGGAACCTTTAAAAATCATCGAGTTCCAACCCCCCTGCCATGGGCAGGGACACCTCCCACCAGACCAGGTTGCTCAAAGCCCCATCCAGCCTGGCCTTAAACCCCTCCAGGGATGGGGCACCCACAGCTTCTCTGGGCAACCTGTTCCAGTGCCTCACCACCCTCACAGTAAAAAACGCCTTCCTTAAGTTCAATCTAAATCTACCCTCCTTCAATTTAAGACTGTTGCCCGTGTCCTGTCACAACAGGCCCTGGTAGAAAGTCTTTCTTGGTCTATCTTACAAAACTTTAAGTACTGAAAGGCTACAATACAGCCTCCCCAGGCTGAAGAGCCCAATTCTCTCAGCCTGTCTTCATAGTATTTCATCCCTCTGATCGTTTTGTGGCCCTCCTCTTGACCTGCTCCAACAGATCTTTCATGTACTGGGGACCATAGAACTGGGTGATGGTTCACAGGAGGTAAACATGACAAAGTTTCTGAACCACACAGAGATCTGATGGCTCTGATCATCACAAACTGTCTTTCCCAGCTCAGTAAGCAGATGTAGCTGAATCTTGCTATGTTGATATTCATGTGCCAGACACCCATCACCACAGGATGGCACATAAAAGCCACAAACAGGTGCCCCACTGACTGTCCCGTGAGACACAGCATGTGATCACTTAGTGACACTCTTAATCACTTAGAAAGGGGAAAGTGTGAAGAGTTCTTCTTCACACTTCAGCTTGCCTTCTCTGGCACCTGTAGAAAGTCCACCGCTCTAACCTGTCAAGCAGAGGAGCAGCAGCAGTTGGGATCTCTGTCCCTCTACCAACCTCCATTTTCTGCATTCTCACGAATAGTCGTTCCCTCCCATGGGCATTGTGAGACTGACTTGCTTCTATAGGTTTTTGCTACCCACAGCAATTGAAACTGCAATCGCAGAAGCAAAACTCACTAGAAACTTGCTGATGCCACTCCGCTTTGGCTTGGCCAGAGCACACTGCTTGCCTTTCAGGAACCCAGCATCATTTTAGGTATTAATCAGGTCTTAGATGCTAGAACAATCATTTCAAAAATAAAATTAAAATGTTTCATCTATCAGATGGAAACTGGCATACAGTAGACAGTTCTGGAATGAGTGATGTTAACATAATAGTATGGCTTTTTTTAATTCTGTTATCACGGCCACACAGAAACCTAAATTAGAGGTACTCTAACTCCTATGAGCCAGCCTAACCCATGGAGTAGGATCTCAAAGCTTACTCCCTCTCTGTATAAAGCAGGAATGGAGGCAGTGGCATTATTAAGTGTAAAGCCAGGGACCTTTCGCTGTCTTCAGAGGTCATCTCTGTTACACATTTCTGCTTGTTTGTTCCTCTCTCCTCAATCTCCTGCTCTGCATAACTCCTGTCTGTCTCCTCTGCCTTCTTTATGAACACAAAAGTGACATGGGCGAACACCTAGAACAGGGACTGGCTGCACTAATCAAATAAAACTCTTGAACCTTAAAAACCAAGAAGGAACAGAAACTCAGGTCAGTCCTCCACGGCACAGCCTGTTATACAACACGAGTGTGAGTAGTGACTAGCACCAAAGACTGGTGAGAGGAAGAATGCAAAAAGATATGAAGAAATACTTAACATATAATTGGGCTCACCTGTAGTGCTAGAAATGGCACCCGTTTCTTTCATTTTCAGTGAAAAGTATCATTTAGTTCATCCAGCCTACACGTTTCCCTGCATTACTTTTTTTCAGGCAAACAGTCATTATTTTTTCCCCCAGGCAGTAAAAGATTTAAAGCAAAACCCTTAAGTTCTGCTTCCTGAAAGAGAGGAATTGGTATGCAAAATGCAGAACAACTGCAATTGTAAAATTGTACGCTTTACTGACTTTCATATTAGAAAGTCAGTAGAAGGTCACAAGAAGTGATAGTTCACACAGGTTTCTTTATTCAAACTTTTCTTTGGTGCTGCAGAGTTGCCTGCGTGACCAGATGTGAGCTTGTGCTCTCCACGTTCTGAGCTGGAGGAGGCAGAACAGCTCTGATGTGGAAATCTGAATTTCTGTGAGTCAGGCTTCCCCCTGTGCCCCAATGGGCTCAAACACCGCACCACTCTATGCACATCTGCAGCACATCTTTCCCCCAAATTCCAAAGTAAAGCAGGTTGGTTTGAGACATTTCTATTCAGCTTATTAAAATAAATTATTTTGTCACAGGGAATGTTAGAATATTACTTCTGTTCATAAATTCATAGGCATACTTACTGCATCCTTTTCTGGATTGCACACTTTAACCCAGAGCAAGTGGTCTATAAGCCAGTCTATGGGCTTATCTTTATAGAACATGAGAAAAAATTCCACTATGAGTGGGAGGTCTTCTGATTTAAACAATTTTCCTGAAAGCAAGACAAGAAGTTGCATATTCAGATAATTTTGTTGCTGTTTAAAAATCACTAGCTTTATGTTTCCTCCAGCCTTAAAAACACATGTAATTCTGAAATTTAGTGGAAATTCCACACAGACTTTGGAGATGTGCTTATCTTCTACCTTGTTGGGATTTTTAAAATATTTCCATTCCATTCCTGGGAATATTCTCACATAGTCAACCAGCTGACTAATAAAGCATGTACTTATATCATAGTCCCAACCACAAACCTGCCACTCACTGTATCAGTGTGTCAGATGAAATGAAGCCCATATAAATCCTCAAAATGCTAGACATGAGATTTCACTGGCAATACTATACTGAACACCTTTAAATTAAAACCCAGCTATGAAAAATTTTGCTTTTAAAATACTATCACTGTTCATATAGTTCTCTTGCTATTTGTATTAGCAGGTTTTGTTAGGCTTGGTTTTGGTTGACCAAACACTTACAAGGTGTTAACACAAGTAAATTGTATTAGAACCGAAGGAAAAATATAGAAGGAAACTTACTACTAAAAATAATAAAACCCCTTCTCTATGATATGGGATGCATGTTCTGCTCCAGAAAGGAAAGGAAGTTTAATTTTTTATGGATTGTTCAAATTCTGTTCTTGAGAGGAATACTACCTGCTACAGGAGCACACAGTACCCTAAGGTGGAACAGTTAACCTCTTACGGGAACGCAGCTACTAGATCCTCTGCTGAGGAGACTCTGCACTAAAAAGACAGTTTTAAAGAGCACAAAAAGTAAAAGACTTTCAGTGGGAGCTTTCCTGAAGAACCAAGGAAGTTTTGATATGGGGTCCTACCATACTTTGGAATGTAATTCTGAGTGAGACCTACTCAACCTACACAGCTCCAAATCCAGTTCACCCTGCTGAGGTCTTAATACTTACCGATAAATCCAAGCTGGGAGAACTCAAGAATCATCCACTCTTGGGACTGTTTAGCAGCAAAGTTTTTTATACTTTGAAAATAATCAGATTTGGCTAAAATATCATCTTCCAGCTGGGGGAGGGAAAAAAGCAACAAAAAAAAGAGAAGGCAAGTGGTGGTTTTATTGCTTGCAGAGAGGGTGGTGATCAAGTGTAAGTGATAACTGCATTGTGTTTGATTGCTGTACAGTGTGTACTAAAGCTGTGCCAAAATACAGTGGATTGCTATTTAGCTTCTACAGATATCTCTGTTTCAGTACCAGTCACTAAATATTTATTTAGAGGAGCAATTTTAACACCATGAGTGCTTCTCGCTTTTTCAAGCCAGGAGGACTCCCCTCCTTAAAGAGATCTCACATCAAGCAAAACGATAAAGGTTAAGGAAGAAAAGAGCAGCCAGTGTGTACTGAAGCTGTATAAGCACTGAGAAGCACCGGGAACAAACTGTTTGAAAAGAGAACCGTCTAAAGCAGATGGTTGAAAGCTCTGGGGAGTGAGTAGCCCGGCCAGACTTCGTCGTAGCTGAAAGGTGACTGAGAAGAGCTGTGGATGATTACCAAGATGCTAGCAGAAAGCAAGTTCTTTCAGGGAATACTAGTAATGAAAGAAGGAACAAACTGTGAAGCACACTGTAGGACAGGCAGGCATGGAGTTTTCGAGGTGTCGTAAAGGCTGACGCTGCATGCAGAAGTAGAGCCAGCTAAAGGATACTTGGAAAAGGAGACTGACATCCATCAGGAACTGGCTGCATGTTTTGCATGGTTTTCAGAGAAGAATGGGGGACCTGAAGAGCCAGAAGCTGTTCCAGTTCCTAAAGCTGAGGATAATAAGTCCAAACAAGGAGTTCAGAGTAATGACAAAAAGGAAAGAAATGAATTCCAGAAATAATTAAGGAGCAAGTAATTCGAGGTTTGAATTTGGTATGTGTGTGAAAAAAAACACAGGACGAGGAGACTAAGCCTCCAGAAAAATGTTGGGGTGCAGCATAATGATACAGTTCATTTGATCTAACTGCTGTACTTCATTGACCCTGGTGCTTGTCTGGTGGCACTGGAATCTGATTCAGAAAGCTAAATAAGTAGAAAATGATTGCTATCAGAAACAAACAAACAAAAAAGCATGATTTCCTGCTGGTTTTGGGTCCTTGTCTGACTTGGCGCAGAGTCAGCAGCAAGAGCATGAGAGAGCAAGGCCCAGGGCTTTCAGCTGAATGTGGCCATCACTGCAAGCCTAGGGCTGGCGTGGGAGAAATGCACTGTCAACAGGGAACCCAGGAGGAAGTAGAGTGAAGTTTGAAAGACGAGATTAAGAGCTCTGTTTTGATCCCGTCAGCTTTTGCTGATGGTAAAGACAGCAAAACCAGATAGATGGAGACAAACTGATCAATATGAATGCTTATTAACAGATTCTGAGATCTGGGGACTGAGTTGAAGTAACAGTTATGCAGAAAAGAACATCAAAAAAAACAAACCCCAAACCATCAGTTTATCAGAAATCTGGCATAAAATGAATGAGCTAAGAGGATTACTCAGTAGTAGTTGTAAAGGGAGAAGAGCAAGGAATAAAAGACAATTTCAGAGAAACCTTAATGAGAAATTGAGGTGCACCCAAAAAAGGACAAAAGGCAGAGGGAGGAGTATCTCAAAAACCTAATGAGACCACCATATCAAGAAGCACTAGAAGAAACTGTAAGAAAGTAGTAAAGATGAGAAATACAGATGCTGTGATGCAAAGTGGCTGTGAATGTGGTTATGAACTGAAAGTAGTTTTGCATAGTGAGAAGTCTGAAACAGTCTTTTCTGAAGTTAAAAGTGAGTATCAGAGAATGAAGTTTGATATCCTACATAGCACAGGACATTAAAAGTTGTTTATTTAACCCTGTACTGAGCCCCGTATTTTGTATTCAACTAAAGCACATCTTCTTGAAGAGCATCTGCTCTGCTATTGCTTAGAGATTTCAGTACCAGTTCTTTTTCAGTAAGTTATACTCTCTGTAATTATCCTGAACATTTAGCGTGTGGTATCCAAATTCTAATTGGAATTTTTCTGGCTTCAGCTTACAGCCACTTGTTTTTTATACACTTTTCTCTACCAAAGGTGATTATGCAGTGGCTGTTCACAGCTGGATCAGGAAGTTTAAGATGTGAACTGTCTAGTCCATTTGGTCCATTGCCGTGAGAAGGCCAGCAGAACACATGATTGCAGCTAATTTCCCTTCACTCATCAGTACTTTGGGATGAAAAAAGATATGTGCACAATATAGCAAAATAGCAAGGCTACACAGATTTCCTATATGATAGAGAATAAATGGATTTCCATTCATTCATTTTCTTATGTGGGTTATCTAAGAGAAGTAAAAGCAAAGAAGCAACAAAAAAAGTAGTAGCATACAATGGAAGTGCAGGCATCAGACTGGAAAGTATCTTCCTTTCTAAATTATACTAGGGTATTTTTATATAGAGCTCAACAAATATGTTAAGACTGTTAAGCTGAGAAAACTTACTCTCTCATTTTCCACAGAAAACAAACCTCCAGTAGTTCATTCCATAAATATACTTTTTTTTTTTTTAGTACAAGCATAAAGAAAATTTCAGCTAAAAACACACTTTCATGAAAGTTATTCCTTTTAGGAACTCTGGCACATAACAGGCTTGATCTAGAGTCTTGTGGAGGGAAAGAGAAAAAATTCAATACAAAGACTCCTAATGACTTCACTGAGTTATTGCTCAAGCCTTAAACCCATTAGGGGAAAGCACTAGAGAAATTATAACGGTGTTCAGATAAATGCTGCTGGCACTATATATTACCAGCATATACATTTAAGTTTATATATAAATACACAAAGCTCCCCCAGCCTCTACAAGGAAGAAACTCATGAGGTAGAAAAAGCATAGCAGTAGTTCAGTTAACTAAATTTGAAGTTTATAACAGATTTTAACTGAAGATACTAAAAGATTTATTTAATGTTTTTATTTTGGGTTCACCTGAGTGCTAATAGAAAACACTTCCCAAAACCTGCTGTATCTGAGTTTCTCAAAGACGCTTTCAGATTTGAAATGTTTAATCACTTCAGAATGAACTTAATCTCTATGGGCACAACAAATAAAAGCATCTCCTCACTACTAGGTTGGGATTCAAATGTCTGCTTTTATGGCTATGTTAAGATTCCGTTATCTTGTTCCTGACGTTATTACAAGTGTCTAAAGGGGCCTTGGGGGACTCCAGGAAGTATAGCAGAAGAGGGGACAACGATTTCAAAGTTCTCTTGGGTTCTTATAGATTAAGAAAACTTCACAAAAAAGCCCAAAAGAAGCAATAGCTGATTAAGGAGGGGGGAGGGAGAAAAAGAAAAAAAAAGGCAAAGAAGAAGAGATGAGATGACTGATGTGATTTATTGCCTTTTTTCAAAGTTTATGTTCGATCAGTAGGTTAAGGCTCATCCACAGCATAACCCTGTTAGCTTCAGTGGACTTCACAAAGCTACTTGCTTAAATCCTGATTCAGCAGTGTCCTAGAGTGAGTGCTTACATGTTTATTCAGCCAAGATCTTGCCTGGCTCATGACATCATGTAGACATCAAGAGTAATTACATATGCTTATCTTCTTTCAAAATTCAGAGTTTAATATCAGTCACCCAAATTCTACTATTCCTGACAAAACCATAAATAAAATCTAATGTATTGCAAGCTTCCCGTAAGATTACTGCAGTAAATCTTGGTACCAGGCTGAAGAAAGGGATTTTTTAGGTTGTTTGCTTTCCATTAGTATAGGCTTCCAAACAGAGATAGATGATAACTATCTTTATGTCAGCACGTCTTCCTTCTTTTCAGCTGTACTCTATGGAGAATTTCCCTGGGCAAACCAGCATCTGAACTAGAGAAGTAGCTGCAGGCTGGACACACAAATGGAGAAGTGGATATACTAGATAAGGATATGAGGAAAGCCTAGTTTCTTTCTAAGAAAATTCTGAATACAGCCATAACTATCATCAGACCATCACAATTCAGGCTTTACTCTGATTAGCACAGTTCAGTCCTTATATAATGTCCCAGATAAGAAAACATATATTCACAAATGTCTTTAAAAATACAAAAACGTAAGTCAATTTCCATGCAAACGTGCATGCTTGGAGAACTTTATAATAGAAAAGGACATTAGGTGCCTGGCAGCATGATTAAGATTTGCCTTCACCGTGCCTCCCATGCCTTAATGCTCTAGTGCACTTAGTATTGGGTAGTGTTCTTAAAAATACACAAAAGTCACAGAAAAATACTTTGTTTCCCAATAAACCTTAACTGTTCAATAGACAATACTTTTCTTTGTCTGCCTGTCTTCTGAGTGCCTGTGCCAAGTTTGGGAACCGAGAGCGTGGACTCTTGAGAAGCCCAGCTCAAATGCGTTTGTGCTAAATGCTGACAAGAACTGTATGAGATGCTGGCTCTTGTGGTCTTCTGCTTCTGAGAATCTTATGATGTACTTATGTGATACAGTCTGAGGCCTGTTCGAGCAGGAGAAGAGCCAGGAAAACTAAGAAGTACGAAAAACACTCTCCTGAGCTTTTTAAACAACTGTTGATATTCATGAGTTACATGAAAGTTTATGGATCTGTTCCATTACTGAACAGTCATGATCAGTTCTGGAATCTGTGGTGGTGATTATTCTCTTTATGGAGTGCAAATTAGCACAAATCTAGAATGATGGCTAAACCTAAGCATGAATACATGTTTAATCTAACACTCTAGATCTTCTAGAGAATTTAGAATCTGTCCCAACTTGGAGTTTAACCTTGTCTGCAGTATCACTATACCGGTATGCTTCCCTACCTATAAGGGGTTTATGGTTCATTGTGTTCTGGGCTGTAACCTGGACCTACCACCACTATTCTGCCTTGCTGCACCAAGTGAAAACACATTAAAATCTGACTCTCTTAACCTAATCAAATAAGGGTTTCATGCTTCAGTTACCTTGTTATTCAACCTCACAAATGACAGGATGGTACGAGTGTATTTAATCAAATAGTACCTGGCTGCAAGATGTATATAAACACAGAAATATGTGAATGCTTGAAAGGAGCACAGGAAAAATACACAGAAAATGACAATAGATTGCTGTTTTTATCAAAGCCTTTGAAATTAAATTGTCAAAGCTAAGAATCAGTACAGATCTGTTGCAGCTATGTAACGATAATGTGAACATACCTGTAAATAAAATGTTCCCTTAGGTTGGGCATATAGCATTAAAAAGCTATAATCCAAATTCTGCTTAGTTCTCCACCTAAACATAAGCAGCAAATTCTGATAAGCTTTTTCTGCAGGGTTGCAAGAGTTATTTCTATGATAAAAGCACTTCTAATGCTCTGCAGTTTTTTCTCTGCAGTAATACTGTAAGGTTGAGTATTCTAACTCACTGAGTGAATAAAAATTCCTCTATAATCAGTGTAAACATTTGTAAATAATTTGACTTTCCTATAAAAGTTAACATTAACTAAGAAAAAAAAAAAGATCTCTATCAATGCTGTGTGAAACAAAATATCTAACAAGTATATTCATGTCAAAGGACATAAAGATTCTACTCATTATATTACGAACAGTAGAGATCAACACACAATGATTATTTAAAGATCTAAAATTGTTTTACTGATGAATACCACAGAAACAGGTTGTTAAACTTCATTTTCAGACTTAAATGTAAACACAGATTTTTTTTCTACGCCAGAGGGTGAAACGTGATGATCAATGCTAAAAGACTAGAGAACAATTTATCAGGATTTAATTAACATACGTGTATCTGATTCAAATCTAATCCTATCTGAAACATGTTGTGCTCTGAAAGATAAAAACTTTGTCTCTAAACCCAATACACATGCATACATACACTTGCTGATTTCCATCAACCTAAATTTTCAGTAGTGCAGCTCTCTTGCTGCATTGTTGGGGCAGCTTCTGATAAATTAGTTACTGTTGATCAAAAGATAACTTTCCTCCTGTAAATCAATTTGGTTAGGCTCTAATCTCTGTCTCAGTGAATTTGGGGCGCACGAGTGAATGAAATCACTCATTAGGATATATTATTAACGGTAGTTATAAACAGTAGTTTGCCCACGATCGCCCAAAGTTAGGTCATTAATTAAACCCACAGGAGCTGTTACTAATTAGCTAAGGGGCCTCATGGGGTTTCTGTTGTGTATTCACAGAGCCTCTCCCTTAACTGTCACATAAACCATTTTCCTATTTTTTCCTCGATGACCTAGCCTATCGCCTCTTGTCATTATCCATGTGGTTTAAAACCTGTGGGATGCCTAGAGTCAAGACCCAAAGGAGAAGCCTTGGCTCTCGCCCCGAAGCTGATGTGCAGCATAGCTTCTCTCAAGATCCACTTGCGTAACAATTTTTTTAAAAAACACACTTGAGGTCCATTAGCTTGGAAATACAAAAACATTATCACCTCAGTGTTGACTTTCGCAGAATTTTCCATTTTATACTCTTAGCAAAATCTCTTAGGATGTATACACTTATCTTACCTTACTCTGTCCTCTGAATCCCCAAATGTTTTCTTCACGTTAGAAAGATCTGGATAATAAGAAGCAGGAGGAGAAATAACCTCTAGGACTCCAGACTGGATTTCTCTGGGGAAGCTGTGAAGAGAAGCTTAGTGAGACCCCATTCCTCAAAAAGACTTTAGAGGGCAACCACAGAAAGCAGCTCCCCAGAGTTAGATCTGCTTTTCCATAGTGGAATTTACAACTCTAGCAAAGCAACTAAGTCACAGAGATTGTAAATTAGGAGCCAACTGTCAGAACGGGCAGGATTGTAACTCATCAAAATCACAAAAAATGCTGGAGAGGTGCGTCTCAGAAATCCTGCCCCTCCTGCATCTGTAGATCCTTCCTTCTCGTAATCCTGAGATGGTTGCCAAACCGCAGCAGTAATTCACAACCAAATCCCCTGTCTAGAGCTACACACAACTATTTCCCCTTGCACGAGAGCTCCTAGCTTCCTTACACTTGCTCTAATTCTACATTCTAGCCAAAATAATACTGTCCTGGAATGCGGGATTGGTACAGGAAGTCTTGTTCTAGTCTCTGCTCCAAGGATTAAATTTTTCATTTAAAAAGTAATTGAAAAAATATGTCAGCAACTTTGGGAACCAAACCTGGAAGTCAAATGTCCATCTTCCTCCAGAATATGCAAAAAAAAATAAAATAAAAAAATCTTCCTTTTTTAATAAGTATGGGATCATGGAAATAGAGTTCTCATAAGTGAGCTCCCCATTTCCTATCACTCATGAAAAAGGCTAACATTAAAAATTAAGCACATCTCAGTAGAAGCGTGTGCATGAAAAAGAATCTCAATCTTACTGTGTAACACAGAAACCATAACAAAATCATAAAAATTATCTAAGTGCTTGAGTTGCTATATGTTTTGTACCTTGTTTGCACTCAACAGTCCTGAGGAGCACCACCTCTTCCCCTGGTCCTCGCTGCAGTACTCCCAGCTGAGCTAAACCCCCTGGAGGCAGGAGGCTGCTGCTATGGCTTAGCCAGCAGGCTCAGCCTGGGGAGCCTTCTGGGGGAAACCTGCACCTTAAATACACTCTGGGAAACCCCTGAGTAGAACAGGACCTGCAGTAAAGCCTCAGAAGTGAAGGAAAAGGGCAACCTCTCTGGGGATCTGGCTCAATTTATTTATTTTTTGTTTTTCTTAATATTCTAAAAATGTTGATGCAGAGACTGAGAGCTCTCTTGTTGTCATTTTAAAGGAGAGAGGGGAATGGCTGTTTCACTTCAAGTACTGGCCAAAGTGGGGCTCAGAAGAATTACTCAGAAGAGACTAATTCACAAATGAGCTGGTGCACTAAAGAAACCAGCAACACCAGTACTGCAGCACAACGCGGATTCCAGCTCATGCTTCTTTCAGTCCGTTGTGCTTCAGGGCCCTTTAGCCTTACCTCTAAGGTTTTTCAGGTGCACGTGATGCTGTAAACGTCTATAGGAAAGAATGGTAAGAGTAAGCAAAACTGCAGCGGGACTGAAGCCGCTCACTTTTGATAACTCCTAACATGAATTTGGCACAGTGAAGAAGACGCATCTCATGTTACCCATCAAATAGTAGTATATACCATGATAAATAGAATCAGATCGCTGTCCAAAATCTGTTGCTTTCATGAAAAAGAGGGTAACGAGGAAACAAAAACACCTAGAAAACATGACAGACATCAGAATACATCACAAGGCCGTGAAGTCAGTGAGGACCCAACACACGTAGCCACTGGTGCCTTGAATTGCATCATTAATTTCATGTGGAAAAGATTGAGGTCCAAGTAAATATTTATCAGAACCTTAAGTTGAGACCTTGCCTGATTAAGAAATAGGAAAATAAACTGACACACATCTTTCTGTTGTAAATTTCACAGTGTGTTACAATACACATATTAAGAGTGCACCTTTGCCTCATTTCTTAGCAGTTCCACTGCAGTATGGCAGAGTTGTAATTTATTGCTGAAATGCTCTAATTCTTTCCATAAAAGCTCAAAAGTGTTTACTAGCTGTTCAGCGTTACATTCTATGCGACTTACCTGGTTTTAATGCTTTCTGCAACACTCTTAACATATTCGGCATTCACCTAAAGAAAAGAAGGGGCAGTTCATTTCAAGTCACCCACTTTTGTATTAAGCAAAATTTTGAAGGGAATATTTAAAAGTGAAACCTTCGTTTTTATTCTCCGATTCGTTTCGTTTCAAACAAAAGCAGTATCTTGGAGCAGCATTTCTACTAAAGGACTACCACTACTAAAAGTCAACTGAACTTTTAACACAATTGAAAGTAGAACCAAACTATCTCCAGCTATGGTTTCTGCATTTTGTTTTTTCACTGCTTCTGCAGGAGACCAAGCCACTCTTTGCATAAAACTCTGTTCTACAGCTTTCGCTTATGCTAGAAAAGTACACTCATATAAGTGTCAGTAAAAAGTGTCATTTCAGGTTAATCATCCAAAAATCACAAAAGATGCCTAAGGCTGTTGAGAAAAGTCACTTAAGCAAGATTTTCTAAAGCTAGCAAGACTTAAAATTTTTATTTAGAGTTTCTTCCTAATTTAACAAACTTACAGCTCTTAGTCTGGAAGTTTTCAGGGCACAGTTATTCACTGCTGCCGTTTCATAAAGAATAGCAGTTTTGGTGTGGAAAACACATCTGTTAACTACATTAAACAGTGCTAATTTTTATGGATTTTGAAAGCAATACAATTCCTGCCTTATCAGTTTGGATTTTTTTAAAATACACAAATAATTGTTACCAGCTATACATTAAATTTGTAATAAGTAACAAAAACACAATGTGATAAGTAAAGAACTGTGATCAGAAAAAAAATACCAACAACTTTGAAACTCACTTCCAGTCAATAAGTTACTCTGACTTAATCCTTGATGTAAATATTTAACTTGATTTTCTGAAACTTTCTGGGAAGAAGTACGGTGTAGATTTATGATCAGCAAACGCACTTTCATAATTAAATGTTCTCATGGCCTCCCTTATCAGGATGATCAATCTGTTCTAATTTACAGCATGGCTGAGAAACAGACGCTGCAAGAACGTGACTTTGGGGATGGGAGAAAGGGGAGAGGCCTTAAAATGGCAGTTTAATCCTAAATTGGCTGAAAGGGACTATTACTACAACCAGAGCTATTATTTGCTAAAAGTGCCACATTAGGGCTGCCCACAGTGGGGAAACTGTACTATTCAGAAGTTAACCCTTAAAAACTCAACTGTCTGAAGGCCTGCAATAGAAGGTTTATCTGAATAGCAGCTAAGCAGAGCTCATCATTGCCAGGGCTCTTCACTGGGAAATAGCAACTGTAAAACAAATTCAGCTCCTGAGAATTAATGCTGAAGAGAACTCAAGCCAGCAAAACTGGGCCTATCTTCTCGGTGTGATCCAAACAGAAAAGTAGAAGTCATGACCTAATTTAATAAAGTGAATTATGTTCTGTTTCACAGTATTACAGTTGCAAAAGCTGCTCTAAGTGACATGACTGAACTAAAAAGGCAAACTTTAACTGTTAATGAATACGTGTATGAAACTTAATGTTGTTTATGGAAGGACAAAGAAGTATGAAGAATAAATATGAAGCCTGAGTAACTGCACAGTCTTTTTACCTGCAAGTAACTATCACTAGCTATTTCCCTTCTGTAGATTTTTCCAGTGTGATCAAGACATTTTGGACTGTGAAAAAATTCATTTACCCCCTAATATTTTACCTCGGCCACTGTTTACTTTCCCGGACATAGAACTGTTCAAGTCTGAACAGCTTTCTTATTCACAAGAAATGCCAATACACATGCAGAGGCAAGTATGTCAAGGCACTTTGCAAGACAGATGTTATCAAACCAGCAGCTAAATAATCTGAACTTTTGGTAGACTGAGTAAGTTTACTTTTTTCAGGTTCTATGGAATTTTTTGGTGGAGGATTTACACTTCATTCTTGAAGTAGAATATTTTCAGCGATAATTTATGAGTTCACATGGTTTTATTTGGAAACCTGGCCGCAACAACTGTGTTTGTAAATGCAATATGAATTTTTAGCCTTCACTCACCTGAGTTACAAGGGTTTTTCCACACAGGAGCACTGAGGCACTAACTGCCAGTATCCCCTGCAGCCATGAAGAAATCCCTCCCAGAGGCCTAGCTAACAATATTTGGCAGCCTCTCTTACTAACTTACTACTACACTAAGACATAAATCTCCATATTGTCTTTCTATCAGTGTACTGCACCTTTCCATGCAAACTTACCTCTGCTACAAAGACGATAATTACACAGTCGTTCTTTTGCTCTTCAGAAAGCTCATAGAGTAGGGAATGCAGCGTATTAATCAGATAGTGTTGTTTTTCCCTTTTCACAGTAGGAATACCCATCACCAGTGAGACTGTAAAGAAAGAAGTCCACAAGCCACGTAATTTTAAGTTGGGTAAAGGGAAACTGAAATTACATTTTTATTTTGATTTGATGGGACCATGACACTTAGCGACAGTTAATGTTCCTGTGGCAGCATTTGCTTAATTACCTGGAAGGAGAGATACCTCCAGCTAAGTTTAGGTTAGAGACACCTGTGTCTGTGTTACAAGCACCAGATCTGCACTGCGTAGACTGTCATCATTCGAGAACTTGGAGATATTACTACCTCTGGCAACCACACAGGTATCTGTTATTGAGTTTCAAAAGTGGGTTTTGCAAAAAAGTTCTTGCTCTTGGTATGGAGTTGGAGATCTGAGTAGTAAGTTAAACCAACACTGCTTTACTGTGCAAGTTGTCACAGGAGGCGAGTGCCATGTATCTCGGAAAGGAATCCAAAAATCAAAATCTCAGAAATCTTCCTGTGCACTTTAAGTTACATCAATCCATGGCTTTGACATAATCAATAATAAGAAGAAAGGAACTTAGATGTTATTATTATTAAGAAGAAAGGAACTGAAATTGTCTGTGGCAAAGACTCCACTGGTATCAAACCTGTGCTTTATTACATCATTAGATTGTAAGCAGTACCTCTCTTTTTTCATTGGTGAGGGCACAACTGGAGTCAGTGACCTAATAATAAGGCTCAGTAAACCTGTAGAATTCTTAGTCCTCACAGAAGAGTCCTGTTGATCAAAATCTCACGAGGCTGGTAAGGAAGCAGCACATTTTGAAGGAAAGGAGTAGGTGCAGTTAGCGACTGGCTCCAGACGTCATCATTTGTGCCAGCATCAGCTCAAAAATGCCAAAGTTCCAATGTTCCTTCCAGCACATAACCTGCTAAACCACTGGGGGTTTGTTTGGTTTTACATGCTGAAGGTCAACCTGTACTTGTTAAAGTGTCGTCTTACTATTGTGATTTTCATGTACAAATAAATGAAAATTAAACACGCAGCAAACTTTTATTAGTTATTTCTTTTGTCTTTTTTTTTGGCTTGCTTGCTTGTGAACATACCTGGTTTTCTGTAGGTTTTTTTTCAAATCATTTTGCTGTCTTTTGCGTACTACAGGCACATAGATCTCACTCCAGTGAGAACCACAGCAACACACACCACTAGCCCATGGTAGGGGCGTGGCCATGCTATTTTTTTAGTTAAAACACATGTGCTGCCGATGTTTCTTTATATAAATCACCCTAGAGAAAGGCAAAATAGAAAATACAAACCCCAGCAAAATAGATGACTAGTTCCTTGTTTGCTTATTGCTTTTGAATGTTCTGTTTACCTATCACACAACAATTAGGAGAAGATATAACTTAACTACTTGCATTATAGTTCACTGGAATTGATTATGATTTGTATAAGTATCAGCTGATTTCTCATGTGGATGAAAAAGTTACACTGAAAGTTTATTAATATCCTTCAAATGATTACATCACCTTTCCATTTGCTTCTAACTTTAGCAAACTGTGAGTTGTAAATTCTCCCTGGTTTCCTTAATCATACTAATTTGTAGGGGAAAAAACATCAGCTAATGCATCTTTACAACATGAATCTGTGATTAAGAACAAAAATAATATTGCTTGTCAGTTATGGCTACTTTTTGTTGATATTTGAAAAGGTTTATCAGAACGATTTGGGGAATACTTGAAATTGGGATGGGAGTGGTAAAAATGCTTTTGCCATCCCTGTTAAAATTTATTGTTTGGCAACATTATAAAGTTTAGGGAGAAAACCACCTCTGAACTTCCAGTGTGCCTCATTGGTAGAACTTAATACAAAATATAAACACAGTGAAAATATAAGCCAAACTTTATTTCCTACCTCCAGTTCTCTGTTGCCCAAAAATAACATTTGGAAAAATGGCATCTTCATATTCTCGAAGGTGAGGTAGATAGTAGTACATGTTTGCAAGGCGCATGGGGAGTTTTCTGGAGAGGTTTGACGCTTTCCACTTCATATCATCTTCAAGAAAAAACAAACCCATATAGATGGCATAAATTAAAAAGCCAGCAGTGAAGCTTATTTCGACTGTTTTCCTCAATACTACAGGTTATCACACACAGGTTATTCAAATAGAACTTTTCCTCTGAAGTGATTTTATGTCATATATTATTACCCTGCTGCAGTAGTACAGTGATAATTGCCCATTATGACCCACCCCACGCAGGTGATGGTGCAGAGCTGCAAGCCTGAACGCCCTGGGAACTCTGCCTGCATTTCCCTGTGCCTAAACACTTGCAGGATTGAGTCATCTTAAAACAAAATAAGCAGTTATTTTAAAAGCAGCAGGAAAAAAAATGCTGGAGTTTTTTTTTTTTTATCATAGTTGACAAGCAACATTTAAGTGAAAAGAAACACAGATTCTGATGAATAACTTCCTTAATTACTTAACAAACTTAAATGCTTTCTCCAAAATATAACAAAAGATGGTTTTCAGGGCTCAAACTGAAGTTCTCAGGTTATAAAATGTCCTATGGCAAAAAGACAACCAGATCCAGGCCTTTAGAAACTATTTGAAAAACAAAAAACTGTAGCAGTTAAGATGAAATAAAGATGAAAATCATTGGAATACTTATTCGTGTTGAAATAAATCAAGCACGACCTTATAGAAATAATCCTATTTTTTAAAAACAACCATATGAAAACCAAGTGCCATTAATTTACTAATTTATCTTCCTTGATAGAAACATTCCTGAATGTTCCAGTGGTGGTAAAAATTCTTTAAAATCAATTTAATATAAACTTGAGCTTAATTGTAAAATCATTATAAAATCAGTCATAAGCTTGCAAAAAAAATAATGTGGTTAATGTAAGATACCTGTAGGGACAGAAATGATATGCAGTATGCGATTTTTAAAAAGGTATTTGAATAGATTAAAACAAAGACTATATTTACAAAGAATAGCAAATGAGCTTTCTAATATTTAAGAAAACTGCTTAGAAACAAAACTGAAGATCACTCCAGACTTTATTTACCAGTTGTCTAAAGGCTTAAATCTTTCCTGGCACAGGCAGCATATGGCTTTCATACTAGAATTTTGTCTGTCATTCTCTGTTGCTGAATTTGTCTGTACCCTATGACGTATATGTCTTTTTGCCCTGAAAGAAAAATAAAATTCCAGTGAATTTATCTAAGGTAATTCATACTTCAGTGGGTGCCTCCTGGAGATACTTTATCAGTTGTGTGAAGAGGCTGGTGCACTTCTCGGTATCAGAACAAAACTTCAATTTGTTTTAGCCAACAAAATCATGCTCACAGCCTTCCAAGCTGCAAAAAACTTCAAAGCCCACAGTTTCACAGTGAGCAAAGCAACAGAAGGTTTACTGACTTAAATGGAAAGTTATTTTTTCTAAGAAATGCATCTGAGGTGACTCTCCAAATTTACCAGCCTTCAAAGTTACTTAAAACAAGTCTTACAAATGACCATCATCAGTTTTATTCACTCAGCTCAGATCAATGAAGACATGGGCTTACTGAATGGGCAATATTTGTTTGAAGTTTTTCAACTTCCAGAAGGCATTCCCACTGAAAATTAGGACTCAACAGAGAGTCCCCACTCCACAGAAAAAAGGGATTTTTTTAAAAAAAAAACATTCAACATATATGTCCAGACATTTGTGTATGAGAGAGAAAGCCACAACTACTCTTCCTCTGTCGTTAAATATACAGGCATTTAGCTGCATAGAAACTTTTTTATTTTTATAACCATGTTCATAACTTTTCATGGACTTTCCATTTTTATTTGGAAGTAGTACCTATCAAGGTACTAGTATTGCATACAATAAACCTTTTCATTTTTGTTGTACAATAAAACTCAGCTGGAACGAGAGGCAGAAGAGTGAGTAAAAATAAAAGAATAAGTACTCAATGATTTTAAGAAATTTCTGCTCTGAATCCTATGAATTGACAGCTTTAATACTTTGTGATATGCAGCTGGCTCCAGTAAGAATGAAGAGCAGAGGAAAGGGGAGCTTGCACCCTCCTCTACTGCTATTATGTGCGCCAGGCAGTAACCCTCCATCCACAGTATGTGGGGACACTGGTAGCTGACAACATGGTCACTATTCTAAAGCTTGTAAGGCCACAACCCTGCCAACACTCAAGCATTTGTTTATAGGCCACTGAAGAGTCCCGCTGAATTAATATCGAGATAAACAAACAAAAAGAGGCAGAGAAGAACAGGATAAGAAATGAAGCTGGAATGCACCTTGTTCCTTCTTCACCTGTAGGAGTCCTGGTTAATTCCCTATTTTAATCTGATAACAGCCACCGTACTGAACGGAAACAAGGATTTTTAAAAAGTATCTTTCAGTAGAATCCAGACTCTTTTTGAAGTCAGTGTGCGTTGTGGAATGTCTCTAGTACGGAGATGCCCCTTCCAGTTTTCCTTCTCTCCCCACAGAAGTAGCTTTTCCAATCTGAACAGGCAGGAAGGCAGATGCTGCACTACTACATCATTGCTTCTAGGGGACAGAATCTGCCTAATCCATTGTATGTAACTACAGCGTGCAGACAGATGGGCATGCACAACAGTCTCTAGGGCAAGGATCTATTTTACTTTTAAATAAATAAGATGTTTAATTAAACAATGAGAAGAAGCCAGATCACTTGAGTAAACTTAAATGCACATTGGTTTGCCTCTTAAAAAAAATACAAACCCAAAGAAACTAAAATTCTAGAGGCAACATTCTTAGGTTGTATCCAGCCAGTAAGATCTCATGGGGCTTCTCAACTCCTGGGTTCAGGTGAGCACCCAGCTGTATGCGGGCTGCCTGCTGAGACCCACCACGACCACCTCGGTGCCTGGGGGCTGCTGACAGGATGGCAAAGCCCTCACGGCCAAAACTGTCCCCAGAAAGTCACTCCACCTGGACAGTAGGGGGACCAGGACTATAGAACACCTGAGGAAGTCTGCTTCCTTCCAGGTTAGGCACAGCCCTGTTACTTATCAAGGCGTAGTGGCGTAGTGAAATATAATACAAAAATAGCTTGTTCAGTGCCCTCTAGTTGGCAGCAAGAGAGGTATAAGCACTGTAAATAACTCATGTACAGCTTTGGCACTATGACACCACTGTAGTCTATTATGTCCCATTTTTTTCCCCTCTCCTTATTTGTTTAGTTACTAACAGATCCTATTTAAAGAGGAACTACAGATTATTTCCCCACCCTTTTTTAAAGTCAAAACTTCTGCCCATATGCTAACATAATCAAATCAATGCTTTTTCTTCCTACACCAGTGATGAAGAAACATGAGCACATAAAACTTTGAAAACGTTAACACAGTACATTTTTATACACACAAACCTGTATGATTTATTGTCAAGTTCATTCTTTTTGCGACTACACGTTTAATTTCATCTAGGGCACTGCTCAGTTCATGCGATCTTTTTTTATTTTCCTTTTCAGCATACAGAAGTCGTTGCCGAAGTTCCAGGAACTGGCTTTGGTACATGTCAAAGTCATTTCCTGCAATGAGAACATAATTTCTTTTCAAAGAGGTGAATTATATGATGCAATAAAGAGAAAGTTTAATAGGAGATGGTCCAGAAGACACAACCAGGAGTGTGTAAACAATAATAAAAGAGGCTGCTCGAAGTTTATTCATAGAATGAAGAAGTCTGGAAGAGTACTTGGAAGCAGAGTTTTGGGAACAGGGCTGGGCAAAGGCTTGCAGTTAAAGACAAGAATCTGACGCCCATAATAAGGAAAAAGTCAGTGAAAGACTATGAGTCGCAGGGTAAGGTGTTATCCAGTAAAGCCCATAACATTTTTCACTAAGTGACAAATCCTGATTACCCTTGTCACACTGAAGAGTGTAATCATGTAATGGCTTGTCATTTGTATAAAACACTATTAAAATTAAAATACAGATATTGAAGTATTCAGTCTTCATCTATGAGTTGAAGAGTGCCTTAAGTATATTAAGAACTATTAGTAAAGATGATTATTTGAACTTCTGGATATATTTAATTAGGTAACAACTAGAAACTGTGCTCTAGTTTGAAGGATACCTTCATAATACATAGCCCACCCTTGGTGAAATATTCTACAGTCACATTGATGTTAGAAACACTGCACTCTCAGTCACAGTTATCAGACACCTCTGCTGTTCTGCACAGGTTTCTCACCTAATGTCAATCCACTTGCCTAAGCACCAAGTACTGTCAGAACTTCTCAGTTATCACAGATGATATACAAGACTCATACCCCTCAGTGCCTCCACTGCCTCATTGCCACGTGATCAAAGATTGTTAGACTTATTATTATAAGGCAACACTTGAATAATGTCACTCACTTTGCAATAGGAAGTAAAGAAAGTAGAGGGCAGAAGGGGACTTTTACTTAATTTTAAAAAAATCGTTTACAATACTGCTTTTTTATTGGGTTGTGGTTTGTTTGCTTGTTTGGTTGTGGGTTTTTTTTATTTAAATGCTGTTATTTCAACATTTCTCCCATTCTACTTGTGGACTATGCCTAGTCCCATCCTTGGCAGGACTCATTTTCTAGGACCCACCATTGTTTCTCAACAAAGGTGAATTCCCAGGGATTCTAGCCTGTAACAGAGACAACAACAAAGACCAAGCCCGCAATCTCAGGATATATACATGTTATCACAGGATGCAACTTACTGCTTCTGAAAAGGGAATCAATCATTTTGTAACGGAGGTGTTTCAAAACTAAATGCTGGAAAGCATTCCACTGGCATTTCCAGTGCTATACTAGCATAAGATTTTTCTAAAACCAACTAAAAATCCCCTCAGTACAACTATATTATGTAAGGAATCGGTAAATAAATTGTGGGTGAATAATAACATTGCAGTCCCTCCCTTTACAATTCTTTCAGCTACCCAGTGTCAGCGTGACTTGAAACTACTGGTGTCACTACTGGGCTGACATTTTGGCATGCACCAAGTAGTAATTGTAGTTTCGTTTGCTTACTTACAGGTGAGCCTACCAACACACCAGAGATGAGGCTGGGAAACGAAAGGTCAATACTCAGCTATCCCTGAGTGCACCCCAAGAAGCTGGCATTTGTAATAGGCATTATCTATTTCTTCAGGGCAGAAGAGAGAAACCACATTTCTGAGCCTTTAAGCATCTAAGGATCTACAGGGAACTAAAACAGCTAAAAATTGCTTGCTTGGAAAGAAGCAGACAGGGCATTTTCACAAGTCCAGCTCACTCAGGCAAGGAGGGCCAGGAGAAACACAGACCTTTGGCTGTATCGTGAAACACTGTCTGGCCCCAGCGATAGTCTGACTTGGCAACACCTCGTCTACAAATGGTTCTATCAGCAGCAGGGACTGTCAAGATAAAACTGAAAATAGAGAGATGAAGACCTATGCCAAAAAGTAAATGAAGGGAAAGGGAAAGAGGAATCCCTCTGCTGGGCTAAGGAAAGCCTACTAGGAAATTTCAGTGGGACTATGCTGGCTACAAGCCAGGGGGGAGAAAAAACCCAAGAGCAAACCAGACTCTGATAGTACTCAAAGCTTTTGCAACAAATTTTCAGCTCTACTACAGCATTTCCTCTGACTATTTACTACGTATTGTCATATATGCTTACAATAATATGTAATTCTAAGTAAAATGTAATTCTAAGCTGGCAATATTTAAAATAGTTTTAAATTCAAATCTTGTGTTATTTCTCAATAGATACATATATATAACTTTCTGCACTAACTAAACTAAACTAAAACTGTTTAGAAATAATACTAATCTCTAAAGCAAATACTCATTCTGAAAGTCAACCTATTTTTTCTCTTAGCTCTACACACGCATAGTTCCCATTATCATAAATGCTTCCAGTTTTATTAACAATTAATTCTGGCAACATATAAGAGCTGTGGAACAATTCATCACTATCTTCTCCTGGCATTCAAAGAACAAAAAAAAAAAAAGAAAAAGAAAAAAGAAAATTGTAAGGGGCAGAAAGGTGAGAAAAAAAACACTCCATAATCTAGTAGTGACTTTTTTTCCTCTTTCTTGATCACAAGGTACACTGCTTATGGTACCTAATGACATTTTCTTGCAGAAACTGAATTCTGGGTAATGCCTTTTTTAAAAGAAAATTATATAAGCACACTAACTGCAAAAGATCTTGTCACACTCCGCGCTTGGAACTACTGCTTGCTGTTCAGATTAATGAAGCATATTAAGCCATTGAGGCATGCATCGCACTAATAACTGTGGTGGTTTGTTATCTTTCTGCAAGTGATCTACAATAGAGAGACCTTTCTAAATCTTATTACACGCGTTGCAAGATTGGGTTTTGTCCTTTCATAGCGTGGAGGAAAAAAAAAAAATCGCCCAAACAATGCTTCTGTCTTAGTTTAGAACAACCAGTTCTTACACAAACACTTAAATTCAACAATGTGCTAAACTCCAAGGGTATTTAAGCACCTTTCCAGGTAAGGAACGCCTTCCTGAATTTGTGCATGATCTTTAAATATTTTGTTTATAGCATTGCAGCGCAGAATTATGTGTGTCTCCCAACAGGTTAAAGACAGCCAAGAAAAACTACCGTGAAGTCAGAAGCTGCTTCCCCTGCATTGGGTACATTCACTCATTATGTTTAATGTTCATCAGAACTGGGGTAGCTTTGGTTGTTGAGCTTTAAGCATAGGACACAGCGTGTCCTTAAATATTTGGGGGCCTCTGAAATCAGTCAGTGCTGAGGTTGGCTTATTTTACACAGCTGAAAAGGGAAGGTGAAGTAAGCAGGTCAAGAAGCTTCTAATTATTTCCACTCATCTGTCCCATCCATGCCCTGATGGCAACGGGGCTGCAGGGACTATTGCTGCAGCGGATGGCGGAGGCTGCGAGTAGGAGGAGAAAGATTAATTTCAGGCAGGCACAAATCTCAGCCGGCTGGCTGAAACCTTTGCCTGGCTGTGACACAGCAATATCAAACGTGCTGGCTTGGTAAGGCAAAGCACGGGGCTTAACACGCAGCAAGGACTCTCTCACCAAGTTTTTATAGCTCTCTAGGTAGGCGTCTGAGCAAACAGAGGAACTGGCAGCAGCATGTTCTGCCAGCGCAGAATTTGTCTTTAGCAGTATCCACATTAGGAGCTTCCAGTCAGAGGAGAGCAGTGTTAACCCAACGGCACCAAAGAAAAGCAGTGCGCCAGCAATATCGAGGGGGAAGTTAGGTCTCCTCTGTGCCCATACAGGGCACACTAGGGAGAGAATCAGAACCACTTTCCTGTATCAAAACAACCAACCACCACACAAAGTTAAAGGCAGATCGAAGTTAATAACTGAATTTTAAAACCACATTCAACTGTACAATGAATGTGGACTCACTATTGGATTTGGCATAGAATACTTTTTACTGAACCCTTTACATACCATATCTAACTGAAAATAGGTAAGTGACTTGTTTCAAAGAAAATACAACTGAAGTTCTAATATTTTCTTAAATGTTTGCAAACAATCCTCATTTTAGATTTGTCTTTTTCTATTTTAGAACGTTGTGAAAAGTGATCTTAAAACATTCAGTCAGAACACCACTGTATAGGAAAGCAATAGTATTAAAATAAGTGGAAAAATGTATAAATTGAATGGATGTTGTATGGTGTTTGCCCACAATTGGTATACTTTGTTTTTAACATAGTAATGCTAATAACATGATATAGCAGTGGAAAATTCTGATTTGAATATGGCCTTTATCAGATAAATGAAAAGTATCCATTCACTTCAAGCAATGGTTATTGCTTCATTCTGGTTAGAATTTTGAATATTTTTACTGTTTTGCCTGATGTAGCAACAATCACTCATTTATACACGTTTAATTAAATGCCTAGCCACTAACTAAAGTATTTCTGGATAAAACTGTGTTCCTCAAGACCCTATGCAACATTAGGAACACGTGAAGCTCATATGTTTACACTTTTTTAAGTACAGGTTGTGATGAGACACTGCACAGCAAACAAAGAGAGGTCTGAAATGTTCCCTTTCCCTTTCTCTAAGAAAACCAACAGTAACTGGTCTCATTTTGTATCTGAATCTTTATAGGATTTATGACTCAGTTCCTCTACTTTTGAGGACAAGGCAGCCACTATTCTGCCTGAAGTAATTGCAAGAAGCAACAGATTCTTAGTTCAGTAAATTACAGATTTAGAAGCCAGTAAAACGATACAGCTAGTTTCTAAGACTTGGATATGAATTCTGATATAAAATTTGGGATCAGTAAATACTAAGTCTTAGATCCCATTTGAATTTGTTGTATATTTGGGTTTGTTTGGTTTTTTTAATACCTAAATGCCAAACTACACAAAAAAACAGAGTAAGCAATCGGGACTGCAGAAACTCTCACTTAACCACACCATGCATTTCGGCCACATCCCGACTGATGTTGGGGCAAAACCCGGAAGGAAACGTATGCATGAAGGCAAGGAGGGAAGGGGAGGCAAGTAGCCTACCAGTCAACTGGGAAAAGTGGGGAGAATGTTGGTTAAACACAGCCTAACAGGGCTGGAGATAGCAGGAAAATTGGCTTCTGCGTGTTCATAAATCTGGCTAAGCTGTACTGGCTGAAATGAGAACAGTGCAATTCAAGACTCCTTATCAAATCTGTCAGTTTACCACTATTTAATTGGTGCTTTGAGCCAGAGCGTACCAGTTGGGTCCGGACAGGAAGCCTGCAAAGGGCTCCATCCCAAATGAAAGAATTTCTTGGGCACCTGGCCTGGGTGCACAGCGGGAGCAGAGGTTGGCCAGCAGAAGCAAAGCATCACACCATGGCCTGAAGATTATTGGAAATAAAAGGAATGTGTGATCAGCTGTTTGGGCTATCATTCTAGCATACTAGCTAGTATATTAATATATTTTAACTGCAAAAAATTATTTTCATCAGAAATACCTTTTTGACCCTTTGTACCCCTTTTCCTGATGACAAGTTTTGTGAAATAATGAAAAATTTAATACGTTAAACAACTTGATAAAACTTAAGTATACTTCTGTGAACACAATGAAGTATGAACAGTTTCTCTTCTTTGCCCCACCTCAAAGAAATAACTAAAGAAAGCCAGGTTTCACAATGTTTGACTCAACATGTATACATTAGCATACTTATGTTCCTGTCACATTATATTTTAGCATCACTTTCTCCTAGCTTCCAGATGAAGTTTAGTTTTAATTTACTTGGATAAAGTATCCAAGTAGGTGAAGAGGGCAGCAACATGTTACAAATTAATTCAAAGAGATCTGCCTCTTAGAAGCAATGTGAAGAAGCACTGCCATCTGAGATGATCTGATTTACCTCATCGCTGTGACTTCTAAAAAATTCATTGTTATTCAGCCAAGGCACCAAAGTTTCTTTTTATTCAGGAATAGTCTTACCTCTGAAGAAAGTTTATGCAAGTTCGTAATGAGTTTATAATGCACTCTTGCCTTCTCTTTTACTGTTTTTCAAGATTTGCTACTTCCATACATTTACTTTCGTATTTCTTTATACCTGTGATATTTCTTCTGATTTATATTTACATGGAAAACAGTAGCTAAGGCCGTGTGAGAAGATCACTGCATGTATTCTATAGCTGTATACTACTTCCCATAACTACAAATCCTTATGAAGAGTATTTATACGAGAACAAACAGTTTTGGTCAGGTGAATCACCAAGTGGATTGTAACTCAGTTGCACAACAGTAGGAACATCTGCATTGTTCCTGACAGCTGCCCTTCCTCTCCCCAGATGCAAACTGTTTGTTTCAGCCAGGTTTTGCTTGGGGCCTGGAGAGGGGCCAAAAAGCTCACAGCAAAACCATGCAGGATGTGGAACAGGTATTGCTACAGTAGTTTACTTGCTGATTACTTGCTAATAGCAGCCCGTGTTCACAAACACTCTAGAGGATGTTGGAGGAATAACCATGCAAGTTTAGACAGACAGTATCAGGCTTTGCTAAACATCTAGCAATGTCTCCGTAATTACTTTTATCTCTTCTTGGTTTTTGCCGCAAAAATATCAGCCTATTTAAAATTAAATCTCTGCTTGTATTTATAAAGCAATGGAAAAAGCGACTATGAAAACATCTTTATAAGGATAGTTACAACGTATATCATATTATTCACACTAGATGAAATCTAGTGACTATGGTAGATTCTGAATTTTCATTTCTAGAGTGCACGTGTGATGCAGGAGCATCTTCCCTGCCATGCCGGTTCAAGTCACTCGTACTCTAGGCTAAGTCTCACAACCGCAAGTCAACACTGGGCTTGCACTGAGTAGTTAGAAGCAGCACCAAACAGCCAATGCTGTCACTGGCAGCAAACACATTTCACCTCAAATCTCTGAAGCTAGCTGGTCCCTTAGCATCAGGTGTTTAAAAGTTGCTGGCTTAAGCTATTGATTTTTATTTGCACAGAAATTGGGACAGAGGAAACATCCGATTTACGCTCCCAGGGCTGAAAGGCTCTCAGGCTGCAGACAGAATTAACAGTATTTTACAGGGCTATTTGATACTTTTCATGTTATAGAAGTACTGAAGTCTTGAGCTAGGATGCCCTGTCCTTGTTGTACAACAAACAAAAAAAAAAGATTACTTGAAACAATAACTGGATAGAAACTGGAGAGAACACTGCACACCTGCTGCTATAGTGCTTTATGCTCTCATCAAAATCAAGAGCAGCCCAAAAGTTCAAAGAAGGAAACTGAAGTAAGAGGAGATTTAAAAAAATTGTTGAAGAAAATGAGCCAGAGAAGAACATTTGACAAATGAGTGAAAGAGATGGGAGCTAACAAGTTGAAACAGCACTTAACCTCTCTCAGTGACGGGTGGGATAAGTGAAAAGGGCATTAGGAAAGTAAAGAAACATCACGGTTTGTGATGCAAGAGAAGTGAGACCTCCTGTAGTGGCATGTCAGTGGAGAGGCAAGGTCAACAGCACAGATGGGGAGACGTTTAACAATATCTAAGCAAAGGCATCTATCTGTTTTCAGAGAAAAATATTAACTTCAAACCACCTGCTTAAGCAGATACTCTGTGACAACGACAGAGCATTAGTTGGTTTGCTTCCAATGCTTCTCTCTGTGGAAAAAAGTAAAAACATTGGGCTGTTCCTGAGTTTTCTGGATGGGTAGAAGGCTTCTGCCTTTTAACATCACTCAAGAGCAAAGACTATATTTACAGCAAAATAAACCTACTACAAAGTCATTCACCCCATGCTGTTACCTCCTCCTTTACTTAATAGTATACACACTTTTATTTATACATTTGTGAGATTTACAAAGCTTTAGAGAGAATGTGTCCCTGAACACTACATATTTATATTTGTAATGGTTAAAAGCTTGTTAAAAAAACAGGTGCTAATAATTATAATTAGGAAAATGATACCATCCGAGAGGAATTAGTTACTTTGTTTACTGTGGAGGAGGAGGCAACTGTGGAAAGAGAAAAGCTAAACCAACACATATACATATTTACAACAACACATATTACCCCCCCAAAAAACCCAAACAAAACCAACCAACCAAACAAACAAAAAAACCCAAAGCAAAACACTCCAGTATGGAACATCAGCAGAGAAAGGACAAAAAGAAAGCAGAATGAAAATGGAATTTCAGCAACAAGGAGTCACAAAATACGAGTCCCAAGATAACATGGTGATAGGAGCGGTAACTTCGGATGGGACAAACGCTTTCATTCTATCATCTCTTGGATCTTAATTTCTTAAGACACACCCTGCTCTTCCTTCTGTTTCTCCTTCCCCACTCCCAGCCCAATTGCCACTGAGGAAAGGGTCAAGTGTTGCAAGATAAACAGCCATGGAGTTGACAAGAAGCGATAAAGGCAGGAGGATCAGCACTGTCTCAACTCTATTCAGTATTCCCTTGTGGAGCCACGATTTCTACCGCTGCTTCCATTTGTTACAGAAAAAGTTAAGATAAATAAATTAAGAGCTACTCAGAGTTTGGTGTTCATCCTGGAAATTCCAAATTGGCTTATTCTAATTCTTCTACATTTATAAAACCACACCTTTTGTAAAGACATATACAGGACGCACTTCAAGATCCACTCTCTCACTGTCACCCCAAACTGCCAAACAAGCCATGTCTGCAGGCCTCACAGGTACCATCTGGAGAGATCTAATTTATTTCCAGAAAATAACATCAGTTCTATATTTCCTACAAGGACTCAGAGAATCTCAGATGTGGCTTTCTGTAGATCTATCCAACATGTGCCACCTACATAACTTTTTAAAAAGATGTTACGCAATCTTAAGGTTTATAAATAAAAATATAAACAGCTTGGGCATTTTTTCCTCTGGATTGAACATTGCGTTCTGGCACTTGAAAAGTAACTGTACAGGAGGCAAAAATACAACTGCAGCACGGTGAGTGGCCCTCCCTGAACAATATTCAGAAAAAGAACGCTTAAAAAGTGACAGCCACGGCAATCACATTTAGACTTGTTCTTCCCATCCTAAGGTAGGATGGCTGTTAGTAACTTTTACTATTTTTTTTCTTAGTTTGGTTTGTGGGTTTGTGTTTGTTTGTTTTTTTAATTTAAAAAAAGGTTAGGTTTGACCCCAGGATCCACTCCCATCAGCTGTTAGGCAAGCTTGTAACCTGGTGCTCATATGCCATGACTGTGGGGGACCAGAGAGACCGTAGAATCATTTTGGTTGGAAAATCCCTTGGGATCATCGAGTCCAACCATCAACCCTACTCTACAAAGTTCTCCCCTACACCATATCCAACACCACATCTAACCTACTCTTAAACTCATCCAAGGACAGTGACTCAACCACCTCCCTGGGCAGACTATTCGAAGGGACGAGCCTCCCACTGACGCCCGGTTCCTCTTTCCCCGGGGCTGCCGCCGAGCCGAGCTGTGGGTGGTGACCCGGACTAACGCCCCGACCCGGGAGGCCGAGCCGCGGAGCGCGGGCACCGGCTCTCCGTTACCGGTCACCCCCAAGCCCGCGGGAGCTCCGGGAGGGGACGGACGCTGGTACAAGCCGGTCCGGGCGGGCCGACCCCGGCCGTCGGAAGGGAGCCCAGCCCCGCCGCGTCCTCCCGGCGGCAGGGAGGCGAGCAGGTGCCGCCGGGTCGCTCGCCCTTCTCGCCTCGCCCGGTCCAGTCCCCCCCGCGGCTCTCACCTCGGGTCCCTTGCCACGCCGCGTACCACAGGAGGGGGAAGGCGGCACCGAGGCACAGCACCGTCAGGAGCCGGCCCAACCGGGACCGCATCTCCCGGCGGGGGCTCTGCCCGCTCGCCCCCCGCGGCCGCCTCCTCGCCCAGCCACCGGCTCCCGGGCAACTGCCGGCCGGGCGTGTCCGCGCCGCGCTAACCTGCCCGCCCCCGGGGCCGGGACAGGGCATGTCCCCCGGGGCCCGGTGACATGCCCTCTCCCGTCACCCTGGCTTCCCCCCCCCCCCCGCGGGCACCCCGCTTCCCCGCGAGGCAGAGCTAATGATGCGTTTATTTGCATATCGCTTGATAGCTCGTCTCGGGCAGCCGAGCTGTAGCCCACAATTAACACACGCGTTCAGCACAGCCAGGTAAAAGAATCTGTTACAGGGACACAGTTTTAGCAGAACCACCTACGTTTTATGACAAAAAAAAAGCCCTCATTTTCATACCCGATCGGCTGGTTTTCACTTTGACACGTTTGTTACCTGCTCACCAATCTAACCTCCCTTCCCCACCGTTCCACACCTGCGACAAAGAAAATGCGGTTTCCCATTCTGTTTTGCAAAGATCTAACTTCTGGAATCATACAGGACTTGGTCAGGTGGTAAAAAAGCAGTAAGCTGACTGCTATCTCTTACCTATTTCCTTGATCTATTACTAGCATGTGTAACTCATTACCTTATTTACCCAAAGGCTATAGTATTTAGAAAATTATGTTTGACATAGATACAATATCTATTCCCTCCTTTTATCTATTTGTTTATTTAACAATTGCATCTTGACTTAAACAAAAAACCCTAGATCATTTGGAATAGCATCATGTCAAGCAAACTAATCACTGGTGTGCAGACACAAGGGTGCTGGAGCGCTAACGTGACTGCTGCCTTCACGTGCCACTCTCCATACTGCCAACAGCGTGACTATGTCCCTTCTTGAAAGTTAATCCTGGGCTCCCCAAACGGCACACGGCTGCACTTGCAGAGATAGCGTAACCTTCCCCTCTTTGAATGATGATATGGATGGGTTTGCTTCTCAGTTTACTTTGGATGGATGGGCTGAGGCCAGTGGGATGAGGTTCAACAAGGCCAAGTGCCAGGTCCTGCACTTCACAGAACCACCTAGGTTGGAAGGGACCTTTTAAGATCATCTAGTCCAACCAATGAAAATAAAAAAAAAAGCCAAACAATAAAAAAAACACCCAAAAATCCCCACAAAAGAACAAAAAACCTGCACAAACCCCACACCACACCCAAACCAACACAACCCAACACTAATCCATATCCCCGAGCAACATGTCAACTCATCTCTTGACTACCTCCAGGGATGGTGCCTCAACCACCTCCCTGGGCAGCCCATTCCAATGTCTGACAACCCTTTCAGTAAAGAAAT
>JAOTQQ010000032.1:13501396-13577566 GCA_026546715.1 Gallinago undulata
GGGGCGGGTGGCGCCGACCGTTAACGGCGCGTGAGGGCGGCGCGCGGCTGAGGGGGAGCCGGCCCGTGGCGGGGGGTGCTGCCCCACTTGGAGGGAAGGGTGCGTTCGGACGGTGAAACCCGGGCTGAGGGGAGGGAAAGGAGGGGGGGGACACGGGGCTGAGGGGGGGCGGGGGGTGCGGGGCTGCCGCCGCCGTGACCCTGCTGCTAACGCCGGGGCTTTCCTCCCGCAGAAGATGTTGGTGTACTTCTGGGGGTTCCTGTACAGCAGGTACCTGCGGTTCTGGCTGAAGTGGATCTTGCGGCTGCTGACTCAGAAATGCGAACTGCAGCGCGTCTTTGACGGCTTGAAGGCAGGGGCGCGGCGGACGCTGAGCATAGGTAATCGCAGAATCCTGTAGAGTGGCTCGGTCGGAAGGGACCTGGAAGGTGGGATCAATCGCAAAATCATTTCTTTTGGAAAAGACCTCTAAGATCATCGAGTGCCAACCATAAACTCAACACTGCCATGCCCACCGCTAAACCATGTCCCCAAGTGTCACATCTACGTGTCTTTTAAATACCGCCATCCGGTTCCAACCCCTGTGCCATGGGCAGGGCTCCTCCCACCAGACCAGGTTGCTCCAAGCCCATCCAGCCTGGCCTTGAACACCTCCAGGGATGGAGCAGCCACAGCTTCCCTAGGGAACCTGTTCCAGTGTCTCACCACCCTCACAGGAAAGAATTTCTTCCTGCTATTTAATCTAAATCTCCCCTCTTCCAGTTTAAAATGGTTACTCCTCGTCCTATCGCTACACTCCCTGATAAAGAGTCCCTCCCATCTCTCCTGTATTCCCTCTTTTAATTTACTGGAAGGGCGCTATAAGGTCTGGTTTAGATCTTTAGAAGAGTCGTGAAAAGCAATCATTGGAAACCAGAACCTGTCCCAAGTGCAGTATGCATCCCCTGGATCGTGTTTTCACCGTTCCATCCTTTCTCCCTACTCTGTGAGAACTTTAAATCAGAACATCAGACCTAGTTTCCTTGCCTGTTTCCAGTTTGCTTCAAAAAGTGAATCAGAATTCTGGTATTTTCCACTCGGAGTCTTCCCCATCACTTTGTGGATGTTCTTATCTTCCTGTTATTAAAAAAGCCACACAGAACAGACATGAATGCATTTTGGGGTGGAGGTGTTGAGGGAGGAAGAGGTATTAAATGCACAATTCTGCTTGATGCAGAATTTTGATCAAAAATAGTAACTTAAGAAACTACTTTCTAGTTCTTGCCATTTTAACAATAGCTTGAGGAAGTGATTTACCTTCCTTGTGCTCCAGTAACAAACATGAAAACATTTCTAAGAATGGAAAAAATAGACATATTTTTTGTCTTTACACCGTTTCAAATTTATCGTTGCTTCTGTAATTGGTCAATGTTTTAAAAAAAAAATCTGAGTATTTTCAGCATTGTACTCGGGGATTATAAAAAAAAATAATTGAGACTTTCAGTTGCCTGATACCTGTTGATTTTAAGACTGAGCAACTTTGGATTAATTACTTGAATAAAAGGGTTGCAAAATTTTATAGTACTTACATGCCACCAGAACACCTATTGTCAGTTATTTAAAACAATTAAATTTAACTGTGACATTTACTTTTTTTTTGTATTGCAGAACATTCACTGACGTCATCAAAGAATAAGGTAAAAGATATTAGAGATTAAACTGTAATAAAACCTTATTTCAGTGACAGATCCCAGAAAAGAACACGCGCATTTACTTTCAGACTAGCTGTTGCACAGAGCTTCTTGTTCTTTGAGAGGGTCAGTTCTCCCTGTCACTACAATCTCCTTTGCTGTTTTTGTAGAAACCAGAGGTATGATATAGAGAAGTGATACGGATAAAACAATTAAATGCAGTGCATGCAGTAATGTCTTGAATTGTTGGAAAAAATTGTAGTGCAAGTTCGCAGGTAGACGTTTAACTGACAAGCTCACTCCAGTTGTTTTGTAGCAGTTACACTTAAGCTAGCACTTTAAACCCTGAAATTTGTGTATTTTGAGCAAAACTTTTTCATTAGCAGCGAGGGGACTGCATTCTGCCTTTTTCTAGCTGATCACTGCAATGTGATGTTGAGAGAGAATTAGTAACTGCCACAAGCATCTTTGTTGCAGTAGAGCACAGTATGGGTGGGTCTTTTAGCATCTCCCAATTAAATGAGTAGATAAAATCTACTAATGTTCCATTTTAAAAGAGTTAACCTTTTGCTTTACTGAAATGAAGCTGCTTTGGTATTAGCATAAGTTGTATTAAAGAATGCATTGTGACCATAAAAAGGTCAAGAAGACAAAGTTAAATGTTGTGAAGTGGTTTTAGCTAGGCAGCGTATAATTATCATTACTAGTATTTGCCCTTTAGAAGACTGCAGAATAGCAATATCTTAAGTTCTTTCGTTTCACCTCAGCATTGAAACCTCAACTTTGTTCGTTCGCTCTTTCCTGATTCTGCACCATCATGTCCTTATTGAAGTTCTACCACCTTTGCTACTCAGTAGCTGCGTTTGTTTCAAATGGATTAAGAACCTGTTTCAACTCAGCATTTGAAAGCAAACCAGAACCTAAACTAAGCAACTCTTGAGCTTTTTATTTATGGCACTCCTGTGTAAAGATTGTTTGTTTACACTCTGTCAAAGTTACAAGTTAAGCTTTTATGTAATTATTGCAAATATTTTATATGCAATTTGAGCCCGCTTATTGTAAACATTTGCAACAAATTGACTGCTCTTGTATAGTAAAGGGTGCATACAAGACAGGTATACAGAACCTGAGAAATAACAATAAAGTAGATGTTAGATTTCTGCATTCCTCACGAGATCTTTTCCTGTGTTAACTTCCTAGGTTTTAAGAAATGCTGTACATGTTGAGGAAGGTGAAGTGGAGAAGTGTGTCAGAGATGTAATGAAAGAAAAGAAAATTGCACAGAAGGACACAGGGTACGTTTAGAAGCCAAACATAAGTTCATGGCAGATGATTTTGACTTCTTGATGCATTCTTGTGGTTTCTTAATCTGATACAATATTTAGGCCATTCAGCATAGATCTTTAGAATGAAATTATAAAGTATGGTTACATCCTCTTCAGTTCAGAAAATAAATTGCTAAGTTTTAAATTGATACAGATTTGGGATAACGGCATCTCTGTCTTGCAAGTCCCTTCTCTTACTCCTTATTTCTAAATAATATGATTATTGCATAGATTGATTACATGAACTATGTGATTGCTTAGATATTTGAGGGGGTATAGTGATGCCTGATTAATGTTTGCATTCATCTGCATAAGTAATTATAAGCGATTCAGAGGAAGAATTGTGAATAGTCAAAACTTTAATGAAATGCTTCTTTGAAGCTGTAAGTATTTCTGACAAAGTTTCACTTTAAGACTTATAAAAAGCCTGGGGGTAGGTGAAGGTACAGGTTTCAGTATGATATATGGAGTTTTCTTGTGTGATCACAGATTTTAGTAAAATTATTTTTTATTTCCATAATTTAAGTGAATAAGGCCTGACTCAGCAGCACTAGAACCAGCTAGAGGTTTTTTTTTGTTTTTTTAAGTAGAAATATGATCCATATAACAGTATACTTAACTCACATGCTATAGTTTGAAAATTAAACATAAGCACTTCCTAATTGTAGTGGTTTTGTTACCTTAATATAAGAAAGGTCTTTTCTGGTAATTCAAGCAAGAATTTATGGCTAACTACGACTCTATAGCTTCTGTGTGTGATGTTTTGTTATTATTTCAGGTTTAAGACAAATCTGCATATATCCTTACTGCAGATATCAGGTTATAAAAAACTTTATTTGAATGTGGAAAGTCTGAGGAAGGTCCCGTATGATTCGGATAATGAAGAACACGAGGAGCAGTTAATTGAGGTGAAAATAATCTTTTCAATACAAAAGCTATTTGTTTGTGCTTTTTCCCCCTCCAAGTGCAATAGCTTGAATTAACTTCATTTATTGGTAGTATTCTTACCAGCTAGCCTATTTAAAGCTCTTTTCTACTTGTGAACTGCTAAGCCATTATAGAAGTGACACACTAAAACACAACATCAAAGCAAAACAAATTAGTAAACTAGAATTGGTTGCACTAGGATTACTTGGTGTGAAATAAGACATAACAACAACATATTAGTAGCAAAATAATTTTGTAACGGGCCACTGAAGGATAGTGATAAAAACCTAAAAAGATATTTATGCACATGTCTAACTTTGTAAACCAATAATTACTAAATGATAAAGACACTAGTGTTTTCTTATTACTGCATCCCAGTCAATGTCAAAGAGGGTAGTTTAATGCTGGAAGAGAAAAAAAAAAACCACCTATCAGGGATGTATCTTAGGTAACAGTAAATAATAGCAAGCAAATAATATAATAATGCTTGAGGCTTTTTTAAATAGCTTCTACTATGCAAATATATTAGCATGTCATTCTCTTAGCATTTCCATAATTACCTCAGCTTGCTACGCAGTCCCAACATTGACGTGTTAAGCATTCGTTGAGAATTTGTGTTTCAGTTTATAACTGTCCTATCAGAAAATGATACACAAATTAATTTCTGAAGTGAAACAAATCTTTTTCTTCAGTATTGATACAGTAGCTTTGTCCATGGAAGGGAAATTACCATGTTTAATGTTACATGAAATAATTTTTGTAATTGCTGAAGTAAGCCATTGTAGTATGACTCTGGATTGCCACTAATGGAAAAGAACAGTGTGCAGGTTGTATCCTGTTGCTTGGTGAATAGTTTCTAATACGCAGCAGCAAGTGCTCTGAATTAAGTGACTTGGAATACTCTAGCAGCTGGGCATAACATGGGAGTGTATTTGTGCAGCTTTGGAATTTGCTGATGCCTCATGAGAATCTGAAGGCCAGAATCACCAAGCAGTGGTGTGACATCGGCTTCCAAGGTGATGATCCCAAAACGGACTTCAGAGGAATGGGCCTGCTGGGATTAGTGAATCTGGTGTAAGTGAAAAGAAGTATTTATTTTCTGTTTTAATTTTCAATAGAGCATGTGGCTGAGTAATCTAATACTTGTGCTAAGCAAGTCAGTCAATAGATGAGTTCCATCAAGGCAGTTTACCTGCAAGGAGTTTCTAGGTGCGTCCTAAAAACTTTTCTGAACTAATTTTCAATATCTATATATTTTCTCTACCTAGTGCTAGTTCTTATAAAGACTGAATAGAAGCAAACAGAAACGATGACTTCTGTACAGTAAAAAAATCAGTATTTTCTAAATACGTCAACATTTCTAGTAGCTGCTTCTCTGTAAATGTGTGGCTGGGTAGAGGCCAGCGAGGGGAGGAACAGAAAGTTGCCCAAGACACCTTATTTTTTTGTTGCCGTATTATAGATTTGATAGGTTATAACTTAAGAAATAACTTGTCAGAAGCTTTTAAAATTCCTGAATTAATTACTGTAATGAATAATAAACAGATTTGTGTAACTTTACTAAGCTAATTGTGGATTTGGTGAAACTTTTTATTTGATGTTCAGCTCAAAACTATTCTTTTCTTTACTGTATTAGTTTATGCTGAATATAACTTAATTTGCTACCTTTTCCTTGGTCTTCATTTTGTGGCATTTTTCAGTACAGAGTAGTATCCAGCTTTAGCTTAAAGATACACGTTTTGATGTTGAATACACGATTATTATTTTTTTTGTATGAACTTAAAAAAAATAATAATGGAAGATCCTGTTTTACACTGACAGGTATTTTAGTAAGCATTACACCAATGAAGCTCGTCAGATCCTTTCTCGTTCAAATCACCCAAAGCTGGGGTAAGTCAGTATATGACTTTTTGTGGCTTGTTCTGTGTAAGAGTTTATGTGAAGACTGCCAAGTATGTGTCCTGAAAATAAAGAGGGTAATAAAATAAATAAATTTGTGGGGTTTTTTTCCATTAAAAGGTGAAAAAAGGGCCAGAGTAGAAAGGCATGAGAAACCGAACACAGAAATCAATTTCAGTCTGGGAACTACATGCAACTGTTTTTTCTTTTCAGAATAGACTTGCTGGAACAAAAATAATGCAAAATATTGGCTTTGGTTAATACAGTGAACACCTTTAGCATGCTTTGTTGTTGTTCAGGTTTAACTTCATTTTTGAAAACTGCATATTATAAGACTTAGCTTGTTTTACAGGGAAATATACTTTAATAAAAGCAGTCAGATACAGAGGAAAGCTGTTAAACCTGCGTATACCATCTGATCCATCTAATCCCCAGATAACTCTTTCACCTACCAAGAATAGGAAGCTTTCATGGCTTCACTTGTAAATAATACGACCTTGAATGTGACTGTGTAAATAATGCAACTAGGTCATGAATAGGATATCAGAGACATTTAGATCAATTAAATACCCATATTATTGACATGAATGAATTCTTTTTTTAATTTCCCCTTTGCCCTGGAAACACTTGTTTTAGCACCACAATAGAAATTCTTAAAGGGCTGTTTTCTCTACCATGCTACAGAAAAACGGTATTTTTCAGCTTGAAGAACAGGTTTAAGCAACCATTCTATTTATGCTCTAACAATTTTGATGTCCAATTTTTAATATTCCAGAAGATTAAACGACATCAAATGAGCAAATCAAGGTCAACGTTGATTAACCTTACCACCCCATTATTTGCCATACTATTGTATAGGAAACTAGCGTTTTTAATTAACTTTTATGTGATTGGATACACCGAGGAATGGAAAAGAGCTGGCTGTTAACTGGAATCAGCTTGTCAACAAGTACAATAGCGAAAATTTACTCTGACAGTTATCCTAATGCAGACTGTTTCAGGGGAGCTTCCAAGTCCCTCGATCCACAAGGTAAAACATGACCTATGATTGGTGTTGCAGATATTCTTACGCAATAGTTGGAATCAATCTGACAGAAATGGCATACAGCTTACTTAAGAACGGTGCTTTAAAGTCTCATTTGTACAACATGGTCTCTGGATCACCGCAGATGGACCACTTCCATCAGTTTTACTGTAAGTATCTGTAGCTTCTTTGGTGCAGACCACTGGCGGGAAGCCTACAACATAGAGTTTAGGTGGTTTTGGAGTAAGTTTCCACTCTTCTCATTAGCCAGAGCAAGCTGTTTATCTTTTGGATCAAGTATTGGAAATGCACCTGATGCTTAAACATTGTGCTGCAGAAATGTAGGTTTGATACATTTCTATATATTAAGGACTGCAGTCTGAAAACTCAGTAGATTTATTTTTTTTATTAGTTATTAGTGTCCAAAAGCTTGCTGTTGACCAGGAAGGGACACTCCCTATTTTAAGGGATTGAATAGAACCTAAAGGATCGTTCTATTTCTAGCTAGATCAAGGCAGATTATTGTGGAGGTCATTTTTGCAGATCAGTATTTTATTTTCTTCACAGGTTATTTGGTTTATGAATTTGACAAGTTCTGGTTTGAAGAAGAACCAGAAAGCATTATGCACTTCAATCAGTACAGAGAGAAATTCCATGAAAAAATTAAGACGCTTCTGCTGCATTGTGATGTGATACTAACCTTACAAAATAAAAAGAACCCTTAACTCCTCTGCAGTCTACGAAGTTCTGCATCAAAAATGGAATCATGCATTTGGATGGAAGTTTTGCATGTTTCACCAAAAACTGTTTAACAATAGAACTTACTTTTTTTTTTTTTTTACATTTTTTAAAAAAATATTCAAAATTCAGTTAAGAAAGCTTGGACAATCAACCTCTGTTTACAGGTCTTTATATGCTATTCTCCAAAGGACAGCTTTTAAAAAATAAAAAACAAGCAACAAAACAAACAAGCAAAAACCAACCAACAAACCAACACAAAAAGCAACCCACAAATCTCAAGAGCCTCTGGATCACTTGCTTTCACAATTTTTTTATACCTCTTGATGCAGGAGCATGAAACAGGTATTTATGCTGCATCGTGTTTACCATGAATAGGTTTAACTGTTAATTGTCTTTTTAAAAGCCTCTTTTAGTTGAAATTACTCTGATTTTAGACTTTTTGTGTTCTTGTTCTTTATGTGCAGCCGATTGTTCAGTCAATGCTGAATTTCTCTGATGAAGAGGTCCATGAAAGGGATGTATTAATTACTTATGATTTTGGAGAAGAGGCTTAATCCATCAACACACTAATGTGCTTATTAGAAACTACTTCCGGCTAAGGAAGTTTTTTTATCTGTGGATTTGTACCAGCAAATTTCTATGCTTGGAAGAAGCTCAATTTGCTAACAAACGAAAGGAACCGGAAATCATCAGTGTGAGGATCAGATCCTCAGACTAAAGCTACTCCTTCTAAAAATACTCCTACTGTAAGAATCTTCATTTATTTCTAATCTGACCTCAGCTGCTCAGGCTGCTTGACTTTGTATCTGTTATCAGCCCTGTCTTTTAGCAGCTAATGGGGTATTCTCAGTGGGAAGTACAAGGGAGTTAGTTTAGCCCTTTGGTAAAGTTGACTCATTAAAAACCATTATTGCAGCTGCAGTCCCTATTTTGTGAAAATAAATTCCCACACAAGCACGTCTCTAACAAAGATGCATTTTCCATGGAAGGGATGCAACTGTGACACATTCCTTAATCTTGGCATCCTCAGACAATCTAGTCAATAGGACTTCATATCTATATTGTGACTAATTATTGCTTAAAGCAAGTTTAAACAGATTTGGTATGACCATCACTTCTTTTTTTCTAAAGCCTACTAAGTGCCTTCTGCTTTATTCAATCAGCATTTTATTTTGATTCTGTAACAGATCACAGCCTTAGAAACTTGAGTTATTTGGGAAAGATTCTTTCAGTATATACCTAAATAGCACACAGTGGCACAAAATCTGTACACTAACAGAAGCTTTCATGCCTCTCTTTATTTTTATTTTTTCCTTAAAAATCATCTCAGGTAAATTAGTTAACTTCTGGACCTGATGTCCCTGAGTCTCAAGCACCTCAGGATACCATTTAGGTTTCCCTGTTGGTACACAGAAAGGGGGGATTGTTGCTCTGTTTTAACTGTTACTATGAGAGTGTGGGAGCAACTTCCTAGAGAGTAGAAATATCAAACACGAGAACAAAAAAAAAAAACCACAACCCCCTTTTTGTAATGAGTGAGGTTACACTACATATGTATTAAATGTATTATTACAATATGTAATACTACATCTCCTTGGAGATAATCAAAACCCAACTGGACGTGGTCCTAAGCAGCCTGCTTTAGGTGACCTTGCCTTGGGCAGGGGGTTGGACTAGTTGATCCCCAGAGGTGCCTTCCCACCTCGGTAATTCTGTGAGTCTGTATTGTGTAATTAGTGAATTCTTGCACTGCATCCACCCAATTCCTCTTGATCCCTTAATTGTTGGTGATCTCTGATTTGCGAGAAAACTCCTGATCAGGGTAGACAGTATATATTTAGGAGGTAGTGGACTTGTGTTTTCTCTTTATACTTTAGGTATGGATGAGAGTTAAACATTTAAGTTTAACACATGCAGGCTGGAGAAGGGTTTGTCTCATCTGTGTGGGGTTGATGCTAATCTCCTAAAAACAAAGCAATGTGAAGGTGTTTTAAGGAGTATTTATGGTTATGCTGCCGCTTGTGGGCTGAACAGCTGAACTGACTAAATTGGGTACAAAACTGACCACAGGAAGCCTAGTTCTTTTGCTGCTCCCAGGTCCTGTAATTCTCACCAGTGAGAAAGCTGAGATCCTGTAGAGAATGTTCTGGGATGCAGGTCCTGCAGCAGCATTCCATTTCTCTGACCCTTGTAGATACTAGACATTCCTAAAATCTGAGGAAGGAAGTGGAAAGCCTACTCTTTCCCAGTGGCTGAGAGGTTAGTTGTCTGTTACTTTCTAGCCCCAGCTTCTGTCATTTCCATGTTCCTTCATTAATAATTTTTGCTATTGCTCGTAGATCTCCTTTTGCAAGCAACAGGAGACTGGTTTTTTTTTCTTATTTCAGAAGTGACGCCAATATGTTTAGCAGCAGCAGGAAAGGAGATCCCATTCTTTATTTTCATCTACTGCTTGCTAGCAAGTAACAAAATTGCTTGAGCCACCTCTGTAGAACACTCCTCTGTGGTAGAGTCTACAGCTCATTAGCAGCTTCATTCGTTTTTTGTTGTGTTTTTTTTTTTTTTTAAATAATCAAGGTGTGAGCTGGGAGCAAACTGTGGCAGTACATAAGGGAAAAAAACTAAACCCAGCCTTCATCAGATGAGTGAGATATATGGAAGCGCATTAGTTTGCATGTAGTAATTAATTAAGGTGGATGTTTATGTTAGTTCCCAATACCCCCTCCTAGTAAACAGTTAGAATTTGCATGTAATTTCGTATGATCAAGTAGCCCAGTCCTTCTGTCGAGGAGTCCCTCACTAGACATAGACTAGCACTGGGGGTCCCTGTTTTGCACCAGCCGTAGGGTAATTGTATTATGGTAGTAGCTAGAAAATAGATGGGAAAAGGTAAATTTGTGTTTAGGGAAGGGAAGAACAGTGTTTTACTAGTCAGCGGTATTTCATACAAACTCTGCTGTAGGGTGAGAGCCCTAAGGCTATGGAAGATTCAAATGGAGGTATGGCACCTTTCTGCAAGTTGATACGATCAACTTGTTTACCATCAGAATTTGTTGCTCGTGGTGTATTCCGAGTCTTAAAAATTGGTAAATTATCTTCTTGTTATTTATTAACTGTCATGTTTAAAGTATGTATTATCTTATTGGAATTTGCAGGTACTGTTAGTTTCCTAACTTGCTGCCTCTTTAAAGCATTCACTGAGTGAAAGCTTATATGCAATTTTAGAAAAAATCTGAAGACAACAAGGTGGTTCTCTAAATTTTTTGTTGTTGTTGTTCATGTAGCAACTGTTTAACAAACTACCTCCGCTTTTGTTGTTTAGTATATGCTTGAAATGTGGTACCACTACGTGAACAAATTAATCTAAACAGACATTTACCACAAGCAAAAGTAAAATTCTAGTCTTTCAATAAGTAAACATGTTGCTTCTTAAGTAACCAACTTGATTGAAAAGCAATTTGAAGACAGTGCTACTTACGAAGAATGATTTTAAACTGGTTGTGCTTCTGTCAACATATACAGCAGTGTAAGGAACAGGGCATTTTCTTCTAAAGGACAACAGGAAAAGGGGCCGATTTAAGCACCTCAGATAAATAGTTTGGGATTTTCACTCTTTGAAGAGCAAAACAAACAAAAAAAGCAAACAAAAGACTAAAACACACACACAGAAAGCCCCAAGCATTCATTTTCCAGATTTTCTATCCTCGTTTAAATAACAAACATTTTACAAAAAAAAAAAAAAATGTTGCTTAGCCTTGTTTTGAGAATTACCGTGATGAAAAAGTTTGTATTTAGTTAGGTGGGAGTTCAGCAGTCAGTATTTTTGAAAATACTGCTAGTGAGTGTGTAGTAAAGACGTAACCTGGTGTTTCTTTCTGTCACACTTGTTTTGTGTTGCTGTAGTGCAATGGTGATCAATCTTTGGACCCATGTTTCGTGTGTCAGTCTGTAATATTGTCTTTCTCTAGGGAAGGAAAAAAAACAAAAAAACCAACTGGCCCACGACAACTTGGGGGCAGTTTCTTCTTACCACATGTGCTTAGGTAGCTGCATACTAGTAGAAATTTCTGTTTACCACAATACAAAAGCAATAATGTAAACTGTGATGTCTGTGTAATGGAAAGAGATGTTTACAATGGTAGCAAATAAAGAACGAGTTATTCAAAAATACTGTCAATATCAATGTGTTATGGCCTGCTAGAAAACATAATTTCCAGTTAGCCAAGCTCTCAGTTAATCCACGTGCACTGTGATACAAGAAAAAGCTTTATCCTAGCCTCTTTTTTTTGTTGTTTGTTTTGGGGTGGGTTTTTTTTTGGTTGGGTGTTTGTTGGGTTTTTTACCCCGTCAGAGAGGAAAAAGCTCAGAGAACTTGCTTAGAGGTCCCTATGATTCCTGGGCTTGCATTTGTGCCTGGGACAGGCATTACTAGGAAATAACGCTGTAGCATAGAGGGGTGAAATGGTCGGCAGCAGAACAGCTGAGTGTATGGAAGCTGAACTGGAAAAACACGCCGACAGCTGGAACAAAGGCTGGCGGGCTCACATACCTTTTTAGTTTTGAAGTCATGTGTACCTTAAGACAAACGCCAGAAGAAAGGAATAAGATTTAAATCTGAGCAAAGTCCCTGCTACTATGTATTGTGCAGACCAAAAGGCTTCCTGCTTTGCCAGCTGAGTGGCTTCTTAGCCATCCTCTCACTTGGGCCCACACCTCACCTGAAAGAGGGTGGCATCCCTTTTCTCAAATTCTTTTGGTCCGTACTGCAGAAAATAGACCTGACTTCCATCATCTGTAGCACCTACAAAAAGCAGATTGGGCTGGAAGGAGGCAAAGAGCCGGAGAAAGAAAGAGAAAGCCTGATATGTTTTTAGTGTCCCTTTTTGGTTTTTTAACCAAGAAAATATTTTGACCTATGTGTCTTCCACCACGCCCTGACCTCCACATAAACCATGTCAAGTAATTTACTTGTTTTTTCAGTTCCACTTGTATTTCTCAGGTAGCCTGTTTCTACCCCTGAATCTTGGTGCCCAAACGCTTCTATTGATGTACCAAAGTGCCCCTCCATGAGAACTACACGGTCTCACCTGCAGCAACATCTAGTTCCTCAGCAGCCTAGAGCAGGCCCTGCGCTACAGAAACACCCCACTCCTCCAGACCCCCAGGGTCACATCGGTCAGTCACGCAAACACCAGCTACTGTGGAAAATGGGATGAGAAAGCAGCTATTCAGGAAACATAAACCAAGATACTGAGTATTACAGAAAAGAGAAGAGCCAGAGATTAATTATCTTGTGATGTGATGGCCTTTAAGACATTACCTGCCATCACGTATTGGGAACATCTTGCACTGTAGCTAAGGCTAATGTCCTGCATTTAATTCCATGTTCTCCCAGCTCTGAAACACTGTCACACAGTGACCAGCATGTCACACGTTTCCATTAGCCACAGTCTAACATAATAGTCATTGCCACAGTTTTGTTCTAATTATTTGCTGTCGGGTTAATTTATATTTTCAGTATTGAATAAATCAGCACCTTAAATGAGCATTAAAGGTCACAATTAAAAGTCAACTTTCCTTCTTGCTATAACATAACCCCTCAGCATGTATGGGAGCTGGTGAGCTCCAGCCACAGGCCAGCCCTCTCCCACAGCGCTGGGCGCTGATGCCAGGGTCCAGGAGGGGGGTCCGGCCATGGGAAGCTCGTGCTCCAGCTCAGGAACGGGCCAGGACATCAGGCTGAGCTCACCTACCAACCCCTCGCTATTCCTCAGCGTCTCCTCATATTTTTTCCAGATGTTTTAGTCTAAGCCCAACTAGTCCATTTTTTCTTACAGAAATGGATACAACAGCATCAAGTATTTTTTTACTGTTGGCTGATAAAAAGCATCTTCTAGCTACCCTGTACCTCGTTATTACTGCATTACCAAGAACTGGAACAGAGAAGAGATGATGGTTTAGTCACTCACAGAGATGCCAGAAGTTTGGAGAGTAACAACACAGGAACCCAGCAGACTGGTGGGGACCTGGCGAGCTGTGCCCCCCACCTGTGCTACCCTGCTACAGCCACAGGCACCTTCTCCCATCTATTGTCTTCCCCTTAAGGCAGGCTGTAGCCTTGCAGTGCTCATGCACCAGCTTTGCTTCACTGCTCTAAGTAACCTGATGGAATCCCAACTCTTCCCAACAGTTTCACGTTGGTTTCCATATTACACCTACTGTTGAGAAACCCAATCATTACCGTTTCAAAACGCTGCTGCAAGATGAATAATATGACAAGAGAGATCCAGGAACTCAGAGGGCACCCAGCTGAGGAACCAGACCTATCTGCATAGCCTTCCCAGCAGAAGCACCACGTCTTTGCTTGGCCAACTTCTTTAAGGCTCTTCCCTTTCTCTCCCACAGGCCCCTTGCACACCACACCAAAGACCACACCAGACCCCAACATCTTCATTAATGGCACAACACCTGACATGCTATCACAGAAGTTCCAACATCACCAAATAAGAACCCCTAAGGTGCTTTTCTCTTTATAATCAGTTTCAGCATCAAATTTTCAGTAGGTTTAACACATCGCATAAGGAGCTTTCTGTCTGCTTGCCCAGCACTCATGTAACACAAACCTTCACCAGTCTCAAAGACACAACCCTTGGCTCGAACGCTGAGCAAGCAGGAGCTGTGAGATGTTACACTGAAGGAAACAAGCACCGTTGAACATTCCTATGCTATCAGCATCTGAGTAACTTGAAAGACAGATTGAAGAAAAAAAAAAAGCTTGAGAAGAACGTTTCTTTATAGCTTTTTTAAACTAAACTCTTCAGTTCACAGATTTGAGAAGACCCTGTCTCAAATCACACAAAGCACCAGACACTTCTAAAGCCCCCCTGACTTGCTTGTGTAGCATAACTACATGTACAGGTAAGACTTTAAAAAATAATCACTCACGTTTTCTCGAAGATTCCACATCACCGTGTGCTTGTCAGTTGAACTCTTCTGTAGCTCTCCTCTCACCAGCTCCCAGCCAGCTACTGAAGAAGAGGTTACAGCAGATCTCGTCATCCAGCAGGCAACTGCCAGGTGGCCATTTGGTGTGGCCCTAATCAGGTGAGCAGCCTCACCCCAAAAATCTGGAGAAAATCACCTCACCTGGCTGCTACCTGTAGCAAAGCCATTCTTAAAGGTGACCTGTCTTACACCGAGGAGCTTTGGTGACACGATCAGGAAGGTAAGGAAGGCTACTGGAGCAAACCAGAAAGAAGCTGCCTTCTAGAATGGCTCCTGTTGTCCCAGAGTCCCACTTGTGGGTGCCTCTTCTCCTTAGGGGGTCTGTAACAGCAAAACAACTTTCATGATGCGCTGTACCCCCCAGCCCTGTGGGTGGGCGTGGAGCAAAGCTAGCAAACCCTTTTAAGATCCAAAACAGTTTCTCACCAGTGGTCTCTGCATCTCTCGGGCTTAGTGGAAGATTGACAATAGGCTTAAGTTCACTTTGCCATGACAGACACTTAAAAGAGTCTTAAAAACAATTTAAAACACTTTAAAAAAATTAAAACACTTAAAAACAATTTAGGGATCTGCAAACTTAAAAAAGTCAACAGCCTGCTTAAGGATATTAACCCTTAGTGCTGAAGATTTCTGTGATAATCAGCTGCCAGGCATTACAATAAAGCACTCTGCTCTGGCCTTTACATCTTAAGTTAAAACAAAGTCATATTCTTCAAAACAGTGATTACAGCTTCAAAAGAGTATCACTACTTGACACACATTAACTCATCTACACAGTCTCATACGCAGAAAGACTATATTGCTTGTTCATACTGCTCTATGTACTCTATATACGGCTAAATCATGAGGGAGAGAATTCTACTCCCGACAGAAGGAAAAAATATCAACAGTAAACTGACTGAGACAAGGGAGAGATGAGCGCTGCTCAGAAATTAACAGCTGTGTTTTGCAAATTAACTTTACATACACACAAATAGATGGTTAAGTTTCAAAACCGTAGTTGACTGAACAGAGCCCATCCGGTGCTGTTCCGTCACAGCCAGGGTTTGAGGCTGATCGTCTCAGCTCACCAGTACCCTGCAAAAACATTCTACTGTATAAAGCCTTAAGAGCAGCAACGCGCAGATGGGTCATAAAATACCTGGGGGTCTTAAAAAGTAGTAACAACTGTTGTCACCAAATGTGAGCCGGGAAAACCACTGACTGAAACGGGGCAGTGTGGGAGAAGCCTGCACGGGGTTGCTTGTGGCAGATTGAATTAAACAAGTTCAAGTGTTAAACAAAACCAGGCATGGAAACAACAAACACTTTTGTTCTGAAACCTGGCATTGAAGATCCGAAGTCATTTGTCTTGTGTAATGAACCGCCACCACCTACTTTTCCCTCTAGCATGATTTTAATAGTTAAAAATCAAATCTGTGCAGAGTGTACTTTATTTGTTCACATTACCTATTTGTGGTTAAACACCACTTCATCTGACAGTTTAAAAGCATTCTTTTAAAACAAAAGAATTCAACATACCTTCTGCTAAAAAAATCTGCAAGTTACATGGATGCAATATACAGGAGTATAAAAAAAAATCAACAGTATTCTACAGAAAATATTTTCAAAACAGCAAATAAAGATTAGGCATGTAGGCATGATCCTGAACTGAACAAATATGAATTTAAAAACAGCTAACAAAATTAAAAAAAAAACCAATCCTGAATATCTGTACAAAAGAAGCAAGGATTCAAAGTGCAGGTGCTCCAGTTTTCATTTTAACACATTATTCAGTAAGTTGATACAGGATACTATTCATTTTATATAAAGTGACAGTGTTCTCAGTAAGACTTAAACATTCAGTTACATTATCTTGCAGATTTTTCTCATTACTGCTACTTTACACTGTTGTAAATGAAGACTTACGCAATACAGTTTCTTATTTTCTTAATCTAACAAGAATATAATAAGTTGGTGGTAAAGTTTAGTTTGAAGAGCTAAGCTATATATGCTGTAGATCCAGCCTTAAAAGTGTATGTATATATATATTTTTTTTTCTTTTTAACTTTTAAAAACAGTTTTCAGTTTTTAAAAAGAGACTCTGCCAATCTGTTCTGGGACCTGCATACCCTGTCTTTGGAGCACACCAGCAAAGCTTCCAAGCCCACTGGTTAGGAATACAGCTCCAGACAGGGTCATGCTGGAAATCTTTGCGTGGTGGCCGCAGCTGGGAAAGGGCTTTCTCTCTGCTGGGTTTGGTGCTGCCAGAGGCCACCGAACCCAGGGAAAAGGCAAATGGGCTCTGCCTTCTGTCGGAGCAGAAACCATCACATTTCACCACCTTTGCCTGATGCACCAGCTAGGCTTGGGATGGACTTCTCGCTGTTATTTGAGTGTACCAGTCTCAAGCAGAGGAAGTTAGGAGCCAGGCAGCGGTCACTGAAGTGATTTTTCATACATTTTAAAAAAAATAAAAAATTGAAGCAGACGTTAAAACCCGTTATCCTCTTTGAAAAAAGATTAAAATGTTATATGAACTCAAATTACCCTTCAGGGATGTTGCCTGGAACTTAATTCCACCTACAGTCCTATTCAGGTTGACAGTGTCCCTTTAAATTTTAGGTACTTCTTGCTTTGTTCATTTTTCCCCCTAAGAATCAGATGTCTACATAATGTCTATTTTAAAAATGCACATAAATATCAGCATTAAGTTTATGATTAGAAATTAAGAACTAATCTTTACCATTTCATATTGACAGCAAGGTTAATAATACACACACTTCACTGACAACTGTTATTTTTTTCTGTATTTTGAATAAAATTTGCATTTGTGTAACATTTCCCACAGAAAGAGTGATTATACTTCGAGATAGTTAAGTTTGCACCCCAACATTTTCACATTAGTGAAAACAATCATGTTTTGAAAATAGCAGGGCCTCTGCCAGGTACCAATAAATACAGAATAAAAAAAAAATTAAAAAAAAATACTGCCTTTTATCCCGACATAGTCGAGATTTCATAGTCACTGGCCGAGGTTATTGGTTTACCCATCATCCTTACGTTTTTAGCGTTAGTAATCCTAGCCATCATGGACACAGGCTTGTCAAAGTACCTAACCAGTGCCGGCTCAGTCAAAAGGGAGGCTAAAAATTGTTCAAAGGTAATAGCCCAGTCTCTGTCAATGCTCGTGCTCCTTCGAAGAGAAGTGGTGTGGTTGCTCCGTACCAAAACAGTGTCTTCACCGATGTCCTCACAGTGCAGCTTTTCCTCTTCATGCGAACCTGCACTCAGTACCGAGTAGGAGGACATGGAACTATCATCTTTCGTATCATCATCAGAAATGAGCATGGAAGAACAGGCTCCGTTGTCCCTGGGAGAAGAGTCTTCAAGCTTAATGTCTTCCATCTGCATGCCCAGGGTGCTGTCGGTGCCAACAGCCTCCTCATCATTGGTGACGAGGCCGCTTTGGAACGGCTTGTGCTGTTCGAGGGGGTACTGCTGGTGTTCCTTCTTCGGAAACAGCTCGCTCTGAATGGTTTTGCTGCAATTGTTACTGCTGCCATCTGTCTCCTTTGTGGGCTGGACGCTGAAGAGCTTACCCACCTCACCTATCTCCAAAAGCAAGCTCGTCACAGCAGCCGTGGCGTGGTACAGGTCTTGTTCGTTGGGGTCTTCGCTGAACATATTGTACATTGTCTTGCACAATTCAATGAACTGCCCCTAAACGCACAGAGGGAGGAAACATTAATGAGAGAGCAGGAAACAAATCAGACCAAGATCTACTAAATCAGTTTCAAAAGTCTGGAATGGTGGTATGACGCGTTAGTCTATGTGATTAAACTGAAATTGGAAATAATCTATGTGCGGTCTAGAAAGCACCTGCTACGACTGGGCAGCCAGATGCGGTGCCTCTCAAAAGCTATTTAGAACAAACTGCTGGATGTTTCTTTCAACATATGACAAATTAATTTCTCTGCAGCCACAGGAGGGCAACAGAGGGTGAGCGCTGAAACACTAAGCATTCATTTTGCTGGATATTCTTGTGGGAATGACACTCAGTATAACTAGGGGTCTGATAAAACTATTGAGAACTAATGAAAAATTACATAAGAGAGCTGCAGCACTCTATATTATCAGTGGGAACTTAGTGGGACGTGAGCCTTTTGGAATTCAAAACTCACAAATTAAATAGGAAAAAGATTCGCTTAGGGCTACCTTAAGTAAGAAGCCTTGCTCTACAGGGAATAAACCTTCCCTATGTGCTCTGGAGAAAGTCCCAGTGGGTCTCCTCCTCCTTAGCAGCTATGGATCTAAGGGCAGTAAGACTGACAGTACAAACTACAAAATATTAGATGCTTCTTTCAGATAATTGTAGTGGACACTATGAGTTGGCTGGGGATATTCAGTGTCATCTCACCCTTTGTCCAGAGATCAAGATACGTTATCATTCCTGCATGTATGTATCTCATTTTTAGGATGTTTTGGGAGCTGAATGCCAGTTAACGTATGTTGAAAACAACTTACTTCTGTAATCAGCTGACTGCTGCTCTGCCAAAAAAGTATCTGCCTCAAAATAAAACCCTCATTTAGTGTTAATGTACTGAATATTTATAGGCATGTGAAGAAAGTTTAAAGTTAATCAAAAATAAGTAATTGTCAGCAGAAGTACCTGATTCAGTTTGGGCAACTCCTTTGTGTTTTTTGCTTTGGATTTATTCTCCTGGCTCCACATTCTCAGATAATTTCGATTCTCTTGTGAGCTCTTCTTGCCTATTGTCAACAAATCACCCAGAGATGCAGGAAAAGTCCATGAAGAAACCTTAAATTAATACTTTTTTTTTTTTCCATTTTCAAATGAGCATCTTTACAAGAAATGAAAGATGTAATTCAAACAGAGACACCATGCATACCTTTGTCTGTTTTCAGACTCACTGTAACAAACCCATCATCTACTCCTTTGTTCCTGCTGTCTAGGCCAACAACTAGGAAGTGGAGGGGCAGGGGGAGAGAGAGATCAGTGTGGTTTCAGATACATACATAATTTTCACGTGTACAGTGCAAAATAAAGAAAAAGTTTACACTGCAGAAAGTGCAGAGTAAAAAGGATAGGACTACATGATGATTTTTGCTTATTCTTAAGTCAGTTGACAAATTCCATATAATTAATAATATAAATAATAAGACAGGGAGCATCTTCGGTTTTGCTTGTGTAGTATGATGATTATTAGCCTGTGTTACCACAACACAAACAGCTTCTAGCATGATATATGTTTGCTAATTATATTAGAGAATCTTCTTTTGTCTATCAGAACTTAAAATTGCCATCTCTGGTCTATTAATTCTTACCTGTATTTTCAAACAACCTTCCTTCCCCTTGTAATCTGAAGGATGGGCAATAGTTCTCTTTTATCAGTGAGAAACTTAATATCATATATCTCAAAGAGAATGCCATTAAGACAACAATGATGAGACCCAGTTTGTCCTTAGGGCACAAAAATACTTGAAACTGCTGAACTATGTTGTGATATACCTTTTGGCTTCAGGTTTTTTTAGAGTATTTTAAGTTCTGATCCAAATATGTCTTGAAAGCCAATATATTTATTCTCATTCTCATCTTAGCACAAAATCACTTCTACTGCAACACACTGATGACATCATTCTGAGAGTGCTTCTGCAATGCACAATCCAGGGGAGTTCTTAGTGTACACGTGCCTGCACCTCTGAGGATATCAAAATATATACAGAGACTACGTACTTCTTTTTACAGACAATAATTTGCTTACAGAGCTTAATCCAATAAAAAAGTAGCTTCCTAAGACACATTGTCTGAAATTCTTTACCTCATCTTTTCATGCCTGAGACAAAGGATGCCTACCGTGTGTACATTCTGGTGTGATGTCTTCAAAAAAGTACTGAGTAGCTTCAAAAGCAGAGTCTGGCTCTTCTTGCTCAGGGGATGGATCTAAGCAATACAATAAAATTCTTTCATTAAAAATTCCATCCTTTAATTAAAAACTAGAACACATTTCCATTGATACATTTAGAATTGTCAGTTTCCAGCAGTGAAAGTGTGAGGATGTGATGGGTTAGGAATCATCTCTCTTCAGCTCACAGGAGATGAACCTGTAGTGTCTCCTCACTGATATCCAGATGTTTGCCTTCAGAGCCTGGCTTGCCCATCTTCCCCTGCCTACTTCCATTAAGTTCTTCTGTGCAGCTCAGCATGTCCTAAGCAGGGTATGAACCCTTTCCTAGCTGGAAACAGTCTGCCCTGATTTGATATGAGTTTACCAGTACCTGAATACCAGAAGCTGCAGTCTTAAAAATGGATCTCTTCAGTTATAATTCAATAAAACTGTATTTTTTTTCCAGTTAAATCAATGAATCACTCAAGCCTACCTCCAGCACAGCCAGCTGTGAGCCCTTAGGGATGCATGTTCAAAGCACATGAAGGTGAATGTCCTCTCAAAGCTTTGAGATACCTTTACCAGAGGACATAAACACGCACAAGAATTAAACTGCCCAAACACTTACAACATACTTAAATTGCAGATTCAGTGAGGACAGCAATAGGTTCTTTTTGGCACACAAGTGACAAGCAGAGGGGATATAGTTCCAGGACACCATTTTCTTCAGGGACAAAACTGTTTTGAGATGTTCCCATCCCCTCTGCACCCTAAACTACCTTTCTCACTTAGCTAAGTCCAACAGTTTGTACAGCTCCCTGGAAGACACATCTATGGAACAACCTGGAGCTTCCCTCTGCAAAGGGAAGGGAAGCTCCAGGTCATTCTATAAATGTGTCCCAGAGAGGAAACCAAGAAGAAAGTCTGGGGACAGAAATGAGTAGTCAGAGCATGCAGGATATTTTGAAGTGGTTGCACTGTTAAATAGAAGTGCATTATGGTAACAAACGCTGAAAAACACTGCATTTGTTGTGCATGGGGGAAGTCACCAACCACAGCTAAACAGGCGAGAGACACAAATAAATAGCCTGTTTGTGGCCAGAGCAATAGACGGCTGCATGGGTGCTTTCAGACTTTCCAAATCCATGTCTGGTTATGGTAGAAGCTCTCTTGTTTTACTGCCATATAAACAGCTACAATGATTCCCACAAATTAATTTTTAATTGGGAAATCTAGTCATAAACAACTCCGTTCCAAATTTCTGTTCTCAACAAGACAGCTATTTTAACATCATTTACTTACCAGGCAAAACATGCATTTTGTACAGTAGCTTCAGCTTCTCTGTAAGATCTCCATGGCATGCTGCACCTAAACAACATTATATACAGTATGTTAATACTCAGCATTCAATGCTATTCTATTTTTTACTATTGGTACAATATTTTGCTTTAGAAGCTGCTATATTCACTCTGGGAAGAGCTGTACTCCCTTTACAGCCCGAGATCATAAGGCAGTCACTTGACTTCTAAGGTCATACAGTCTGCAGTAGAAATAGCAAGAGAACACAGACCACCTCATCTGAATTTTGTACTTCAACCCCGAGTCCTTCATTAAAATGCTATTTTTTAATGCTCAAAAATAATCTATGATCTTCACATTACCACTCAGAAAGGCCTCCAGCTGAGAGTTAAGATCTTTTTGTATGGACTTTAAACTTTCTGATCTGAGGATCAAATAATAACATCACATGATTTGGAACAGCAAGATATTTATCAAAAAAAGAGGGAGAAATTCAAGTAAACAGCATATTATCCTTTTTAAGCACAAAACATCCTTATGTTCCTATATCTTGTGTACCATGCCTTGCAGATAATGCTTCCTCTTCTGGTGAAATTACATCTTAGGTCATGCACCCAGGTACCACGCGAAGTGCCCCACTGCTAAAGGTGACATGACATACCCAAAGCACAGAATGGGCTGCAGTTCTGTGTCCTCTGCCAATAGCTAGGGATGTATTCCCCAAAACAGGATTCAAAGCACAGGATATCTGATGACGCATGTACGCTTGCTCCTCTTCCTGTCCCCAGATGTGAAGAGAACTGAAAAAGCTCAACTGATACCACTTTTTGCTTTTCGCCTGAGATGCATCTGTGTGCACTTCATAATGCCAGGCCCTTTTTCCCCTCAAAATGTACATGAATGAAGACAACGCAATGTGGGACAAGTCTACCAAAGTAGATTATCTGGACTCTCTCATGAGATAACCCTCTGGGTCTCCCTCAGAGAGATCAGAAAGTTTTACAACGGGAAGAACAACCTACTGGCAATTTGCAGGAACTGCCTGACTGTTAGCTGCAGTGGGCTACCCAAGATCTGAGGACTGATGCTGTATTATGCCACAAAAAAAATCAGGCCATGTTTATAAAGACAACCTATGGTAGATGTGCCCCTATTATGGAGGGTTGGGAAAAACCTTTGTATGGGTGGATACCTCAACTCAGGCCACCATTTTGACCCATACACTGCAGTACAGGGGTAATTTCATAGGAGAGCCCAGAGAATTCAGTGGCATCCTGCATGGCCCCTGCTTCCCTGAACAGCAAAGCAGATGACCCTGCTGAGGGCCTGTGAACAGCACTGGGGAAGCAGCAAGACCATTCTTAGACCAAACCAGAAATACTTCCTTCTTGGCACCCTGAAGTCACTGGTCTTAAAACCTTCAACAACTTTCAACAAGTCTTGCCTTTTTGTAGTACGAGTCTCAGATGATCCATCACCAGTTTTTATCCAGAAGTTTAAATTTACTTTGTGGTGAGAGAAGGAACTGTGCTTGGAAGAGCATGACTACAGCCTTTGAATCTTTCTACCTGAAACTGCAACAGTGAAAGCTGTCACCATCACACTGCAACCAATGCCCTCTTACCCCTCCGAGGGCTTGACCACCACACCCTTCTTCATGGCATGACAAGGAACAACCTTGCCCAAGCCACCCTTCTGACTGTTCTCCTTCCATCAACATTATGCAGCCATCAAGGTTTTCCTGGGCATAATGTCATATATGCACAGTTTTCCCCCCTGTTTTCTTTGAGGCCTTTAATAAGGTAATTAAACAAGTCAGAACTTTATTCTGTTAATATAAAACTTGGTAGCAACACGAAAGTGTTGGCTTCAGTTACCCCCTCTTGAACGCAGGTGGAGGGGTGTGGAGTGTTTGTACAGCATTGAGCTCTCTGAAAGGATGGGAGGAGCGGTGAAGTTAACACTCTGCTTCCAATATCCCCCTGCAACCTGTTTTTGGGGAAAAGCTGTTTTCAGAAAATAAATATACATTCATGTACTCCTTGAGAGACAACTTTCATGGTACCGACTTTTGCACGAGGCTGTGGGGAGCACTGCAGTCACCAGCAGTCACTGGAGAGGTGGAAGAGCTGCATGGTCTGAGAAGGTAGCATTGCAAACACAGGGTGGGAGGCAGGGGGTGCAATTCAAGTTGATGTAGAAATCTCTCTAGCTTACTAGGATCTTGAGTCAAACACTGACATGCTGCAATCCAGTGTGATATGGTACAGATGAGCTTCTTCACAAGCGTATACCTCAAACAGCTCATAACCGAGGCTGACACCCCTTTCTGAGCAGTGCAACTCCTACAGCAAACTGATCAAGGTCACTCCTTTATTTGAACTTGCAGTAGCAAGACACAGAGTAAACGTACAGAAGAATACGCCAGATTGTTCCACCTTTGCTCAGCAGAGGCCCTAGAGGCACCTGAAGGAGGAGGCTAGAGCCATTTGCTGCAGGGGCTATGGAAAGGCAATGGAGATTCCCAATTGCAATCACAGCGCTCTTGTACCCCAAGGATTTCACGCTGACACAGAAGAAAGGGCCATGAGCCTGTGCCGCAACACGCAGCAGCCCTTTTTACCTCCTCTTCACAGAGCTCCTAGAAGGAGTTAGGGGCATCAAAGAGAGGCTTCAAGTGAACAAACCCTTATGGCCACATGGAGTACGGCTGTTGAAAGAGAAACGGAAATGCTTCAGGTGCTGTGGCTGCTTCAGTCATCAACAAGCATCCCCTGAGATGGGCCATGCCTAGGAAGTACTTGATCAGGATGCTTCCTTTAGGGAAGACAGACTTGCATAACCAGGGCCAGAGTCCAATACTGCTGTTTGGACACAGTAAGAAGAGAGAAGATGGCACCCACAGAACACTCATTCTCTGACCATACTTTCTGGGACAGCCACAAGGAAAAGACAACACCGTCCCCTGTTGAGCAGAAGCATCTTGCCTCAACAGAAGTTATTCCTTAATTAAGAGATTTTCCCAGCCAAGGTATACTGGGTTGGTGAGACAGACTGAAGCAGCTGACGTTTGTGGAATTTTTAAAAGTCCTGGGGCATGGTGAAATATGCGCAAACAAATCCCATGTTGTTTTTGTTGACTATGTTGTCCTTCCTACCATTTATTTGCTCTTAAACAAAAAAAGGGGTTGGGGAGGTTGTCTTTCTTTTTAAAAAAAAATAATTTTCAAGCTGTGCCATGCTGGGCTTAGTTTCTGAAAAAAATGTGGTTTTGCTGAGCAGTTTTGATTGTTTAAGCCCATTTAAGATTTTAGTTCAGTTAAGTTTACAGCCACATTTGTGCTTCTTACATTCATTTCTGCTTACAGTGCTCAAAATGTTCCTTGTTCTTATTACTCATTATTGGTTCTAAAAAATGCTGTCTCAACCATTAACTGGTTGACTGTTATTAACAGCATCCTGTAAGCAGGAAGAGTAGTTAATCCATGGGTTGTGTCTCAGAAGGCCATTTAAGTGTCACCTGGCATCTAGTCCCTCAAATACAATTCAGAACTGCATCGTAGGAAGCACTGCTTTTTTGGGTGGTGTGAAGGGGAGGTGTGCAATCTATTTTACTATCACACAGCTATTTTTCACCTGTGAGAGAACAGGCGTTACCATTGCTGTACAGAGGTTTTAATGCAAGGCTGCATTTAGAGACCTAATGCTTAAAAATACTGTTACAAAGAGTTGCTGAAAGCCAGACTGGGAAACCTTTTCTCCCTCAAAAAGGATCAAAATGTAAAGCTGGAGGAAATGTTGGATTGCCATGAAATAATACATGATAGATGATGAAATGTTGGTCACTTACAGGGAATAACTCCTGCTATTTAAAAAAAAAAAAAAAAAAAGGAGTGGCTGGCTCATCTTTGCTTCTTCATGTTAATCCTGGGGCTTGCACATTCCCTTTGTTGTGATACTGACTTTCATGTCTTGAAATCTTGCCTTTTGAAGACTTGCATAGGCCGTTATCTCCTTTAATGACATTTATTCTCCCTGTCTGACCTGCACCTCTACGTTCTCCTTTTCAGGTGACTTCCATCCTGCTCTCTCTCTCTCAGTCTGCAGGATTGGTTATGGATTTCAGTAGTAATAATAAGTAGTGCCTCTAGTCAGAGGTGCATCTATTGTGAGGTGTGCTACCTTCCCCTCACACAGGGACAAATGTATGTGGGGTGTCAGCAGACTTCTGAAGAGAAGCACTTTTATTCAGGGGCAAACACCACTAGCATCTCACTCTATCCTTCCCTTATATGTGTACAGAAATTTCTCAAATGTCTTCTTCCTGAACAAGCAAGGGAGCAAATGCCGCCTCTCTCCCCTTTCCAGAAGTGGTGGCACTGACAAAAGGTATGAATTCCCAACTCTCAGGGCAAGTTTACGGAGCAGATAACAAAATGCAGTGCCACTGAGAGAGCAACGCTACAGAAGAACATACAAAAGACTTTCCCAAAGGAAATACTTTGATTAGAAGTAATTGCACCAGTAAGCACACAAGCTGAAGGTCATTTTGGTGTTCAGAGTTAGCAGTCAGGGAAATCCTCAGACTCTAACGGATGTGTAGTTTATGTGTGGTCCTTCTGCTAATGCAGACACACCTACTGAGACCAGCCTAAAACCCAGTGGGAACCACTGTCACAGGCATGATAAAATGAACTGAACAGTGGCATGAATAGCTCTTAAAAAGACTTATGCAAATCGGCATACATCAAACTCAGGCTCATTATCTGATCACTAATATAACATCTACGTTTCTGAAGGGCTGGATTTGCTTTAGAAACAAACTGGTTTGGTCAGATTATTTTGAGAGTGCTGTGAATCCTCCTTACTTAGCCCAGAGACGAATTCGCGGAAGTTGATGAGCAGGTCTCCGTTTTCGTCAAGAAGCCTGAATAGGCGCGCAGCCAACACATCTGAATGTGTTCCACAGGCCCAAGGGAAGAGGAGAGCAAACATCCCCTTGAACTGCTCAAAGTCGATACGGTACTGCTCCAGATAGGGCAAGCTGGGATCATGCCGGTCAATAGCATTGCTGTTTCCTCCCCAGTAGCAGCTGGTCAGATGCTCTGCCTGAACAGAAGGCAAATACTGTGAGATTGTCATCACCTCTGAAAACAACTCATCACTGTCGATGGTAAAAAGAATAAATCCAAACAACTCATACACACACATTCTTAAAACAACACAGGACTAGTAAATGTATTTCCATCTACCCAGCCCTTGCACTTCTGCAAGGGATTTCTCCTCTAAACAGCTCAAAAAGACATCCCCCTATAAAAAAAAAAAAAGAAAAGAAGATAAAGCAAAACTTTTTCTGCTTCCCAGGCAGATGAAACATGAAATACCTGTTTTGAATGGAGTAGTAAGCAGCTGTGACTTGCACATATACAAAGGGTCATTGTGCTTAGTCACCTCCTTCAATCTCACCACACAGTCAAGTAAGAAAGGGGCCTCTTATGAATTCTTTCATTTCATAGCATATGAAAATGGCTTGTTTATTTGGAATATTTTTTGTTGAATTGTACAGTCTCAAAAATACTGTAGAAAGTCCTGCTCTTTCAGTCTTCCTGAAGTCAGTGAAAGGTCTGGAGCTGATTTGGGTAATCTCATTCAAAATGATTCAGAAGCTTAGAGAAAGAGATCCTAGCACTGCAGTGATCAACAGGGGTAGACTGTCTGACTTGGTCTCACTGATTCCATGGAAGACTAAAAGAAGGCACTGCAGTATTCAGACAGTTGTAAAACCTGTCATTACAGATGGGAAATTGAAAGGAGAAAAATTCCTCATGGTATACCAAAAAAATCTCTGTTATAACAAAGCAAAAGAAGAAAGTATCTTGTTTTAAGGCACTGAGCATAAAAGGAAAGCTAAAGCATTTTAACTGCTCACCTTTGTGATCATTTGTGGGTCTAATGGAATTGCTGTACAAACAACTAAAAAGACACATCACTTTGTGACACTAAACTTCCATATAATACAGTATACACAAAAGCAGTAACAGTGGCAAAAAACAACTATTGTGATATGGAAGTATTAACTGTCTGAGACAACAGAATAAAGGTATTTCTGTGCTACATTCCAAAACTTGGGTCAAGTAAACAAGAGATATACAGACTGATCAAAAGTCTCTATCTATTAACTTTTTCATTATAATAGTTTTCATCACTATATTCATTTTTTCCAGGGGCAAATCATTTGGTGAATGACTTATTTCCTGAGCTTTTAAAAACTCGATGGATTTTATCGTGTATATTCGATAATACAGTAGCTAATTCAAGTTTGTATTAAGATACCCAACAGTAACTCACAGACTCAACCTTGGCTTTAGAAAAGACACATCGCCCCATATCAAAAATGAGCTTTTGCATTTCCTGCAGGCACGTGATCTTATCCTCACTTAGCTTTACCTTAAAAAGAGCATACAGTTCCTCCAGTTCATCAATAGTAAAAGAAGTCTCTGTCACAATAGTTCGTACCTTTTGAAATATAACATTAACAGTTACAGATTAGAAATCCATCTCATTGAAAAGCTAATTTTCTTTGCAAAGAACATCATTTCAGTACTTACCACATTGCGCTTTGTAGTATCTTCAAGGGTTTGGATAACTTTCAGCCTTTGTTTGAATCTCATTTGTTCAATTAAATCTGCTCGGATACTTCCAAATTTCTTAAAAGAGGAAAAAGTAGTACAGGATAGTCTGTGTATTAGTAACTGGAATACTTAGCTAGCCTTTAATGTACCTGAGAAATTAATTTAATTATGTGACATACCACAAATGCTGTATTTAAAAAACTTCTGTTAAGGCATTTTTCTAACACATGACAAAGTTACAAAGACTTTAGGAATGTATCACTAGATTTTATTTTTCTCAAGAACTTGTTTCAATTAATTTGAAAGGTCTTTATTACGTTACAAATCCTCACATTTCAAACCATATCTCAGTAGTTAGAAATTTGCCAACCAAGAAATTTCTATGAATAGATTGTTTCATAGCTCCTTCTGCAGGCTTTTATTTGAACTTGTCGTGGAATACCTCTTAATTGTTACAGAGAGAGAAAATATTTAGACTAACTGGATCTCTAACAGCTGATAAACTATAGCAGTCCTTATGTTCATAAGAAACTGAAACTAACTATCGAGAACACAACATCCCTTTGGAAGAAGAGTCTCTAAAGTGCCCAAGTCTTACTTTTAGAAGTTTTTTTTCCACAATGCACATAATAGTCTCAGAGAGCTCCTGCATATACAACAGAAGCATCCTAGGGGAAAAACGATTAGAATATTATTCCATGTTTTCGTATGTAAATGAATACTGAATCCCTAAGATTTATTTTTATCAACTGTAAGTGGAAGATTTTTTGCCATCAATAAACCACTTGTAACACACTGAGAAATGCACAGATAACCAGTAGGAATGATAATGGCAGACATGAAGTATGCCACATGTAAAAGTAAAAGGGGGTGGCAAGATATGCTTCCATACAGAATGGATTTATATTTCCAATGCAAGTGCCTCCACATAAGCAGGTCACAATTTGCTGGCACATTCATGTGTGACCAAATTAAAGCTGCATTTGCCTGTACAGCTGTGTACCTTCATCATGTACCTTATGAGTAAAAAAAAATGTTTCCTGTACTTAGACCATTTTGCAAATAAAGTAGTGAAAAAATGGAATCTAGATAAACATCCATGAACATCAAGCACCACAGAGGTCACAAAAACTAAAAAAGAAAGGTCTTCTGTGGCTCCAAGGCCACATCTATTCCAGTAATCAGGGCTTATTCTCTGGTCTGGAAGCCAAATGAGATGGTCTGTTCATATTCATACAACTAAAACTCATGTAGCCTACGGTAAAGTAAGGCTGCCTGCAATTGCCTCCTGGGAATGGTCTCTTGCCCATCTTAAGTTTCAAATCATGCAAGGAATTTTTGGAAGCATGTCACTTCTAGGTCAAAACTGTGCCAGATTTTTAGTGTTATTGTTTAGTTAAATGGCCAAGATCCAGATACTACCGTAAATATAGTTCAAGTGTTTAAAGCCTATTTTTTTTTCCAAATTAACACACAGATCAAAGGAGTTAAGCACATAATATATATACACCCCATTGACAGCTAGTGAACTATGCACAGGCTTTTAGATTTGTAGTGATTATGCATTATTTAAGTCATTTCTATTGTAATTATTATAATGCCAGGCTCTATGGCTTCTAAATTAATTGCAAAATTGAATGAAAAGATAAGAGATTTTTTACTACAAGGTATTTGCAGTAAATGAAAAATTACTGACAGGGTAAAATGTATTTGTTATGTATATTCTTCTATTGCAAAGCAAAATAGCAGAAAGCAGAAAGCCAGCTCAGTATCATCACAGAGAGGAGGGCCAATCACTTAATTACTAAAAAATTCCTATGCATCACTTCAGCTTTCACTGGAGACTTCTCATACATACATCTGACATGATTGCCCAAGAGCTGGACAGGATCTAGTGTTGTGCTTTTCCTAGCACTTTGCCTTCACCAAGGTCTCAGACTGAACATGCTCCCATGACAAATATCACAGGACCATCTGCAAGGGACAAGGTTTCTCCCCTTCTTGGGGGTGGTGCTTGCTTCAGGGAGGGCAAAGGACTTCAAGAAAAAGCATTTTCTTCAGCTGTAGGCCTTCCACTTTTTATTTTTTTGTATACAATAAATGTCAAGAAGATTAAGGATAGGTGTTTACTCAGCAAGTACCTTTAACAGCTTAAATTCTAAAAAACAGTAAAGATACACTCACTTTCTTGGTATTTTGTTGTTTATAGCTGCAACAAATCTAACAGTCAGTTCTCTGCCGTGACTGCACACAACTAATTGAGGAACATAACAGTCATTGAGTGACAGATGCCTTGAAGTTTTTAATCTTCATAGTCTACTATTGATTTGCTGGCATATTTTTTTAATAATCGAATCAACCAACAACAACGACTCTCCTGAAACTAAGTCTCTCTTTGCAGCCAACTCCTGCTTTCCTCGCAGTTCCTCACTCCCCATGCTATTTGTTTTGCCCAATTATACCACAGTACAGCTGGTTATTTATCTAGAAGGAGCTGATAAGGTTCTGTGATGCATAAGCCCCAAAACCTGGCTCTGCGTGGAGTCAGGTTATTGATCTACAAGCAGTAAAGCCAATGCAAGCTGTCTTCATCATAAAGAAATCAGAAAAATACAAGGGAAACAGAATTTCACATAGATGTCCTTCTCTCCATTCTAACATGGTGCAAAAGAGAAGAATTATACATCTAACTTGATTCAGTTTGTCCTTCAGTGTAGAATACATTAAGGACTACTTCCTTGTTAAATAGGTATCACGTTATTAAAGCAAGGAGGTTTTAGGGACATAGGAAATATCACTGAAACAGCTGTCATATTCCAAAATGAACCTACATCTTGAACTAAAAATACCAGTTTACCCTGCATGTCAATGGAAGGAGAAAAAGAAATTAAGGAGAATAACTCTTTAAAGTTATTTAATTTTTATTTAAAAAAAAAATCAATATGTCAGTGTAGTCATCAGGGCTATAATAACTGATGGCTTATTTTTAAAATTTAAGGAGGAAGAAACTGGTTTGCAAATTTGACATTTTTTGCAGGCTTTGCCCTATGCTTTAATGGATCCTTGTTATTATAATCTCCTTTCCCTTGAAAATTTTTTTTTTTTAGCTTTAATGATACAGAAGCTAGTGGCCCACGGTCATAATCAGCACTTGCTGGAAAAGAAAGGTAGAAGAAACAACGTTCCACTGGTAACAGAAGGTCTTCTGAAATTATATAGATTTCACTACCATTTTAGTCTGGAAAAGCATGAAAAAAGTTAGATGTGATTAATAAAAGTTTTGGTTAAGACCAACCCTCTCCCCTGCCCCATTTCAGACTTCTGAGATGAGTCTGTACTTCTTGTATGTTCTTTCAGTTCCAAGCAAAGCTAAACTATAGACTATAAAATTCCTCCGTAAAGCAGAACTACTGTGGGTTGGGAAGTTCCTGTTCAGAAATCATATCCTACCTCATAGGAAAACCTGATTAGTCTGAAGATATCCACCTCAGGATAAGGCTCTACATCATCACTGAGCAGTGAGTGAAGATGAGGAATGGGAGGAAGAGTGCTGTCCTTATTAGTTACACTGTCCAAATATCTGGTGGGGAGAAAAAAAAAAAAGATATATCCAAGATTCGTTTGTACCCCCTCCCTTCTGAGGGTTAACAGAATAAGGGTTACATATAGGGTATTAAATGTAAAAATGATCAAGCTGCTGCCTACTAATGAACGACATGATTTTTGACAACAAGGGGTCAGTGTGCTTCAGTCTAAATACCCCCTGCCCTACTACTGCCCAGCTTTGCTGTAAGGGGCTTTTTAAGGGCTTGTTCTACCCACCAGTGCAGCTGCTGTAGATCACCTATCTTCTGCCCTGCATCTGCAGAACACTTGCATCCTCAGCAAGCACTGGAATTTATTTCAGAGACAACAAAACCACAGTCATCTTTAATCCCCAAAAAACTAAAACCAGACTTCAGTAGGCTATATTAATGAAACTTATTAGGAAAAAAAAAAAGCCAAAATTTCAGCAGCATCTTGAAAACAAAACACAACTTATCAAACATAAGGAAACCAGAAGCTACGCTCAGCAGTATTAGTTTCTATTAAATGACAATCCAGTCTATTTTTCAGCTTCCTATTTCACTGAAATCCATTCATTCAAGAGCCTGCCTAATTATTCTAAGTTCTGTTAGTCCATTCCCCAAAACCACTGCCCTTGAGATCAAGGCTTTTTCATAGCAGCATTTAAAAGGCCACAAGAAAAAGATGAAGTAATAAAACTCATGGAAACAACTGAAATAATCAACCAAAATAAGTTTCTATAATGAGGTTTGGGAAGTCTACTTGAATGTCTTGAAAGATGAATTTATGTCTTTTTGGTCACTTAGTATTATTTTAAGATAAAATAAAGAGTACCCTATATGGGTGAAAGGGGACTATAATCGTGTAAAAGATTTACATACATGGTACTGGCTTAAATTGAGCATTTCAACATAGAAGACAAAAGAAAAGCAAGTGAAAAGAAAAATAAAATGACGATACTTTATTTTCTGTAGTAAATACCTTCCCAAGACTGTCATGGCTTCTCCATCATCTTTACAGTTAAGCAGCTTGTCTACATTAGCATCGAGGACAGCAAGCGCTAATTGAAATATCACCTTTATTCCTTCACAGAAGAAACAATCCACAACCACCACTGCACTTTCAAATGGCATTACACTGAGGAAAAGAGTGAGGAACCAGGACAGGGAAATGGTGGATATTACACCCAAGTCCTGCATGCAGTCATAAAGCTGTGGAACATAGTCACGAGCCAACTCTTCAAAGACACCCTGATCCACCAATGCTCCTGTTGAAAATAAATAAGGTTGGATATCCTTTAATTTGGGAGCAACTGACCACATCACTATTTAGAAGAGAAAAATATATGTACTTATATTCTCTCTATATAAATACAAAACGTAAGAATATTCTACATGACACTTACACATATTTTCTCACTTTCAGATAAATAACAGATTCTATTCCACTTCTGAGCTGTGCATATAAACTGAACCATAGTAAGCTTTTTTGTTTTAATTATACGCTTCATAAGAGCTAAGAAAGGGTCAATTTGGTCTAGTACCTACAGAAGTTATAAGATGACTTCGTACTTACCGTTATTAATTAGAGTAAGACTTCTCAGCATCACCTGTCTCTGAGGATTTGGATTTATTTCAAGAGAACCCTGGGTGATTTATCTATCCATATATCTATACCTTAACATCAGTGTCTTAAGCAGGCCAGAAAGAATAATTTCTAAGGCTAAATGAGTATCTCAAGCATTTGTGAGCTACAGTAAAGACAGATTCCGTGATAAACTGAAGAGCCATTCACTTCCACATAAACAAGGAAACCATCATCTGACAACAATAACTTTCAGATACTTGTGTCCTTTCAAATCAGAGGTAAACAGGCACAAAGACTTCTACTGAAAATTGCAAAAGCTCCTGCTTCCACTTTACCTTAATTAGATAACAGGACCATCTACAATTCAAATTTTAGTCTCCTATCTCCTTTTTAATTACTTTGTTTAAGCCCACTTTAGAATGCCATCTCATCCTAAGCGAAAAACTACTATCACGATATTTGTTTAGGGAGCTGCTTCTATGCTCCTGAGCAAGCTGTCTTGCCACTAGGATTTACAGCTGTATCTGCATTACATGTATATCTACACATATGATTGTTTCAATACAAGTAATACCGATTCATTTGGTTAATATTTGTGCCATCATTTCAGAAAATTTCCCCATAACATACCAACAACTCTCGTGTTGTAGTAGTCAGGTAGCATACGTTCACACAGAGCCACCAGCAGCCAGAAAGCCTCCTCCTCTTTTGCATAAAGGAGGAGTACTGAAGTTACAATATTCATAGCCTAAAAGAATAAGAAATAAAAATTGCTAGACCCATTTATTCAATATCAAGCACAGTAACTGGGCAGATAAGTGGTTACTACAGTTAGGAAAATAGCTACATCACCCCCTGCAGACCCCAAGCGTCTTCCTTGAAGCAGGCAGTGTTTTCCCAGTGCTTAGAAGAAGGCTTAAGAAAGCCTCAAATAAACCACAGAAAATTGTTAGTTTCTTTTTTTTTTAAAAGAAAACAATAAATCAAGATTTCTTTTCACACTCAAGGACCTACTCAGGTCTGCAAACATCCAGTTAGTGCTGCTACTGATATTCTGCCAATAGGTGCTCTGGGGGAACCTAGGTCTGACACAGACAAAATGCCTCCTACAGCACTGATGATGGCAGCTGCTGTACCACCCCTTGCTGAGGCAGCCTGCGCTCCCCAGGCTTTCTGCTCCAGCAAAAAGGTGAAGACACAGCATCTGTCAGCTGAGGCAAATGCCTGCAATAGTGTCAGTCACAAACAACCAGAGCACAGTGAAACAAAAGTCTCTTGCTGTTGCTCACCCTCCGTGTTTGACTGCGTACACAACAGCTTTATGTCCCGTTTCATTCCATTTCAGACATCCCAGCATTGTACAATGGCATGTGAATTGTTTGATTACAGCCTTTGATTAGACCTCCCTTAGTCTGAAGAAACGAAGTATTTCAGTACCATTTTCTTCTCAGTTTGTCTCCTAAGGAATTAGCTGCTCATTTCAGGCCCTGTATCATTTTAAGACTCAAGCTTGATCATTACTTCTTTGAAACAGCAACTAGGGTTTCAACTGAAACTGAAAACAACATTACAACTCTGTCAAAGACCATGTTCTTCCTTTTTATCTTGTCTACCATGTATGAAATACTTCAGTGCCTGAATTCTCACTATAACTGTAAATCAGCATTCTGAATGCCTTGGACCAAGTTCCATGGCTATAAACAATTGATATGACAGCTTTAGAAACCAGGATCACAGTCTCTTTCTATTGTTCCTCTGTTAAACAACCTTTACAAAAAGTTACAGTAGCTATTACTTAGTATTATATTTGTTATTAATTATCAATTAAATAAATAATGATGGTATGTGTTAGAATTGTTTGCTTTCAGTTACTCATGTTGCATCTAGGAGTCTTAACAGTCAAGGCACTAATCAGGCTTTTTAATAGATTCATGAATTTAAGTTTCCTTTTTGCAAAAATAAGTAGGAATGCAAAAAAAGGCTTGGGTGATAAGTCAAAGTTACATAGCAAGAAAGAATGATTTGGGACCAGAAATTAAAGTGACCTGAATCACAAGCATAAGAATTCCAAAACCATGCACCGGTCAGCATTAACTATACGAACATATGGCTGAGATACGTGGTGATAAGATATCTTCTGGGGTGCTTTATTTTAGGGTTTTTTATTAATTTTGTTTTGAATGATGGAATGGCATTACTGGAAAAAGTAAAGGAGGTGCTGTGGGGTTACTGCAATTAATGAAGTAGACAAAAATTTAAGGCTGAACCATTAAAGTTGTTTTTTGGTTCTTTTTTCTGCTTAAAATAACCTGTCTTCAGGGCCCACCTGTCATTTTCTTCAGATGCACTTAAGGACAGCTCTGTTGTTATCCTCTAAACAATTTCTAGATTTCTGGGCAGAAAATATGCTTACAGAAAGTTATGCATCTCTCTCAGCATGCACTGCTAATACTTCTGTTAGAGTAGGTCATTGTATCAAATCCCTCTGACCTCAGCATTGCTGTAACTCGGCAGCATTGAGGCTTTACCTCACAGCATCACACATACATCGGTGTACTTTACACAGCCAAATACTCTTGCACATCACTGAAGAAATAGAGGTATAAGGGAAGAACTGGATTTCCAGAAATTGAAGGAGTACTAAGGTATTTCAATTACCTGACAATATCCGATGTTGGGATTCCTAAAAGCATAAGCTGTCAAGACTCTCCTTAGAGCAGCAATACCCATCTCATTCTGGAAGGCAGGGTGTTCCGGAAGGGAGCGGTGCAGATCCCTCTCTATCTCTTCTGTAGCAAGATTGTACTTCCCCATCGATTTCTCCACTAGGTCCTCATAATAGCCAGGATGAGTGGCCATTTCATTAATGGCTCCTGGGAGTAGGAAAACAATATTAAAAGAAAAAGACAATGGTTAGCAAATCTGGTATCCCAACATGATGGTCTTCTGCTACCCCTTCATCTTGAATGTCACCAACAACCATTTTGAAACCACATATGAAATGTTATTTTTGTAAAGGTGATTAAAAAAAAAAAAAATGATGTGCTTAGGTGATTGAGGTATCACCCCTTCTTGTCTTCTCCTCAAGGCATTTTATAATGAAGTAAAAAAAAAAGGGGGAAGGGGGGAAGAAGATAAAGCCTCTCTCTTTTTTAGCCAGAAATAAACAGCAGGCATGAAGAACAAACCAGCTGTGCAGTCACGGGGTATCATGAGTTCTCCCTGCAGGTGGCTGTGGCTTTGATTATCCTAAATAACTCAAACATGCCTTTGAGAAAGCTGCTTGCCCTGAGGAGGGGGTAGATTAATGCTTGATTGCAGAAAGTATGATACTCTCAGCCAAAAGCAAGAGACAGGAACTCCTGAGCTCTATTCCTGCTTCTGAAAGTGACTCTGTCATCTTGGGCAAGGCACCTACCCTGTCTTAGGGATACTATCGCCTGCTCACGGAGTTGATATGAGATTTCACAGCTGACTTTAAAAACTCCCTGGAAATGAAAATCTCAGCAGTAAATCAAGTGTCAGTAGCACAAGGTAATGGACATGGAAAATAATAATTATACATACACCATGAAAATTACTGCAAATTAGCTATTAGTTAGACACAGGACAGGTCCGTGCATTACAGTGCACATTTTCCCAAAACATTTGTTTGATGCCCAACAGCACAGAGAAGATGTACAAGATTAAGCATTATTAGGGAAGAGATTGAAAACAAACCAGAAAGCATTACAAAGTCCCTGGCGTGCCCATATCCTAAATGTTGCGGGTAGCTGTGGTAACTACCTTGGGAGGCACAGAACTAGAGAAGGCATACAGTAAATGAAAGGTTATGAAGAAAGCCTGAGGTATGGAGTGATTTCCACATAACTACTAATAAAATTCTTCAACTTTGGAAAAAAACCCAACAGGACACAGATCTAGAGAATCCCTGGTAGCGCAGAAGACGGACATAAATATTTTCTCACCACTTTTCCAATAACGGGGGCACCTAATAAAATGATAAAGTAACTTTTTAAATATTATTAAAAAAAAAGGAAAAATAGTGGAGTGGTTCTGTGCAACACGCTTAAAATTTTGGAATTCCTTGCCACAACTTGCTATGAAGGCCAAAAGCTTAATGGGATTCAGAAATTACTAAATAAATGGTAATTGGGCCTGCTGGTGGTTGTTGAAGATCTAGAAGCCCCTACACTGCAGGCTTCTGCTAACAGTGTGCGTTCTGCTTTTTTATATTCTCCCCTAATTATTTGAGCCTGTTTGAGACAGGGTATTCACTGGTCTAAACAGAAGTCTTATCTAAACCAGTCTGGTGCCTGTTAACAATCATAGCCTTCCTTGCTCCAAATATTTTTAGATGCTTATTATCTGCACCGTTAAACATCTCCAAAATCTTTTCTTCCCTCATGATTTTGCTTATATCCCACTGTCACATTCAAATGAATACCTACCTGAAAATAGCAGCCAAAGTTCCCCCCTCATGCTTTCTGGAATGCCCTTCAGCACAAGGTCTCTGGTTTTCTCTGTGCGATACATGCAGACTCCTTGGCCATATTCAGCAAAGTGAATCTTCCAGGCCTGTTCTTTCAAGAACTCTTTAGCCTAAAAGCAAAGGCAGGCAGGCATAAAGAAGCAGCTTCTTTTTCTAACACTCTGCCTCACTGAAGTGCTAAGTGTAAAAAAGCCTGAAATGTCCTAACTTTTCAAGTGAGCAACAAGTAACTTGGCTACAGCCCAATTCTTTTCTTAATGGGCTACCACCTCCTTTTTTTAGTTTCTATTCCAGTAGAACTTGCTGTCAAAAGAATATTGTTGAAGCAGTTGTACTTAAGAGCAGGCATTATAACCTCTCCTTGATTTACATCCAACTTTGCTTTTTAATGTAATGAAGTTGTTTCTATTGGTAAAAAAAATACAGCATGTCCCATACTTTATTTCAGTAAAAAATACTGCCTCTTAAGTGTCTGTGGCAGAATGAAACCCTTTCAGTCAGGTACAGCACTCTGGGGTGTATTTTACCAGCTTGGGGTTGAACTCCTCAGGTGACCTCCGACGATACATTGTCATTAAAGCTTGAGTTGCTGTTGGAATGCCGTTATCATTGAGATTGAACTGTCGCTCTCCCTCTGACTCAGAGCTGAGGCTTTTGTGAGGGCTGGCAGAAGTTAAACTACTTGATCTTGTAAAAACCTGTAGAAAGCAGTCACAAGCAATACAGACATGGGGCTGAGCCAGAGCCTGGACTTCTCACTTCATTTTACTTCAAAATTTGTATATGCCAACAGCTAACAAAAACTGAGCAAATTAAATCACCCAGGTACATTCACAGGCTGAGCATATGACAGCAGAAATTAAATCAGGGTAGAATAACCAAATAATTTCCAGTTTCTCAATAGCTTCTCCCCTCCAAGTATTCAAATCCTATAATTAGAATTGCTAAGGTAGTGTGAACCTCAAGTAGTCCTGGGCAATCAAACCAGCTCTCATCAACATCACAGTATTATTGTCTGGCCAGGTGGCTCCTTGACTGTCCAGAATGTAAGATTTATATATCACATATACTATATGTGTGTGTATATCTGTATATATGCTTATACAGACATGCACAAAATAAATTATTTTGTTCCCATCACTTTAAAAAAGTTCTACAGAAAATTCAACACTGTCACATTGTGATTTGAAATAAAAATATTTTCTCAAACAGCTTTGAAAATTTATCATGTTAAATAGCAGTTCACACCAAATGCCTGAAATCAAAATTAATAGTCATGGATGTTTACGTATGTAGTTATATCACTAAGTGTAAAACTTATGCTTGCAATTATTAATCTGTGTTTAAAATTCAGTAGGTAGAATATGTAGATCCATTCAGGGCAAAAGACAAGACAAAGTTTCAGCATTGTACATACACGCATATGTGCTCTGGTATACAACTACAACACCATATTAATTATACCTCACCAACAACCAAGCAAGTAAAAAACAAGGTAGAGCTACTCAATAAAATACGAAAGTATGGGTTACTACAGGCCTGGAATGGGAGATCTGCCTACATAAAACCAAAGTGACACAGTACAAAAGCTTTTTCTGCTTCTGATCTGTACTGCAAAGTTTAAACTTTGCTGAGTTTAAACAGATCTGACGAAGTTGTGATATGAAGCACCCACATTTCATATATAAAACCTAGGAATTCAGCAGAAGGCTTGATATTCAAAGTGCCTGAGAAAAGTTTATCTAATCATATCTTTTAAGAACCATTTATTATGCATAGGTAAATAGGGAGGTGGTTCAGAATAGGGCCATCTGATGTCCAGGACAAGGTCTGGCATTTCTTTGTTAGTTCAAACATTCTAAAGTTCACTAACAATGGACATGCAAACTTGCTCAGCTCAGACATTATTTCTGAAGAATCAAAGGATGAGATTTAGCAGCTAAAGTCTTGAATAAAAAGAGCTTCGTATCAACTGATAAATGTTTCAAATTCTTAAAGTTCCACAATTACATTTTTACTTGGACAAGTTGATAGATATTAAACAGTATTATTCAATTAACCAGTTAGTTAACTATGGCACTTTCCAAGAAGATACACTGTAATTTCAGAATGTGGCAGCAGCAGTTACAAGTAGCTCTTAGGTCTAACATAAAAAAAATAAAGATGTCTTAATCATAACGTTTTAACTGCAGCTTAAGGAAGCTAAAGGCATTAACACAAAAGAGGTTACATTTCTGTGTACAAAGATTTAGTTCTATAAAAACTCAAGGAATTTTTCCTGGTTTTTCAATTCCTGCACCAGTTAAAATCCCCTTCTAGCAAACAATTCATGTTCCTTCACTTACCTCGTCATCTGAGCTGATATAGCTTCCAGAAATATTTCTTTCCAAGTATATTTTTGAAGTGGTTTGTTGCAGAAAGTCTGAGATTCTCTGTACAAGAAAGTCTCTGTCTTTCAAGTTGGCAAAAAGGAATGTCATTCTATTTTTTGTGCTGATGGATAACGGGCTGGGCAACACACTGGAGCTGTCTGCCTTTTCCACTATTGTCACCTATGGAGAAACAGTAGCTACAGCTTAAGGTCTTTAATTAATCAAGTTGCTTGGTCTACGAAATAATTTTAATACAATAAATCCGCGCCCCTTGCCCCCTTGCATTAAATCACTAAAGATATCCCTTTGTGGGAAAACAGGATTTGGTTGCACGGACTTACATGTCTGAAAGATGAAGACTGTCATCCCTCAAACAATTGGTTTCAGTACATTCTCCTGCAAAACTCCTTTGCACAGCTTAGTTTGTTTTCCTCGGGCTTTATTTCAGAAGTATCAGTAATTATTTTTTTTTCTGCAGGATGCAGATCTATAGGATTTTTTTGTAGGACCTCCAAATCCCTCTCCTGCTCCCCCACAGCAGTACAGGCTGTATCTACAAAAACTTTTGCTTAGTTTTTATTGCCAATATATGTAAATGAGCCATTTTGGGGCTAACGCTCCTGTTCTAGTACTGTATTATAGTTGCATACTGCGATAACAACTGTTACTGCAACTATATTTTCCGAGTACACAGAAACCAGCAACACAGGGAAACGAACCCCTTACCTTTCTTTACAAAGGAAAACATCTAACCCTGTGAAGTGGAGATTTCTGTTTGGCCTTCAACAGTTCGCGAAACGGTCACTCATCTAACTGAACCCCAATCTGCAAACAGTGCTCACACCATAATCTACTGAGCACAGGGCAATAAAGCTACCGAGCACAGGGCCAAAAGTTCCCTCAAGTTTTGGTAAAGCGTGGTAGCACAAAGAAATCTCAGGGGTAAGTCATACACTGTGGATGAATTATAGAACAACTGTGTGTTCTAAACACTATCAATTATTAGCCTTAAAAACAAATAAACCAAGTTTGTGCCATTCACACATTGAACAAAAGACAAATCACAATTCTAAGTACTTTTCACCACTGCTTTTATGACTTTAAGGCATTTCCCAGGTAATGAAAACTCTCCTACTCCCTTCAGAATAGAAGAGGGCATATTTCAGTTTGCTAGGACCTTTTACTTTGGCTCTTTTTTAAAAAACCCTTTTTAAAACAGAGATCAATGGTAAGACATTAGTGCTATAATATTAATATCTCTCTAGCTAAAAGGATAGGATAACCAATTTTCACACAGTATTTTCTTTGAAGATATATTTAAAGACTGCAGTATACAGCTCAGATGCTAAATCACTCCTCTATCCTTTCAACTTCCTTTTATTTTTCCATTGACTACAAATCTACTTGTTATTCATTAGCTTAAAGCTAACAGCATACTGAAATTACCTAAATTGTTCCTATGTCATTTTTCTGTTCCACTGAAAAACTGTTTGAGTGTAATCAGCACAAAAGACAGACAAGTTCTAGAGGCACAGGATAGACATTATAGTAAGCATACTCTGCTATAATGAGAGCCAATATTCACATATTTTCTACTCAAGTAGAGACACACACATATCTGAAGTCCTGATCTTGCAGACAGTGAGCGGTGCAGTCAGTCACTGAAAACCATCTTTTCTTATCATCATTTCTGAATCAATGCTTCATTATTGTCTCATCTGTCAAAACATCTCCAGGATATCAGAGAATACTGGAATTAGGTTAGGATCTGTCCCAAAGCTTTAATTAAACAGGAAGCTTCCTTTTAATTATTAAAGGTACTGATCAGTTGTTCTGAGGACTGATGCTGCCCAATGTGTTACTGTTGTCCTTGCTAGTGTTGAGACTTAACCTGTTCCCACAAAGCACTTATTCCTTCAGCTATTTCTTTCATGTAAAGCTTTAGAGCTGCTTTGAATCCCATGATGCTGAGGCTGTGGTTATTGAAAGCAGTTGCTGAATCTGCATCCAGGAAAAGAGATCCGGTTAAATGCAGACTTTGTTGTCCTCCTCCACCACTTTACCTGGAGGACCCTTGCTCCCTTGGAGTTCTAGACAAACAGTGCAACCATAATCAAATGTGTCTTCCCAAATAACCAAAGTAATTGCAACAGACTCTGGAGAAGCTGCACTTCAAAGTTGTCAAACAAATACCAAACAGTGCCTTGAAATATTCCATGGTTCTTCAGTCAAGCCAAACTGTCCTTGGTTACATCAGCTTTGCTACTATTTTCAAGACTTACTTTATACATTTTTCCACTAACCCACAAATAAAGTCAACCATAAAAAACCTCCCCAACATATTTATTTTATTGCATGAAACTTAAATTCTTTTTAGTGGACATATGCTTCAAGCCGACAGCTTTAAAAAGGGAAGCACACCAATTTGTAAAATGCTGACATATTTTCCATATACAGGAATAAATAATTGCAAGTCTGTGTGAAGAGACAATTCAGATCTTCATGATAAAAATCTTTTTATATCTGACAAAAGCAAATCTTATCTGATAGATTCTTTAATTGAAGTTCCACTAGTCAATCTAGGAAGTTTTATCACCCATTCCTCACTACGAGGCAAAAAAACAGGGCTGTAAATCAGAATACGGGAAGGACTCACAAATGTTGTAAAAAATGACAGGGAAAACTCCCTGTGAATTTTAGTAGTAGGAACTTTCAACTAAGATACAAAGTCATTAAATATTACTTAGAACACAACAGAATAGTATGCTCACGAGATTAAAGGGATGAAAAGAATTTTTTCTCCAATGATGAAAAAAACAAAGCTAGACTGCAATTTCCAGTAAGATATTGCTATATTATTTGCCCTATAAATTTACAAATACAAATATTTACCTCTCGAAGAGGGATAATAAGGCTGCATAAGTTCTCTTCTTTACTAGTAAAGCAAATGTAGTTTGTAGAAACAAACATCTGACCCAAAATATGCATTTTGTTGAATGGAGTCCAGAGAGTACAGTCTGTGTGTCCATCTAATTTCTCATCCTTGGGAAGTCGGAACAACGCACGGTATCTCTCACTCTTTGCTCTGGCATCAAGATCCCTAAAAAAAGCCCCAAAGAAAACTCATTGTTTTAAGAAATACATAATAAATTTTAAGATATACTTGATATATATCATTGTAAATTACCTGCAACATACCACTTGGTTAAGCGCGGAATGTACGGCAAAACAGTGGAATTAGTTTGCATATAGGGAGTATATAGTCTCTGCTGTAGGAAGATTCTAAAACTACATGAAAAACAAATCTGCCAGGAATGACTTAGGTACATTGATCCTAACTTCTCAGAGGTGACAGGCTGGGTGATCTTTTCACATTCAGCCTTACTTTCTGAGAACAAATACAAAAGTGCTTCTTTGAGGCTTATTTATTAACAAGATGGAATCATTAGGGCTAGAGTCTGTTAACAATTTCAAGCCTTGATAATGCATTCCATGCAAAACATTGAAGAGCTAAAAAGAGAAACCAAAATGTTATAATGCATGTCAGATGTCTCTAAGTAATGAGAAACAAACAAGCACTGATTACAATTCTGTATGCTTCACTAACATGATCAACATATAAAAAAATGAAAAATTAAGAAGAAACTATCAAATTGCAGTATGATACCTAGAACAGAAGCAGAAATATCTTCCAGATAATTTTAAGAATTTTATGTCATTTTTTGTGTCTCTTACCCAAAATAAGTTCTAGACAGACTTCATTATCCAGAGCAATTTTTTAACTTCCAGCTATAGGACCCAATATGAATGTTAGGCACATTTTTTAATAACACTTAAATCGCTTCACTGCCTTCCCCTGGTAACACAAAAGGGCCTTACAAGAGATACCTAACACAGTCAGTGTTAAAAGATACTTTAAAAAGCTTCTGAACAAACAAGAATTTGGCTCAAATATGTTTCTTTTATTTTTGCAACGTTCATATTAAAATGTTTTCCCTTTCCTATTTCAGCAGCAGTAATTTTATATAAATAATTATTCACAAATTTACCACTGCTAGAATCAATCATTCCTTCTCAAGTAACAGCAAATGGCAGCAACATTAGAAAACTTTTTTACAAAATGCTGCAAGTAAAATGATTAAGAAATAAACAAGTAAGAGCCAGTGCTACTTACCGCTTTAGTGCGGATACTTTTTTTGGAGATTTCTTTTTCAGCTTTGGTAATGACCTGTCTTGTTCAAATCCTTCATTGTCCAAAAGCTGTCGCATAGCTATATTGGCAAGCTGTTCCATTAGTTTAAATGTCTCACTGATATTAAGGAATACTGAGAAGAAATGTTCACTTGACCTTGTGCTCACTTTGATCATATCAGGGAAGAGCAACGTAGCATTCTTCTCAAGTTGAGTGATATCGACCCAGCGGATGACTAACTTTGCTAAACAGAAGCAAAGAAATAACAACAAAAAAAGATTCAGTACAAAAATTAGCATATTCAAAGCATTTATCTTCCTCCTCTGATAAAGTATATTCAGCTGAGATTTTCTTGCATCTTGAAAAGTTGGGAGGACAGCTTGTACAAAAAAAACCCCATGATCACCTGACAAACAGCAGAAAAAAAGAGTTTAAATATCATTTACTTCTGTACAGAACACTACACAAAAGCGTTACAATGCTAGGTGGGCTAACATAATTTATCATTGCCACAGCACTTGCTCAAACTCTGAGGTCCTCTTTTCCTATGGAAGCAAAGAAACATAGTCTAAACACATCAGAACAGGCTTGCATTATTTTTATATTAAAGTTTCAAATATTACAGTGATGACATTTCCTTTGCTTTTATTCCAACACCACTACAGGTTAGGATATTGTCCTTAAAACAGGGACTACATCTTAATTTGTTTTTTGTCAAAAAAAAAAAAAAAAAATCAATCTAGTCATTTACTAAGGTATGCCTACACAGCTCAACAGAAATACCTGGGACTGAACCATTGCCCATAGTATTGCACACTTTCTCCCTTCCATGGTACTTAGAATTAACTCCTCTAGAGAAGATGGGTTGCATCCACACTATGTAGTTCTTAATCCTAGATCTCCTCTGAGCCCTTTGTGGTCCTCTGATGTTGTACAAGTGTAAATGTGGCATTTGAGGTTGCAAAGTCTGCCAGACTAATACTGGAAGATTGTATAAGAGCAAAAGGAGCCAAAACTGGTGTGATCTCAGCCCTATTCCCTTTTGGGCACAGTCCCTGAAGTAAACCATGCCTCTAAATGATGCCCAGGTACTGTTTTACAGAGAACCACTTTGAGAAATACAAAACAAACAAGGGAACAAGCACACAGCTTAGCAGTGTGACAACTGGGGACTTGCTCCCTGCTCCTCTTTTCCTCAGCAATGTCTTTGCACCCCTAGTTGCTCAGCAGGTGAACAGTAACAACTTACAGAAGATTTCTAACAATTCTTCGATGCACAGACCACCGTCCCACTGTAAAACATACCTTCCCTGCCCATGAGGAAAGAGTAAAAGCAAAGGTGATTAATGCTGAGATACACCCAGCCCTGACGGGGAACCTTCCCCTTCCAGTAACTGCAGGAATAGTAGTTCACTAATTTCTCTTCTTCCGGCATCCCAAAAAGCTTGTGAAATTTCACTATGGCTTCCTTAAATTTTTCTGTATCGTCATCCTCCTTGATGCCATTGATTTTGTTGTATTCAGCAATGATGCCCTAATAGGGAGTGAAAGAAATACACAGCATGTTAGTTGCCCTGGGGTATCAGATATCCTTATTATCATTGCCATCTGGGCCAGAGGCCACAACAGTTACTGCAATGTCAAGCAAGTCTTGCTTATCTCTTATTCTTCTGCTCATTCTTTTGCTTACAGAGTTATTTACTTTATTCAAGGCTGTCTTTCTCATGACCTTGCTCCCCACTATAACTATGTCAAAAGCAGCCAAATGCCAGCCACTCACCAGTACCCTGTTTTAAATTAACCAGCCTCTCTCAAATACTCCTAACAACTCTGTAAAGCACCTGTGATTCATAATATTTTCCACTTTTATGTAAATATGCTCCCTGAGGAGACAGGAATAGCATTTCACCAGAAATTTTTTTTCTAAAAGGAAAGAAAAAAGCTACAGGAAAAAAGGATCTGCTGTTCATTAGGGAAAATAACAAACGACTTTTATGACCCCTCTTTGCAGAACTTGAGCAAAAGAGAAGAACAAGAGCAAAAAAAAAAAAGCTTCTTTTACTAGAAAAACTGGCTGGATGGAAAAATAATGCACACTTTCAGTTGCACAAGACCTTCATCAAATTTCAATTGGCAGCAGTCTGGTGAAAAGCTGCTTTTTGATAACTCAAAGACTACGGTTCCTTCTGTTCTATACTGAAGTTCTGGTCTATTCACTTATTTTCCCAATCTCTTTTATGAACCTTTCCTATTGCCTTCTAAATTGAAGTTATAAAAGGGAAAGTAACTTCTGGGCCTCAAATTGCTCCATATTTACATGGAAAGCAGAGTATAAGGCAGCAAACTACCATTCACATTTAATATTCGTCCAACTCTAAAGAGTAACAATTTCCTTAAAGGATTGTTTCCATGGCCATCTATAACCCTCATATCTGATTCACTGGTAAAACACAAACAAGACACAAGCAACAGTGCAAATAATTTTAGAACACATAATATTTCAAGCCCTGCCTACATTTTATTTTTTTTAATCACACTGCTGTAGTTATGTGCGCTAATCCCAGTTTCCCAAATTTTTACATACACATTGCTACTTAGAATCTGGTTTTCCTTCAATACAGTAGAGCAGCCTGGAGACTACCACATCAAATTTGTTTAGAATTCACATCAGTTTTCCTTCCACAATCACATTTATCATTAACCACATTTATAATAAAATATTTAACTACCTGTATTTTTCCTCTGACAAATGTATTTATGTCATTCTCATTTTCAAAGATTGAAAGAGTTTGCAACAAATTCTGTTCAAGCCATTCCCAGTGCTCAGTGATTTCCTTCCTTGAGCAACCTGTATATAAAAAAACAAAGTCACACAAAAAAAAAATAATCACCAGTGTCAGTGTCCTCTTAATCATAAACAGAAAATTCCAATAAAACTCGCCAGTAACTGGAGATGCAATATTTCACCAGATGTTGTGTCCTTGGAAATTCCAAAATTTTCACCCAAGTCTTTGATTTCATAACAGATAGACAGCAATCTTCAAGGTCATTCTGTGAGAAGTACGAACTACTTATGTCAGTATCATGAGCAGAGAGTTCCCCTACATTTAGAAATCTAACCACAGTAACAACATCAAGCTGCCCAATGTCACATTAAAGAGTTAGCAAGAGTATTACCTGCATCTGTCAGTAACTGACAAAATATCCCAACAGTTGTATATTCTACCATTGCTTCCCAATTCTTCACCATTATATAGATCTATAAATTGTGAAACAATTATAAAATTTCAAGCGTACAAGCAGAAAAGGATAATTTTTCTGACAAGTCTATTACAATGTCTCTTCCTCAAAGGAACAGTGTTGAAAGACCTCTAAGAAAGCTGTATCTTTTTAGGTGAAGAAGGTTTTCAGAGGTGATTTTCTTGTAACGATGTAAGAATAAACTGAAGTTCAATGATCCTAGCTTGCTTAGGAGACCAGAAAGTGGTCAAATGAGATATCTCTGATACTGAGGAGCCAGCATACATGTAGTCTGTAAAATAGTACAGAACAGGGATGAAAAAGCTTCTCATATGAACTAGAGTTTATATATGCAAATTTTAGCTTCTATTTTACTTGAGATGGATTGTAATAAAAATAATTTCCATTTTGATCCCATTCTTGACATGTAGCAGAATAAAGTTGTTGGTGCTCTTCAGGATCTCTCTGTGCTCACCCCAAAGGAAGAATAAATTGAAGTGTTCACAAAAAAAATTGTTCCCCCCAAATAGGATGTTGAGGGAATTATGTGAAAAATGGGACTTTTAAGTATTTTCAGAAAACAAACACTACATGTTCATACAGGAACATCTGTACCTGAAGCTTTATTAAAGCTATCTCAATCCAGGTAGGAAATAGCATCAATACTATGTCATCGTTTTGTTCAGATCACAGATTTGCCTCATTTTATTCAGAAGTACAAGTAAACGTACCTACCTGCTAACTAATGCCCAGAGAAGCCAACAAAGTGAAGGTGCTCATGTGAAGCAACCACTAGAAAGAAGTAAAATTACAACAAATGGTTGCTAATAACTTCTTCAGCTTCACTACAGGCACAAATTGTCACATGTCTGTGCATAAGTGCTTCTATGGTTTGTAGCAGAACTCAATGCAACTATCTTGAATACATACCAAACAGTTGTTTTCCTGGTTGTTCAGCAACAAGTGATGGGGGAAAAAAAATATTCTTTCTAAACTACACAAACAGAGCTTCACACAACTCCAATGGAAACAACAGAACACAACACTCTGTGCAACTTCCAGGGGAATTTCACAATCCTAGTTGTAGTATGGATACTTATATCATGCTGCAGAATAGCTTGCATGTGTAACCAATATTTCATAATCACAAGTGATCAGCACTGCTGCTTCTCCTTAAAACTACTGGATGCAACCAGACCTTTCTGGAACTCGGGAGGTAGTCTAAAGACTAATTTATGTCTTCTTGTCTTTTATACTGCTGTAAAATGCAATGATGAAATACATGAAGCTGTGTATATAAAACTAGACTGTCATCAGAAAAATCACTCATCTCTTGAAAAGCAGTGACAAGCAGTGCAGACACTAACATGATGAACTGTTTCTTAAAGCTGTCTATTTCTTGTTTGCAGTTCATCAATTATTTTTCACTTCTAATGAAACAGCTTCTGTAACAACTCATCTCATTCTTTCAATTTCTTTTTGTCCATGCTGTCTTACTGTTTACTTTCCCAGTCTCATCTTCAGCAGATCACTCAATCAGGCCAAAATCCACACCCCAGTTCTCATTATTTTATCATCACAGTCTAGATCTTTCTCTTTGCTTTGTTCACTCAGGATTAAAAACCACTTTGGTTGCAATGATTTAAACTACAGGTCTATTTTAACTCTGCTACTGGCAAGACTTTGCGTATCTTAGCATATTAGCAGCATTTACAATTTTGCCATCATAGGCCTTCTAGGCAAATTAAGCAATATGTCTAACTCAGGGAAGGAAAAAACCACATGTAACTGTTAAACCACAGCACTTTGGAATATAGAGCCCTTGAGACTGCCAGGAAATAAAAGGGAAAATAGCTTCAAGACATACTAATTGCTCCTTCCCTTCATCTAAATGGCAGCCTCAGCTTATGGTGTACTCCATGGCTGAAATGGCCAGCATCCCTGGTAGACTGATCTGTTCTCCTCAGTCTTCAGGGAGGAAACTAGTAAATGTGTTAAACAGAAGTTGAATAACTAAGGGAGGTCCAGACCAGAAGAGCTGGATGGAGGAAGGATGCATGGTGCTAGAGAAGGGGCAATTGCCTGGCAGATGCATGAGCAACATGGGGATTTCTGTGGGTGCCAAGGTTAGGTTTCTAGCATCTGGGTTGGTTTGTCTAAGGTAAGGGGAGAAGGTACAGAGGAACTGTGAAGAAAATTAACAACTCATATAAATGTGCTTTCATACACACTCAGAAGTATAATCCCGGTATCATTTCAGCCTGGGATTGAGGAACAGGAATGGCTTGAGTCAGCTGTTGAGGCTGTCATGTTTGCTCTTCTCTTCCAAGTAGATACTTACCTGAGATGTTTATTAGTCAACCTGAACTGCTGCCCTTAACAGAATGCACTGCCATAGAACCTGTAACACCTCAGGGAGCCTAAAATTGTTCTTGCCAGTATTGGCAAGCTTGGGAGCAGACTGGCAAAACCTCAATTTGTGCACAGCGGGAGAAGAAAATTGTTATGGCTGGTAAAACACAACAGCACTAATTAAAACTTGTAGCTTTGTTAACCAAAGCATGAGGGCTTTTCTGAAAACCTTTTCCAAGGCATGTTAAAAAATTTGCAAATACTTCAAAATAATGCACAATTCATTTTTTCACATGTGAAATACAGAAATTTCTGTGGAAATGCATATAATTACTCTTGCCACAAAACACCAACAGCAATGGTTCTAAATCTGAACAACACAAAAATTTATAGTAAGAATGTCTGATTTTATAGGTGGAGAAGGATCTAAAAAAAGTTGTTCATTTACAAACTCAGTTGATATACACCATTGCCTTCCTCCCCCTATAAATTGAGCACTAGCAGACTGGGGAGGGACACTGACGTGTGACACAGAAGGACTATTACAGTATGCAAGGCTGATCACGTTTTGAATTTCTAGGCCAATAAAAAATTAACATGCTTAAAACTGTTCTTGAAAAGTTGTCAATAACATCTCTCCAGTATAGTTCAGTAGACAGAACTCTAACCCCTGACATGTTCAACACAGCACTGCGCGGAAGAAAGTGCTGTTAACAAACCTCCTTTACAGAGCTATAAAGCCTCGGATCTACCACCTAGTGTTCTCATACAGCATAGATCAGACAGTCAAGATAATTCATATCCAAAATGAATTACAAACAAATCTGGGGTCTAAACATAACCTAAATACCCGTTTTAGAGCAAACAAAACCCCTTGGATCACTTTTTACCCTCTAAATAGTCTTGTGCAGAACAAGACCAAATGTCATGCAGCATGAAACAAACCAGGAAACAATCACGCTTCTTCCAGGCACTCTGCATAGCTACTTACTGAAGACAGAGATTATTGCTTTATGGAAAGCAGAGGGAAATATGACAAATTTCTCTAAAAACAAGAGATTACAAGTACCAAACAACCACCAGTCTACTCCTAGAGGAGCAGGGACAGCTGTACAATGCAGGCCAAATCAGAATTGCACAGCTAAATGCAGTCAAAATCCCTTAGTAACCTGTATAATAGTAACCATGATCAGTTCAGAAGGAATTGCTTTAGTTGCCAACTCATAAAATAACCACAGCGCAGAGCCTTAGGCAACACTGGACTCTCAGCTTCAAGGTTCTGTAGACAATTTGGTCTCTGTAAAATTTTACCTGGAAGTCACACTATTCCCCTCAGGTGACAAGACTAAGCTTAAGCAGTCTTATAACTTAATAAAAATAATTAAACCAGTCAACCAGCTAGATATCAGGAGACTAAAAATTCAAGAAGCACTCCACAAAATGGAAACACAGACCTATACATTAACTACTTTAGCAATTTCAATTAGGGTTAAGATTCATAATTGAAGAGCATGGTTAAATACAAACAGAGTACTGTATTTCTACATGTAAACTGCAATATCTGTAACAGAAGAGAAAGAAACCCCTCACAGTTCAGCAGCATCATAAATTTCTACACATATAGTAGATTTTTTTTATTCTGGAGCTATAATTCATCTGCTTTCAATTTTGTGCCCCTGATTAGCTGAGGGCACACATTGCAGGAATAAAACTATAGTAATTATCTACAGGTGTCATGCAAAAAAACCTGCAAATGCACTTACAGAAAAGTCACATGGGGTATTTCCAAAGTCTTAAAAATTCATTTCTGAATATTTGCACAGTATGAGTGTCTTTGAAGAAACACTATTTTGTTGAGACCTTTGTGATATGTTATTTTATTTGGAAGGGAGTCCACAAAGAACAAGAAAATTTGTGCCCACAAATGCTCCCTTTCAAGTTTATGGGACAGAAGTGCTTATAAACTGCTGCGCACTGACATTTGGATGAAGGAAAGAAGAGATTGTGTGTTCACTTGCAACTACCTCTGCTCGTGCACGAATAGTGTAAACACACTGGGAAGTGCTTTTACCCTTCTTTCTCATTACTGAGATCCATGAAAAGCTGACATGCAAGGTCCCATTATTTATGGTCACAGCAGAGTAGGTGACAGTACAAAGCAAGCAGTTAAATGAAGATTTGGAAATGACTGCCACAATATTGACAATTTCATTAATACTCATTTTTACTGTTAGCTGTCACTAAAGGCAAATTATGTTACGTGAATTTTAAAATCTTCAATGAGATGGTAGTACTAGGTGCAAAGGGAAATCCAGCTGTTTAAATCAATGCCTTTTTTTAGGTTTGATACCATCAAAAATCAATGGATCTTGATTGGAACACGATGATCTTTAAGGTCCCTTCCAACTCTAACCATTCTGTGATTCTAAAAGTAGCAAAAAAATACTTGTGCTAAGACGAGCTACTAAAAATCTTCCTATTAGATTCAGAACATGACACAGCTTTGATATCACCTTTGTCAGACTCACAAATCATATACTCAAGCAATAGAACCTGCTTTGAACTGCTAAAATTACTAGATCTATGGCAAACCTTCATCCATTCCTCCTCCTCTTCCCTTCCCAAGAGAGAAGATTTGTCTAGAGGAAAAGTCATCCAAATAACCTAAATGTCAAATTTTATTTGGGAGAATAGGCACAGATGAGAGGGCACTGTTAGGCCAGAAGTCTACAGCTTCATTAAATAGTATTTTTGAATGTCAGGCAGCGTTGGGTGTCCTGCAAGTTACCTGTCTATTATAGAGATGACAGGCACGTACGCACTTCTCATTTGTCCTCTTTTTCAATTTTCTTTCAAATGAACAGAGTTCTGGCCGCTGCCTAAAATGGTGTTTGAAACTTTAGAGCTAAGACTGAAAAGCCACACTATCAAACTGATGATCTGACCTTATAAGCTTGGCCAATCAAAGCTAAATAACCTTCTGCGTTCAGCTTCAGACACTGTTTTCAGAGCCAGCACACAGAACCAGAGACAATGTACATACTGCTATATGCTTCTTGCAATAGGCACCTGACCACAGAAATAAGCATTTAATAACTACATGATCTGATACATGCAAAAATCCTATTTAATGTACCAAATTATCAACTTCTTTGGCTTCCCCAACTACTACAATGACAGAAGGAAGTCTTACAGTTAGATCTGTCAAAGCTTGAGCCTTAAAGACCAAAGTTGTTGCATCTGTGTAACAACATATAATTCTGTATTTAACTCTAACCTAGCTACCACCTTGTTGAATTTTTAAGTACTGAGAAGTGCTGTCGGAGTGAGCCATGGGATCATGCGAGGAGGTGGGACTGATACTAGATTGCTTGTCTGGAAACATCTTTGAGAGATAGAAGGTGGGAAATAACAGTTTTCTGCCCCTGCTCCATGGCCATCTCTGGTTTTACTCAGTCATTGTGAATAAACACATGCACATATGCTGGCATTCAAGGTCTGAGTACTAGAAGTTCCGGAGCTCCTTAATTTAACCACTAGAGCAGGTTTTCATCCTGACCCATTTATTTGTCCTGAAATGACTGAGCTCAGCAGGCAGGATGCTTGATTAGTTATGCGACACAGTATGCAGGAAGAACAAAAATCCACAGGTCAGTATATTTGTTCTTACCACAAGCAATAGTCCAATAGACCAAGGAGTCTGGTGCTTGATAGAGGATTCGATACGGTGCCACTCTGGCACTGGAGTCCAACACGACATCCAGAGTACCCACAAGGAGACCTATGGAACATGAAATTCTGATGAATATAGAGTGATGGATTATCCAAGATCCCATAGGAGGGGACGTAGCAGCCCTCCCCCCTTCCATTTCACCCTCCACAGCAAAATGCAGATCTATATATTCATCCCCACACTTGTTGCCTCATGTTGTAAGGAGAGAACGCGACTCAACAGGGAAAAATCTTCAGTTCAACAATACTTTAGCTCTTAACTATGCATTGATGCTAGCATAAAGGCAGACAAATTGAAAAAAAAGCATGTTTTATAAAACCATGTTTAAAAGTTATTTAATTTTACAAAACACCAACAAAATCCTCTCCACCACAACACCAACAAAAACCCTCAGATAATACACCCTAAAAGGGTTCAAAACTCAAATGTCAGCTAGGAAAAACTAAGACTTCCAAGCAAAAATAATTAAGCTACTTAGTGGTCTGATTCTTTAGGGTAGAAAGGATCAAAATGCCTAACTTTTTTCCAAAAGCTTTTTTCCAGCTGAAAGGATATGAAAAAAAGACAAAGCCATACTGTTTCCCTGACGTAGCTTTGAAAATTCCTTGCTACTGAAGGGGCTACCAACAGTTGAATACCAAATGCTCCCAATAATTCCGTAACTATTTCCACAAATTCTAGATCTATTACACACAAAACAAAACGCTAACACCCCCCCCCCAAACTATCTCCCACAAGAAGAGCTATTTATTTTTAAAAGAGGTAAAAGTTTCCCCCCTTTTCACCTCCACAGAGAATTTTTATGTTCCCTGCAGAGAAGTCAGATTTAAATTCCCATACTGAAATTCTCAGCAACTTCACATATTGAAAACAGATGGATGAACTTTCAAAGGTTTGTTTTTTTCCCCTGCAAATATTTATTGGGGTGGAAATTAGGTCTTTTTAAACAGCTGAAATAAACTGCATGCACAGAAAAACCCCTATTCTAAAACATTTCTGTTAATATCCTCTTCTCCTTTCAAGTGGCTGTTTTCATCATTTACTGTCATAGTTTCATCAGTTCCTCATTCTGCACTGTCATAACTGGTACAGAAGACTGCTTCCCCTGCTGTTCTTCTTTCAAATTTGCTTTATGTATCACAATATAAAAGCACTACCTATTTTCCATCTTAGTGGATCCCTTAAATCCAAACTGAAACTGCTGTTTGGAATTACCCCACCTATCACTGATTTTGTATTCCCCCGCTCTATGTTTTTTATTTGCAGTCTGTTTTATGCAGATCTTCATATGCCAGACCAAATGCAATCTCATCCTGCCTGATACATTAATATCCACCACTTCTTAACCCAAGAATTCTGAAATACAAGAGAAACAAGTCCGAACACAACATCAGGTCACGAGTAAGCACCGTTAGAGAGCTACCTACTGATTATAGGATATGAACACAAAATATTCATGTAAAATATCCCAACATTCATTAGTCTAACTAGCTTTAGTTGTTCCCATTGCCATTTTTAACCTTCATATCTCATGCATTTTGATTACCGGTGTACACTGACAAGCTGCCTGGATCAATCCCCCACCAGCCCTCCAAGATACACCTTGACTCCTTTCAAGCTCAGGAGACTGAAGGTGGTTACAATGTTCCTTTAAACTTTCTATTTCTATTAAATGCACTCTCCATTCTAACTTCACAAAACCAGAATGGCCCCGGTCCAAAAAGTACATGTGTGCTTCAACCGTGGGCAGAAATCCTCAAATGCTTAAAGCTGCTAGTGAGCTCAAGAGTATTGCTGAACTGGAGTGCAGACCAAGCCAGAGACTACACTGCATTAATCATCTGGATTTGATGAAAACACGTAGCAAGAATTATGCCAAAGATTCTTCATGCTTTCCAGCTTCACGTGTCTACTGACAGCACTAAATAAGCAATAGGCATGATGTAATATCTAAATAAAGTTTTATGTTAGCCAAATGTAATCTTCTCTAAGATACAGACACGCTGTTAAGTCCCTGTAATCTTTAAAAATATGCTTGTTTCTCTCCTCCTCCTGTATTTCCAAATCTGTTGGTGTGTGGGTGGTCCTGCCAACCAATCCTGCCACTAGTTCCAGGAGGGTGCTGCAGCTGTAAAAACTAGGATACACAGGTAAGGTCAGGGAGCCAGGACAAACCTACTGACCTGTGCAGCAACACCAAGCTAAGAGGAGCTTCTCATCCTACCTCCTTCTCCCTGAGATATGGGAGATTGGAGAGGAACATCCCCCTGTCCCACCAAACAGAAAAAATTGTATTCAAAAGTATGTAGAGAAGTATATTCAAGAAATGTGAAGAACACTACATAAAAAAAAAACCAAAACAAACCAAAACAAACCCAAGAGACTAGCCAGCACTGAAACAAAGATGGGAGTTAAGAAAATGGAGAGAGAGAGAGAGAGAGAAAGAGAATATTTTCCATTGATAAAGTAAGGAGGAGTTGCCCAGTGCCTTTTCAGCAATGAAAACAGGTTGCAGAAATACCCACGCAGTGAGGTTAAAGAAAGAATATTCACAGAACTCCAGAAGACCCCATGGAAATTCAAAGTCTAACTTACCAAGATAATTGCAACACACAGTAAAATTTACTTAAATCAAGAAATAGCTGTTTCGAGAGATGATACATGTGATACTTTAAAAATAACTTATGCGCTTTTATATATATTAAAGCAAATTAATATTTACACTTGCAATCACGCAATACCACCAACTGCTGTCCTTCAGGACCTGTTCCATTTTGCATTGTAGGTCAGTGAAAGTTTTTCAGGTTTGAGTGGTTTTTTGGGGTGTTTTTTTTGGTTTTGTGGTTTTGGTTTTTTTTTTTGTAATGCAGACATGATGCAACCAGAATGAAATCACAGCAGCTCAAAATGATAATCTCTCTGAGGAATTTCTACATGAAATTATCATAATAATTTTTTAAAAAACAGCAAAAAACCAACAATTTATTTTAATACCATTCATTAATTCTTCATATAGCAAGCATCTTTTGAGACATGATTAAGTAGTAACCAAAAGTTTCTACAGTAACAGAACAGGCAACAAAGAATCATATTCCTTAGATTTGACTGGTCCTTGGGCAAGAGCCAGTGAATTATTCAGGCATCAAATCATCTGACTATACTGATTGCAATTTTTTTCCCATTATTTCATCATTTATTTCAGACTAAATATTGAATTAAAGGAAGGAATTCCAAATGTAAGAATACTAAATCTGCAAGCCTTTGTTTAAGTGAGCGGTTTCTATGGTCAAAGGTTTAAAATGTGTTAAAGTCTGTGGGATTGGCATCTGGCTAACTGATGAACAGCCCCAATCCTGAAGGCACTCAAGCACAAGTAACCTTAATATTGACGAACAGTCCCATCAGCCACACATGCCAAATGTGTAGAGCAACCATACCTATATATGGGGGCAGGAGGGGAAAAAGGAAGGATAATGCCTTCAATTTGTTTGATACAACTTTTTGAATAAAGTCAGCTTCCTCTTTCGCAAACTTGAAGGTTTGCAAACAAGCAAAGGTCCAGAAAATTGTTCAATATATTATTTCTTTTCTGCAAAACATGGGTATTAGCAGAGAAAAAGCAGTGAAGTGTAATATATGAAACCAGGGAATACAAAGCCACAACTGGCTTAGGGGGCCTGGGCAATTGCGCTTGCATCATGTTACTGGAAGGACACACAATGCACTAGAGGGTATGACGGGAAAGGGGTTCGGTTACTTGATGCAATTTATGCTGAAGGAAGAAATCATACTACATTTTACTTATCTGACCACTGTGCCTCACGTTTAGTCATAAACTGGAGATGGAGCCTATAACCATTGCACAAAGTATACAGGTTAGTAATCTGTATTCATGGGGTAAATTATGATGTACTGCACTTGTATCCTTACACTCGCAGCCAATTTTCAAACTGCTTTATGCTAGAAGGGATTACGACCACATGAAGCCTGACCTCCTGCATAACACAATACCCTCTTTAAGCCAAATGACTTCTTCCTGCCCAAAGGATATTTTCCAGAAAAGTAGGTCATCTTGATTTGAAAACTAAGCCAATTGATCCAGCCAGTTAAGACTCTTCCAAACACCACTGCACACTCTGCTCTGTGGAGACCAGCATTCCAGATGGCTTACAGTCCTGACAAATTGCCCACAAACAGTAATGAAATCAAGGTAATGACACGTAGTAGAATCTACTTGGTACACTGTAAGTTACCACCAGCAAAAACACAAACACTTTAGAGTATATGGACTACCTGTAAAAAGCCACAACATTTTCAGCTGTTTGGATATCTGTGGCATAGATCTTAGCTGCAGGAATATTTCTCCCTCTTTTCTTCCTTTTAAAATAAAACTAATTTTTTTTTATCTGTCATAAGAATTTGCAAGTTTCTTTGCAAAAAACACCAATTACTAATGTTTTTAAAGGAAAAGAAAGCTTATATACCTTACATATAAACAGTCTTTTTTTATTACAGAAGGATTTTCTTACTGACAAACAGTAACCCTCTTTCACAAAACGTCATGCTTTGATTTAAATAAAACACATACAAAGGTCAAGTTGTCTTTATCACCTTTCTGTGGTCCCCTTGACAGCAATCTTATGATTATGTTTGTGAGGCTGCAGTGTTTTACCTGCTAAAATACACAGGTTCTCAAACTAAATTGGATTACATATTCAAGAGTGAAGACCTGGATTATATATTACCTTTAGCCCACCTTATTAAAACACCGAAGCCAATTTATTCACTGTTTGTGAATGAGAATAAATAATGACACTTCTGACCTTTTAAGGTCTGAAAGCAGGCACAGCTTTGTTGCACAGCAAACTCAGCCAAAAAGCTCTGGACAGTATCAGACAGGGACACTTCCCATTCAGCTTTAACCACACAGTACACCCCAGTGACCTGTGATAACATCCATTCTTTGGTGTCACACACAACTTGCATCAAGCCTTGCCTAGAGCTGGAAGGAGGTCACTCCGCAGTTGGTGTCACTGTTGTGCCTGGTACTGCCACCCAGGGACACCCTCCTCTCCTCCATCTTGCCAGATGACAAGCATGTGGTAGTTATTCACCTGGCTCCTGACTGCAGAGCCCTGCTGTGACGCATCCTTCTCCCAGCTGTACACTAATATACTCTACAGCCTAACAGTCTCTCAAGACACCTTCTGTAAGAGATTTTTTTATCTTAAAAATGCCTAAACAAACAGCACACATCTTTTTACCATGTAGAGGATACAGAAATATACTCTGCAAAAGAGCTAAGATTCACACAGGTGTCATGGTTTCAGCTGAAATCACTGCAACCGGACTGACAGATAGCATTTCTCCCCCTCTCCCCCAAATGAGAGGAGAGGAAGAGATAAGAAGATACAGAAGTTTAGAATGAACTAAACTACTTTAATGAAGAATTAATATTAAAATTAAAAAAAAAGAAGAAAATAATTAAATAGATACAATATATACAAAACTATATCAAGGTCCCAGGATGACAGTCCTGTCACCAGCAGACACTGGGGAAGTCCCAGACTGGATTCAGCAATGGGTGGAAACTGGATTCCAGCTCTGGAATCAGGAACACACGGATCAGGATCAAAGGCAGGTGAACAGACAGGGTCCTCTTCGGACGTTGGCCATCGCAGGAAAAGAGGAGAAACTGACCCTTTGATCCCTCAGCTTTTATCCTGAGCTCAGGGCAGATGGGATGGAACACCCCAGTTGGTCAGGTCTGTGTCACCTCTCCTGTCCGTTCCTCCCCACAGGTGTGACCCCTCTACGCTTTTCCGTTTCCAACCCTCTAAGGGGCAAATAACGAAAATTGGCTGCCCTTGGTCGTTACAGCAGTAAGTATAAGCAAGGGCCTCTCTGCTCACCATTCCTTGGCGGTTAGCACAAACATTGGCCTTATCACTCTGAGAACAAGCAGTTTTCTCCACAATATGCTGTTAATTTCAGAGAGTTAGAGGAGGCCTAACTAAAATGTAAAATTACAGAACACAAAATTGGTTCGGTTTTACCTCAAACCAGGACAACAGGTCAGACTGTGACTCTTGTAGTCATGCACATGAGCTACTACCCAAACAGTCCCATGGAGGTAAGCAGCCTGTTTGTATATGAGCTCAACACCACAACTAGGAAGACTTGCCATGTCATGTGTATCATTAGTACAATTTTGCAAAACAGGCACTGTGAGATTCCAACACTGAATGAAACACATACTGCTTAGTTCCCATGATTTCAAGTGTGCTGATGACCACTTCTCTTTCCTCTAAAGTGAGATGAACATAAAATGAGCTCCAGTCATAAATTTGAAACATCCAAGGGACTTATTTGGATTGTAGATTTCAGCTGATGTCTGAGAAAGCCTCAATCCATAGGACTTAAGTCATATTTGCACCCCGAGCATTCAGTTTCATGTTGAAATCACAGACAATGAATAAACTCTTCCTAATGTTTAAGTGTTACTTCCTGGACTATAAAAACAATAACTCATAACAACACATGGCTAAAATATACAGCATAAGCTATGGTTTTTCCTAGTAACAATAATGAATCATTACTCTTCCATTCTTTCTCAAGACAGTCCACGTGTTCATGTGATTAGCTCTCACATTTGTTATTACAGGATGAGATCATCCAATTACTTGCCTGTCAAAATTCAACCTAGAGCAACAATCTGAACTCCATGGGAAATACTATGGACAATTCCTTTTAGAGGGGAAGGTTGATTCTATTTTATTTCATTTCATGGGAGAGCCTAAATGAACAGTAAATATTATACACTACTCAAAAATAATTACAATGTTGAACTACCAATCCTGGTAATAGCAGTCGCAAAAGTATGAAAATAACCTCTTCATTGTAAGCACTACCCTTGGAACTTTACAAAGGGTTATACAATTTTGTTTTACAGGTGTTCATTCATATAAACAAAACCAAAATAGTCTCTAAATACTTATAACTGACTTCCCATGTAGGTTATATAGCCTTGGCTTGTAAGGACATGTACTGCAATACCAAAAAAAAACCAAATTCTTCCTCTGAAATTAAAGCCTAAGATTTGTGAAGTCTTCCCCAATGCCTGCCTTTGCTGCTCTCTCTTTCTACCAGGGCAGTTTTACAGAGCACTGATTTGCGGCACTGCTGCTTCCTTTGCACACCAGTTTTCAAACACGTTCGATGAAACTGACTTTGAGGAAAAGCTGTCCCTCTACTGATATTTAGCAAGACAAGCAGCAAAAACATGACCTGCTTTTTATGAAGCACAGCGTGGTCAAACTCAAGCTAAATCTAAAGAGAAGCGGTATTTTCAGAAAAAAAAAAAATTCTAATTCTAACTGTTCTGACTGAATATCTGCAGATAGATCAGATTTCAATAAGCAAGCAGAGGAGGTACTTTACCAGGGAAAGGAATGATGCTGAACAGAAAATCCCAAGAACTTTGGCTAGTAAAATATTGGAAAATGCAGAGGAAAGAATGAAAATGCAGAGGGAAGAACCAGAAACACATTAAGAACTTACTAGCTGAAACTATGATTGCTGATGTAGTAGGAATCCTTAAACCCCTATCTGGAAACTTCAGGAAAAAAGGAAATATCAGAAATTAGGCCTAGAAAATAATTACAACCTTTCTTTAGAAAAGAAAGCAAATGGCTTGAAAAGAAAACAAATTATTTTGAAGAAGTGCTCCAGAACCTAAGCCCACGTCGGCACCAGATTTAAGGCAAAACGCAAATGCAGATTACTGAACATCAACATTGATCAAACATCAGAAGTATGATTAGTGATCAAAGAGCTAAAGAAAAACATGATTTCAGTCAAATGTTTACAGCCCCTTTACACACCTTGTATTGTCATACTTTAGAGAAGTCAGTGGCAGCAACAACGCCTGTCTATTTCTGGAAAAAGCCATACACCATTTGATACTATGACAGATTAAAAAAAATAGAGGCCGCAAATCTTAGGGGAGAACAGAGAAAGCTGAATGGATTCTGCCTATGCCAAAAATTTACAAGAGCAAACAACATGTGAGAATACATATGTTTTGATTAACTTCCAAAAGCATTTGAGCATATATTGGCACACCTTGTGGGACCTTTTTAATTCTACAGAACTCTAACTGAAACTGTCAAGCGCCCAAACCTTTGTGAAATATGATATATTCTTACAAGGATGCATAACCGGACAGTGAAGTGATGGAAATATGGAAACTGAGGTTAAGTGCTACTTTCTTTCCCTTTCACCATGGGACTGGAGAGTAACATAAAAAAAACCTGCAAGCAATACAAACTCTAGTATAATGCAGAAAACTACTGAGAGGCCTGGACATTTATTGCTTACTATATTGCGATTGTGTGATTCTAACAGGTTTTCATACAAACAGAGATCTCAGGAGGAATAGCAGGCCATCCTTGAATTCCATATGTCAAGTAACAACATTATGTCAGAAAGCAAAAATGGCAAATGACAGCTCAGAGGCCTTGATGGGTCACACTACTCAACGTGCAGAAGATGAAGTGACATAAAGGAAAGTCTGTGGCCAAGAAGCATTACAGTACAGAAAGCAGGACTCCACCAAGCATCATCTCAGGCACTGTATCTGTGCAAACAGTGCATTGCCTGTAAGAACCAAAGATCAAGAGAAGCGTTGGGCAGGAAATGAGACACCTTCCAATTAAGCACCCGTAAAAGCATCTGGGAATTCATCAGAAAGGCTGGTGAGTCAATCCAGAGAATCAATCAGCAGTTCAAGCCTAGACATCTGCATGTCCTCTTGAAGTGGAAATCTACTAGTGTGAAGAAGCAAACACACCCACAGCAGATCCTAACGAGATCAGCAGCATCAGAGCAGATCTGGTGTAACACCAAATAACAGAGCAGAAGAGACTGTATTCGACTCCACGAGTCAAAATCAACATGGAAAGCTGATGCATAGGCTGACCGCTTACGTCAGTTACGCTAATTGCATGCATTTTGATAAATGTTATATTTCAAGTGTCAGAAAACACATGCTTTCTACTCAAGTGTACCAAGTTTGACATGTAAAATCCTAACTCCTTGAGTCAACAAGGACAGAAAGAGTCGAGTTGGTTAAAGCATGCTTTCATCAGGCAGATGATATACTAGCCAAAAGCTTTTCTAAATCCTAAATCTCTGAATTCTAAATCTCTGGATTGAGAGGTTGAGAGCAAGATAGAATCTTATCTCCAAATGTGAGCTACTAATTGTGCTGTCCAGTAAGGCTGCAGAAAAGTGTTCTGAATTAGAACACTGTCACAGTATTAAAAATTACATTAGATTTGACATTGAACATTTCCATCAGCCAGTGAGCTCAGAACCTCTCCTGTCTGCCTTTCCAATACGGAAATTACATGATAAGCCCTTCAGCAAAAGTATCTGGGGAGAAATATAGTACTTCATCAATTTCTTTTATCATCAGAAGTCAGCAAATTTCCATCTGCTTTGAAACATTTGAATCATCTTTAGCAACATCTCATGGACTTACAAACTCATACTTAATCTCTCACACATTGTACCGTCCCAGCTGTAAGCAGAAATAACCTACCTGTAAAATAATTTACTCCTAAAAACAGTTCTTGCAAACTAAGAACAATTTATTTGCCTCAGGATTCAAAGAGATCTTACAATAACATCTTAAACAAAGTTACTCAGCATTCCATCTCCATTTCACACACAAAAGGGCACGTGCAAAAGGAGCACAGCAGTCACAAACTAATCATACCACACCCTCGATCTCTCTTCCCGTAAGCTCTACGTGAATACATTGCTCTGCCGTCAACTATTAGTCGCACTAATTCCTTACAGTATTGTTTACAAATAAAGAGTTTGGCAAGCATTACCACAGCACAGCAGAAAGCAGTTTAACCTATTTGTTCCATCAGAATCCAAGATATACTTAGCAACACAAAAACAGGAATCTTCTAGTTATTTATAAACTTTATGACACGTTTCAGATCATTATATCCATGAAAGCAATATGGTCATACAGGGCACAGTGCCCAAAAGATGGGAGAGGTCTGGGTTCACGTCCTCTCCATGATGCTGGTTGCCACGTAACACGCTGGCTGCCTCTGGAGAAGGAAGTATTTCATACAGACCAAACTATCAGGCTGCCCAGGGAAGGGAGCTGACAAGCAGGAAGCAGAACAGGTATGATGCAGAAAGGGTTAAAAACATCCAGCACCTTCGAGAAAACTAATATCAGGGGAAAGAAAAGACTTTTTCCCCTGGTTGGTGAACAAAAGGAAGATGAAACTCTTGAGGGAGGGTCGCAAGTTATGTGCAAGGCGTGAAACAATTTCATTACAGAGAAAGCTCACCAACCATCAAATACTTTTAAAGCAGAAAAGCACATTTTTTGGTCTTGTCCTGGGAGATTAATGCGGTGATGCAAGATAATGCCAGTTTGTAGAACAGCTATGAAAATCCAATTTTAAATCCTATTTATAACTCCCATTTTTCTTTTGTTAAAAAGGAAACACAACACGAACAACCCTTCAACTAAGGCATGCTTACAAAGGAAAGCCGCATCAATGTGACTGTTACTGACATCGACACAATCATTTAAAAGAGTCCAGGCCTTAATCCAGTATAAAAATGGATTCGTACTGCTTAGCAGAAAAGCTGTATCTCTTAAGGAAACTACTAATCACATACATTTTGTTAGCAGAGATGACTTCTAGGGACACAATAATTAGCCACTGCCCTAACACGTAACAAGATCATAATGCTTCAAACTTGTTACAATCCAATATTAAAGTGGAGAACATGTCTCCAATGTCCAAATGATTATTTAAATGAGGGCTTTCTCTGTTCAACCAAGTTACATAAATCAAGGCTAAGAGGAGAGAAACAGTGCAGAAAGGGTTGCTTTTTCATCCCTTCACCCAAAGCGACTGATATTCCTTTTCCTGCTTGCTGAACCCAGAAGGTAACCAGGAGAACAAGTAACACGAGTACTGCTCCTCTGCTTCTACATAAAGCCACCCAGAATTACTTTCACCCACCCCCAAGGCTATATAAACAACTTGGGTTTAGACTGAGATGCATCAAAACATGTAGAAGATCCAGTCTTCTAGACTTTGCTCTGGTGATGGTAACCTCCATCCACAGAATGGTAGTAAGTGATGGAGGACAGGTAACATGGAGACCCTGGCAGCCACTTTGAGGGTGATCATCAGCTTCAGCCGCATTTTCAGAGTCATGGCATCCAGCCACAGCGCTGTCTGAAGGGGTCTGTCCCCAGCCTTCCCCCCTCATTGCCATTCAACCCATGGTAAAGCACTCTACCTCCATGCCAATGCATGCCATGCATGACACTGCAGCCCCAGCTAAAGTTCTTCAAACTTTGATATGTTCATTGTCAGAGAGAAGACAGAGACCAGTAACCCTGATCAGTTTGCTGACTGGTTAGTTTCACAGCAAACCTAGATCCAAGGGCAATGCCAGAGAATCAATGCTTCTCATTGTCCAACCACTGCTTAAGTTACACAGTGAAACCATCTCACGTCATCAAGCCCATAGTCTCATCAATTTGGAAGTCAATTGTCATTCTACAACTCAAGACAAATTACTTCAAGAGCCAATAATGAGGGAGTACAAGTCAGCAGAAGTTAGATCACCAAAAAAGCCACTGCTGTATTTACATCCTGTCCTGCATATATAAATTCAGATCTCTCCCCGCACAAGAACCTTGCATACAATGTTTCTAGTCAACTTCAAGGACACATGATCTGGTTTCCCACAGAGCCACCAGACCAAATTTTGTAACCCATTCATAAGTGTATAACTTTTTAGATTGTATCTGAGCAAGTTTCAGCATTATATCACTACAGAAAGGGCAATTACAGGGAAAAAACCCACAAATAAACCAAAAAACCACAAAAGGTTCTTTTTTCCCTGTTCCTTCACTTTCAGTCAGATAACCTGCCATGACAGTGGTATCATTATGATCTACAGAACTTCCACAAGGTCATCCAAAGTGCTATCATTATTGCAAAGACTGTACCCCGTTGACTGTTTCAGCAGATTTATTTATTCTGATCCCTCAATACCTTGTTTTTAACCAGCTTTACCTACCAAGAACAATCCATTGACTTCCCTCACCTTCCTTGGCCCTCAAGGGATAGACCACAGCTGTTAGAACAACCGGTGTAAAATTTGTTTTTCATGGAAATACTGAAATAACCTTAAGTTCTACTTATTACTGCACCTACCAAACCCGGAGCGGCCTGGACACTCTACATGCCTTTCTATCTTCCTCTCCCACCTTTTGCTGACCACTGTGTCAAAATCCCATGTGATAAAACGGCAAGGTCTGACAAGTTCCCATTCAGCCCTTTAAATGCTCCAGCACTAATAGCTTTCTGCATGCTAGGAAAAGGTCTTTGTTCAGGTATGGTTCTGGCAACATACCAAAAAAAAGCTACTACTTTTTTCCAGCCCTTCCCCATACAAACAAACAAAACCCCTAAAAATGGTTTAGCTCCTTGTTGCTGTTACCTCAATGCCCAGCAGCTGCAATTCCAGGCAAAGCAGAGGCACTCACAAAAACAATATGGGAAGCGGTTTTTAACAGACACATAAAACTTTTGCATTGTAAGTCATATTCATTTCGCATACTAAAATAATGGATACAGTGCACAAAAACTTAAATTCCAACAGGGGAAAAAATGCAGAAGCAAAGTCAGAGCTACTTCTGTATTCTGAACTGCTACCAAATGCTGCTGGATTATCTGCCCTTCACAAAAAAAAGGACTGCACATTTAAGAATCCTACTCCCACTCAAGGACTAAATCCTCAGGAGTGATCTCTCCATCTTTACAGTGGTATCATCAATCAGACTATTATACATATAGCTGCAAGAAGGCTTTGGTATACATGCACCATGCAAGCAGGTTGAAGAGAAAAAATTCTCAAAATCTTTCCCCAAAACCAAAGAAATGCTTGGAAAATTGACCAGGCATCTCAAATGATCTCTATTTCTAAGATAAAGTCAGAAAGGTACAAGAATGCCTTATCAGATCACCTACAGTAAGGCAGAGGAATAAATCCTTAAGAGGCCAGGCAGTAATCCATGAAAGGAGAGTCTGCAAAGAATTCCTCAGTAAATACTGCAGGGCTGAACTTCTCAGACAAGACATGCTTTTTATGGATTTGCCAACACTGTCCATAATTCAAAAGATTAACTTTTTTTTTTTAAATCTAGAGCACATGTGGAGTGTCTGCTGGTTGCTTTCCATGAAAGAACGAGGTAGTTTATCAACATACAGCACTGAAGAAGACTGAAGTCCTAAAGAGCCCAGGTGAAAACACACTTTACACTGGTGCATTAGTTTAGATTATAAATTGTTTACAAGTCCGTAGAGCATTCAAAAACTGAAGAAACACTTAATCTCCTAGTAAATATACACAGGACCTTGAACCAAACATCAACGTAGTCCGTATGTTTATTCTGATAAGTTTTAAGAGCTTGTTGTGAAGCAAGTGAGTAAGGAAGAGACCACAGCTTTTCAGAGAATGAGTTTGACTATTTCCTGCGGATTCAAGACGGACTGGTGGCAACACCATCGGGTTCTATATCTCCAATGCCTAAAAATGATGAAAGGTCTCGACAAATGTACATGCCCAGTATTCTAGAGCCTGAGATGTCCATGACCTAAACATCCTCAAAACCATCCAGCTGCCAGCAGTCGAAAACAAAGCGTTCAGGGAACATGCTTTACAAGGACATCCCGAAGAATATGGAGAAGCAAATCTGCTCTCCCAGTACGCATTTGTGTGTTACAGTGTGGTCCTATTTGAAACAACAAGCATTCGGGGTCCAATAAAACCCTCCGAGCACCCAAGCAAGTCACACCCTGACCAGTGAAGGCATCAGGGACCGGATCACGTAAATCCTCAGGGGAAAAACTCGGTTTAATCCCACGCAGCCCAGCACCTGAAGGCCAACCAGGCGCCCTGAGGCTCCCCACCGCCCTGCAGCGGCGTCTGGAGCCGGCATCAGCCGCCGCCCCGGGGCCATCGCCTCAGGGGGCCCCATCGCCTCAGGGGCAGCCGTCACCTACGGGGGGCTTCATCGCCTCAGGGGGCCCCATCGCCTCAGGGGGAGACGTCACCTACGGGGGGCTTCATCGCCTCAGGGGGAGACGTCACCTATGGGGGGCCTCATCACCTCGGGGGGAGACGTCACCTATGGGGGGCCTCATCACCTCGGGGGGAGCCGTCACCTCAGGGGGCCTCATCACCCCAGGGGGAGCAGTCGCCTCAGGGGGCCTCATCGCCTCAGGGCGGCGGGTGCCCTGCACCCACCCCCCCCCTCCCGCCCTCGCCCCACGGCGGCTGTGCCCCCCGAGGGCCGCTATCCCGCGGGGACCCACCGCCACCCCAGGGGAGCCGCTGAGGGAGAGGGGGCGAAACGCGGCCCCGCCCCGCCCTGCCCTCCCCAGGACCGCGGTCGCTGCCGCCCTTACCCGCCAGTCCCCCGCCGCCGCCATCGCCTCCGTGCCCCTTCCTCCTCTGGAGGATGAAGTAAGGGTTGGCCCGCTCCGTCACCCACAGGGCGTTCGCCAGCAGCACCTCCTCGGGGTTCACCCACATGCTCCCGGTGCAGACAAAGGCCGGCTCCACCGGCCGGCCGCTTGCGGGGCGCGGTGACTCACGCACGCACCGTCCACACCAGACGCCGCCGCCGCCACCACCACCACCACCATGCCCGGCCGCCGCGGCGGCGGACGGCGCAGCCCCGCGGGTACCGGCGGGCGCAGGGAGGGAGGGAGGGGCGGCAGCCGCATGCCCCCGCGGCCCACCGCCGCCGCCCGCCTACCCGCCCAGCGCCGGGCGCGGAGGAGCGGCTGCAGCGGCCAGGGGCGGCGGCCCCGGCAGCACCCGCCGCAGCGCCAAGGGCAGCAGTGGCATCAGCGCCGGCCGCCCCACAGCTCTCTCTCTCTCTCTCCCTCCCGCCCGCCCCGCACGCGCAGCCGCCGAGAGCCCGCGCGCCACCACCGCCGCTCGCGCTGCCTAGCGGAGAGAGGCGGGAGCGCGCTACCCGCACCTGCGCGCACGGTGGGGCGGGGCCGCCGCGCGCCGGGGAAGGGGCGGGGGAAGGGAGGGGCGGCAGCAGGGAGGGGCGGCAGCGTGCACGCGGCGGCGGCCGTTGCCTCATTGGTGCCCGGCGCCTCAGCGGGACTGTCGCCTCAGGGAGCCCGCCGCCTCAAGAGGGGCGGTCGCCTCAGCGGGACCGTTGCCTCGGGGGGGCCATCACCTCAGAAGAGGCTGTCGCCTCAAGGAGGTCCGTCGCCTCAGGGAGCTCGCCCCCTCAAGGGGGCCCGTCACCTCAGGGCAGCCGTCGCCACAGCTGGTCCTACCTGCGGCCCCCCCTGTAGCCGTCCTTGGGTGTCAAAACGAAGAGAGGGCTCCGGCCTCCGCCGTGCTGGAAGCCATCCACACACAGGAGGCCACAGGGCCGCCCTCTTGCTGTAACCCCTTTTATGTTACCCCTTCTCAGCCATGCCCAGCACAGCTTTTGGGGTTCATCTCTGCTGCTGAAGGTCATGTAGTTCCTGCTGCCTAAGGTTGGGGGCAATTTTATTTTAGGACCCGAAAAGCCCTAAAATAAACTGCTATAATTGGCAGCTATGCCAGGCACACTCAGAGGGTACAGTAAGATGTATAGATAACATGTTTTGTACCCTCACAGCTCCAAACACTATGTTGGTTTCCAATTTTGACTCACTGGCCTCCCTTTACTTAAAAAACAGTGACTCTCTGATCAGATACTTATCTTTGGTTTATTAAAGATGCTGAGGAGAGTAAATTAACCCCCAAGGAAAATAACTAAAATCGTGTTCCAGGTACAAACGTTTACATACGTAGGCCGTAGCTTTACAGTAGGGTTCAGCCTTTCACGGGCTGGGGCTGGCGTGGAGCCGGATTCCCAGTGCTTATCACGCGGGGATAGACACACGGTCACGGGAGAAGTGACTCTTCGTCCGAGGTAGCGGCCATGTGGCCATTACTGGGTAGGTAAAACGTTCAGGAGAGGGAAGTGGCCGTCTCTGGCGAATGCTTAAAAAAATGGATAGTACTGCTGTTGGTCCCACCACACCATGGGGAATATTCGTCATTGTCAGTAAGGGTTAGACCGTGAGTTAAATAGGAAAGCAGAAGAGCTTTTTCACCCTTCCAATTTTATCACAGCTTCAGATTATTTTGAATTTTAGTATTGCTGAAATGACCTCAACCTTTTAACTGGAAGGGGTGTTTTAGATGTAGTACTTTTAAAGAAAAATTCCGAACAAGCAAAAGGCTTTGAGAAAAAATTTCAGGATTTTTTTTTTTAAAAAACAGTCCTAATTAAAACCTTCATGCCAAGTAGTCTGAAAGCTAAGTTCTAGCCTGGCTAAGGCAAAAATTCCTAGTAGCTTCCTTTAGTAAAGGCAGGATGTCTCAGCTACAAGGTTCATCGACATACTGATGGCTCTGCGTACTAGTGATGTCGTCACTGCCAACAACCTGCAGTAGAACTACACTGCTGCAGTCTGAGCCCGTGATGAAGTTCATCTTTTTTTGTGAAGTTGACCTCAAGAAGGAAAGGAGCATTATCGGAGGCTGGGAACTCCTCCTGCTTCCCATTCCTAACTTGCTTTTCAACAGTGGGCACAGCCAGTTATGCATGCAAAACTGTAAGCGCTAAAAACAGCTGCCAGGCCTTATTAGTGCCAATTAGTCTGTTTTAGATGCCAAGTTGGGTGACATACATTAATGGCATAAAGAACAGCAAAATCATGATTTCTAACATCCTTTCTATTTATTTTCCATTATGCGTTGAAGAACATTTGAATAAAACTGCAAAGAAATAAAATGCCGTCACTCAAGTGCCATTTAAAATGAGGTTATATTTTGTCTTTTTGCTGCTGTGCTGTAGACAGTATCAAGGCATTTTTAAATGGAAAGCTGATCTGCTTTCACAGTAATGAAAAAAAGGTGTTGTGCTATCACAGCTAACCTTTTTGTTGAAATCAATGCAAATATTTTCTCCTGTATGCCCATCACGTATTTTTATCCCTCATGTATGGTGCTTGTCTATGTGTATTTTTTCAGATCTTAGTGCTCCATTAAAAGGTTTATTTTTCATCATCCAGTTTGGGAACAAAATAAAGAACTTCTGGCCAGTCTTGTGAATTATAATAGGGATTAAAAAAAATATCTTAAGTGCAAATAAAGCAATAATTGCCTCAGCTTGTTTTGTAATATTGTGTTGAATAAACTTCCCAGGTTGGAACTTCAGTGTGGTTTTAACATTGAATGGGACTGTTTAAAGATCTCCATCAGTTAGATTTAAAACTTCAGCATATGCCATTCAGTTTTGAAAAACGAATTAAAGAAATCAGGAGCAGGTACCAGTACAAACAGGAGTTATTTTTTGTAATGCTATATTATAAACCTCTCAGGGAAGAAAACAACCATGATTCTAGAAGGGCAACCATTCTGTGCAATGTCATCAGCCTACTGGGCAATAACAGTGCTGAAGCAGGAAAAAGATGAAATAAAGCAGGCATTTTACCATTTATTCCCTGGGAAGACCTTCTTAAAATGGACCTCTTTTTTAGACGCAGCCAACTAGCATTTTCTAGTGGTTCAGGACAGCCATTCAGTCGAGTAGGACCAAAGATCAAATGTCAAGAAGTCAAAAGTTATCTTTGAGAAAGGCACACAGTGTTCAGGTTGGAACCATAGCCCTGTAGGTCCTACCATGAGGACTTACCCGCCCATGGAGAAGCACCTAGCCATCATTATCTAGAAGCTCAGAGCCTTCAGCTGCCGTAAATCAATACCTTATTTGTACATGCAGAGGTGGGTGTTTAGGTTTTTGTGAGAGGTGTTTGATTTTATCAATAGTACGAAAGCTTTAAAAGGCTGGAAGACATCACTTTAGGCGTGATGTGAGATGACACAAAGTGGGGAAAAAAAGTGTCTGAGGTTTCTTAGTGTGTAGTCAAGTGCCACAAACCTTAATGCATTGAAGAAGCTCAAACCATTCAAAAACAATGTCACTTTTATCATGCTCCTGCAAGTACATACTATGAGCACTTTGACAAGTGAGAAAACTGAACCATACAAAGAAATTCTTACTTTGGGTCCTCCAGCCGGTCTGCGAGTAGAGGTAATCAAATCACAGCACCTGCTACCTGCAACTCCCTGCTGCCCAGCTGTGACCACAGTACCCTCCAAAGGCAGGACCAAGGTTAGTCATTCCCAAGCCCTTTTTTTTTAATCCCAGGATAGTTTTGTATTCCTTGGGTCTAGTCTCAAAAGCCATTGATGGACTGATTGCATACATGAGTCCCGTGTCGAGTGCCTGCTGTAAGATGTACATTTTGTATGAAGTATAAGATTCTATGAGTGTCAAAGTCTTTGCTCCAAACAGGAACACGACCTGCCAGCTTGGAAAGAGTTAATTTCTGCAGGATTGAGGCAGCTATTCAGTACCAGGCCACCAGAAATATCATTTACTATCCCAAGAGAATGATGTCAAAATGTCTCTCGAGGGAATCCGGAAACAAAATATTTCAAGGTCAAGGAGAGAGAAGGAATCAGAGAGAATCCCAAACAAGCCCCAGGAGCGTGCAGGAAAAAGGTGGGGACACATTTACCAGCACGAAAGCAATCTGAGAGTTACTGTGCCCTAACCACATAGGCTAGATGAGCATCTGCACTCCATTTAAAGGATGCTGACAGAAGATTTTTTTGGATTTGCTGTTTTGCAGAAGAAAAAAAATCTCTTTTGTTGCTGTTGTTTTTTAACCATTTTCCTTTCTGTAAACTTTCTTGCCTGTCTTGTGTGCCATACATGAAAACATTTACTGGCTTCTGCATTAATTTAACTTGAGTTAAAGGTGATTTCAAAAAAACAGGCTAGCAGCAGGGCATTCCATTCCTATCTGTGGGGTGAGTCTCAGCGGGGAAATGCCTGGCCCTTTCTCCCGGGTACCTACAGAGCAGCAGGATGGATCTGCACTGAGCTCTGGTGGCTTGCCTTGTGTGGAACAGAGGAGCAGTGTTAACGTGGAATGGTCTCAGGCATGCAGCAAGGCAGCGGGGAGAGCGCCTGACCCTCCAAAGCAGGAGCTTTCAACAGTGACTCTCTACTTTACCCATATTCAACATGAGGCTTTTAGTAAAGCTACCTACCTACCTACCACTCTGTTACAGCTGAATTCTTTTATGTTTGCATTTCTGTCAGGAAACATCAACTTTAAAGTTAATATCCAGTTGCCTGTTTCTCTTCCCAGAACATTCTTATTGCTTGGGAAGACTGTCAGATGCAGGACAAACCGACTGACTGCAAGCTTCCAGTTTGAATGAGGAAACTGCATTTCCAAGGAAGGTTAAATAAAGCTGTTTCATATTCTGTGATGCATTTTTTGCACTTCCCTATAATTCTGACAGCTCTTCCCGAATACGTTGCTTCCTACTCTGGTAAAATCATAGAATAGTTTGGGTTGGAAGGGATCTTAAAGATGACCTAGTTCCAGCTAATTTCTGCAGTGTAGGTATCAGAGCCTAACACAGTATTTAAACAGAGCTTTACCAATTTTTAATTTTTTTTTTAATTTTTTGACAGAATCAAGAGTTTTGCTACTTTGGAGACCCTCTGTCTGAATCATCCTTTTCTGATACAGCACTAGGAATATAATGAGCTCTTTATCCAAAATCTTCATGCAGGAAGAGCTGTCTAAAGCAGCCACCCCTGTTTTGGTTATAACTGGTGCTCTTTGTCTTGTATCTGGTTTATGGACATAAGCACTGAGCTGTAGTAGAACGATCTGGGTCACTATAGCAGTGACCTTACATCACTATTTATTATCTTGTCAATCCCTATGTCATTTGGAAACATTGTCATTAACGATCCTTTAGCACAGTATTGATCATATAGAATATGAAAATTATATACGGACCACTACAAACCTCCCCACTCACTATTATCCTCTTGTTCTGAAATCTCTATGTGGCTTCTTTTTATACCCAGCTGTTAATTCCATATACGATCCATCTTTACAACTAAAATCACTTTGGCAAATCCAGACATGTGATACCAACCTTACTATCTCTATTTGACCTGCCAAAAAAAAGCAACAACCTTTGTTTGACAGGACCTGCTTCCATGAGACCATACCAACATAAGTCAATACTGTTCAAGATAAAACACAATTATATTCTCATCTGGTAACTACGTAGTAAGATTGTACCATATTAATTGTTCTGTTATTGTGACAAAGTTCAGTGACAGACTAACTGGTCCATAGCTTGTTAGATCTAACTAACTAAGCTTGGTATTTTTAAATGTGGGAACTACACCAGTATAAGGATGAGTGTATCAAAATTTCAACATCTGCTATCTTCCAGTGAAATGAAAATAGAAGCAGCTTAAGAATTAAAGCTCCAAAGAAGTTATTAATATTTCCCACAAAAAAACAAAGCTGACATAGTCATAAAACTGAGAAGAAAACCAACAGCTCTTTTGAATATGCCTTAGGAGGTTGCAGACTGCTAAGCTAATATTACTATCATAAATAAGTAGAAAGCCAACAAACATTTGACCTGAAAAAGGCACAATTTCCATACTTCAGTGAGATCCTTAGGGAAAAAAAAAAAAAGGTATACATCATGGTTACAGCATGATCTGCCCCTTTCTCTCAGATTCAGTGATCCAACTTCATCTTGCACCTTCCTGTTAGCACCTTCAGGAGCCACCAGCAGTCAGAACCATGACAAGTGACTGAACCAGTTCAGCAAGCAGCAGCTTCGTTGGCACTGCTCCTTCAGCATCATAGCAGGGAGAAAGTTTGAAGAAAAACACTGGCAAGGAATGAGGTTTCTTTCAAAGATTTTGATGGTTTCATTACATGCTCTTGTAGTTAAGAGCTTGAACCAGTTGGGGATGTTAGATTTCTTAGGGACAATATCAGTTACATTGAACAACAAAGAAATACTGGACTTAATTTGCCTGAGTGTTAATACTCAGTAATTACTTACCCAACAGCTTCTTCATTACTGACTTACACTAAGTACCTGAATTTAAATACATTGTTAGATATCATAAGACTTAATTAACTTTGCTCATTCATAAACCAGTTAGGTTTGTTTGTCCTTAAATTCAGAATAATTTTTGTTTACTCTCTGAGTACATTCCTTGCTTTTCTACGTATTGTTTTTGTTATCTGTGTTATGCTAAAATAGAGTGCACATCTGATTTGAGATTATTTAGAGAACCAACATTCCATTGGGTATGATGACTGAACTTAGACCTTCGAAACACAGGGAAAAAACAGGGTACTGATCTATCCATTTACTCATTGTGTATATTGTGATTTACAGAGTTAATTTGCAGTTAGTTTACTCTACCTCCTCACTGTTAATTTGGGGTCTCCAACAACATTTCTGGTTGCTGAAACCAGAAACCTGGCTCAGAGATCCGCAAAGCATGACTGGGCAGGGAGACACCATGAAGCAGAACACAGAATTTTCCCCCTTGGTTTGGCTTACAAACTCAAAGTCAATAAATAGGAATCACAGTAATATATCATAATTGCAGTTTTTCTGATCAATTGTGATGACCCTTACCCTTTACCAAATAATTTGATGCTATCAACAAGGATGTTGATTTGGCAAGCGCTGGCATAGAGATGGTGACATAATTTGTGGGTGTGGATGCCCAGACACAGGCATGCTGCCTGGTGGAACAGGTCCAGCAGAGGGCCACAAAAATGATCAGAGGGCTAGAGCGCTTCTGCTAACGAAGACAGGCTGAGAGAGTTGGGGTTGTGCAGCCTGGAGAAGAGAAGGCTCCAGGGAGACCTTTTAATGGCCTTCCAATACTTGAAGGGGGCCTACAGGAGAGATTGGGAGGGACTATTTATCAGGGCATGTAGTGATAGAATAAGGGGTAATGGTTTTAAACTGAAAGAGGGGAGATTTAGATTAGATATGAAGAAATTCTTTACTGTGAGGGTGGTGAGACACTGGAACAGGTTCCGCGGGGAAGTTGTGGCTGCCCCTTCCCTGGAAGTGTTCAAGGCCAGGCTGGGTGGGGCTTTGAGCAACCTGGTCTGGTGGGAGGTGTCCCTGCCCATGGCAGGGGGTTGGAACTTGATGATCTTTAAGG